>OZ004333.1:11115676-12330553 GCA_963924455.1 Pelagia noctiluca
TGTAGACCATTTCAAAGATCTTTGATCTATCTGGATAATTATATCTGTTTCGATCCGGAAATCCTCTAATTGCTCCAAAAGTTGAAATCTGGCCGTCTAAAAACTCAGTCATAATAACCATTCAAACCAAACCACGAGTTTAGAAATTATAGAAACTATAATCAAGCCAACTTTTCTCAAGTTTGAAAAAGGCTTATATACAGCAAGGATGGCGGATTGGCTAGATCACTTGACCCTTGTTCAAAGGGTTCGAAACCACCATTAGACCTGTCAAAATGTATGAGGAGAGAATTAGTCAGCTCTCTGTAATTCCAGGCAAATAGGTAAAAGGATTCAAGAGGTGTGGTCACATCGAGGGGAAGGACCAGAGTCGCAGTGCTTGATTAGTCTACCTATTCAGTTGGCCCTTTGTGCTTTGCACATAAATCAATACCTTAAGAAGATAGAAAGGGTATTTGCTTATCAACTATCAACTGTAGCATCAGAAGACAAATCACCAATCTAAAAATTTCACCGATCGAAATTTGGCGAGAAAGCAAAGTGCAACACAATTTTTAGGCATTGAAATGAAGTAGATAAATTTGATACAAAATTCTATACATTGATACTAAAATTTCAGGCAAATTGGATACAAAATGTGACACCTTGATACAAAAATTCCCGGAAAATGTTTCGCCCACCTTGTGTTTTAAAAGACGTTTTATTCGAAAAATGATTTGTTCTATTATTGATTGTTTCTTATTTCTCTTCCTGATAGGCATGCATCTTGGTTTGTGGGGTAGCAACGACGTTTTGTCCACTGATGACGAATTTTGCTGGGTTTATGGCCTACACTATCATCTACGGCTTTTTCGAGGGCTGCATCAGCGTTAGCACTTTTAAGATTATCGAAGAAGTAGCTGGCGAGAAGAATATCGATGCTGGATACACGGTTCAAATCGTTGGAAACTCCATATTTTTGCTGGCTGGACCTCCGACAGCTGGTAAGTCTCATTTCATTCACATTTCTATTCACATTTACCTCTTTCCAATTGAGACTACTAGAGCCAATGTCATGTTCGAAAACCCTCAAGGACTAATTTGTAAGAAGATCTGTACTGAAAGTGATATTTGTGCTGAGAGGCATTATGAGTAGTAAAAGACAATATTTGTACCTAAAGTGATATCTATGTGAAATACAATCTATAGTGAAATACTATCTGAAATAAAAGGTAGGGCTTATGGTGAAAGACGAATATTTATACTGAAATGAAATATCTGTAGTGAAAAGTGATATCTTTATTTAGGGACAATATTTGTTGTCAAAGCCAATACCTTTAGTGAAAGGCAAATATTTGTGATGTAAGGCAGTATCTGTATAAGAATACCATATTTTTATTAGAAGGCATAGCTGCATTGTAGAAGACAATATCTGTAGTGAGGGACAATTCCTTTATTAAAAGCAAATACTAGCAGTGGGAGAAAATATTAATTGTGAAAGAAAATATCTTTAGAAAGTGATGATTCTGTATTGAAAGAAGAATACGTGTACTGAAATGTGATATCTGCATTTTGAGACAAATATTCATTGGAAGACATATCAGTATAGTAGTAGAAAGCAATATCTGTAGAGTGGAGATATATTTGGTAAAAGTCAATATCTGCAGTGAGAGAAAATATCAGTTGTGAAAGAAAATATCTATAGTAAGAGATGATATCAGTAGTGACAGACAATTATTAGTACTAAAATGTAATATCTGTATTAGAAGACCATGTAATAATTGGGAGATGTATCTGTATCTTTATAGTAGAAGTCAATTTCTGTTGTGAAGGACAATATCTTTAGTAAGAGCAACTGAAGTAAGACAAAATATGATTTGTGAAAGAAAATATGTGTAGTGAGAGATGATATCAGTAGTGAGAGGCAAATATTTGCACTAAATGGTGATATTTGTATTAGAAGACCATGGGACAAAATATTTAGTAAAAGCCAATATCTGTAGTGAGAGAAAATATGATTTGTGAAAGACAATCTATGTAATAAACGACAATATCTTCGACGCAAATCTTAGGTCATAGCAGAAAAAAGGATAAGAATTACCTTGCATAATGTAGTATGCACCTCCTCCACAGCAGGCACTGAAAACAAGTATTTATTTGCCTCGCATCATATAATATGCCACTCCTCCATAGCGTTACACTAATTTTTGCACAGGTTTGATTGGTTTTGAATGGCAAGATCCAATTTTTATTGATAGATTTCTAGAAATCGAAGTAATATAAGTGATGAAGAGTTCTGTGTATTAATCCAAAGAATGATCATGATTTTAGGTTTCTTAAAAGAAGTCACAGGATCTTACCAAGTTCCCTTCAGCTTGTCCGGTTTCTTTTCCACTCTGTGCGTTTGCCTCATGTTTCTCACGCCGGTTCTCCACAAGAAAGCCAAACGAGATGAGTTCTTATTCGAATATCCTGTCAAAGACTTTGTTACCAACGAAAACTCGAATGACTGGGACTTTGCCAAAGCGTCGACGAGCTCCGGCGATTCTGGTATTATTGTAGAAATCCCAAGCGACGAAGAATCGCCATTTTATTCTTCGGTGACGCCAGCATGGAAAGTATCCCAGAATGCACCGGATAGTGCATGCTCAAGTGTAAACAACGATTTGCCAGAGAACAATGATTCGCCATTCTATTCTTCGATGACGTCAGCATGGAAGGTATCCCAGAATGCAAAAGTCAAGGCATGCGAAAATGAAACCAATGATTCGCCATTTTATTTGTCAGTATCAAAAGTATTAGATAGTGCCCCAGACTGTGCGTCTGACGCTATGAATTTTAAATCTATCGAAGAGGTGCAAATTTGCAGAGGGCCTAAACATGCTGCTAAGGCTGACTTTGATAATGAAGAATTTCCTAAGACTGTCGATGATATCAGCGAAACGAATCGTCCCAAGTTTAGCGTGAAAGAACAAGATGCTGATGCTGGGAATTCTAAACGTAACGACGCAGAATTTCCTGTCAAAGAAGTCCCCGTAGTGATTTATCGTGAGTCTATTGCAGTGGAACGAGATACATTTTCATGAGGGTGCAGAAGCGTGGAGATCGGCTTTCAGATCTATCATGGTTCAACCTTGATTTCGATCCAATCCATCCTCGACTCTCGCCACTACAGACCTTTCTTTGACCATCTGTTACCTTCAAGAACTTTTTAGTGTCTGTAGAACCATTTTGGAATGATGCGTCTGCTACTTAAATTGCCTGTGATGGTTTTTCAAGAATTAGTTGCATTATCATCTTACATCATCCTCGATTCGTGATTCAAATCAACTATCAATCAACCAACCAAGATAAAAGTTAATAGCTACGATTTTCTGAGCTCTCGTTTATTTGCAGAGAGAAATTATTTACGAGATATATGCCGCCACCGATTCTTCAAAGGATTCTCCCTTTTTGTTGCATTTTCTCGACCCTTGATTGTCTGGGTATCAATTATCTTATCATGGAAAGCTTTCATACTCGACAGTCCATACAGTGCATGAGGGCCTGCGAAAGACTGATAAAAAATCTGCTATGATCAAATAGCAACAACGACTCCCTCCCATGATTTGCAATACATTATGACATGATTGATTCAACATGATTTCAAATCAACTTTCAAACATCACCGAGCCCATCGTTGAAAGCAACTGGCAATAAACCTCTACCGGCATCGCCTCTTTCTGCCCTGAAACGCTTGGTTATTTATTTTGAAACTTCTTCGTCAATGAGTCGTTACTGTTAGAAGGATTTACATTCGTCAAACAATTTGCAGAATTTAAACTCGAAGAAACCTCGATAGCTCCTGTGTGATTTATTTTGGGAATTTTCCGTTTTGAGGCGTTACTGTGTGAAAGAATAACACGTATTGTATTTGTGCAACGATTCGCTGGATTTAAAACTCAAAGAAAATTTCACACTTCCTATGAAATTTCAGCCTTAGAGAACTCGAGAATATTTTTTGGAAATTCTCCCTCATTTGCTTCTGAAGGTGCTTTTGAAGAACTTGGTTTATTGCAAAGCACTTTATTTATAGTGGAAAATATTCTAGAGTTTAGAAGGAACTCCTGAGTATACTGCATTGGTGATATAGTGAGATGCTACCACTGCCGTTCAAAAGCATTGTACATATATTACATTTTCAAACCAAAGCAGTCGCTGCTCTTGCTCTTTCAAGAACATGGTGATTCATTTTCAAAAATTATGCTGTGAAGTAATGACAATGTTTTTGAGAACTTTTTAATTTGATTGGGTTGGTCAGTGGTTCTACAACTTTAGGAGCATTGGAGAGATCTCTACATTGATAGAACAGATACTGTCACTTCCTTAGCAGGATTTTCCGTGCATTTAGTTTTTGCCATAAATGTACTCAAACCATTCATTGTATTGTCACCAAATACTATAGAGGTGCTTCAACTAAAGATCGCATTGTCACAACTTATTACTCCTTTTCATCTTCGCCCTTATTAACCAATCTTTGATCAAGACTCTGTGTTGCCCCTCTTGTTTGAAATTATATGAAAGTACATTATGAAGACGAAGGATCGAAACTGGCTAAGAAGACCTTAGTTATGGCTTGAAGATAGCGAATGCGTTGGCACATACATCTGGCTAGGTTCGCACAATTTATCCCTGATTCATACTGCGTACCGAAGCTTTCAGTGTGCAGAACTTTTATGATGCGAATTATGTTATTTAAAAACTTGTTTGATGTAATTTATCTGTATTGAAGAATCTTGTGTGAAAATATAAATACAGACGTGATAAAGATCACAATGCTTTATAAAAGCCTACGTTGTTAATTTGTTACAACGAACTTGTGTAGCTTTTTAGAATTAAATAACCTTAGATAATGTATTACTTCAAATTGAAGTGAAAATATCTAATGGTTAAGAGATAAGATGAGTGTAATGTTTAAAAAGACCAAGGCTATAGCATCAATATGACGTCATTGGGTCGATGATGTTACAAATAATTTTAGATTTTGTCAAAATTAAATAACTGATGTATCAATCGAAAGGTCTGATCCAGTGCTATCTTACTACACTCATTTCGAACACGTCAGACTTAAACACAATACATAAGTTGTAACGATTTAAGTTCTAAAAATAACAGTTATTGACGTCATCAAAAATAGCAATTTCGGTAAAAATTAAAAATGTATTCAAGTCTTATCGAATCTCCATTGTCGATTTAGAATATACCAAGCATTCAATAAAAGGCTAGATAGGTTGCTCGATAGTCACAAGAAATTCCTTATAGGGGATGGTGGGGACTGCTTATCATGACAAGCCTTTGATATCAAGTTAGGCAACATAATTCACGCCACGTTTGTCGACAAACAAACACGTTGCAGAAGGACACACAAAGTTTGTAGAGGCAGCTTAGTCTTCCAACATATAGCTTGATTGGGAATGGATTTAATTAGCCTTGAAGGTTAACTAAAGTATTGCTGCAGGTTTTTATACTATCATCCATCTGGCCACCCGGTAGAAATTGATATGGTGACAAAGTTCATAGATATTATAGCTTATTGCAGATATAGAATATACTAGATGAAATGCGTGAATATATTTATAATGGAATGAATGAGTATCTTAAAGATTGAACTAAAAGACTAATTTTTCTGTTTTCATCTGTGAATCAAGAAAAATAGTTCAGTGTGAAAATACTGTCAAAGGAAGTGAAGCTGTTTAAGAACGTTGGAGATTAATAACTAATAAACTTCATTACGTCTTCAACGACCCTAGCAATATGAATCTCACAGTACCACTATACATCAAAGTATTGATGAGAATTAGTGCAATACTGGAAATGAATTGTGTATATATTTTGGGAGCATGTATAACGCTCATGTGGTAGGGCCTAGGGCCCAGTAACTATTTAGGCCCTTCCTTGATGTGACCTTCTCATATCGATGAAGCGCAGGCTCAGGGGCTATGGCCTCCCTTGCTTCCTTGAAAACTTCACTGGTTGTAAATTTATACCCATCCACCCTTGTAGAACAAAACTCTCTCCAACATGGTCTCTGGCAATTCATACACCATTACTGGTTTTCGTGTTCCATTCCAAGACCTCTCCATGGAAAACAAATTCTCCCAAAATGGAAAAAAAACTCGTTTAAAAACTACTGTACTAATTGTCATCTTATCGACAATAACCCCGCCTTGCACTTGTCCTCTAACTAAAATCTATCCCCTACTATCTACGTTAAACCGTCCCCTTTTGCACACTGTGACGTTACTAACGCATTCAATTCATTAATTCAAAACTCCAGGTCTGATAATATTTTCAGATTCGAGTTCCTCTTAATGTAGTTTCCAAAAATAGCGGTTCATGAAAACAACCTGTTTGTCGATCGACTTTTTTCAATTCAGTTTGCGGTGGATAAAATCCCACACTAGAATAAAAGATTCAAAGCTTCGTTTATTATTAATCATATTTGTGAATCAACTAGACGGCTCAATGTCAGCTTCGATCAGATAAGACCTTCTTCCAAAAAGACTGTTTAAATTTTATGAAGAACACTCTTTTTCTATAAGAAAAATACGATTAGAACACGAGCTGCAAATGTTGGGAACATTTGAGAATAAGCTAAGAACAAGCTAAGGCTGGTTATTTTTTGTTCAATACAAGCCAGGCCTTTGGAGGTGGATTGGCAAAATTTCGGGGTCAGTAAACTTTTTTCGTGGGGGGGGGTAAGGTTAAACGAAAAATGGATATGGACTGGCATATGCCATCCCGTAGCTCCGGGCCTGATGTGAGTATTAAAAGAAATAGCAATAAGACTCAGAGATGAGTATAAAAAAAGTAAACTGGTAAAATCTAGAATTTCAGAATTAACAATTAACACAACTGGCAGCCAAATCAGGCTTGTACATCATTTTAAGATGGACCATTTTAGAACATTTCAGCCTGAAAATAAAGGAATATCTAAAGAACATCCACTAATTGGTTCTAATTAAAAAGAGTGTAATTGCGAACCACGTTAATTCGTATATATTGTGCGCTTTTTGAGTTCTTTTAAATCCTTGTCACAAAAATCTGTGCTCAAATTATAACTTATAGTGTAAAGAGGCCGCTGTTTTGTTGTAATTACCAGTATGAAAGATAAAAGTATGAATTTCAGTCTTTGTTATACCGCACTCACTTACGCACAGCTATACCAGCTTAATTGACTTTGTATTGATTTTCAACCAATCACATTCAGTTGAGTTTCTGGATTGACGAATCGCAGTCCGTCATTTGGTTTGGTTTTATAGTTAGTGTGTACCTGTTATTAGATTTAACTTTCCTTAGAAAGGCAACATAGAGAAAAGTCAAAGATAGGGCACACGAAGCAACGTTATAGCAAGAACGCCATCGATATTTCTGAAAGAAAGATTTAGTAGCTGTAAGGCTGTTATCTTTTGGTAAGAAAGTCACAGGCAAAATTTTCTTTATTTTAGAATCCCTATGTTAGATCACGTTTCGTTTGAAATTAACTTTGAAATCAACTAGCTTTACCCCTTATTTGGTTATTTTGATTTTATGTTTTAATATTAAATTATTACCTTTATCATTTGTGCATACCTCTCTACCTACTTGATAAATTGCTGCACCGACTTGCATGGGCTTTTGATTTTTGAACCAAGGGGGTGCTGGATGTATGTGCTCCCAAATTTTGCAATGAAAAAAATTAACTACTGTTTGTATTTTAAGAATTGACCCCCCCCCCATCCTTAATGAAAAAGTGTCCTCGAAGCATCGTCGTGCAGCTACCCAGGTTTAGTAGGCTACTTGTTGATTTTATAGGCTATCTCATTTTATTTAAAATGTGTGATCTGTAAAGATGCTGTGATGATGTCTTGATACACTTTACTCTGTCTACGTCCTTACCACCCTCAGTATACCAATTCTCGTCTGAAGACTGAAATTGATCAGAGCAGTTTGTAAAAACGCAGTTTGTAAATCCGTATTGCTTCAGAGAATGATTTTGATTTCAGAAATAAGGCACTTCGTGCAATTTTAATGACTGTCCTGCTGAAAAAATTAAGCCTCTATCAGATATTTGCTGATTCATAAAGAATCAGCCAAGCTAGATTTAGAAATCGAGCCTCGTAGTGAAGGGTTAGTATTGTGGTGCGAAATAAGCACCCCAATATAGTTACTACTGGTTTGTTAACTTGGAAACACAATACGAAAAAAATGGCGTAACTGTTTTGGAGATGCTTCCTACACCCTTGCCATCTTAAAAAACAGGTTTTTATATTGCAGGCTCTTATTGTAGGTAGAAAAAAGGCTTGTAAAACAAGTATCTGTATACAAACCAAATTACCACCGATTTAGATTGGACTGTAAATATGGTAATACTGCAGATGAGAATGGGGATTTTGATCTGCATTAGCAACAAATACTGCGAAATTTACTCTTGGCAAATATATTTTCTTTTAGGTCAAAGCTCTTCTACCTCGTTTAATCCAAGGATAACAAAAATCAAATCACTCGGCAAAGATTTGTCGAATTCATTGCCGGACAAAGCACAGCCAAGGCATTGGTAGGTGTATTATATACTTACCTTATCCTTAGAGGATGTCTGTGCAGTCCATTGGAGAGTGTTCGGTACTGTGTAGAATGTACAGAACTGGGGAGGGTGTTCTGCACTGTGGGATGACATACGTAATGGGAGGAATACCATTAGTACATTAGAAGTTGTTCAGTACTGTTGGGGATGCCATCGGTGCTGTGGAGGGTGTGCTAGATGATCTCTACTTTAGTTACTTATCCTGTGAAGGAGAACGTTTTTCTGCAGAGGTAGGCCCATCGAAAGTAGGGGATTGGGGGGCTGAGGGGTCTGCAGCCTCCCCAATAATCGCTAGGAGAATGGTTTTGCGTCATCAAAATATGACGTCATATACTGATTTCTATTGTTCAGCCCCCCCCCATGCACGAGTTCTTCCTACGACCCTGAAAGGGCATGCAGAGGAACCACAGAGACTCAGTCCTTCGCATTGGAAATTTCCCTCGCAGTGCAGGTTTGCCAAAATAGACTTTTTAGAAATTCTACCTGATTACACGCTTTTTATTTTTTAAGGTACCTTCCTCGAGGCCTAGTACTAAAAGTTCCTTAGATTTTCTATTGCTCTCTATTGTTACAAGAAACAATAGATCAAAAGAATTCATTGTATTTTTATAGAAATCCTAGTTCTAGGATCTTTATAAACTGGTTCTTTAAAAAAAAGGCGTGTATGTGTATTTCGCCCCAATAGACCGTCACTCGTAACAGTCCAACATGGCAGCCAATAAGCGTAATGTACCACCACAGTCCACGTTATAATCCACCATACATAGTAGTGAATTTCTACCACAGTACGTTCCTAACAAACCACTCACCAATTACAAACTTTTTTATAAGAAAACTTCAGCGTGCTAGATGGCACAAGTAGATTAGATTACTCAGTTTGTAAATTCATATTGCTGCTGAGAATGATTTTCATTGCAAAAATTAGACCCTTCGTGCAATCTCAATGCCTTACTTGCTGAAAAAATTAAGCCTCTATCAGATATTTCTGGTAAATTCGTAAAGAATCAGCCAAGCTAGGTTTAGAAATCGAGTCTCGTAGTGAAGGGTTAGTATTGTGGTGCGAAATAAACACCACAATATAGTTACTACAGGTTCGTCAACTTGGAAACACAATACGAAAAAACATGGCGTAACTGTTTTGTTGTTGCTGTGCTTACAAAAAAATACTAACTGCCCTCACTGCTCTATTGCTTAGTAACTTCCAATCACAACATGACGGTGGTCACCCGTAACAATGTTATTTTGAGGCCCCATGCTACAACATTGTTAGAGACCTCGCGACCGAACTTATGGTTTATCGATAACAGAAACCCTTTGTTACTCTTCTTAGAATCTGCTCATGAGAAAAATGAAAGTTATAGATTAACTTTTCAATGAAACAATACTGTTTTGAAAATCTCTATTCAGGCTTGGCGGGGGATATTTTACATTTCTTTGCTACTGCAAACGTAAGGTCAGTGCGAGAGATTGACCGGTAGAATTTAGGACTTCAATTAGTATTTGGCTCTCTCCTGCAAGACCTGGACATTTACGTGACAATTCTGCTTAACTCTAGCTACGACGATTCTGTATGGACGAGAGCCTAAATTCATAACAACTTTGCAAGTCGATTCTCCAACTGAAAAACAAGAAAAAAAGAAAGTTTATCCCTAGACGTCAACAACGACTACATAGCAATTAATATTTCATTTTCATTCGAAACTTGACAGTGCATCAATTTGATTGGTTAGTTACTCTTGTCGAGCATTTTGATTGGCTGCTATTGAGGATGACTGGATTATTGATATATTACAGTTTCTTTATAGCCGGAATATAATTTTTGTTTTTGTATTGCAGCTGCTGTATATTCTGCAAGATTGGCTGATACCTGCTTGCTAGAGAGAGTTGATTGGTAAGTTTCGAACATAAGCATATGGATTTACCTAAGAGCTGGGTTGTATTAATCATCTTGGCTGTTAAAAAGGCGGCTTTATTTGTTCATCGCAGCAGAGCAACGCAAAAATCTGTCAACTTTTGTGAGATCTAGGAAGATGAGTGTGGGTAATGGGAAAGTGAAATATTTGAACAACGCAAGGTGAACGAATGAGTAGGGCTAGTATCGTTAAGTCATTTACAGAGATAAAGCGAGTGAGTTTAATGTTAGCTATATTATGCTACATATACACTAAATAATAAGTGTACGATGTCCTAACGTGATATATGCTCCAATTTGGGTGTGAGTGAGTTTTCGTTTAAAACGTGAGCTTACGAAAGGCAACTAGAGATCTTACTTCCAGAAGGGACATGGTAGCATGCACGTTATCACTACATATAGTAGGATATGAGGTCCTTGTATGTTTAGTGCTCCCATTTGTGAGTGAATGGGTATATGTTGGACTTGCTAGCCTATGTAAGGTCACAAGAGGCATTATTTACAGAAGGGACATGTTAGCATTCACTGCATCACTGCATATAGACGCATATGGGTCCTAGTTCTGCACGTTTCATGCTCCAATTTGTGAGTGAGTGAGGTTTTGCTAGTCTACGAAAGGCCACAAGAGGCCTTTTTTCAGATGAGACATGGTAGCATGCACTACATCACTATATATAGTAGGAAATGAGGTCCTAGTATGTTTTAATGTTCCTATTGATGAGTGAGTATATGTTTAACATGCTAGCCTACGAAAGGCCGAAAGAGAAGGGACATGGAATTATGCACTACATCAATACATAGAGTAGTAAATGATGTCCTAGTATGTTTAATGCTCCCATTTGTGAGTGAATGGGTATATCTTGGACTTGCTAGCCTATGTAAGGTCACAAGAGGCTTTATTTACAGAAGGGATATGATAGAAAGCACTACATCACTACATATAGTTGTATACAATGGCCTGGTGTGTTTATACTTCCCATTTGTTAGTAGTGAGTTTATGTACAACATACCAGCCTACGAAAGGCAAAAAGAGGCCTTTTTTCCAGAGGGACATGGTATTATGCACTACACCACTAAATAGAGTAGTAAATAATGTCCTAGTATGTGTAATGCTCCATTTGTGAATTATTGAGTTCAAGTTTAACGTGCTAGCCTATGAAAGGCCAAAAAGGCCAATTTCCAGAAAAGGTACAGTAGCTTACACTACACCACTAATGAGTACTAAATGTCCTTAGTTAGCTCCATTGCTAAATTTTTTGACACGTAAATAAAATGTAAAATGATGATAATAATGATGATTATAATGCTTCTAGACTGTTTAGTGCACCCATCTGCCCCAGATACATTGTCGATCAAAGATTTCAGCCCACTTAACAACCCATCAATAATTCCAAGCTCAACGCATGGATGTTTATAAACCTTGCCGTCCCGTTTGTTTACAGGCGTACGCCACTCTACACGCCAGATGTCCAGATGTACTTTTAAGCACACTCGTAAATCGTTTCACGAGTGATATCACACTCATAAACATAACTTTTCTTTCCATCACATTTGTATGGACATATAACTCTTGATTCTTCACTTATGTCTCACCTGACATCAGTGAAGAGTACAATTTACTGCCTGCTTGGTTCTCAAAAAGACCTAGGTCCCCCGGGCCTGGCAGCACCCAAGAATGGGGACGGGGATGATAAAAGGTGACACATGAATTTATACCTGAAACTGGGGGTGAAGCATTAGAATCTACCCCCAAAAATGGGGAAGAACGCGCAAGTTTGAAATTATGTGACCCAAGACTGGGAAATGATGGTTACAACAATAAATTGCCATAAAAGTGGCTTTAAATGGCTTTACATGGTTTTTGGAAACTCGGAAATTATAATGGTTTTTGGAAACTTTACATGGAAATTATAATGCAGTAATAAGTATTTTAGCTAAGAAATGGCATAATGAGTTTTTAAGACCAGAATTGATACCCAAAAATGGGGAAATTTTTTAGATGAACTATTGATACCCAAAAATGGGGAGAAATTCTCAAAAAGACCCAAAACTGGGACTTTTATCATACCTGTCCCCATTCTTGGGTGCCGCCAGGCCCGGGCTAGGTCCACAAAAGCTCCCACTGATATTGTGTCTCAATATATTCAAGGGTTTTTAACGTGCAGTTCTTCAGAAAAAGAATGTGCTAAAGAAGGTAAATGAATAAGAAGATTCTGATATTCAAATAACATCAAATATACCATTGTTCAGCCATCGAGATGCGGCAAATTCAAAATGTAACTTTTTCCAAATCATAAAGGCGTTTTATTAGGCCCAATTTTTTATTGAATCTTTGTCAAGTCGTTAAATATTTTACTACAACGAGTTTTCTGAATGCAAATAGTTTGACTATTAAGTTTTCCAATGAAGGCAAGATAGCTATGTGATTTTTTCTCAGAATGCTTTCCAGAGGAGAAGAATAACCAGTTTTTTATTTTTCTTGAAACCTTGCAATATTCTGTCAGACACAAAGTGTCTGGAAATTCTTAACTCGGTCGAAAACATTAACAGCTAGTTTTAATGATTATAACTGTATTCTATTCACGGCACCCGGTGTCAAAATGTAAGCTTGTTAGTTGAGCCTCTATGAAGATCTTCCGACAATTAACTTTAATTGGTAAAAATAAAGCAGTCTGAAGTTTTCATATCTTGATGGAAAAAGTTTCATTATTTGCTTTAGTTTAATTGGAAATGATAACGTTAGAAGAAAAATCACTGAAAAGCATAAATTCCAGTTAGTTAAAACATCACCTGTTTCCAGAAATATCATCTAGTATTCAATTTATGATTGCGATTTTTTCAAATCTGAATTCGCCTTGGACTAACGAAATAGCATTGATAAGAGTGGAAAATCAACTACTTTTCAAGAGGGATAATACTTAGACTGATGAACAAGATAGTTTCAGATCACATTTCCAGTTTAGTATTCAAAAATAGGTTTTTCGAACTGCTTAGCATTCTTTGAACTGGCACTGAAATATGCTTATTTAAGCACTTGCTCATTGAAAAAAGAAGTCTAGTTATAACGAAAAATTGCTGATACACTTAATTTACTTAGTAATTTCATAATCCTCATCGTAGCTTTTATTTCAAAATCTACTTTTATTGCATACCTTATTCATACCACTTACATACCTCGTTTATACCATCTACAACACCTCTTTGGAACTCTAACCCGTTCTATATGCTTTCCACAAGAAAACAAGCTATAGGTAACAATTACTTCTCAGCTATCAATATTGTGTTACCCATAGCCTTGAGTAACATTTAGCCTTGTTATGTGGTGTTCCTTACATGAAATATATTACCACTTATAGCCTTTTTATGTGGTGATCTTTCCAGTAAGCCTAAAAGAAAAAGAGCGAACTTTATTTGTGAAAAATCGCGATGAAAATCGAAAACTAATAAGACGTGATGATTACTAAGCTTTTCATCTGAATCTTTCATAGGAGTAGTACGTCAGAAAGAAAACAAAAGTTGAACCCAAACTAATGATTATACCCAGAAGTGGATTTAAAGGGGTAAGATGAGTCACTAGCTACATGCAAAAGTAATTTTTAGCTAAGGGGGTTGGACAATACCCCATGAATAGTATCTAAAAAAAGACCCATATCGATCAGTGCTTGATCAATAAATAATAATGATTTTAACATTTAACCATGTTTATAACCAACTGTCTTCTGGGAGGTCTTTTATTTCTTATCATCCCTATTCAACATATTGCATAACTGCTGAGACGTCCTTTTCTTAAATTCATATTGAAAGATATCTAAATCTCGAAAATATGTGCGTCAGCAGCACTGGGAAAATTGATATTTCATCATATTTCAACCATCTCTTTATTTAAGATACATGAAAGATTGACTTTCTATCACAGGAGCAGCAAAGAATATAACACACTGCCAGCAACTTGAAGCAGTCTCCAAGCTTTTTAAGTTTTAAGTTTTCACTTAAAACCCATTTTTAAACTACTATTTGATATTACAAGAAGTATAGAAACTTTATTGACCTATTTGAATTATTTTATTTTATTTCTTGTTTGATTTAGGCACTGTGAAAAACCTTGTACATAGGATCAGTGTTTTGATATACTTAGATACAAACACAGGGCCGGATCCAGTGCCCATAGAAAGTAGGGGGGATGGGTTTAGCACAAATATCAAAGGATATTATCAAGGAAAATTGGGTATTATCGAGCTATTTGAATTTTTTCCACCAAAACAGGGTGGGCGTACGCCCCTTACACAACCCTTGGGTCCGGGCCTGCATACATACTTGCTACACGAGCCCATGTTCCCCTGATTTTTCAGATATGCAGTCGTAACCTGGGTAAATCTCTAAGTCTAAAACAATTACTCTCATGTTTCTAAACTGAGAGTCTGGTACCTAGAGTAACTCTGACGTCACTTGGTCAATGATAGTTTTAGGCAAGTGACGTCAGCGTATCAGAAAACGCAGGGAAACAAGAGGCAAGTCTACAGGAAAGTCGTCGCTAGAACTTATTAGGCATCTTCGGGGATCATATGTTGTTTAATTAATATCTGGTGGCAAGGGCAAGCGCAATAGACCAACTTCACACAGGTTAGCAAGTAGTGGGAGTTGCATGATTCAAAAACTTTCTTGAAATTATTCATCCATTAATCAACGATTTATTCAGTTTTCCATTAGGTTTGGCCTCCTACGGGATATACTAATTAAAACAGAGACAATTGACCTGAGATAAGTCCTTCAGATAGCACACATGAATCTGCTTCATTATCTTGCTACATTCAGGGCAATCAAAGGCCGAATTCAAGTTTTGAATACGCTAGTGAATCAACAGATTGTCTGGACTATTTCATTTATGAGACCTGCTTTCGAAGTAATGATGGTCAACCGCTAGATGATGGCATTAGCTGAGAAGCATAGCTGTTTTATACGTTCCAACTTTATCATTTAAGCCTAATTCAGTTAGATTTGCTCTTCCTCGCTTCAAAAGCTCCTTTCGCATTTCCTTGCTATGTTTTCCTGTGAAAATGTTGTTAAACCCTATTCCAAAACATTACAAACGTTATAAAGAGAACTGAAAAACTGGATTCCTAGGATGAAAACTTCCACCTTTTCATTAAACTTGTCCTTAGCAGCGCAGATTTGGTAAAAATATACTTTTGAGAGAATCTTGTAAGGGTTGTGGTTTAACAAGGATTTAGTAAGGTTTAGCAGGGGTCATTCCGAATTCAGCTAAGGTTAAGCAAGAGTTTAGTTCAAAGGCGGACAAAGATGGTTTGGTTGTTTCTTAATTTGCATGTTGCTTGGTAACTCAGTTTAATCAGAATTTTTAACAACTTCTTGTGGACCGGTAAGAATCCCTGCGAATAAGATCGGTTTCACAATATTCTCATAAGTATAAGAGGGAAAGCAACTCAAATATTTCTAATATATTACATGACCCATCAGTATATCACATGTGTCAAGCATAAGTACCAGATATACGTATTATATGTAAGAAATACGTAATTTATGCCAGAAATACAAAATATTTGTCAGAAATACGTAATGTGTGCTAGAAATACGTAATATATGCCAGAAATACATAATGTATGTCAAAATAGGCAGTCTCATTCAAAACAGAAATGTATAGAACGTTTTTACGTTTTGAATATATGCATCCAATAGAGCGAGGCTAGCAGGGAATCATTCCTCTAAAAGAGGCTAATGATGTTAGCACGGTATCGTAGCAAGGATTATGGGAAGCTTAATGGTATAGATTGAGATCGATGAATAAATAATCGTGATTTTAATATTTAACTTTATTTATAACCAACTGTCACCCGGGAGGCTCTTCATTTCATATCAATGAGCTGAATAGACGAAAGACCTTCGCCATTGGACATAACCGACGATTCATAATTTTAATAATTTTCACATACATTCATCTGAACAAAACCAGCCAACAATCGAAGAAAGAAGACGATTCACTTGTTTTTTATAAGGAACTATTAATAACGTATATGAAGTATTTGAAGTGTGATTTGACTTGGTTTGGTTGATTGAATCCACTGGCTCGAGCTCAGCTGGTAAAGCAATAAAGTGCTCTGTAGTTGGTCATAGTTTCGAATCCTACTTAGGTCATTTTTCATCCTCACAAATTATCTTAATTATGAAACTATGACTATGCTAAATCTTGGAACCTGAGTATCTTGGATTTTCCCCATAATCATGACAGGAAAAGTTTCTTAACTTCATATTCTATTTGGTCTTGACTTCGTGTTCTAGTTGGTCTTAATTTCCCATTCATATTGAATTCTCTTTTTCTGAATTCGCACCCTATGTGAATGTTCAAATGAAATTACCTTGAATTATTCCAGGGAAATTACCAAAAGGCCCTGCAAAAGCTGTCCATACTTAGTCCGGTTCAAGCTAAACTTGCGGGGCCCGAGGGCATACCTCCTTGAAATTCAGGTTCTCGGAGATGCCATTTAGTGCATTCTCAGGAAGTGATGCGCGTAAAAATGGACCGAAAATTACCGCAAAAATCTAATGTTCTAAGAACCGTTTTTATTTTTTGATTAAAGGAGTGTTTTGACTCAAAAGTTGTTACGAAAAACGCCGCACCTACCACAATTAGTTAAGTAAAATACTAAAACATTGATATATACAACAAAATTAGCAAAAAGCGTTAGTGTGAAATACCACTTTCAGTGCTATCATAATCAAAAATTTCCAAAGAGACCCAATTTGCCCCCCTCGGTCATCACCACACTACTGGCTGTGCGGCAACTCATAGACTTAGGCATACGACGTAAATGATTTAAAAGGTTTCTTATTAAAAAATACGAATATACACGTTCCACCTGCACGCGGTCGTCCTGGCGATTGTGATAACATCTCTCAGCAAAATAATTTCATCATAATGCATCTCTTGTGTTAGAGGACAGTGACATATTGAAGCCGACCGGGAGTTGTACACAGCAAAGTTCAGTTGAGATATTATTAATCTTTTTGTTTTAGTTTAACAGACGAAGTCTTGCCGTGATGGAATCAAGACGAAGAATCATCGTATCTTTAATTTTGATATTTTGTTGCACTGCTACTACATCTGCTGGTGAGTATCATTTTACTACTTTCCATCATTCTAAACTTATGAACGAGATTTGATATGATACTGTAAACTTCCACTATTTGAACAGGCACTTTAGCCTATTGTTTTATAGCAATAGACCATTGTCGTTCTCCATTGTGTGAAATTCAAAAAATCGATAAAAACCAAGTACTTGCGAATTACGCAACGATTTCCAAAGCCCTTCTCTCCAATTTACCCCTCTAGGATAAGCCCTTCTCTTGCGTAAGCCCCCTTTTGATGCTGCCTTGACCCTTATTTGGATTATTAAAGTTTTAAATTCTGATACTCGACTTATAGCGTTGAACCTTCTACTAACTTGACTAACTTTAAGGTATAGGGACACACTTAAAAACTTTCTTTTCACACTGCGCAATATTTGAAAGATTTTCACTTCAGTGTTCACCTTTCTCCGCTAGAAATATGGATCTTTTCGATTACGCACACAAATACATATGCTTTTGAAAACGGTGTACGAATACGCTTGAATATGTTCGGTCTTCAGTGTGAACACCAAATACGACAAATTTTTAATACGATGATGATATCTGCTGGGAATTAGATTAGAACTGTCGTATTTACGTGGAGCAGTGTAAACACTTTTATCGTATTATTTCTAGCGTATTCACTAGCGCATTCTAGTGTATTTGTCTAAAAATAAAGATGTGTGAACAGATGCATTTTTTAAACCAGATACGGAGAAATACGGCACAAGTTCTTGAATAAATCCAATAAAGATGAAAGATGCCTCCATCTTGATCTCGCTAGGGAATATCAATATAACGAACTTCCCGGATATAGCGAAATTCCCGGATATAACAAACTTCCCGGATATAACGAACTAAATGTCTGATACCTTTGGATTCTGTCTCATGAAATAACTCTCTTGAAATAACAATCTTCTGTTGTTGCGAATAGTTTTCTGGCTCCCTTCAGAGCTCGTTATAATGAGATTCTACTGTTTAGCAAATCAGCGTTATTGGGATGAACCTTTTCGTCAATCTAAAGTCCCCAGGATTTCTTTTCTTGCCAATGCAAGCATTATGGAAAACCTGAAATGAAATTGTTTGATACTTTTTATACTTCTTCTAGATCGCATTTCTTTTCGCAACGATTCATAAAAGTTATTGCAATTCAGGGCTGGGAAATTGAAGAACTAATTCCTTTCATTTTTCAATCAGATTTATAAGTTGAAGCAAGCCGGATTAACAAATACCCAGTTTTTCTGAATTTGATTTGAGCCTAGAAATGAGATTAACTAAATTGACCTGAAGTAATGTTAATTCTACTGTGGGGGGTAATTCAAAAGCAATGCTTGTTTGAACGTTTTGCTTGAAATACCACTTATAAAGGCATAACAAATAAAGATTGATCTATTTACAATGTCTCCTGCAGAAAAGCGTTATGATCTGAAGCATATTTTACAGATTTTACTATGCTCCACACAAGTTCCATTGATAGGTGATTTTGGAAAGGGAATGAACAATAGTGTATCCTGGTCCTTAATTGACTTCATTGCATTTTGACACATGTTATTTCATTGCGTGGCAACGTAAACGGTGGTCTATTGTGGATGGTTTTTGGGTCGGTTCGAGATTTTTGTATAGCTGAAACCTTTGTTTGTGACCGCAAAGCATCGATGTTGACTGCAGGGGCGTCGTGGGACCTCAATTCTAGGGTGGGCCAAACACGAAAAATTTCCGAAAAGGGGAACAAATGCTCAAAAATTTCCGAAAAAGTGGAAAAATCGCAAAAATTTCCGAAAAATCTACAGATTTCGCTCTGATAGGGGGGGCCATGGCCCCCTCTGCCCCCGGCCACGATGCCCCTGGTTGACTGAGAGTCTTTAATGGGGATTTTATCTATCCTTTCAAATATAATGCATTTTCAGCGCATAAAATTCTTGTTTTCACAAATTTGATATATTAGTTTCAGCATCAGTAGGCTGTAACGTGACGAGGAAATGTAATTCGTGGACACACAACGAATGCGCACCCAAACCATTGCCGAAGTCGACAGCCAGCCTGCTACTGAGACCTTCGCCTGGGATTGATAACTCAACCTATGCGGTCTGTCCCGTTGTGTCGAGATGGAACATAAGTGAAGAGACGCGCAATTTGACGCATGCTGTCAAAGAAGCGAGATTGTTCCTAAACTGGCTCTGCGAAAATCTTTGCAATAATGGTAAGTGTCATGCATGATTTCTCATGATATATCTCTAGATATATCTTTATAGCAGCAGGACATGAAAGAACAGATGCGCAGAAAGTTATTTTGTGGATGGAACATTAATCGTAAAAATGCACTATAATCGCTACATACGGTAATGCAGTACTCGATACGTGCAGTACCCGATTAAAATCATGAAATGGTGAGACTTTCGAAAAGAAGTCTATCTAATACATTTGTTTACAGCTCTATGGGGCGTTAGTCAAAGTTTTCTAAAAGTTTCAAAATCAGCAGCTTCATGAAAATATTTCGTCGTCCTTCAGAGGGAATTTGGAGAGTCTAAAAAAGGATTGGGGAGAGTTTGATAAAGGGACTGGGAAGAGTTAGATAAAGGGACTGGGGAGAGTTAAAGAGAGCAGGTTATAATCTATCTTTGACTAAACAATCTGCAATGTCTTCGTGATACATAGGGCTATTTATAATACATGTTACTCCCACCTGTCTTGATATGAATTCAATCTACTGACAGATTATCAATCCACAAATAAGATAACGCGGCATTCATGCAAGTAATCTTACTCAAAACACACAATAACAACCTGTTGGATTGAAACACAGCTCAAGAAAGGTGTTGTTTATGACTTCTTGCACTGGTAGTATACAGAATGGAGTTCTCAGGTTCGATTCAGTTTCGATTGAACAGCATTGAACACCATACCTGCTGCCTAGCCATCCAATGAAAATAATCTGAGGCAGAATCTATTGTTGTTCTAGAAATATTGCAATATTTAGTCTATCTAGTTGCACATTATTTGTTATTTGTAGTCATGAGAATCTATTGATACTCTCGAAAAATGCATTACATACATTGTTAAACTCCATGATACAATCCTTATTCTAAGCAAGTGAGTCTGAGATTTTCTGTCTATCGTGCTTGCCTGACTGAAACAGGCGTTTTCAGCAGAAGCACGATAGTATACACTACATCACTTCATATGGGTGTAGTGTATGCTAAGCGTAGTATGGTCTCCTAGGGTGTTTATTGCATGAATTTATTGTCTATTACCACCACAGTACTGAATATCCCCACAGTACTGAACACCCTCTACAGTACTGAACACCCTCCACAGTACTGAACATTCTCCACAGTACTGAACACTCTCCACAGTACTGAACACCCTCCAGTGCGCTGATGATATCCCCAACTGAATAAACTTCAAAGTATTGCGCAGACTTCCACAGGGTGAATTTATGGAGTATCTTTGATTCTTTTAAATTCCATTCATTCAAAACAACATAAGTTAGAAAATATTTCCTTGGTAAAAGAATCTTTCTGATTAAAAACTACCTGGTGAGCGTTAAATTGAAATGCTGTTCAGATTGTAAACAATTTGATAGAATAAGACTGCTGTTCAAAATGGCTTTTGACAAAGTTTGACGACTAAACGTTGTTACAAAAGATCACATGGTAAACCAACTAACATCTCAGCCTTTTGCACATCGTTCAAGCTTCATCTGAAGATTCTTACATGAAGCTACGGACTGTTTGACATATTGGTACTCGAGACTATGGAGGATATCACTGTGGAGGGATACTATCAATACTAATGAGGGATACCATCAGTGCTGTGGAGGGATATCATAAGTATTGTGGAGGGTTACCATCAGTACTATGGAGGGATACCATCAGTAGTCTGGAGGGATGCCACCCATACTGTGGAGGGATACCATCAGTATTGTGGAGGGATATCATCAGTATTTTGGAGGCATACCATCAGACTGTGGAGGTTTACCATCAGTATTGTGGATGGGTACCATCGGTATTGTGGAGGGATACCATCAGTATTGCGGAGGAATACCACCAGTATTGTGGAGGGATACCATCAGTACTGTGGAGGGATGCCACCAATACTGTAGACGGATACCATCAGTATTGCGGAGGGATACCACCAGTATTGCGGAGGGATACCATCAGTATTGCAGAGGGATACTATCAATATTCCGGAGGGATTCTATCAGTAGTGTGGAGGATATTCAATACTATTGAGGGAAACCACGAGCACTGTAGATATAATACCCAAAGTGCTTTAACGACACCTAGTAATAAGTAACTTAATGAAAGACTGTTTGACATATCGATACGTACTTGTATGATATTTTACAGTACATCCGATGTATTGATGGTACTGTTCATACTAATATCTTGATTTTTATTTGCAGCAACGAACAGAGTCAGAAAGACCTGCATCGACACCAAATTAACGGAATACAGAAACAACTCGACCCCTAGAGCCTCGACAGTAATGTACGTTGACCGAGAGAGCCTGAGACAGGCCATTTATAATGAGATGCAAAGGCTCGACAGAATAGCCACCCAGAAGATCGACTATGAGAAGATGAAGCGAAGGGTGGATGGGGTTGCATCTAACATGGGTATTAATATTACTATGGGGAGTCCCAACGCCACTGTCATCAATAAAGACGGCATAATCCGGCGGATCAATAACCTCACCCTGCAAATCAACTCTGCAAGGAACACCTCACTCAGTTTGCTCAAGTCGTTCGCAACTAACTACGACATTCGTGAAACGGTCAGAATGCTGGAGAAGAGATTCGGCACACGTATACAACCTTCTATGAGCAGCCTCGATCCACGTGGGGCGATGAACGCCACAGTTGGAATGCCGAGACCATCGCACATGTCTATGATGATTACCCCTTCACCAGCATCAGCTAGTAGCATTGTCTATGCCTCATCGTGTTTCGTATTGAAATCGCACTGCAGAATGGAAACTAAATGCCCAGGTCAAACTATGAGACATACAATGGGACACTCGATGCGGCCTTCAATGGCACACTCGATGCGACCTTCAATGGGACACTCGATGCGGCCTTCAATGGGACACTCGATGCGGCCTTCAATGGGACACCCTGGACTTTCAAGTGCTATGCGAATGAGCTTAAAAGTTCTTCGTTCCGAGGATCTGGGAAGCACAAGAATGAGGAAAATGATGCCCAGTGTGAAGCCATCGCACAGCCTCGCCTCACGACCAATCAGAATGTCGAGTGTAATGCCGACACGATCGTCCAAAGGCCCATGCATCTATGATTGTGCAAGTACGTATTTATTATATTTAATCGAGATTTCTCGTTTTTTATATTCGATCGAAATTTGTGAGAATGAAATTTACCCGAGTAAAGCTCGAACCTACGACCTCTAAGATCGGTGCTGTAGTTTGCTACCACTGCGCAGTGGATTAGTGCAGTAGAGTACGAATCTAGAGGTCATAGGTTCGAGTCCTACTCGGGTCATTTTCATTCCCACAAATTATCTCGATTGATTTCCAAAATCCTGCTTCTTCTCATTATATTTACTTATATACATCTTTTTCTATTACAAGAGCTCTTGGCTTTTGATTTCAGTTTACCTTTTTGTTATTTTTCAAGTGATTTCTCCTCAGATTATCACATCATACCAGTGGTGGATTTTGGGGGTGCAGTTGACGCAGTTGCACTTCCTCAATGATAAAAACAACTCTATGCGCCTACTTTGCACCCTTTTGAATGTATGATTTTTTTTAAAGCCGAATGAACATATTTGAAAACAGACATGTCCTTCTATTACTCTGAGTTTCGTACTTACGCACTCGTCAGACAGACTATTTTCAAGACGAAAAAAGAATCATTTTAGGACCTTAGAGCCAGCAATGAAACACTTGTAATAGGTTTTCAGGAGGTTTGAGCTGGTTTCAGCTCGGCTACGCTCAACTACGTTCAAATATCAGGCTGCAAGCTATGCATAGAGTCGGTTGATTTTATCATTTCAAATGCAAATTTTATCATTTCAAATGAAATCTATATGAGGGTTAATGAACTCCACAGCAATGCTGCAAATATCACCAGACATCCTGTCTTGCTTGAAGATTACAAAACATTAGTTGAAACAAGAGCTGTGTGCTGCGAGCGATATAACGAATGTTAGATGGGTGACACATTACGATTTAATCGAAAATCACTGTTGATTTTGGTTTACAGTTCGCTTAAAATTGAATTTCCAATCTCATTACAATCGCAGATTGTTTGCGGTTGCATTTAAATCTCTTTCTTGGCTGTGACCTGCACTGATTTGCCAGATGGCGATTTCAATTGTCTCAACTGAGTGGCTGAGTAACAGTCGAAATGTAGAAAGAGCTTTAGATTTAATTATGTTTCATGTTTCATCATGAAAGAATGAAATGGAAAAAGCTCATTTTTCCTTTTATACGTAGATACGTACATACAAGGTTTTATGAGCATATCCAAATCTAAAATATGGGTCTTTAACCCTGATTGATTAAAAAGATGTATCAAAATCATAAATCTTATTATGAATCTTAATTTTTGAATTTGACTTTTTCCCAGAAGTCAATATAAATGAAAAAATCGATATGTTGGCTAAGTATTCTGTGTGTGACAAAAAGCGCATACTATAATTCGAATTGACTATATTGACTATGTTGGATGTTGGCATGCAACAAGTGTAACATGTTACCAATTTCGTAAACATTGGGCCATTTAAATTACTTTCTACCGAGCACTTGATGGACTAGGCCAGTCCGATGTGGGTATTAAAGAACATGGATAGGTACTTTGATACTAAAGAAGCCTAATCGATATGTTATCTATAATGTCACATGTTACTTGAAAAGGTTTTGATAACACTTTCAAATTGAAACCATGACTGATATGGATTGTCTCTACTTACTCAATACTGAATTGATTTTGTTTATTGATTTTTGCAATAGCACGAAGAGTTAGTCTAAAAGCAGGTATATTGTGAATTTCTTTGGTGGTGAATACAAAGTTGTTATAATGAAAAGGAGTCTTGTTTATTTTGACCCTGCTGCTGAATCGAACCTTATCTCTGTTATTTAGGATAGGTATTCAAAGTGGGGAGTCAGTATACATTCTATTTTCAAAATCTATTTAAAGCAAGGCTTTGCTGGCCAATGACAGTTCACAGTTTTATCTTTGCATGAATTCCAATTTGTTGTCGTTGTGGCTTTTTTATGGTAGCCTCCTTGCCGAGTTCTACAAGGCGTATATTGCCCGTTTATTGATGACGTTTACAAGAACACAGGGACCCAAGGGGGTATAGTAGAATTGAGATTTTTGGAGTGCTTTCGCCATGCGGTCTGGAGTATAAAACGGCTCTTGAAATTCACTGACAAAGCTCTTACGAAGTTTACAGCCCGTGTAACATACAAGCATACACGTTAGATGGAGCGAGGCTCCTATTTGTGGCTGTATAGAATAGGCCTAGGTCTCAACTCCGCTGAGTTTAAATGCGGCAATGGTATTTAAACGTTTTAGTAGCGTTGGATAGGGTTTTATCACGTGTCGTACAAGTGACTTAGAGATGAAGTCAATGAATCAGTTCGATAAACGAAAGGGCTTACAAGTATTTCCTATTCTTGATAACATTGAGTTTTTTAAAGTTTTTCCATGAATGTTGGGTGTGCCAAATTGGTATATCCCTAAAAGGTTGAATCATAATAGTAGTATGAGAAATAAACGGAAAGCAAAGCGTGACCTTCGATTAGATTAATTCGAATTCGTTTTACAAAAGGGCAACTTCATGAAAACTGAACTTTGCGTTGAAAAATAATCTTTGCATTGTTTCGGCATCAGGCGAATGTAAAACCCTTCTTAAGCGTCGTAAAAACATACGGAACTTTCTAGTTAAGCACTGCTTGCTTTGCAGTAGAATTTTATTGAAAACTTTTTCCCGACATTTTTTAGATAACAAATGCGCTTAAAAGCAACAAAGCTAAGGTCGAGATTGAAAAAAGTTCGTGTAGTTCGAATAATAATACATTATTCTCTATTATATATTATTCTGAATTTTTCATTTCCCTTCTGTGAAATCTAACTTATGAAGCCGATGATATACAAAAAAGAACACAAATAAATAAATAATAATCACATACTAAAAACAAAAAATACAAATATTGTAAAAAGCAACAAATGCAAAGCAGCAAAAAGCTAAGGCCGAGATGGAGCTTTATCTAACTTTATCTGATTGATGTTACATTCATTTCTCAACTGTGAATTTGTGTCATATGCAACATATGAAGGTTCAGTTCTACTGAAGATAAGAACGCCTGGTACTAGTGGAGTTAAACAATTATAACTTGAAGTGTTTCAATGATTGAAAAAGCCTGTTTAACAGTGGATTTTTGAACGGTCCTTTATCGTTATAGAACCTCAGGCAGGATATCAAGGGAAGAAGCTGCACCATACAAATCATTCGCCTCCTTTTTGAGTGGCCCATTTTTATCTTTCTCTGGGTACAACCATTCTGTTATAGATATACCCTAAACGAGACTGCATGTAACCGAGGCTGGGTCCGCCATCGTGACAGGAAGACATGATAGGAAGACTTGGACTGTAGGACTGAATAGAGAGAGTTGCTAATTGCGTTTGATGTTTAATGTAGGCTTATACAATCTCTTAGTTTTTAAGACGAACATTCAAGATACGATATTTATTCTGTTTCCTTGTAACAATTCTTTAGTTTTCATTTTCGTTCTCTCCCTGACACACTACTCTGTTGATTGTCAAAATTTTTATATTGTTACGATATCTCTCGCTGTTCATATGTTTTATGACACTTACCTGACAGCAATGATCTACCCCAATCTGTAAAAAATCTGTAGAAACGTGAAGATCGATTTCATTTCATCATATCCAAAATTGATTCACAAGAGATCATCATCGACCTAGATTTTAAAACAATTGTATCAAACTGACAGTTTAACAAGCTCAAACTAAACCAGGTTTTAAATGGAATAATCTGATTGCTTGATTCGATAATTCAAATGCTCTTGATTGGCCGTGAGGGAACCTAGAGTAAATAAAGCTGGGTTAGTATGCTCAATATAATAGCGTTATTAGAGTGCACTTGATACCAACTCAATGTATTACTTATAGAAAAGAAAGCATGGTCAATGATATTGATCTGCTAAAAAAATCTTTCAACTATCCTGTGTGTTACATGATTTTTTATCTGCAATCGCAATTGGAGATATTGATTGTGATGAATTTCATTTCTCTTGCAGAAACTTGCAATGGCACAAAGAAAGTCGACTGCCAAAAATTTTGCGGTGGAAATGCTACTATTGACGATTGTGGAAAATGCACGGGGGTATGTTAAATTAATATCGATTCAGGGGGTGGTGTGTAGTGAAGTACCGTCGTTTTGGCGGGTATTGCCCGATTGGTTAGATCACTCGATTCTTGTTCAAAGGGTCCTGGATAAGGAACCACCTTCAGGCCTATCGCAAAGTGTGAGGAGAGAATGGAAAAAGAGTTGCACATGTATTTTTTTTATCCTACATAACGTAGTTATATATACCCGGGTCCTATACACCCTAATATCAAAAATGCTAGCTCTACATATTTTAGCTCTCTATATCATAATCCTATATAACCTAAACTAACATAGTCTAGTACTACATACCCTCTCCTTACAAACGCTACCCCTTTACACTCTAGCCCTATAAAGCCTATGTTTTAATTAGAGAAAAAAGTGCTCAATACATTATAGTAGAGCGTCAATTTACTAAAAGAGACAAATTGAATGTGAAGTAGCAAGTAATATCATTGAAAAATATTTATTTATAATTATTTTTCAATGATATTACTTGGTACTTCACATACAATTTGTCTCTTTTTATTCTTACTAAAGTACCACACGCAACATATCATAATTTTTAGCGTCAATTTACTAATTGGTAGAAAATAAACAAGATTTCATCTCGAGAAAGCTGTTTCGTGATTGCTCACTTATCAGGAGATGTACTTATCATTACATCATCGGTATACTACCAATTAGTATACCCCATCCCTTGCTAGACCATCTGATTAGTCTCTCCTATACACATGCTATAGCATTTTATGCTCTTCTAGGGAACTACTGTGTTTTGATTATAGAAAATAGTGCTCAATACATGATAGTAGAGTGTTAATATACTGGTTGGTGGAAAAGAAACAAGATAAGTACATTTCTGGATAAGTAAATCTCCTTACGAGTGAGCAACCATGAAACCTGAGATGAATGAGAAGTTTGTTGTTTCTTTTCTACCAATTTGTATACCCTAGCCCTTGTTTATACCCTCATGCTTATGCCCTAATCTAATAGGCCCTTGCTAGACCGTCTAATTAGTCTTTCCTATGGACATGCTATAAAACATTGTGTTCATCTAGGGAACTACTGGACATAAATTCAACTTCGCGAAAGACTGTGCAGGAGTGTGCAACGGTCGATCAGTGAAAGACTCTTGCAATGTCTGCGAAAAGCCATCCGGCAAAAACGGGTCCAGACATTTAGATTGCAACGGAACCTGCTTCGGTTCGGCTGTTATCGACAGGTGCGGTCAATGTGTCGGTGGACTTACAGGCAAAAAACCCGCAGTTCCCGATGCCTGTGGTAAGCATATGTCTTAGCATATTGATTAGATTGATTATATTAAATCATTATCTGAATAAACTTGACATTAAAAGTACACGATTACTAATTGTCTGAAAATGTCCACTTAAGTTACCAGACTGGGAAGCGTATTCCAGGCTTTATCAAAATAGTTTTGCTGTTTCTGAACTAACACCCATCGGAATGTTTGTGTAGTACTGTGGAGGATATTCGGTACTTTTAGGAGAATATCATCACTACATTGGGGATACAATCAGTATATTGGAAGGTGTGAAGTACTGTCGAGGACGTCATCAGTACTATGGAGGATATTCAGTACTGTGGAAGGAAACCACAATTACTGTTGTTTGCCTCCACTGTACTGATGGTGTACCTCCACAGCACTGATTGTATACTTCTACAGTATTGAACAGACGTTCTCCAGGGCGGTTAACTCAAAGGGTTGCAAATTATAGAAATAGGAAAAAAAATTTAAATCTATACCGATAATGTTTTCATTTAGGCTAACTCGTTTTCCCATCATGTAAAGCTAATTTCTGAACGGTAATTCTCAGTAATCAAACTCATTTTTCATGATTAAATCTCTTAAATTCTCTTTGTTTTTCCGCAGGCGTATATTGTAACGGAGACAACAGCACATGTAGCGGATGCGATGGTGTTCCAAACAGTGGTAAGGTGGTCGATGCGTGTGGCGTATGCGGAGGAGATGGATCATCATGCACGACCATCGTCAAAATTGTCCCATATTATGTCACAAATGCTGGAAGAAATGTAACGGTAATGGGAGCTGGGTTGAATGGCTCACGTGCAGTTTGTATTATTGGAAATTCACCAGTTAATGGTAGGTCATTTTTCTTTATCAATGTGGAATCATTTTCAATTCTAATTTCAATTTAATTGTAATAGTAAAAATTTAGACTGAATGGCAGTATACCGATAATAGAGGCTAAGTAAGTGAGTAAGTAGGTTTATATTTAACTTACCAGCCTACGAAAGTTCAGAGGCCTTATTTATGGAACCCCTAGTTCATATTCCCTCCCCTAGGACGGTGGAGCAAGTGGTTTGATCAACCCTTGAAGGTCACCCATCCAGACGTTACCCTCACACGACCATGCTTAACTTCAACTGCATGAAGCAAACTCTTTAAGCTTCTCAGCCACTCACTGACTTTCTTTTGCATTCTAGGGATAATCGTTAACATCACTAGCATCATCTGTCCCATACCAGCTAAAAGTCCTGGAGCTACCTCTCTTCGAATGAATGTGACCAAACGAAGCGGTACCATGTCTCTTGGACCACTCCAAATGCAAATATACGCCGCCAACTCCCTGACCTTCACTTCCCTGTCACCAACGGAACAACTTAAGAAGACATATCGCGATGTTACCATCCACGGTACAGGCTTTGTTCAGACGAACATGTCCCTGTGCCAAATCTCAAATTCAAGCCATGGCAAAGTCAGAGCTGTGTACATCAATAACACAGCAATCAAGTGTAAACTACCGACCATGAAGCCTGGTAGATATGGCATCAGGTTGCATCTGAATGGCCACGAATCGCTGCCAGCTGAGGTATCACAGGAGTTTATTTTCGAGATCTTCGCAGCACCGCCGATGATTCTATCGGCCAGGTTTTCCAACAGTGGATCGATGATCATTGTCAAGTTTACGAAGGTCCGGCCCTTGATTACTGATGTCAGTAGAATTTTTACTGCCAACGTCACAAGTAGTTTGGGACTGGTTCCAAGGGTATCTTGGATCGGAAAAGGAGAGCTCAGAATTGCTACAGGTAATCACTGAGTTTTGAATCATTGCGTTTAACTTATCGCCTCTTTTCTAACTTGAGCTATATGTTGATACTGGTGCTTATTAGTAAACGGCCCCAATCTAAAGTTGACCCTAATTTAGCTACAATCTTTGACATTGGCTCTATCTCAATACCGGTCCTAATTCCACTCGGTCCGTTAGTCCTTATTTAATAATGGTTCTTATTAGAAACAACAAACTGAATTTGATGCTGGCCCTGATCTCATACCGGATAAAATGTTTATCTCAGGTCCTATTGTAGTGCCGTTCCAAATTCTACGCACTCTAGTTCATATTAATCCGATGCTGGTTTTGATATTTGATATGATATTGGCAAATATTGACAGAAACAGACCTTTTATTCATTATTCCATTCTTTCAAACATTTCTCCAAAGATGATACGTTGGATAGTAATATCTTTATGTAAGAAGTTATGAATAGTATTTATGTGGAACAATTTAGAAGGTGAAATATACAAAATGACTAGTTATCAGGCGTTCCTGTGTTTAGAAAAGCCATATACATGTAGAATTCAAAACTCAATATATAGAAATGAAAAACTGATACCAGGCGTTCCTGTATATAAACACATATTTATTGAAAATCATGGTTCAATCACAGATATTCTTGGCATGGTTTTATAAACCCCTTGGTACTCACATAAGATATATTTGATGTTTTATATTGGCTTATCATAACATATACTTACATACACTTCTTACTCAGGTAAAAATGCATCAATATTGCCGGGTCACTACTTGGTTTTAAAGACGAACGTGTTCAAGTCTTTGGAATACAGCAAGTATGCAAGTGGCTCTGTTGTCCTTCTTAGCCCAAGAACACCACTACTGCCGCTTCCCGTCATAAAAGGTTCGTAACCTGTTCTATATATATTGATATCAATTCTTTTGTGGTATTGAGAAAAATCAGAAACAATGCGAGATTTTATACCGTGAACAGAGCCAGGCATACAACGATATTCAAATTGAATTTTTTATCGTAATTGTAAGTTATCGAAGTAGACAAGTTATTTCGGTAGCTAAACAAATTTTCGATTTAGAGTTGAATGAAAACAGCAACAACAATGTTACACCATAAAAAGTAAACTCATTTGATGAGCAACTATGAATCGAATATATGGCTCCTCCGGTTTCGATAGAATAAGTCTTTACAGCAAAACCCTACCAACAAGAGCCTAGAAATATGAGACCCTGCAGACTGATTTTGAAGGAAAGACATCTAAAAATTCAATACACTTTGGTATTTGAAATTCTATCTACGACAAGATTTTTACTCGCTCTATCCTAGTTGCAAAATAGCTTGCAATGGGAGCTCGCCAATCTCTAGAAAGATTTTAAGTACTCACAATTACCAAATCTCTAGAGGTCTGCTCTTCAAAAAATTAGGTTCTTATTTGTAGGTTTTACTGTGCCCATACCAAATAAAGCACTATTTGCAGATAAGACTCAGTCAGGGGGTTTATTCACAGTATGAACAAAGTGTATCGAAAAAGATTGTGTGGAAACCTATTGCTGTATGTCTTTGATTCACAGTTGATGTTGAGCAGTACTTTACCGTGCACAACGTATGTCTAATTCTCTCTCTTTACTATTAGAATTTTACATGTAAATATTGCCTACATAAATATGATGCTGAATATTATAAAATCTTTTCTAAATAACGAATATTTCTGGCTGGGGAACGAAAAGAAGCGTTTTGGTCTATTCACTCAACCATGACTCTGTTGGCTAAAACAATAGGAAAGCAAAAGACTGTGCACTCTCAATTTTGAAAAAGTTACATAAAAAGATACAACAATAGGTTTCCACACCATTTTTTTCCATACACTTTGGTATGAACTTGCGATTCTCTTTGCAGGACCCACCGTGATTTCATCATGCAGCAACTTGACGCTAAGTGCAGACCAATCTTCTGGCTCTGGCGGGAGACCCCTCTCCTTTACATGGACGGTGGTGACAAATGCCACTAATAAAGCCGCTATTCAAACACTGCTCGATGGAAAAAAGAAAGCCAAAATCAAGATCGCTGGCTCAAAGCTAACACCTAACACAGATTACACCTTTACTGTATCTGTCAAGAATTTCCTCAACCGCAATGTACCGAGAACGGTTTCTCACACCTTCAAGAAAGCATCGAGTCCTATACCGGAACTGGCGATAAAGCCATCTTCGAATCCAAAGAAGGTTTTGGCAGGGAGTGATTTCTTCCTTGTTGCAAAATTAGCTGTAAGTAACGAATCGGAGTTGATTGTCTATCTATGAAATAGCCAGAAAAATCGGAAACATAGCGAAGCAAAATCATGAATGCACCTCTTTTCTGATTGGCCATCTCGATCTACATCTACTGGCTATAATAATTCGTTAAGTGTTTGTTTCGTTCTCTTTCTGACTTATTACTCTGTTGACTATCAGAAGAAAAGCTTAAGTAATCTTATATGTTTTCACTACGTTATGTTTCCCATTTTTCTGGCTATTCTTATAAGCTCTGTACCATTCAAAGACCATCTATCTATGCTCTGTTTCTTAGCAAAATATGAACCAGTTGAAAAAGCATAGAGAGTGAAAACACTTGACTAGTTATCATTTTGAAAACAGTAAGTTGTACCTATGAGCTGTATTTTCAAACAGAGTTGCAAAAACAGCCTAACCTCCCTACAAACGTGAGGTTTTTGCCCCAAACCCTCCTCAAACAATATAAAACTGCTGAAGCCAAGCTTAATGAACAAGTATTGTTTTACTGTCTTCTTAGAAGTAAAATTGCTATTTTCTGTTAGTTGACATTGTGGTCATAACAGGCGAGGGGCATTTCACTCCCTTCCAAAGCGTACGAGAATTTTTAAAGAACAAAAGGATTTCCAGTGATTTTCAATGGATTTTCATTAGAAAATAGGATTTTCAGGAAAGTGTTCCAGATTTTTAGAGAGTGATTTGCCCCTTGATAACAGGTAGGTTGCTACAGAATCCGGCTTATTTATTGTACCTTTCTAGGTGTCATCATGCTCCAGCAATTACACTGCAGTTTTCAGATGGACATCTCCCGATGCTACATTAAGTGCCTCTTCTTCCTTCATAACGTCTAAAGATAAGCAGACACTGGTGATTAAGAAGGATACGTTGACTGCTGGGAGAACCTACACTGTGAATCTCAGAGTGTCCTGGTCGCACGACTCGTCTATCTACAGCGATACCAAAATCACCTTGAATACTGAACTGCGACCTCTGATTGCTGCGATTGTGGGAGGTTTGTGCTACTTGTTGTGTATTGTTATATGGTCTGGTTGGTATGGATTTATAATCCTTGAAGGGAAACCTTCTTGAGTTTGAATCAACAAACGGTTGGAATCATGAACTACAAGCCCTCAGCCAACTTAGCTGTCCACCCTTCTAAAATAGGTGAATGAGAACCCAGGATATTTGTTCTAGAATATCAATTGTGGGAGCACAAGATGAAGGTCCACATCAGCTGCCTTACTCCTAACCTCTGTTTATAAATAAATATGCTTGTTTGCTTGCTATTACGAAATGTTACTTTTCATATAAACCGCATGTGCCAGAAAAAAGACACACTCGATAAGCCACTATGAATCGAATATCGCCTGATATTGATGCCAAATAGAGAAACATGAAAAGAGGCCCAAAACTTCAATTTTTCTTTTCAAACAATCTATGAACTGAAGTGAAAACACTGAAGAGATCATATTTTGACTTACTGGTGCAAAAGGAGTCTTATTTTGACTTTGGCTACTGGTGCAAAAGTGGCGTTTACTTGATCTGTACATCTTTTTCTGTTAAATGCAGTTTGTAATTTTCTAGAAACATGATAGGTATTGTGTCCTACGCCTCACACCTAACAAGAGCCCCCCTTCGAATTAGTCCTTCTTTTTAATAAGTTCCCCTCTCGATACTCAGAAATTGAATAAACACCAATGCTTGATGAAATGCTCTTCAGGGATGACATCTCAACTTTTTCTCATCACACAATTATTTTTCCTCAGGCGACTTCTCCATCGGAATGGATGCTGGAAGTTTCACTTTGAATGCCAAACGATCTTTCGACCCCGATCAAGTTGACAAGTCTTTGAAATTCAACTGGGCATGCGTGGATACGGTGACCGATGGCAACTGCATCTCTCAAACGAGGAAGAATGCATTGGCAATTGCGTCAAAGTCAGTCGTGGTAATCAACCCCAAAGAATTGAAGGAGAGGGCCTATAAATTCACGTGAGTCCTTCCTTTAATATCAACTCTAATTCTAGGTGTTTTCCAACCTCTGGAGCTTTTTCTTGGGGAGAAGTACCATTTTTACCCTGTTAGTCGACTATACTTTTATTTTGTTTTCAAAAAATGTTAAATTAAGTTCACTATATTCACTTGGCATTACCATACTTAGAGAGTAGTTAGTTACTTTGAATGATAAAGATTCTATTAAAACGTTGTGAGAATGATCAAAAGTATTAATTCTGGCAAGATAAGACATATCTAGGCTATTTTGAAATATTTCGTTTAAAAGAAGAGGTTAATCATAGCATTAATTTCTCTTCTAGTGTCAATGTGACGTCATTATCCTCAGGCCGATGGGCGGCAGCAAGTGCAACCGTCACGATCAAAGGTGGGGTGATTCCAAAGGTTTTCGTGAAGGGAATCACCAAAAAAGTGAGACCAGGCGGGAAATTAGCAATCAGAGCAAATATCATAGTCAGAAACTCAGCAACAGCCACGTGGTCTGCTATTACTACCGAAGAAGGTAATCAATCAACAACAATCTTTCATCCAGGATCATCCTAGCATCTTAAAATCTTTATAAAAACTTTTTGGCCGTTCTGGTAGGGTGAACCCCCAAGGAGGGTGACACTACTTGAATTTAAACAGTGTTTGGATGGTACAAACAAACCTTCAATATAGCAAGAAATATCGGAAACATAGTGAAACGATCACATGGATTACTTAAGCTTTTCGTCTGACACTCAACAGAGTAATACGTCAGAAAGAGAACAAAACAAAAACCTGACGAATTATTATACCAAGATGTGCATCGAAATAGGCCAAACAGAAAAGAGGTGAATGATTGGTATAGTGTAGGAAAACCAATCAACACCCAACATACAGTGAGCTGACTTGACCGCTTAAGCAATCTATGTGTTCGTTTTGCTATGTTTCCGGTATTTCTGGCTATTTTGTATGTAAACACGCCTTTAAGTCGGACCATTTTATATGATTTGGAGACTAAATTCCCAAGATTGGGTATTCTGGTAAATTTAATATGGGGTGCTTAGGTTACTTATTTGGGTCTAAAATTTGTGCAAAACCTTGGTTTGATGATTTCTGGTTTTATTTTTTTGGGTCTCTTATTTGGGAAAACTGTACATGGATAAGGAAAATTAGGGATTCACAGTGGAAAGGAAATCAAGCAATTTCACTGAAATGGTAGTACCCCTTGGCTAAAATTCACGCAACGAAACATCATTACCCAAATTCACATTATCATGTTTAAAAACTCTTTGGTTGTTTCATAAAAGAAAGAAATATTTTGTTGGGTCTACATTAAGACAAACATTATTTGTTAAAGTTCATGCTCAGGATCATATCCGAGCACCTCTACCCTGACTGAATAAAGCTAAGTACCCCACTGAGACAAAAGTTTTTCTACGATGAGAATTTTACCTTTGATATGTCTTGCTCACAGTAGTAAGAAGTAGTAATGGAGTAGTAGCCATATGAATGTTCTTTCCAATATCAAGAACTAGATTTATTATTGTTAAACGTTTTACATTGTCCATTATTTCATCTGCAGGTTCAAGCTCGATCGATTTTACTTCGAAAGCAATCTTCATCACCCCACCGACATTCAAGCTCGATGTGATAGGCAACTCTTCAGCTTTCTTTGTTTTGAAGCCTGGTGCACTGCAAGCAGGAGCAAAGTAGGTGTTTTTTATTATTATTGTCAATCAAATGAAATTTTGCCAACTAATCCACAAGATCTCCACTCCACAAGGCAGTGATTGGATAATCCAGAATATCTTCTCTGGCTATTGTTCCTTACTTGGTATTCTAGTCTTTGATCAGTACAGAACTTGGGGATGATAGAGAAAACAGGAGACATAAGAACTACTGAAGCTCTGCATCTGACTCTCCTTAGAGTAGTATTTCAACAAGGAAGCGAAAAAATTGGTTAGGTTTTGTTTTAATTCTCTCTCTGAGATACTACTTTAATGGATGTAGTTGTTACTATCTCTCCATCCTACACTTGGTATCCACTGAAACACTGTAGTTTCGAATATCAATTTTATGTTCTTAAACGAAAAAAGGTTAATTGCGTTCTTTAAAGAACCAACCAGATTTCCTCTTTTTAAGGAATCGTTCATTATTTTCACCTCAGAATGGCACTAAAGAGAAATAAAAATTGATGGTTGTTGCTTTTACCCAGCCTTACACAAATCAAAAAATTCAATATCCAACCAAGAGAAAAGGCAAAAATTCTCACCCAACTATGAGCTGTGTTTTTCTGATTTTCTGTAATTTCTGCACGATTTTGGTAACATCATTTTATGACAAATATTCTTTACTTTGAACTCTTCAAAGGAATGAAGTAGTTTTTGCAAAACCTTTAAAGAACCCAGAGAATAGATTACCCAACCAATTTCCCTCCGATGTATACTTGCATCACAAATAATTAACAGTCACTAACGCTGCTCCTCTACTAGATATTATAGGATATTATTGATATATAAAAGTAAACGTCTGATTCAATCTTAGGTACACACTTAGGCTAACCATCAAAGATGGTGCCAAGGAAGGATTTGGCCAGACTTCGTTTGAGGTTTATGACAAACCAACTCCTGGAGAGTTTGCTGTGACACCGACCAACGTTGTAGCACTCAGTGACATCACAATGGAAGGTAAATCCTCGTGCTATTTATCTTCTTGATGTTTGAGGGAATAAATCGATGCCTTGCTAGAACTTGATACATCCATCATTGTTGCGAGATAGTGCTCAACACGAGGCACATTTTTATGGAGATACAAACAAAGACTATAAATTAGGCAAGAGCTGGCTCAATGTTTAAGCAATAGGCTCTGATTTCAAAATGAAGACTGGATGGAGGATCTATTTGTTAAAAAAACGTAGTAATTGACGGCCATTTTGACAGTGAAATTTAAGATTTGAGTTTTCAACAGCACAATCATGGTCCATTCTTAAAATTTGGACTCAGAATTCTCTTAGTGATAGCAATAAAAAACCATTATTGCAAATTATAACATATTTTTCCAACATACAGTGCTAACCCACCACTGAGAAACTGACTATAAGAAAGTCATAGTCTTAGTGATGGGTTAGTATTGTATTATCTAGGGAGATATTGTATCCCTGATATCTTCAGAAAATGGTAGATGCGAGCTGATTGGGCTGTGTTATATGGCACAAGATTTTCCAAATCCTGCATCATATCATACTTATCTTCCAATAAAAACCAAATCTGACAAAGAGTTTCTTTCCCTCAGCTTCCTTATGGACGATTTCCTCAGACTGCTCTCCTTTGAAATACGTATTCGGAACCTACGTGCAGAGCAAGCGTTTCACGTCATATAGCTCGAGCTCTGACCCCACCCTGACAGTGCCGGCTTCTCTCGGATGGGGGACATCCAAAAAACTTGATCTAGCAGTAAGGGTGCACAGTGCCTGTGGGACAATGACGGAGATGAGACTGAACATAACTTCGACCAAACCAGCGAATATTTCGTCAGTGGCATTAGATGGAAGCATCACGAAGGCAAGGAAAGCTGCTTCTTCTGGGGACCTGGCAACGGCCATGGCATCTTTTGACAGTCTAATGGCTGTTACTTCAGGAGGTGAGGAGCATTTCATATTTGTTTTCGTATTAGGATTGATTATCAGCCTTAAATGGTTCTAAATATTGAGGACGTTTTAAAATATCTTTATCGAAATTGGTGGTTTAATATGACATGGTTATGTATTTTAGGCCCTCTTGTGTTTTTACAATACATTTCTTACTTCTTGAGGGCAGACATTTCAAAAGATTCAATAAAGATCTCCCTAAAATTTCGATATTTTAGGGTAAAAGTTCTTAAAAGACCTGGTTCTTTTATCTGGCTTTTTACTAAAGAGAACACCATAGTACGATCATTGTATTTACTTTTTCAGGCGACAGAGCTGCGTTGAAGAAGGTTGAAAAACAGGCTCTTTCTACCGTGTTGTCCTTATCAAAAAGCCTGCCCAAAACTGGTTCTGTCAGCTCGAGTCTGCTAGGGGTACTCAAGAAAGTAGACCCGAAGAAACTGGACACGAAGCAAGACTTGGAGAGCATATCAGAGGCGTATGTAAAGGTATTGGATGGAATGGTGACAACTGATATAAGTGACGATGAGGTCGGCACAGTACTCGACAACCTGGCTGATATTGACGACCAATCCGGCAACACAACGATATCGAAGGTTTGCTTTTTTTAATATTTATGCAAGTATCTCCTGATAAACCTTTTTGGAAGAATTTTGGCCAGCAAAATGCATGTTACCATCTAATTTCTATCAAAAAAGCAAGGCTAGTATATCAAACATAAATATTAGACATATAACAAACTATATGTAGGTAAAAGCTTTTTGATTTAAAATCATCCTCAGCACTAATATCACCCGTAGAGTAGAGGATGTTCAGTACAGTTGAGTATATCATTAGTATGTAGGTGGGGTTTTCAGTATTGTGGGAGAAGTTTCTACTAGTACCTTAATACCTAAATATCATAAATTGCAATTTACCTACTTAAGTATTATAAATTACAATTTAACTTTCAAAAATGCCACTTTCAAGTATCAAGGATCGAATTCTAGAGGTCGTGGGTTTGAGTCTTACTCGGTTCATTTTCATTCTCACAAATCATCTCGATTAATCTAAATTGTTTCTTCGTAGAACATTCTAAATGCGGACAAATCTCTGGCCAAATCTTTAGCCTCAAAGACCGGACCGGGCCAGCTTCCTTTCGAAACGACCGGTGCCAAGAAACGTGTCCTGATAAGAGTGGCTCACTCGAAACTCGACCAGGTGACGAAAAACAAGGGAGCGGCTGGTGCGGTGGAGATCAACTTCGGCAAGCAGCTGAGCGACAAGTATAAGGAATGGCCGTGCTCAACTGGAGGGACGTGCGAGGGAGTTGTCGTGAAGATGAGGAGTTACGCAAAGACGCCACTGATGTTTAACGATAGCCGGCTGGCCAGTAGTGGAACACAGGTACGGCTCTGGAATTTACTGTTGGATAGCATTGCATCAGATTTGTAGGAGCAGGGCCGTCGAGAGACCAGCTGGGTCCTACGGTAAAGGCTCTTTCAATGGGCCTATGAAAGTTAGCCTAAAATGAATAAACATGGACGAGTTAAGTCTTACGGGCCCCTCGGAGCCACGGGTCCACTGGTAACTACCCTGTCAACCCTCCCCTCTCGACTTAATATCAAAAGCTTATCCTGAAAAGTAGTGACTATCATGTGAAACATTGTGTCAGAAAAAGCCTTGAGAAGTCCAGATGTATTTTCCATTTTGCGTTACTAAATATCAATTGCTTGTCGTGATAAGGGGTGATTATCATGCCATCCCTTATAATGTACTTCTAATCATATTTCAAGTATTGAAGAAGATTATTTGAAAGTATTTTTTCAATATTTTGTAAATTCAGTCTGCTATCATTGTAGCCTATATTCAGACCATGTTAACTCGAAGAAGCTGTGTGACGTTTTTCCATTGAATTAAAAACATATATTCATTGATGAAAATTACGATATGTAAAAGCTTTTTGGAGTATGTCCATCTTCAGTGCTATATACAAGTGATATATATACTGTTGATGGACATACTCTGAAAAGCTTTTGCATATCGTAATTTTTATCAATGAATATATGTTTTTAATACTTAAAAAATGGCAAATGTTTTTACTGTTTTTCGTTGCTTTTAGGTGATTGACATTGCCCTGTCGAATCCAGAAACCGGTGATGATCTTGCCGTGTCATCTCTCACGACTCCAATCTCATTCAATATGACGGTAGATGAGCCGAAGCCTGGCTTCCAACTGAAATGCGTCCACTTCAACACGGTGGCTAACAAATGGGAAGACAGTGGGATGAAAACCAAAAAAACTTCGAAGAATGTGGTCCAATGTGAATCAACTCATTTGACAGCTTTCGCAGTTATAACAGACCCTGTCGCGTCTTCTTCTCAAGTGCCAGTTCAAACGCCTGGTCCTTCCTCATCTTATGGTAAGTTTGATGTTCATTACTGTGGAGGACATTCAGTACCTCATTTTCATATGTTCATTTAAATTTAGTATTTACATAGTTTACAATTACGATAACTGAAACTAATTCACACCAACAATTTACATGAAAATAGATCCAAAATTACAAATAAATCATCAAATCACTATTAACAAATTGAAAAATGGCAATTGGTTCCATCCAAGGTCATTATTTCAATTCTAGAATCTCAGGGGACTCTAGATATTTTACATCATCGTCAAGGGTGTTCCAAAGCATAGCTCCTCTGTATCGCAAGGAGTCTATCCCATATTAAACTGTTTGAGACCTCTTAGTAAGTTCACATTAAACAATATTACGTATTTCATTTGGAAATTCCCTTAGAGGTATGACGGGTTTAAGGGGTAACTGTGGAAGGAAAACACAAGCACTGTGGAGGTTATATCCAAAACACCTCTGGTTTCTCTCCGCAGTACTGAATATCCTCCACAGTTATGATGGTAACCCTCAACTTCACTACTCATTCTCCACAGTATTGAATTGTATAGCTGCACAGTGCTGACGATATCCCCTACAGTGCTGAAAAATCCTCTACGCTACTGCACAGACGTTCAGCAGCATGATTTTAAAGACAGATGAACAATTTCATGGGGGGGGGGGGCTCTCCCTCGATTAGTTTACCTACTTGGAGAGCTCCTCCTTAATTAATTAATCTTAAATACAATCATGTAATGTCTTTTCCCTTTTTTTGTTTTAATTTGTTGTATGTAGTCTTAAGTTATTTTCGAATTGTAAACGTCCTTAATTGTAGCTATTGTAATCTGTTTAGAATTGTATTTAGGATTAAATAATAATTCAATGAAAACTGAAACTGAAAACTGAACATATACGAATATCATGGTTAAGACTAAAAGTAAAGTTGAAAACACCATTCAATTTGATTACAGAATTTTGCCCAGTATTCTAACATTGATGAAATTATTTCAGATACCTTCTCCGTGTCATTCATACTGACAAACAGAACATGGAATGCTTCACTTGCTGACTCCACAAGTAGCGAGTATTCAGCTCTGAAAACTGAAGTTAGAAATTGGGTAAGATCTTTCTTTCACAGTAATAATACATCTTTAATTTGTTTGAATAGATACTCAGTTGTATGATGTAAACATGTAACACGATAGCAGTAGATAAATGCACAGAAGAAGATAAATATGCAGAAAAACGAATTAATTTGGCATTGCCTTCAGCCTATCCAGAAGAATATTCAGCCTATTCCGCTCAGTTGGATGAATATGATATATGTCAAAGTGTTTCATGACAATGATGATTAGACGCCCCAAACATTTCATTAGCTACCTACCTTTACCTGTCTATGTATTGAAGTTAGAAATGGAGGATATTTAGTACTATAGATGGAAATCACAAGCACTCTGAAGGTAATATCCAAAGTCCTTGTGGTTTTTCTTCAGGGTACTGCACAATACTGAACATCCTCCTCAGTACTGATGGTATTTCTTCACAGTATTGATGGTATCCCTCCATAGTACCTACAATATTACAGCATTGATTTATGTCTTACTTATACATGAGTTGATCTAATTGGCGTCAGTTGAAATTATGTTTAATGCGTTCAGAAAAAATACAATTCATAGTGGCTTATCAACCGTGTTTACTTATTTCTGACGCGTACGGTTTGTACCCCTCGGTATTACCTTAGAGTTTTACAAATTTCGATGCATTCCTATATTCTTCTCTTTTTAGATTAATGGAGTATTTGCCTCTGATTCCAACTACTACACTTTAACGTCTGCAGAATTCAGGTATGATGTGTTAAACTTTTGAAAATCTAATACCTGTTTCTTTGACCATAATACCGTAAAAAACCAGCATATAAGATCCTACCTTTTTTTCTACATGACAGCTTCAGTTCTTATCTTAAGGATAATTTTCACAAAATCTAAGATTCCTACAGGTTCTTGTAGGAGATTCTTTAAGTTTTTACAAAAATTTCGGGCGAAGTACATGATTTCCATTCTTGGAGGAAAGCCATAGGGGGATTTTAAAGGCACAACCATGTTCATAGTTGAGCATCTAGATACTTTTTTGAAATATGATATCTTTTGAACGGATATTTGAGGAAATCTCGGACTTTTAGAATTCTCGTTTATCAAAATTGCGGATTTTTTTGTAGAAAAACTTGCCTTATGGTTAAAATGATAGATTTTGGCTCAAGACACCCTTATAGTGATAACTCCAAAGACAGGCTACTAAAAATATCCTTTTCTTGCAGTCTCTCATCTCCTGACAAGATCCAAGCGAAGATTGCTGTGCAGTTCACTAGTGGCACAACAACTGCCACTGACATTGACACGAAGTTGAAGTCAGGCAATGGAAACGGCGGCTTTCATATTGATGCTTCTTCTCTTGCTGTTACAAAGACGCAACGTAAGGATGTTTTCATTTGTTTAATATTACTTTAAATATTTTTCAAAGTATTAGTTAACTCTGGGTGCTTTTGCCTCTGGATTAGGAAATTACTTTCAGCTTCGAAAGGCCATGATATAAACCGTATATTATCATTCCTTGCGGTTGACAGCAGTAATAATGACAATTAATGGTTGTTTGTAGTTCTTTGGATACTACTACCATGATTATTGTTGGTGATAATTAGCAACCTTTACACCTAAAATTGGTAATTTTTACCCTTTAACTACGGTCTATATTTCAAAATCTTAGGCCTAAGAGGTTCTCAATAGTTAGGTTCTTAGCTGCGGATTTTTACTGTATTATATAAAAAAGACTCTCTATCCAAATGTTTAGCCCCAAATATTTTGTTGAATGGATTTCATCGAACGTAAACATTTTTCTTTCATGTAGACTCTCTATCCAAATGTTTAGCCCCAAATATTTTATCTAATGGATTTCATCTAACGTAAACATTTTTCTTTCATGTAGAAGCACCCACTCCCACCGAAGGAAAGAAAGAGGAGAGTAGCAAGGCAGTTCTTCTTGCAATTATCTTCGGTATTCTTGGCGCACTTATTCTGGTCGTGGTGATTGTGCTGGTCGTGAGGGCGATGCAGAAAAGATCCAAAGTCCACACCCAAGGCCAGGGTTCAACTGGAACTGCCACTGCGTAGACTTTTGTTGCACACATAAGCAATAGGGGTATTGGGCAGCCAAGATGGCCACAATTACTTCATCATTTTATTTGATACATGGACTTTTGTAAGGAACAAGTAGGGCTGAAGTCCGAGAAAAATCGGAAACATGTTGACTACTGTCAACTACCAAAGTATTGGGTCTGACGTCGAACCTTACAAAACATTGAGAATGTAGGCCTTCTTTTTAGAAACTGGTGATGATTGGTTCTTTTACATTATACTAACCATTCACCTACTTTCTGATTGGCTCATTTCGATCCACATACGGGTATAATGATCAGTCAGGTTTCTTTTTTGTTTTATTTCTGACTTACTACTCTGATGACTGTCAGGCGCAAAGCTTCATTAGTTGTCATGTTTCACAATGTTTCCAGTTTTTCTCGTTTACCTGAAGCTCTACACCAATCAATGATTAGCTCTAACTATAAATGGACTTTTATCCCTAAATTCAAAATCATAATATGTCCTTGCTAAGTAAAAAGTAGAATAATTTCAGATGGTGCTAATCCGAAAACAGAAATAGATGTTTAGGATGTGTATGTGTTTAAAAAAAACGCACTTTAAATGTGTCAGCAAGTTTAAATCGAGCAAAAATGGGGTTTGATGCACTATTTACAGCTTATTAATGCCTTTTAGCTTCAAACGTTTCTTAAAAAACTCGTTTAATTCTAATAGCTTCCAAAATTGTTTGAGTTCTAGAGCTGGACCTCTTATAAACCGGTTTCCTACAAAATGAAATACACGCATACACTGCCGAGGTCTCGATTATCAGGGACATGATTTCGTCACATTAAAAATTGGTTTTTAAACTGCAAATCTAATTCAGGACAAGATTCTGGCAAATCAAGGGATCCCCAGCAAAACGTGCGAGAGGGGGGGGGGGCAGGATTTCTCTTATAAACCAACCACCAACCCAAGGGGTTTTTAACTTTGACATGTAAAGCAATATTTATATGATGTAGATATAAAGTTATTTAACACTAACAGGCACTGGGAAATATATTTTAGTAGTCGTCAGTAGATCTAGGGCTGTTTTTGTGCCATAGTATTGGAGTGATTTGAGTAGTTTTAGAAACTGGGTTAACCTAATAGATACATTTAATGAATATGTGCTTAATGTAATCAGTTTATTATACCGTAACGTAGCCTATAAAAGGTAGCTTTCTCTCTAACCTTCTATTGGTTGAAAAAGTGAGCTTAAAACACAGTAAAACTTAAATCTAGGAATCACTGCTGCTAGAATAGGCCGAGACTTATCCTCGAAGATTTTCATAAGAAATTTCACATTGATATTTTTAATCGAAGAGAGGATTAGGAAAATGCATGTATTAAATAAGAAGATCAAAAGACTTGCACTCCGTTCGTAAGATGCCTTTTGAAAATAACGAAAGTAGCGTTTCGGTACATAGAGCACAAGTAAATATTTCAAATATGTGATATTCAGTGCCATTTAGTACCAAAACAGATTTTTCATACAAGCTTTTGGGCTCAACTCGTTATCAAGTGAATGTGACCAACAGTATTTGTGTAAACGTGATCAGAGTGGTATGTGCAAAGTCAATCCTTTTTTTATATTCATATAATACAATACATAAAAACAATATTACATAGACGATACCATGGTGAGCAAAATTGATTTCTACACCGTGGCCATTACATACATTGACATTAAGAGGCTAAGAGAAGGATAACACACACACACACAAAAAAAGAACAGACAGGAAATCAAAAAATGACAAGGTTTATGTAAGGCATCATCGCTGAATCAAATCGACCTGTTTCACAGATAAATTGCAGTGTACGCTCAAGTATTCGCCTGTTGACTAAGTAAGGAAGTTCTTTATCGCCATAAAATAACATTTCTAAAAAGTATACATTTGCAAGATCTATATAACCAAGTGGTCCTAATAATGCACGTATTTCAGCGAGGCGGTTTCTCCTTTGCGCATCTAAAGTCAATCCTATTGCTGAAAAGGAAAAAAAAGGTTCTACAATTACCCCATAGTACGGCTCATTTAACCCCTAGTCTTTCATACCAACGTGGCAACAGGAGGGAGTCCCGTCCTTATACAAGAAATTAGAAAAAAAACTTTCAGATAAAGGAATGAATAGTACCAAATGTCAAACATGAGAACTTTAATATCTTATATGTTTGATTAAGTCATTGCTACCTTGCGTCAGAGGTTCAAAGACTGCTTTTAATCATTTGTTCCTTCTTTTAATTTTTGCTGTTAAAGATTTAGTTGATTTCATGTAAATACCAACAATTCTATTTATCTATGCCGAAGTGACGTCAGCATTATGGTTGGGTTTATACTATGATTTGGGGTCGGGGTTTCTCGGGGTATTGGGCAAGAGTTCGGGATTATGATTTGGAGTTGGGGTTTAGGTTTAGGGTAAAAGTTGGGGTTCAGTTTAGGGGTGAGTTTTGGGTTTCAGCATTCCTTCGAATATCCAGCGTAAAATTCGGACCATAATTTTTACGGAATTTTGTTTTCACCTCCTTTTGCCTGTTGATATCATTCACTAACCACTTCCTATCCCCTACTCAAAATGCATCATCGAGGATCCTTGGAGGTAAGCTTGACTATACTTTTGATTTGACTTATAAGTTGTTGTCAAATGCCTACCCAGGCAGGAAGATAGGAGTGCCCTTCACAACAGCTAACTTCAGAAGCTTATAAACCTGCATATTCATGAATTCTATATTCGAAAGCCTGGAGACTTAGCCAGAAAACCTTGAAAACTTAGGCCCTACGATCTCCATTGCTACCCAGGACGTTCCCTTCTCAATATCATCTTTAGGGATTGTATTTGTTACGCCAGTGGGATACCATGCCCATTGTCTAAAGACAAAAGACCTATTGTTCTACCATTACTCTTGATTTATTTGCTTCACACTTGAGATATTTGGAGCACCCCCTTTGGGATAATAGTGCAAGGAATGGAAATGGAAGAAAATCACATGGTACGTATACTGGACTTGTTGGGAGGAAGCCTGTTCTTGCTGAGGTTGGTCACAAGTTGGTCACAAGTCAATCTGATCGGATTTTGTTATTCCATATCCCAGGGTTGACTCCTCAGAGTAAGTGATTGGGGGCGGTCGGAAAATTTTTTGTTTTGAGAAAATATGCATTTTATAGGGTCCTTTGGGTACGCTATTTTGTGTTTAATTATAAGTATACTTATGAGGATTGTTCCTGATTAAATCTGATGTATCAGTCCTAAGTTGAGTTTTCTTCTTGCAACACAAAGACCTATATGGGAATGGACCTTTATTTGGCACAACAAAAGGTATGATGTTGTGGCTTGAGTCTAACTGAACCAATTTCCAAGGATATATATTGGCTGTGTAACTAAACCTGAGTCATGTTTCATTTCGTGACTTTCCTTTACACCCTTTAACACAACTGAATCATTTGGTTTCATTTACTGTGGTACTCTTTATATTTTTGGGGGTAACAATCTGCAGAGTTTATGTTTTTGGGTTTTTCAATAAGGAGCTGTGTCTGACCCCCATCAGTTATTATGGGGGAGTCTCCCCTGTGTTTCATACGTCTGTGCACTACTGCAGAGGGTGTTCAGAATTGAAGCCGGTGTTAACTACTGTTGGGAGGTATCATTAGTGCTGCAAGTGTTATTATTGGCCAAAATATAATTTTTTATCCACTCAGATTTGTTCAGGAAGCAATATTAGGCTATAATAGCCTCGAAAAACGCATAAAATAGCCAGAAGATTATCCTTCAAAATCAGCCAAAAATTTGAAAGAAGCATGATGGTTAGCCAATGGTTTTTGGTCGAAGTTAATCCAAAATAATTATTTCCAAATAAGCTTAAATCCACTCATAACTGTTCAAGGAGCAATATTTGGCTATAATAGCCTTGAAAAACGCATAAAATCACCAAAAAACATCTTCCTTCAATTTCAGTTAAAAATTGGAAAAATACATAATGGTTACCCCATGGTTTTGGTCGATTGCTCCAAAATAAATGTTTCAAAATAAGCTTTTATCCAGCCGGGACTATTAAAGGAGTATTACAAGGCTATAAAAGCCTAAGAAAATGCACACGATTACCAAAACATTTTCCTTCGAAATTAGTTAACAATTGCAAAAAAGCATGATGGTTAGCCTATGGTATTTGGTCAAAATTTGTATCAAACAAATGTTTCCTAATAAACCTTTTATCCACTCAGAATTGTTTAGAGAACAATATTAGGATATGATAGCCTAAGAAAACGCATAAACATCGAAATATTTCCTTCAAAATTAGCGCGAAATTGGAAAAAACCTGATTGTTAGCCCATGATCTTTGGACAAACTTGCTTAGACAAATAGCCTTTTACCCACCCAGGCCTGTTCAGAAAGCGTTATTAGGCTTTAACAGCCTAAGAAAATGCATAAAATCACAAAGTATATTTCCTTCACAATCAGCCAAAAATTGGAAAAAAGCCCACGGTATTTTTTTACACTCACGTTTTAATTTATAAGATTTATGATATTTAGTAAAAATGATACAAAAGTAAGACCTAAGATACTGCAATTAATATCAACATGATTCCCTCATTGGGACTGGAGTTCTATAAAAAGCTAAGCAAACTAAATGCCCCTTTCATTCGAAGTCTCTTTGAAAAACAGACCAGGTAAAACTAAAGAGGAACAAAAACCTTAGATATTCCAAAGAGGAATTCCACTAAGTATCGGATACAGTCGTTGGTATCTTGGTCCAAAGATATGGAATTCTCCTTGATGACATCAAGATGGCACCTTCTGCCAACCATTTCAAAACATTTGTGGAAAGCTGGTTTCTCGAAAACGTATGCAGCTGCTCTTTTTGCAAAACATAGCCATAATAGTGGTCATAGTTGATATAATTTCATATTACTTGATGTTTGTTTGTTGTTAGCAATAACATAAGATAAGTTATCATTATTAGCTACATTGTGAGACGTCTCTCGTGAAGAAAGCTCGGGTGGCCTGCCAAGTGGTCTAATCCCGAGTATTTAGATTTTTGAACCGTAGTTCGACTTCCTATAAGGTAACGTTTTGATTTCTAAGGTTTTAGTGTAGGGTAAAAATGATAAAAAAGTTAAACCTTAAATATCCATAAAGCTTGGATGGACAAGTGGACTAAAGCTAAGCTATATTACTTATTCTGACCGTAGTTCGAGTCCTTGTAAAGTGAGACTTTTGATTTCTAAAATTTATGTTTGGTAAAAATGATACACAAGTAAAACCTGTCTCATCAAGAAAGCTTGATGGCTGAGTGGACTAAGCCATGGACCATAATTGCTCGGATCGTAGTTCGACTCTTCGTAAGGCAAGACTTTTAATTTCGAAGATTTATAATGTCTTGTAAAAATGATACAAAAGTAAAACCTGTCTCAATAAGAAATATCGGGTGGCCGAGTGGACTAATCAATGGACTTTCAATGCTCGGATCGTAGTTCCACTCCTAGCAAGGTAAGACTTTTGATTTCCAAGATTTATAATGATTGGTAAAAATGATACAAATGTACTATCTCCCTCATCAAGAAAGCTCGGGTGGCCAAGTGGACAAAGCAATGGACTTTAGATGTCCTGACTGTAGTTCGATTCCTCGAAAGGTAAGACTTCTGATTTCTAAAATTTATAATCATTGGTAAAAATGATGCAAAAGTAATACCTGTCTCAATAAGAAAGCTGGGGTGGCCGAGTGGGCTAATCAATGGACTTTCAGATGTTCAGACCGTAGTTCAACTCCTCGTGCGGTAAGAATTTTGATTTCTGAACTCTCAATCAAAAATGATATCAACTTCATCACTCCCCTGCTGGCGGCAGGGATGGCAGAGTGGGTAAGTCACTCGATCGGCAAGCGAAGGTTCCTGAGTTCGAAACCAGCAGACGGAGAAAAGATGAGTCGGAAGATAAGGTAAGTCACAGGAGGGGAGTCGGAGAAAAAGGGGAGCTGGAAGAAATGGAGAGTTGGAGGAGAAGAATAAGAAGGGGAGTAAGAGAAAAGGAGTTTTAATCTTTGCATGAGCTTTAATCAAAATTGATAATAATGTACTCATCCGATTTTCCTTCTTCTCCGACTCCCCTCTTGTGACTTACCTTCTCTTCCAACTCACTTTTTCACGTTCTTGTTCCGACTCACCTTTTTTCCGTCTGTTGGTTTCGAACTCAGGAACCTTCGCTTGCTGATCGAGTGACTTACCCACTCGGCCATCCCTGCCGCCGGCAGAAGAGTGTTTAAGTTGATATCATCTTTGATTGAGAGTTTAGAAATCAAAAGTCTTACCTTACGAGTAGTCGAACTACGGTCTGAACATCTGAAGTCAATGGCTTTGTCCACTCGGCCACACGAGCTTTCTTATTGAGATAGATCTTTCGTTTGTATCATTTTTACCAATCATTATAAATCTTTGAAATCAAAAGTCTTACCTTACGAGGAGTCGAACTACGGTCCGACCATCTCTGAAGTTCAAGGTTTAGTCCACTCGGCCACCCGAGCTTTCTTATTAAGAGAGGTTTTACTCTCGTGTCATTTCTACCAAACATTATAAATTTTAGAAATCAAAAGTCTTACCTTGCAAGGAATTGAACTGCGGTCCGAACAACTAAAGCCCTTGGCTTAAATTTCCTTGATGAGAGAGATATTACTATTGTATAATTTTTATTCAAAACATTATAAACCTCAGAGATCAAAAGTCTTACCTTGCGAGGACTCGAACCACGGTCTATAAATAACTAAAGCCCTTGGTTAAGCCGGCTCAACCTTCCAAGCTTACTTACTGAGAGATATATTACTTTTGTATGATTTTACAAAATATCATAAATCATATCTTTACAAAAAAACCATGACTCGTTAAATTGTTGTCAGTTGTCATAACTTATAATGAATACTTAAATGTATTTTGTAAGTTGTTAGGCCCCCTTGTGGATGATGGAATTTAATTGAGATAAGGGTGTTATTGGGGTGAGGGTTGATATGATGTGCTCAAAATGAACGGAAAGGAAAAAGTATTGAACCTTCATCCGTTAAGCTTTCATGGTAGACCTCTATAAATCGCGAGATTATGTCAACTTTTACCCCAAACAAGAAAATATAAGAAAAACTTGTTTCAAGACTGCCTGATGATACCAAACCACAATTATAAGCATACCAATTAAATTCTATACCCAAAATAAATGTTACATTTTAATTACAAGAGCCCTTGGTTAAGCCGGCTCAACCTTCCAAGCTTACCGAGATATATATTACTTTTGTATTATTTTTACCAAATCAATGTTACATTTATTTTTTAGAGCTCTTTTGTGAAAGATGTATCATGTTCTTGACTTCCCTGAAAAGGTTTTCATGTTGTAATATGGATGGCTTAACATGATATTAGCGTAACCTTAGGCATTGATGGCAGAAAACTGATGACGAGTCAAAAAATGTCAATTTTTTTCCAATTCTTCTGCCTTATATGAAGTTTGTAGAATTTGTTTTCATAGAGTACCTCGAGGGCACATTTAATCAATCTTCCGAAAGTTTTACGCCAAAATATTGAAAATTGAGCAATGATATTATAGAAAAACTTCTTTTGAATTTTTCTGAAATATTTAACAAACCTGTCCACATATCCTTGAACATGGCCATCGAAGAAGCATTTAGAGTTGGAATGCAGAGCAACCGATCTGTTTATGCTGCTTCTTTGTTATGTCAGAAATAGTTGTATCGACAAAGAAATGTGGGAGCCATCTGGTGCCAACAAAAAATGATGCAGAGGGATCGCTCAGAAGATTCGAGAAAAATCTGGTAGTTGCCAGATCCAGTTCAATTTGCTGGTACCTTTGCTCCATCATTCGGTCCAAAAGTAAACAGTCTTGCCCGTGCAGTGGTAATTTTAGGTAGGGCCAGTAGGGACCATTTCCTTTATGCAGCTACAAAAGACAGGGTGTGCAAAGGAAAGTTTTTGTTTGCGTCCTTTTGGGTGTTTATAAAACGAAGACCGAAGACCGAAGATAGAAAACGAAGACGAAGACAAGTTCGGTCTTCGTTTTGCAGAATGACCCCCTCAATCTGCAAAACGAAGACAGCCTCCAAAATGCCACAAAAGTGGATGAATTCGACCGAGATGGTAAACAGTCGTTGTTTTCCTTCAAATAGGCACAAGGACACAAATGTTACAACGCACGGACCGTACGATTGTCATTTACAAGATGTCTTCGTTTTGCAGAATGACCCCCCTTAATCTTCAAAACGAAGACAGCCTCCAAAATGCCACGAAAATGGAAAAATTCAACCTAGATGGCAAACAGTCGTTATGTTCCTTCAAATAGGCACAAGGACACAAATGTTACACCACATGGAACGTACGATTGCCATTTACAAGATGTCTTCGTTTTGCAGAATGACCCCCCTTAATCTGCAAAACGAAAACAGCCTCAAAAAGGCTACGAAAATTGATAAATTCAACCGGAATGGTACCCAGTCGTTGTGTTGCAGTGATTACTCAATTTTTCTCACATGAACAGAACTAACAATTTCTCTGCTTCACAACGAGTAATCACTGCAACACAACGACTGGGTACCATCTCGGTTGAATTTATCAATTTTCGTAGCATTTTGGAGGCTGTCTTCGTCTTGCAGATTGAGGGGGTCATTCTGCAAAACGAAGACATCTTGTAAATGACAATCGTACGGTCCGTGCGGTGTAACATTTGTGTCCTTGTGCCTATTTGAAAGAAAACAACGACTGTTTACCATCTCGGTTGAATTTATCAACTTTCGTGGCATTTTGGAGGCTGTCTTCGTTTTGACGATTGAGGGGGTCATTCTGCAAAACGAAGACATCTTGTAAATGACAATCGTACGGTCCGTGCGGTGTAACATTTGTGTCCTTGTGCCTATTTGAAAGAAAACAACGACTGTTTACCATCTCGGTTGAATTTATCCACTTTCGTGGCATTTTGGAGGCTGTCTTCGTTTTGCAGATTTAGGGGGTCATTCTGCAAAACGAAGACCGAACTTGTCTTCGTCTTCGTTTTCTATCTTCGGTCTTCGGTCTTCGTTTTATAAACACCCGCGTCCTTTTATTGTCATATAGATTTTTACCAAAACTCAATTACCAATATGTATAACGTGTAAAATTGATAAAGATTTTGTTGCGTCAAATTGCAATATCTTGAAATTTGTAGAATTTCTCATTGTCAAGCAATCTTTGTTTCGTAATATCTTTGTATATTGAATTGTCATTTTTCATAGGCTTTTCTTCGTGTAATAGACATTTCCCGAATTGGGTTTGGAAAAGAGGCCATCATTGAATTCCCATTACGCGTGAGGGATTCAATGAAAGAAACTTCATTCATTGTTTAACTGCAGTGAAACTAAATGGAATACTTTTGGTATTCAACGCTTGTGGGAATTCTCATTGCAAAAAATCGAGGCTGAGCTTGATTTGCTTCAGTTTCAATAGAAATGCAGCAAATTCGGGAAAGGTCTATTCTAAATAAAGCTGATAGCTCACACGACGAAGACATGATAAACATTGAAATACACAGCATTCTTCAGAATAACGCAAAAAATAATAGTTAGAGAAAAATATGAAAAATAGTAGAAGATTTTTCAATCACAGATAATGATATAACACAAAAGAAGCAGCTCTAATTTGTATCCTCCAATACATACAGACACGATGAAGAAGAGCTGAAGGGGATGACGGGCCTAAATTTACAACAGCAACAACGCAAAACGAGGCTGTGCAACGTCTTACTTAAAAAAATTTTGGCGCGAAAAAATTTAAGCTGACGTAACTAAAACCAAGAAATGTAAACAAACGTGCTTTTCCTAAAGATTATCAAGGTTATTTTACTGCCGGAAATTTAGGCCTACCGTTTCCATACTTTCGTCCCCTCAGTACCTTGGTAAATATTTTTCGAGTACTGGAGTTTCTAACAGATTTGACCATTCTTATAATGAGTTTCTTATAAAAAATATGTACATATGCATATGACCCTGATTTCAGAACAGGAACACTTCATCGTTTTTCGTTCAGGGCCTTTCTGCCCGTCCAAATTAACGCCATTTTACTTAGGCCTACTAATTTATCAAATTCTTAACACTTCATAAAGTTACGTAATCTACAAGAATTAATCACGTGATAAGCATTATTGCATCATGAGGTCAGTAGTGTTTACGACCATCATGTTCTGGCTGCAACTTCGTTCAGTGATCAGCAGTTTCTTCCCATCTTCAGCAACAGCAGCAAACACTTCCTCAGTCCTTTCAACAGCTTCAGTCATGGAAAGCTCCACGACTTGCGGCCTTCAAAAAGCCACTTTCGCCATGGCCTGATTCTGGTTTCCGGAGGCGATGTTTGGTGCTGCGAACGGCGTCATCCGGACCAGAGTTGGCTACACAGGCGGCAAGAAACCCTCTCCAACTTATTATAACATGTAAGTATTGGTTACATGAGTATTTTTTACTCGAAATTTACATTATCCAGAGGTTTTTTGGAGAGCTTTAAAATCATAGAAAATTTAGTTGGGTGGTATAATATTATTTTGACTCGCAATTATTAACTAGGCCTTGCATTCTTCGAGTTTGGTCTGTTGCATAAGTTAATAAATACTGTCAACTTAATCCATAAAGACTAGGATAAGAGGAAGTTTTTCCATCCCTCTTAAGGTAACCTTGCAAAATATAGACGACCAGCTGACATGACACCTAATTGTCACTTAAGCTTTGCTGTCATTTATCAAAGCCAATTTTTTAGGTAAATCAAACAAACAGAGTTCCTACCTCACATGATGACATACCTACATTTTAAAGCTGATGACACAAAATCATTAGATCAATGACATTATCAATGGTTCAATACAAATAATAATTCTTTCATTATATGTGTCATTTAATACATATCAAGCAGTGACTTACAAAAACCGGCTGTTTTGCGGAAATTAGAATTTAATCATGTCAGTAAGTAAACAAATCAAAATTCAGTGTGAAGGATTACCTCAAAAATATGACAGGCAAATTGATAGGCAAATATGCTTATTATCTTGGTAAGGTATTGGTTTATGTGTAGAGCAAAAAGGGCCCACTGGATAGGTAAACTAATTCAGCATTTGACCCTTGTCCTTCCTCTCGATGCGACCACACCTTGTGATTCTTTTTGCCTGGAATTACATAGAGCTGGCAAATTCTCTCCTCACACTTTATGTGACAGCTCTGAAGGTAGTTTCAAACCCAAAACCCTTTTACCAAGGGTCGAGTGATTCAACCAATGAGCAATATCTGCCATTCCAAAGACACAGTTTGATAACTTAAAAAATGAAATGATTTGTCTTCCTTTATTTCAGTGGAGACCACACAGAGACAATTGAAATTGAGTACGACCCAGAGAAGATAAATTATGAAAGTCTGTTGAAAGTGTTTTGGAGCCAGCACAACCCCACTTCACACGTCAAGAGGCAGTACATGTCCGCAATTTTTTATCACGATGAAGAGCAGAAGTCAATTGCAGAAAATTCTCTTGAAGAAGCTCAAACAAAAATGACCAGGCAAATTTTGACACAAATTTTGCCTGCCGAAAGATTTTATAATGCTGAGGAGTAAGTCAACTAATTCCGTTGTACTTTTCTCTTTACATTGATGATTTGATAGCAAAATCCCCATTTAAGCAAAAATATTGGGAGCCTGTTTGTTGAATTTTCCTTGGGACATGGCTCTCTGCAGCCCTGCTGATTATTTCTGTCTTTTTGGTCAATAACTGAAATGTATTTGTTGCAATGTACCTACCGCTAAAAAGATGTTGCTCCATTATGAGAACAGAAAAGAGGGATTTTCTATCAATCAAATTAATTAATGGGCCATTCTTTGCCAAAGAGGGACAAAATTTTCATAAATTCAACCAAAGTCTCAGAATCTGATGAAATTTTGCTTGTAATTTCATCTTGATTAGAATGACAAAACTTTTCAAATTTGAGGTCAATAGCTTTTACCGTTTTCAAATTAAAGTTTCAGTAATTGTGCCAAATATTTTCAACTATCCGCCATTTTGAATTTGCGCGTCCAATAAAAAATTCATAAATATTCATGAAAATGATGGAATTTCATCATAAAAATATGTATCCTATATAATCTTGGGGTAAGGAAGTCAAAAATTACATCAAAATTGGCATAAAGACATGGCAAAATGCCTTTGAAGGCATTTGAAAATATGCCCCTGGTCCAAATATGGAAACAACCACTTCACATTTGGATCAAATTTTGACAATGTGTACCAATTTTTTTTAATCTGATATTTTGTAAGTTGAAAGTAGAGGTATCAAGCTATCTGGTGACCAAAACTCAAGGATGTTAGTTGTACCCTAAGGAAAATATCAAAATTTCAATTTGATCAAAATTTATGGAAGCCGCAACTGGTTTTGACTATGTTCTCAAGTACTTCTGTACAACATAATGTTTTCAACATTTGAATGAAGAGTCTTGTAACTGCATATAGTTACTGCAATTGAAATTAGTAGATAGTAGCTATCACTTTGAAACAAATTTGCCATTTTTCCTATCACATAATACACAGATTACCATTGTTCAAAATTTGAAAACCTACATTAGTTTAAGGGGCTCCATCGCCAAACCGTAAACAAATCTGTAAACCCTCACGTGCAACCAATCATCCACTCTTTTCTGCAGTTTGTTTGATAGCTTCTTTCAAGCCACCAAAAAATGACCTTTAAAAATCCACTTATATCGCGACAATTGTAGAAGATATGAATGTTTGGCTTGTTCCTCAGTGAAGTACAGTGATTTATCTTCAAAAGAGCTCTTTCATTTTGAAAAAATATGAAAATCCTATGTGATATTACCTTTCGAAAAACTGCAAAAATCATTGTTTGTCTACAGTTTGGTGGTGGGGCCCCTTTAAGTGACTTCATAGAAGTAACATCAATAGCATGTTGGGAGGTCGGCATTGTAATCAACCTGTAATGTACATATGGAAGATCTTTTTCGATGAGTTCTTTCTACAAGGAATTTCATCCCTGAGCCCACCTACTCACAAATATTTTAAGTTTTTACTTCTTTAGCTGTGGTAATTCATTGTAACTAGAAAGTCCTGTAACTACATTGGAATTTCCTGTAATCTGTTTTGTTTGGATATCATTTTCCTATTCAAGCTTGTAAGTAGTTTTTGATGATGTGTTATAGGATGTGATTATGGCAGAGATTTCCTTGAATGGCTTTACACCTTCAATAAAGGAAGTAATACTTAAGATAATTACCAATATAGCAGACAGTTGTTTAAAACAATTAGTTCTTGTATAGAAGTAGGGTTCTCCTATACCTGAGTAGTTAGTATCATTTCGCTAAGTGCTGCAGCCATGAGTGATCAAATGCAATGTTCCGTTGGAGTTCTGTTAGGTGACGATTGCCACAAGCTTACATTTTGCAGAAAAACTGGTTTTCACAAGCTGGATAGTTTCCCCACTGAAGACAGGGAAGTTATAATGTGGAGAAGTGGTTTAACTATTCTTAACATAGACGCCAACATCTGTTATCATCACGAACAATTGATGAACAAGAGATACAACCTATCACATAAAACTTGCCCTGATCCATTCAAGATCCACAAGAAAGATGTAAAAGGTGTGTATTGTGGAGCACATATACTTTTTTGATTGTGTTGCAGATCCAATACTTCACAATCACTGTTGCTAATTATTTATTTCAGTGCAATAATTTGAAAGGGTATATAACTTTGGAGAAAGTGTATGGTCAAAAAACTCTTCTGGTTGCGTGTAGTGCAGTTGTACGCAGATAAACAACGAAAATCACGTAAAATATAAGCAGTTTGATGCGAATGTAATTCAACGACGTTTCGAGCATAGCCTGTTATCAAGTCAATAACGGGTAACTCAAGCACAGCCCATTATTGACTGGATAACCGACTATGCTCCAAATGTCTTTGAATTACATTCGCATCGAAGTGCTTACATTCTACTTGATTTTCTTTGTTTATAAAGTGTATGGTCTCTGTATAAGTATAGAATTTCAGGTTGGTCCCAAAATTTAATGAACTTCTGCTTCCATCGTAGGAATTTTCATTCATTATTCCCCATTCTTCTATAATCCTCTATCCTCAACTCCTACCTTTGAGTGGTACCTTATTCAAGAACTTACTTTTGTAATCCTGAATAGCCACACAAGTAGAAAGAAACTTAAGGACATTAGAACTTTGGTTTGTCTGTTTGTTTGTTATAAATATTATGTTGTGTTACTGCTTGTGCTTTTTGGACAAAGAATTGTTTGACCTCATACAGGTAGCCAGAGAATGATAAATCTGCAACTGGCAAAAGACATGGCTTCACTTGGTATCAATGTAGTTCCAGGATATATGCTTTGCCCTTCTTGCCGTGTCAAGATCAATGAGATGAAAGCAAATCCAATGGAAGCAGATTTGTCATCAGATGACGGAGACCAGCTATCAATGGAAATGGAACATGAAATCTCAGTTAGTTCTAGTAAAGATTCTGTAAATGCAACCTTAACTGAGTTGGACCTGTCACCTTTTAAGCTGCATGGAATCGCAGGAACCTCAAAGATCAGTCACGGAAAAAGAAAGTTAAAACAAGCAAATGAAGCATTGTCTCGAAAGGTTGCTACCGCTTTAGATGTTCAGGAAGGTGACCTCATGGTGACAGAGCCTTACGAACGACCTTCGCTAAACGAGATCCAAGAAAAAGCAGACGATTTAGATCACTTGGTGTTCTTGATGAGAGAAAAATTGAAAACGTCAAACAGACGAAGAAAACTCCAGATTCTCACATTGACACCTAATACCTGGTCATTAAGAAAAGCTGCAGAAACATCTAGAGTTTCCAAGAGTACCATCCAGAAAGCGAGGCGCCTTAAAGCTGAGAAAGGGATTTTGGAAATGCCGGAGTCTGTCAAGGGAAGGACTTTGCAACAAGACACAGTTGATTCAGTTATAGCATTTTACAATGATGATGAATTCACAAGGCAACTCCCTGGTAAAAGAGACTGTGTTAGCATTGGAAAGAAGCAATACATGTCAAAACGGCTGATTCTTTGTGATCTTAAAGAGTTATACGCTGCATTCAAGGAAAAGAACCCAGAAATGAAGATCAGCTTTTCAAAATTTGCAAGCCTGCGTCCAAAATGGTGCATAAGTGTTGGAGCTAAAGGCACACACTCAGTTTGTGTTTGCAGTATTCACCAAAATGTCAAGTTGATGCTAAGTGCTGTCAATTTAGAGAAGGATTACCATGAGCTCTTGGAGATGATAGTTTGCAACAGAGATTCCAAAGAATGCATGGTTCATCGTTGTCCTTCCTGTCCTGGCGTGGACAACCTCATTGGATTCCTCAAACAAAAGCTTTTGAGCAACAATGCAGAGAATGAGACAGAGGATGAATCAAGCGAAGATGAAGATGATGAAGATGACGAGACAATAACCTTCAAACAATGGACAACAACCGATCGAGCCGATTTAATTTCCCAAACCGTAAGCATAGAGGAGTTTATTGAAAAGTTAGCTGAGAAACTTAACAACATCACGTCACATTCCTACATAGCACGTGCCCAAGCAGCTTACCTGAAGAAGCTCAAGCAAGAATTGCCATCAGATGAAGTCATAGTTTTGGGAGATTTTGCCGAAAACTACAAATTCATTGTTCAAGATGAGATTCAAGGGTATCATTGGAATAAACAGCAATGCACCCTACACCCAATTGTTATATACCATAAGTTAGAAGGAGCATTGACAGCAACATCGTTGTGCTTCATTTCAGATGACCTAGATCATGACGTCAACATGGTTTACAAAGTTATGAGTGATACCGCTTCTTACATTAAAGCCACTATTTCAAAGGATATACACACAATTCATTACTTTTCAGATGGTTGTGCAGGACAATACAAAAACTGCAAACATTTTTTAAACCTTTGTTACCACCAAGAAGACTTTTCTATGCAATGCATATGGAATTTCTTCGCCACTAGCCATGGTAAATCACCCTGCGATGGATTAGGGGGCACAGTGAAACGATTAGCTGCCAAGGCTAGTTTACAGCGGCCAGTGGACAATCAAATTTTGACAGCAGAGGCAATGTTTGAGTATTGCAAGAAAGAGATTCATGGGATCAAGTTTGTATATTTGACAGGAGCAGAAATAGCTGATGTGAGACAGGAGTTAATAGAGCGATTTCTTGTAGCAAAAACCATTCCTGGTACACGTGGCTTTCATCAGTTCACGCCACTTTCTGTTTGCTCAATAGCTGCAAAACGAGTTTCAGAGGAGGCTGATTACACTCTCACATTCAATTTCGTCAACCTTCCAAGTAAAGAAAAATTGGACCTAAGGCCTTCTCAGTTTTTGATATGTGTTTATGATGAGCAATATTGGTTAGGCATGGTCAGTGAGGTTGATAAAGAAAATGAAGATATTCTTGTAAAGTTTATGCATCCACATTTTCCTGCCAGATCCTTCAGATGGCCAAACCGAGATGATGTTTGCTGGGTCCCAAATTTGCACATAGTTTGTAGTACAGAAGCACCATCATTGTCAACCGTTACAGCACGCCAGTATACTTTTGAGACAAATGAATTGGAGAAAATCAGAAACTGCATTGATAATCATAAGTCACATTGAACACTCTACTGTGTTTTTTTAGATATTACCTTCATGTATTCACTTACAATCCCTTGACTGGAGAGATCATAGTCAGTTAAATCTCCTAGATCGTAAACTTCATTTTCCGGAAAAAAACCAGTTTTTGTGCAAGTTACTCAATTGTTAAGTGTCAGTGGAAAGGTAAAAATTTGTCATATAGTTATAGTGGCTGGTACATCTGCTGATTTCAATTGCAGTAACTATATGCAGTTACAAGACTCTTCATTCAAATGTTGAAAACATTATGTTGTACAGAAGTACTTGAGAACATAGTCAAAACCAGTTGCGGCTTCCATGAATTTTGATCAAATTGAAATTTTGATATTTTCCTTAGGGTACAATTAACATCCTTGAGTTTTGGTCACCAGATAGCTTGATACCTCTACTTTCATCTTACAAAATATCTGATTAAAAAAATTTGATACACATTGTCAAAATTTGATCCAAATGTGAAGTGGTTGTTTCCATATTTGGACCAGGGGCATATTTTCAAATGCCTTCAAAGGCATTTTGCCATGTCTTTATGCCAATTTTGATGTAATTTTTGACTTCCTTACCCCGAGATTATGGGACATTCCATATCAAGTGTAACCAGCAAAAAAATGGCAACCTTTTATATTTCTCTCAAATTTTGTTTATAGTTTACCTCTGGTGAAATACATAATTCCTGAAAATTTCACTGGTCTAGGGTATACGGCTTAGAAATTATGACCGGTCAAAGTTTTGAGAAATGCGGTCAAGGACGAATGACCCGCTAAGACCAGAATTACATAGATCTGGTTTTGTGTACCCTACAGAGTTGGGAATAGGCTCATTTGAAAGCTCTTGCTGTGTAGAAACCAAAATTTCAACTATAAAACCTCCATTACCTATGCCTGACAGTCTAAAACTGAAGTAAAATATTTGACCTTTGACCCTAACTGGGAGGCAATTTCAAAATTCAAAAAAATATATTTTCCAGGTAGTGCAGGTCATAAGCAACAATCTCTGAAATTTCTAAGGTGGGCCGACCATGGGTCTATGAGCAGTGATTTGTTGACTGCTGACCAGTCAGAAATAGTTCTTAAAATTTTCGGATTTTTGGGGATTTGAACATTTGAAGATGAAAAACTTAAGTGTTAAGATTGAATTTCTCAAGAAAGGTTGTTTAAACATATTTAAGTTTTAATGCGGAGAGTGATGATGATTTTTCGCTGCATATTGCTTTATGTAAAAAATCTGTAACTTTGAGTTTGTAGTCATTGCAGTTAGATGAGGACCACACAAGAAAAGGGAGTGAGGTGATATTCCTACCTCGATCCCTCAACAATAACATGAATGCATGGCTACTTGACACTAGATTAGAACTTTGTTGATTTTTCTCTGTGTACTCTATTTGCTTCAAACAGAAAATACATGTTTTCATAAGAATACCATGCTGCAATTTGACCCAAACTTAAGAATATTCTAAGAATATTCCCAGCCTAAGAAGATTAAATTCTTTTGGAAAGTTTTATCAGTTTTTTCAGAAAGGTTATTTAGTTTCAGCCTTGATTAAATCTTGGGTCAGTGTTGCTTGCTGAATTTCATCTTTGCTTAAAGCGTATGTCCGACCTGTGGATGTTTTTGGGTCCAGCCGTGTAAGTATATCTGAAACATCAATGACAAGGATCTCGGCATGCCTTGGGTAAAAAAAAGATGGATTTGGACCATGTGGATGCAAAAAGGTGACCTTCACTTCATGACATTCTGGGTAAACTTCCATAACATGTGCGACCCACCATTTCTGATCATACTCGACAGCAATATAGCCTTGTACTTGGCTGTCCTCAACAACTTCGTAACCTCCCTTTCTTATTGAGACATCTCTAGCTGCGTTGCTGCCAATGTACTCTTTCACGCACAAGGAAGATCTTGATATCGGCATAAAACGGTGGAGCTTTTGTGTACCAGCAATAGTTTTGGCAGTTGCAAACCTGTCACAAGGAAGTCGTTCTTCTGAATTCCACTCCTTGCTATCAACAAACTCTGCATTTATTCCCTTACGATTGGCCTCAATAAATTGGAACAGCTGGCGAGGGGATAGGATTTGATCATTTTAAGGACGCTGGAGACTTGCTTCGATAGCTTCTCTTTTGATTGCCCCACCTATGATTAGAAGGCCCCTTGCCATGGCTAGTCGCGAAAAAGTGCCACTCACAGCCACTCACAAGGAGCAGCAAAATCTTCTTCGTGCAGGCAAAGATTAACAAAATTTTTGCAATTTTTGTATTGCCCGGCACAACCATCAGAGAAATAAATGATCTTGGATAACGAATCAAATCTACTTCTCAGATGGTTTGTTAGTCTATTTTGAAAGAGATGGACAGCAACAGTGTCATGAATGTTACAATCTGATAGAAGCTCAAAGTTGTTGTGTTTCACTTCTCCATCCTCAGTATAATAATAGACAAATGGATGCAGAGTGGTTATGCTATTATTCCAATGGATGGATAGATGATGGATAGATGATTCTCAAATTTCTCAAAAATGCGTCAATAAAATCATCAATTGGCTGTACCATCGTTTCAAGCTTTGATCGGTCAGTTGAGACCCGTCGCTTAAATTCAACCTTGTCAGCATCATTATGCAGCATGGTATTCTTATGAAAATATGTATTTTCTGTTTGAAGCAAATAGGGTACAGAGAGAGAAAAATCAACAAGGTTCTAATCTAGTGTCAAGTAGCCATGCATTCATGTTATTGCTGAGGGATTGAGGTAGGAATATCACCTCACTCCCTTTTCTTGTGTGGTCCTCATCTAACTGCAATGACTACAAACTCAAAGTTACAGATTTTTTTACATAAAGCAATATGCAGCGAAAAATCATCATCACTCTCCGCATTAAAACTTAAATATGTTTAAACAACCTTTCTTGAGAAATTCAATCTTAACACTTAAGTTTTTCATCTTCAAATGTTCAAATCCCCAAAAATCCGAAAATTTTAAGAACTATTTCTGACTGGTCAGCAGTCAACAAATCACTGCTCTTAGACCCATGGTCGGCCCACCTTAGAAATTTCAGAGATTGTTGCTTATGACCTGCACTACCTGGAAAATATATTTTTTTGAATTTTGAAATTGCCTCCCAGTTAGGGTCAAAGGTCAAATATTTTACTTCAGTTTTAGACTGTCAGGCATAGGTAATGGAGGTTTTATAGTTGAAATTTTGGTTTCTACACAGCAAGAGCTTTCAAATGAGCCTATTCCCAACTCTGTAGGGTACACAAAACCAGATCTATGTAATTCTGGTCTTAGCGGGTCATTCGTCCTTGACCGCATTTCTCAAAACTTTGACCGGTCATAATTTCTAAACCACATGACCGATCCAAAAAAAATTTTAACCTGAGATCTTCAATCAAACTGCTAAAAAAGTCTGGAAGTTCTGAAGAAAATCTATAAAATTGTCTCCAGATTTGACTTTTTTTTGGTTACACTTGACATGGAATGTCCCTTATATAGGATACATATTTTTATGATGAAATTCCATCATTTTCATGAATATTTATGAATTTTTTATTGGACGCGCAAATTCAAAATGGCGGATAGTTGAAAATATTTGGCACAATTACTGTAACTTTAATTGGCCCTAATTTGAAAACGGTAAAAGCTATTGACCTCAAATTTGAAAAGTTTTGTCATTCTAATCAAGATGAAATTACAAGCAAAATTTCATCAGATTCTGAGACTTTGGTGAATTGAGTGTCCCTCATTGGCAAAGAATGGCCCTAATGGGACTGAATATAAATTTAGCAGGATTTTAGCCACAACCACTTAATACCTAGAAGGTCTACCTAGGAGCGTCTAGACAGGGGACAAGTAGTAAAAAGTCCAGAATATTTTTACCAATAGAAAAGTCTCACTACATATTAAAAGTGCTGCGACTGTCATGTTTTCCTTCAGAAGTTGCTCACCTTTGTAAAAGCGAGTCTAATGATCTATGGTTGTGGTACCTGCTTCTATGAAATAACTCAGGGGCCCAAGCAGGCTCTTGACAGCCCTGGCTCTACCAACTGAACTATAGCAGCAATTGAATTTTAATTATGAATCATTTCTATCGATTTTCCAGATACCAGCTTCTTTTCAAAATTTTTATCTAGGCTCACTTATGAATTGAAATTGAATTGGAACTTCAGAATGAAATAAGCATTTATTCTTTTTCAGCTACCATCAAAAGTATATCTTGCGACAAAACAGACAAATTTTCAACTCACTGAATCTCTCTGATGCCGAAGTGATCACCTCCCCATTGGCTTCAAAATTAACAGGCTTCTTGGGTGGTTATGGAGGATCTGAAAGGTTGGAGTCCGAGATTGACTCTTGGGATTTGAATGAGAAACAAAAGGAAAAAGTCAAAGAGATGGTTATGAGAAGTGGATGCAGCGGCATGTTTTGTTCCATGAAATAAATGAACCCTCTGTGTTTGTTGCCTTTGTTTATTTGTCAGAGTGATGTGCACTGAAACAGATCACTGCATTACGAGTCTCCCAAATTACAAGAGACACGTATTCTCAATTGATTTTCCAAGGTCTGCTTTGGAGGGGGGCTTTGGGGGGACTTACACCCTCAAACCTGAACAAAAATACAGGGGAACTTCAAAAACAGCATGATCTTTATTGTACAATTTTATCCATTATCAAAACAGGATGAAGTGCAAAACCAAAAAACCTGCAGTTTTTACAAGCAATACCCAAAAACCAATCTCAGAAACTTGCAAAACCTGCTGGAAGATCAGATTTTGGAACCTCATGGCCAAAATTGATAGAATCAGAAACCTGTGAAACCCCGAAGCCATCTTTTAACAAATTAGCTACACCACCTCTTGTTGCATTTGTCAGATTTTCCATCATATTAAATGTAGATGTTCTCTTATACGAACCTTTATATTGATTGTTATAATGTATGTAATTAACCGCTAAGCAGATTGATTAAACATAAATATCACATATATCGATTTATTTATTGTAATTTAACAATTTATTTTGTGATATAAAGATAGGTTATGATGTTAAGCTGTGAATTCAAAATTCAAATCTTGAAGCAGCTAAGCTGATATATTTTTCTATCTTTCATCAACAATTTGTAAGCTTTGTTATTTTCAATGAATATATTCGAAACAATTGTTTTCTTTCACTTGTTGAAATTCCTTGAAGGGAGTTTTTTGTTGCTCCACCTACAACACTGTCTGGACACTTGCTCCTTCTGTGGTTTGTCCTTGGTGCGTTCTGTTTGGGGCTAAGTGTGGGCTAAGAGTTTAGATTTGGTACAGCAGTAGGATTTATGTTTGCCTGCTTTTTCAAAGGCCATGTGCAAGGAAATGTGTTAAGATGGAACAGTGAGAGAGTTGATAGAATAAATATTAAAACCACACTCACCATAACATTATGATTTTAGAAACATCTATTTCGTATTGCCTCCAGTTCCTGAGGTATAATAAGTGACAGTTCTTTCTTCACAATCATGCTAGTTAGTAGCATTTGTAACTAATCTTCTTCCGGCCCATGCTGTGAGTATATATCATCTACCATTGTCGGGTTGTTGGATATGTCCCAAATGCTCACTGACAATATGTCGAGACTCCATTAATAACGTCCTATATCTTGAATGTTAGCTTTGCTTTCTTCATAAGCATGATCTTCAGTAACAATTGGTAACTCATCTTCCTCTGGGCCATGTAGTGAGAACATATCATCTAACATTGTAGGGTTGTTAGATATATTAAGCAAATCCTCGCCAACAATGTGTGGTGATAACGTCAATGAAGAAATACAAATACCATAATCTTATATCTTGAATATCAACTGTGCATTCTTAAAAGCCTGATGTGACAATTATTAACTCGTCTTCTTACGGCCCATACTGTGAGTACACATCATCTACTATTGTAGGGTTGTCAGGAATCTTAAGCAAATGTTCACTAAATGTACGTGGGAACTCCATTAATGAAATCATATACATGATATAATCTTGTATCTCGAATATTGGCGGTGCTTTCTTTGTAAGCATGATTTTGAGAAAAAAAATTGCATCTCATCTTCTTACGGCCCATGTTGTGAGTACATATGATCTACCATTGTAGGGTTGTTAGATATGTTCAATGAATCTTCACTAACGGTGTATGCTGACTCAATTAACGAAGACATATAAATACTATCATCTTATATCTTGAATATTAACAGTGCTTTCTTCGTGAGCATGATCTTCAGTAACTTTTTGTAACTCATCTTTCTCTGGCTCATCTTGTGAGTAAATATGATCTACGATGGTAGGGTTGTTAGATATGTTCAATGAATCTTCGTTTATTGTGTATGCTGACTCAATAAATAAAGACATATAACTATTATCATCTTATATCTTGAATATTAACAGTGCTTTCTTCATAAGCATGATCTTCAGTAACAATTTGTAACTCATCTTCTTCCGGCCCATGCTGTGAGTACATATGATCTACCATGGTAGGGTTGTTCGAAATGTTTAGCAAATGTTCACTAACAGTATGAGGCGACTCCATTAACGAAGATACGTAACTATCGTGAGATGAGTAGTGGCTGAATCCAGTATTCAATGCTTCAGCTTGTCTTTCGATCACGCAATCCTGGAAATGATACATGAACTGTTTAGGTGAGTCTTAAGAGGGGTTAACTTGTTTAGAAGAATATTTACACTGGAGAAGAATATAACTAGCTTAGCATTTAGATGAGAAACAAGAAAGGAGACTGGCTGTCTGTAACTCAAATTTCCATGCTTACGCAATCGTCAGGCAGACTCTACTGAATTACATTCTAATTCACGAAAATTTATTTTCAAGCTCTGGTAGATTAAAACAAAGAAGTTATTTAGCTAATAACTTAAATGTTAAGACCCCATAACTATGAAACTAAAATTGAAGGGAATTCTAATTTTGCTTTTCAGCTTAATACGATTGCTACAGAGGAATGTTAATGTATCTGTAAACCAACTACTGCTTAAAATGGCATCTGAGCGGCATTAGTTTGAAACTATCATGCATAAAATTTACAATTGAGGGGATGTCTAAAGGCCTTTTTGTTTGACTAGAGTAATCACTTTTAGCTTGACAGCATTCTGCTAAAGCAACCACTATAGCTTTCCTAAAACAAATAACCAGAGCGACTAGCCACTCTGGTGAAATATTCTTCGTAAAGAGGCCTGTGTCTAGTAGGCTGCTGTGCTCAAATAGAAGATGTCATTGAAAAAGACTTCGATTTCTTGATGTAAAATAGAATTTGTTACAGGGTTTGATATTTTGAGTGAATAAAGTGGTGCAAACATTTTCAGATCATGGGTTTGAGTTCCTGCTCGGAAAAAAATATTTCGCACAAATTATCTCTCGACCTCTACTTCTTCAAGCTCTATCGTATAGCAACGTACACGAACAAACTTTGGTCATATGAATTAATCAAAGCAATCCTTACATCGATCATCAAAGCAACATCAAGATCTTGATCGACACTCAAATCGAATTTCCGATTGATTCCCAGATCATCCTGGCTCGCACATGTTTCCATCCTTCCAATATCGTCATTGGCGAGAAACGAGGCCATTCCATTCTCAACTAACAACGACCTCACTTGCTCCATCGAACCTAGGAAATATCAGACTGTGAGTCAGAAAAATAACGAAGATTCCATCTCCACGCGTCGTTAGTCTCGATTCTGAAGGGAAAGACTGGAATCGGACCCCACTCAATTCAAAGTGGAATATATACAGTAGGTACCCGCAAAAAGAAACCCGGTTTCAGGTTACCAAAGCCAGGTTCATATGAGAAGTGGGTGAGCCCGGTTTGCACACACCCTACCTCTTGTTCGGTAAGATCAAGCTGTTGTGAGCTGAACACTTTCCATATGAACTGAATTCACCCGGGCAAGCCTGGTACGATGAGCTAATTCCTTTTGAATTTTAGTTTTGGCATTGCCAAATGTTGACGACGTCTGTATCCACAAAGAGGTAGGCTCATGTGTCTGGGAAAGTGTATCTCCAGATGAAAACAGATTTGAGATGATCCCACCTAAGTGAGATAGCTCAGCATACCGAGCTAGGCCAGTGCCTAAAAATTGGTTGATTATATGCTGGTATTTTGTTAATTCTAACATCAATAACATTTTGTGATTGAGAATATTTTTAGTCTCTGAGGAGTTGTTTCTTGGAATAAGCTATATGGTAAGTAAATCTAGCATCTAAAAGCACTCTGCGTTCTATCAATATCCATTTTCTTCCCTTTAAAGCTGGGGCAATGAGGATTCGATCGAGGATAAAAGCTTGAAAGTTCGATCCAGTTGAAATTCAAATCAGTAAAGAAAACTGAAAAGAATAGAATCAAATTAAAAACCTGATGCATTGACCGATAAATTCCCATCCAAATCTGCAACATTAAACACATTCCCGATTCTCGGTTCAAGATTCCGCTTATCTGAGGAAACGAGGACCCTCGGATCTGAGGACAGCAAGGTTCGATTGTACGCATGGTCGTTCCTGTACTCGTTACTGAGGTATTCCGCCATGTGCATGTCTTGAGGTAGAAACCTCGTCATCGAGAGAGGCACAGCTAGCGACTCCCCTCCGAAAATCGAGTTTGCCAGATCCAGGGTTGTCTGCCCGTTTGATGTCGAGACGTGACGATCGTAGAGGTTCTGAGATGAGATGCTAATTTCTACGTCGGAGATGTCAGGTAAAAATGTTTCGGTTTTTCCTAATTTGTTTCTTTTTTGATCAGCAGAGGCGTGATTTCCTGGCCTTGTTAATAGTTTTTTGACAATGCTTGTTCCATCTGAGTTATCCATCATCTGCAATTGTAATAAACAACGCCATGGTATAAAACTCGAATATCATCATAGTCTAGAACAACTACTTTGAGCTATATAACCACTTCATAGTTTAGAACATAAATATAGAAAAATAAGTATAGGAAACTTCATAGTATTGAACTCAAACTCAAAAATCATCATTATACAGAAAAACTTCTTTGAAGTTATCCACTTCATAGCCAAGAACTTAAATTAAAGAATCATCAAGGTATAGAATAAATCATATAAGGTATGGAAAAACTTCGTTGTATAGAGGTTTAACTCAAAAATCGTCATAGTAAAGAAACATTTCTTTTAAGTATATAACCTCTTCACGGTTCAGAACATAAAACAAAAAATCTTCATACTACAAAACTTTATACAAAGTATAGAAAAACTTCATAGTATAGAGCTTAAACTCAAAAATCATCGTTGAATGGAACAACTTCATAAAAAGAGCTTATAACTCATCTTCTTCCTCTGGCCCATGTTGTGGGTACAATGATCTACCATTGTAGGGTTGTTAGAAATATTCAATTAATCTTCAAAAAGTGACAGAAAAAGTAATCAGTAAATACAAAGTGGAAAAATATTTACCTTTCCATGTTCAAGGGAAGTAGGATCCTGTCTTGTTGCAGTCTGAGAAGTCAAAACAACTTCAGTATTCGGCACCTCATTAATGTAATGAAAACTCGTTGCATCTCCAATGGCAGCGACTGCAGAGTGCACGTTTATGTCCAAGGCGACGTCACAAGAGGATTGCGAATTGAAATCTGTCTGAATGGTAAAATCTTTGGCTGGGCCGTCATTGGAATCTGTTTGATGTGGCTCAATTGGTAATGCGGTGTTTAGATCTGGATCTGTACCTGTAAAATGAGGGGGTTCGGTCTCTATCAATGGTAATGCAAAAAATATTCCATCATCATCATTATTATCATCATCAATATCATCATCATCATCAAAACTATCATCATCATCATAATCATCATCATCATCACCATCATCATCATCATCATCAACATCATCTTCATCTTCTATCATCGTCACTATCAACATCATCATCATCATCATCATCATCATCATCATCATCATCATCATCATCATCATCATCATCATCATCATCATCATCTTCATCATCATCTTCATAAGCATCATCAATCGTGGTCATCATCATCATCATCATCATCATCATCAATTTATTCATAGTAGCCTAACTAAAAATATCATATCAAATGAAAATAGCCAAATTACAGCGAATTAAGGCCTACTCCTACCTTACTACCTTACAATTCTGAATTATTCCATTTACATTATAAATATAAATCAAAGGTTTTATTTCTTATGTATAAATATGATCTTCATTATATCTATAGCATTGCATTATCTATATCTTCATCACAAGGTACACAGCGATGTAGCTAAGAAAAAATGAAAGGAGACTGGCTCTCTGTAACTCAAAGTTTGATGGTCTAGCAATTATCAGACAGACTACTAGGCTCTCCATTATAGGATTATTCAAAACTACAGTATATCGTTCGTTTAACTGCCCTATGAACCAATTCTGTAAGTAGGGCAAAATGTATGGATGGTAAAATCTTTGGCTCGACAGTCACTGGAATCTGTACGGTGGGGTCTCGAAAACAAAGCTTTCTAAAACAAGAATTTATGAGATATTATTACCACTCAATATAAGAATGTCTCAGCCTTTTTGTAGCTACCATCCTCTCTAATTTGTATCATTTGCATTAATTTTTTCAAAGAAAATCACAAGGACCAATTCTTTCACAAAATTAGTAGAATTTCCAGGAGCTTTACCCCTGAAGACCCATTGGAGCAGCAGCAAATAAGATTGATGAACAATTATTAACACTAAACATAAGAATGCTTCCACCATTTGAGCCATCATCTTCTCTAATTTGCATAATTTGCATTGAATTTTCCATGGAAAACCCCAGGAACAAATCTTGAGACAAATCAAAATAATTGAATTTCTAGGCACTTTTTTGTCCTGAGAGCCCTAACCTTAGAATTTCCATGATTGCATTTGTGATTTATGATAAAAAGTTAACTCAATCTAGAATTTAGAATCAATTGAAAACTTAAAATCAACTAAAAAACAAGCAAGAAAAATAACAATAATGATCAAATAAAAAATCAAAAATGAAATTAAAATCAAAATCAAATGAGAGTCTAAACGAGGTAAGCGCACCTTCGACGTTTGGTTTAGGATCTTCAAACTTCTGATCCAATCTAGCGCTGTGTCGTTTAACATGAAGTCGCCATGTTGCTTTGCAACGATATTTCTTCCCACAGTCTTTAATGGGACAAATGAACTCGTTTTCTTTCTTATGGAGTTCAACATGATTGGTAAGTGAGCCCTGCGTAGTAAAGGTCGCTCCACAATCTGTAGAAATATAAAAAACACAAAATTCACCTCTAGATATCATATCATGTATTATATCATATCTCTGATGATGATCTTTTTTGAGATTAAGATCGAATATAAAGATATGAAAAATCAGAAATATCGCAAGTATAGCGAAACGAACACATAGATTACTTAAGCTTTTCGTCTGACACTCAACAGAGTGATACATCAGAAAGGAATCGAAACAGAAACCTAACTGATTATATACCCCGATGTGGATTACCAGAATATACCAGCAATCTTAAGTAATCTATGTGTTCGTTTGGCTATGCTTGCGATATTTCTGATTTTTCGTATCTTTATATTCGATCTTAATCTCAAAAAAGATCATCATCAGAGATATGATATGATGAAATTGATTTATATCATATCTATATATTCATTATATCATATCTCTGATGATGACCTTTTGATTAGGGTCGAATATATAGATAAAAATCATGAACTTCTTATTTTCCTCTTTCTTATCAAGTTATTTACCCGATCCAACATATTCAACTACATCTGATACGTTTAATCTGCTTTATATTCATGTTTGTTTCAGTTTTTCATTAGAATCACACTTTGTTGATGATAACCAGTGACGTTGAAAAGACTAGTTTCTTGTTAACAAATACACTTCTACTACTACTGTCTGTTTACATAAATTTACACAAGGCATGACCTAAAAACGGGAATTACCGTTTGTGCCAAAAACACAATGTCTTTGACGGGCAATGTATATTCTGGTATTAAGTCAATTACGAAAGTTGCCTAATAACCAATGTTTAACAAATAATTTATTGACAGACTTGTTGCTTACTTATTTCATTTTTTATTTTTTCATTTCTCAACTCTGAGATTTGACTTATACAAGGGATAGAGACAGTTCTGCTGAGCACAGGAACGCCAGTTACCAGATGAGAATAAGCAGCTAGATAATGTGCTAAGGCACTTGGTTTCTAACCAAGGGGTTGTGAGTTCGATTCCTACCACCTGCAAAGCTTGTTGCATCTTGAAAAATCATTGAAAATTGCGTATCAAATTACCTAGCTCTTTTAAAATAGAAATAATTTCAAATACAAAGCACACCTTCAAACTTGCAAACGAATGGTTTCTTGCCACTGTGTTGTGAAATATGTTTCCTCAGATGATCATGCCTCTTGAATCTGGCCGAGCAACCATCGAATTCACACGCGTATGGCCTTTCGTCGGAATGAGTTAAAGCGTGACGGTTTAGTTTACTTGATGACGTAAATACAGCATTACAGCCCTGGGGTTAACAACAAAAACACACAGTAACAACAACAATAAGTAGACTACTTGAATCTTCTTCTCTTCAAGGTTTTGAAAAGAAGGTTTCGCCCCACTCCTCCAGTAAGGCGCAGCTGAAGGTATAGTGGGGGCACCTAGGAGAATGTTTCTGATGAGCTCCTCCATATGTTGACAAAGATGAAACGAGAAAAAATAGACTTAAGAGACCCCAAGAACGCTATGTCCCTTGATGCGTTCCCCTCGTGTTGGCAGTGCACGTCCAATTCGTTTCCCTAAGGAGCTACGATTAAACCAGCACGAGAAGAGTGGGGGGAGTATTTTTTGCAGCTGACAATAATGCAAGAATCTGAGAGGAGACTTTCTTACGTCCCAAGAAACGTTAGATAGGCCTAGTCTTGTACACAAACGAGGACTACCCAAGCCGAATCGACAGTTTTGGTGAGAGTAGTTATTTCTTTATTGTTGTTGCTGAAAGGGAGATGGAAAACTTTATATGTCACTAATTTGGACTTTAGATTTGTTGCATTGCTATATTCAAGTAGATAATTTCATAATCGTATTTCAAGGAAACGATACAATTTGTTTATATGTGTTTATGGGCCGCAAATCAGATCCACTACACCATACAATGGCAAGTCCCCTCCCCATCTATTTGAGATAAAGACAAGAAAGTCTCACCAATGTAATACCTCTGCATAAAGACGCATACTAAACACATTTTAATGGGAGGAGGTGGTGGGGTGTTTAGCTGGTGAAAAATCACTAAAATACAAAGGCAGGTTAAAATCAAAGCCAAGTAGTTCTATAAAAAGAAAGGGGTTTAAAATCCCAATGTAATAAAGTAAATAATTTGACATACAGCAATAGCTATAGCAATAAAACAAATATTACAACGAAAATAAACTACATAGCCAAGTAGCTACACAAAAATCTAAAATGTACCCTTCCTCAGTAGACATTCTCACCAACATTTCCAATGAAAAGCTATGCCGGATTCGTTTGCTTTTTTGCAATCTTGGATATTTAGCTTATTTTCAGAGGAATATTTATTTAAAATCTCACCTCGTATTTACATTTGAAAGGCTTTTCATTAGTGTGAGATCGACAGTGAATTTTCATAACTGACTTCTTCAGAAACGACTTTTCACATCCTTCGAAAGTGCAGATGTACTTGCCATGACATGCCGCCCTGTGTTGGTTCAGTTCATGTTCAGTTTCAAAACCCATCGAGCAGCTTTCCACTTTGCACCTAGGGTTAAGTAGATAAATGCAAATGTCATCTGTTTTTGTCACAAAAAATCATAGTTGACAATTACCGATATAGAGTTGATTGAAAAAATCAGGATGTACAGAACAGTCTTTGTTCGGTGCAAAATGTTCTGGCTATAAAGTATACACAGAACGAGAATAGTATGAAGCAAATCAAGAAAAATTTAAACTTAACTAGGCTACAAAAGTCTTTACCAGAGTTTGCGTTTAGGGTGCCACCCTGACAGATAGTGGACCTAGCAGGGGCACAGCAGAATGCACTACACCACTTTATACATAGTAGTATAAGATCTTGATATAACAAAATAAATAACGTACGGCAATAGCTGTAGTGATATAACAAATATTCCAATATTCATAAGCTAAAAAGCTAGATTATGAACAACTAAACGTATCAAGCATAGCCCTTCCTCAGCAGTCAAACATGGGCTATTTAGCTTAATATAATTGGAAAATTGGTTGTATAAGATCTTAGTTTGTTTACTGTAAACATTCGTGCTACAGATATTTCAAATCATAAAATTACTACTAGACATCTCCTCGATTTTAAGTTCAATAAGAGGTTGTTTTTGGGACCTAAAATCTCTTGCAAAAAACAAATAGTGAAATTTCAATGTTTACTATAAGATGGTTTTTAAATTGTTTCTGGTAGAATAGCATCAAATTCCTGATGAAAATAAAAAGACATCAAATTCCTGATAATGACCAACTAGTTCATCCATCATTTTCAAGCAATGAAAATATTGCAACCATCGCACACGTAAGAAGTAGACAAGCAATACTTACATGAATGGCATAGCTGCATGTTTTACAACAAGATGGTTTTCAAATTGTTTGATGGTGGAAAATTTGGCATTACATCCCTCATGATGGCATTCTAACACACCAATGGCATGTGTTTGCATGTGACCTCTCAGACCATTTGCTTCTGAAAATGACTTATCACATCCTTCCATTTTACACTAAAATATAAAGTAAATACATGAAAATTTATCTGACGTAATATTAGTCATGAAACATGAACCATTGCTAAACATAAAAGTCTTGGAAAAAGGAAAGGATTCATACTCTACACATAAAACAAGACCCAAATATAACTTGTAGGTAGATGTTGTAGGCAGACAATACTTGCATAACTGACTGGAAAATGGTGTTAGGTTTTATAGTCTTTTTGTGTTTGTATCCAAAGTAATTCTTGACATAGCTCAGCAGTGCTCCGTCCAGTGCTCACTTTACTAAAAAAGCAGTTCCTTTTGATCATAGTCAACAAAAACACCTCTTACCTAAGATATTTTTTTCAAATAACTATCCTATAAAGGATAGGTTACCCACTCTTACAAGGGAGGTGTTAAAATATTCTTGGCAAATCAAATTGCAAGATTTTGAAACATATCAACAATGAGCTGCCGAGCAAACATTCAAACAAGAAAAAGCAAACATACCGGGAATCTTTTAACCGGTAGGTGAACCATCTTGTGTCGCTGTAATTTATATTTTGTGGTGAAAGACCAATCACAGCCTTCATGATCACACTAGAAATATGAAAACGTCATGGAAAGTCAGAAACTGTAGTTAGGCAAAGATGTAAGATTCCATTTAACAAGGTCAGAATTGTAAGAAAATGCTGATATGGCCAAGCTGAACTTGAATCTAGAAAATAACAAGGTTTAAAAAAATTAGCCATATTTAGTTTGAGCTCTTGCAATCCAGACCCCTTCAGTTTTCAAAAGATTACCATTGATATTTTGATTTTTCAAATGCAATAAAGATTTTATCTTGGACAGGTAGACAGCATGGTTTTTCACACAATGTCCCAATAATCACCCAACTTTTTGCCTTCTGAAGGCTCTATGGTATGGGACTGCTGTCATCACGTCATCATGTTATAAAACAGTCTTTGGATGGTACAAAACTTCAAAATAGCCAGAAATATCGGAAGCATAGCAAAACAAACACATGGATTACTTAAGCTTTTCGTCTGACACTCGATCCACATCTGGGTATATAAATCTGTTAGGTCTCTGTTTCATTCTCTTTTTGACGTATTACTCTGTTGAGTGTCAGACAAAAAGCTTAAGTAATCTATGTGTTCGTTTCGCTATGCTTACAATATTTCTGGCTACATCATGTTATGATTAAGGTCAAGGTTCTAGGGGCCCTACGAATACCAATCATACCTTAAATCGCAGCGGGCCAGTGTGAGAAAAACTGTGCAGCTTCAAAGCAGCTCTTGAAGGAAACCGCGTCCTGCATTGCTTGCACTCACGTGACTTCTTTGCGAAGAATTCATTGCGCTAGAAAATCCAAATAATTTTCACATTAAGCAATTTGGGTTTCTTGAAGTTCAGTGGTATTAGTCAAAGCCCATCTCAGAACAAATGGTTCTGAGCACATTTGCATTAAAATAATGTTAACGGCAAGGCTTTTATATCATGTTGAGCTTTTTTGTTGGTAGTTGATAAATTTAGTGAGTACATAGATATGATTTGTTTAGCTCTTGCCAGATAAAAAAATTTTTCACATACATGGCAAATGACACAAAGCATCACTTACCCGTGCTATGAATATCGGATTTTCTTGAAGTTTTACATTGTTCCCAGAAACACTGTTTCCAAATATTACTCCAATTGCATGAAGCAAGTGATCCACTGGCCGGTTTTTATCAGCAGAATTTTCTGGAGCGCCCTTTTCTTCTGAGTTCTTTACCTCTATAAAAAAGAATGGATGTTTAAAAGTTTATATGGGACCAAACTATCCAGCAGTCTTTCATTTATCTGTTATATAGATTTTATGAATTGCTTCAGATTTTCTGGTATAAAATACCCTTTTGTAGACCAGACTGTACTGCAAAAATATTTTGTACTCAAACAAAACAGTGTATTTGCTGCACACATATCAAATCCCCTGTTAAAAACATTATTTGATAACTTTTAGCAAAATTAACTATAAGTTAAGTTACAGCAGAAAAAAACTCTTAGGTTTGGTGCTTATTAAAACCCTAGATACAGCATATCAGTATTGAAACATACGGTTTAAAGTATCATGGTTTATTACCTTTTCTCCCAATGGTTTTGGGTTCATCATTATTGTAATAAATGGGGAAATAATGATTTTATGAAATTGATTCCATCAGCACCTATCATAAGCAAGCCTTACCAAAGTTGAATCTTATGTTTCCAGCAATTACCTTGACCTTAATTATAAATGCAGTATTATTTTGAACATCATTGCAGAAAGGTGAGTGAGTAGCCTAGCCAAAAAAGCCAAACATAGCCAGGCATTAGGATTGTTAATTTCTTAAACACAGAACACAACTGAAAAAAAGATAATTTCATACCTATGTTATCTCTTTGAACGATTTCTTTTCCATCTTGTTCATCTGTTTCGATATTATCCATGATTAATTGGCTGAATTTTAATTTTTTGCCCCGACGGCCATTTCGGAATCCCTTGAAGAGGGAAGGCAGGCACAGCTGCATTATGGGAAGGAAACTTGTACCACAGGTGGTCCAGGGTGGTTTTGAGTTACGATAGTTAATGTGTTGCCTGGGGGCCTATTCCTTCGATGTATAGCTTTGTAATGACATCCAACGATCAATCGTCTTTTCCAAAATATTTCCACATTTTTGATAACTAACCGTACACTGTCAATATTTGTCTTTTTTCACAACAATTTGCAGGAATCAAACTTTTGCAAGTCAAATAGTTAAAATTTTAAAACATTTTGGATTTAGGATCAAGTGTAGCCTTATTTCAAATACCCTTGTCATTTATTTTGTCCTCATCATTGAGACCAGGAACTATTACATTATCTTCAAAACGGATAGATGCATATAACGACAACCTTTTATCCCTGTGACCAGCGTTGGTCTTCGAAATTCGTTCTACCGTTCTAATGATTTTTAACATCTTTTGATATTCAAATTTCGAACATTTTTCAAAACTTCACCTCTAATTCACAAAAGGGTCGTTACCTAGAGATGCTGTGATATATTGATAGCCTATTCGACAGAAAATGGCTTTGTTTTCGTTTGGACAGAGTTTGAAGAAGAAATTTTCTCGCACGAAGCGAGGAGGCGTCGCTGATCACGTTTCACACGGCTCTGTGGCAACGAAAACTTTATCAACTTTCTCGACGTTTAATCAGAAAAGACTTTTCGCAGAGAATGAAATTCAGGAAAAATATTTCTTCAGAGATGATGGAGACGAAGAAAGAAGAATAGAAGGTATGAGGAGGAATTCTAATACAATCTTAGATCGTTACAGAACTTCAGGTAGAAAGGAAAATAATAAATGTAGCGAAACAGGGACGATTGCAGTTTTGCGGGCGGGCACCGCAGGCAAATAGGATTTTTCAAGAGCCTACACTATTACCTCCCTAATAAGAGGACCTGCTTTCTGTGGACTGCGTAACTGCTGCGGAGAAGGCCACCCTAGTAAGCTGCAATCTTGTGATGAAACATAATAACTACTAAAGCTTTGCATCAGACAATCATCAGAGTAGTACGTCAGAACAGACTTTGATCGGTACAGAACTTGAGGATGGCGAAGAAATTGGGAACATAGTAAAACATTACAATACACAACCACTGATTTATCTAATAACATAACGACATTAACAATATGACATATTAACAGATGTATCCTGTTCTTGAAAATAGAATTGGTAAGTTTACTCCTAAACCTGGAAGTCATACTTTTTTCAAAATGCTGCAAGAGCTAATAGGGAAGTGTTAGTACGAACTTTCATTATTAAAGACATTGAACTTTGAACTGCTAAGTAACAGTTTGTACGCCCTGTACAACCGCATGTTTTCGTTCTGTTTCTTTGTATTCTTAGTCGCCTTTTGTAGTTATTCCCAAATCACATATTTTCCTTTGTTGTAAAGCACGCAATGTAGCTTCGTTTTAAATACCTTTGAGAGTAATGTTTGAGTATAAATAAGAGAGTAGATTTACTTGTAATTCATTCGGAGCCTGAAGGGCTCAAGACAGGCCGACGTGATGCTGTGGCAGCAGAGAAGGACAGGATACAGTTGGTATGTAGAACTTCTAGTACTTATATTGTAACTCTGTTATTTATGTTTAACTTTGTTTAATTACTTACTTATTTGTTAGATTGTTATTGTTAGATTTCTTGTTATATTTACTTATTTTTGCTATTGATTAATTTCAGTTAATCGATTCAACGGATATCGCATTACAACGCCGTATTTTCTCTGTCGTGTCTGAAAGGCAATCACAGGAAGGAAACTCAGCATATTATTGGCAAATTTGTTAATTACAGTAAACAGTTGTATCTAACTGCTAATTGAAACCAATTTACATTGATTGTTTCTCTTTTGCAGGTCTACAGGTTGTAATCGATGACCCTTTTAAAAGACAAGAACAAAGGAACGCATTTGTCCCTAAAGCATTAGAAGCTGTTCAGAAAGTCATATGCTGCGATGTGGCAGTGGGACCTAGCATCGCCTTGAGAGTGAAGGAGAAATCATGTCAAACGAAACCGGACGTACGGCACCGGTACACGGACACGAAAGATCTTGAGTCATTTCAAAAGAATAATGTAAATACAACGGACGAATCTTCTGAAGATGACGATGCTGAATTTCTGACTAAAATTTGGAAAGACGAGTGGCTGCATGCATTGAATACGAGAAGCAGACGCAACTTACTCGCTCAGATCAAAACTTTAAATGACTCAATGATTGTGAATTCACCATCGTCCAATAAAAATGAACAGAAAAGTCAAACTTTGAAGAAACATGGAGAAGTAGGCGATGAAAGGGAGAAGATGACATCGGGGGGAAGTGATGGTGGATTTGACGTGAATTTCGTTTTGGATGGTTTTCCTGATCTGAGTGAGAATAGATCGCTGATGGCGAATTTCGTCACAGAAAGATTGTATGAGAAATTAAAGGATGTGAAGAGTGTTAAGAATTCTATCGGGCTTGGCCAAATCATACAACAAGGTAAAATTGATTGATAACATCTACATCTACATATTAATCAGTAAAACCAAAATGGTATCCAATGATGGAGCTCAACGCACAACCCATGCACTCCCATCATATGTCATAAAGCCAGTGAGAAAGATTGGAACTCTATGGTAGCTAAGCTGTTATCGTAGAGTTAATCATGATCAGATTGAAAAATTCTTACTCTTTCCTCAACTTTTGCATGCGGATAGAAATGTCTCAACTTCAGTGAAACACTAAGAAAAAGCTATCTGAAGCAAAAGTAATGGAAGAAAATCTCCAGTGTAATTCCTTACATCTCTGAGCTTTACTACTATGTCATCATTCATTTGCTCGTTACCAGACCACTCCATTATCGAGACAACAGAAAAGAAAGCTCCTAGCTCAGGAACTATAATTTTGATAGTAGTAATAATCACTTTCTCTAGATCAGCACGCCTACATCTATTGAATGATAAATGAAACAAGAATCAATGCATCTACATTTGATAGGCATGTAGCTTGATACACTTTCATTTCATTTGCATTTTCACTTTTTTAGGCATGGTAGCCCCGTCAGTTTAAAAAAATAATTTACACAGGGCCATTCATCTATATACAAAACCTTTACAATAAAAATTTCCTAAGTATACAAGTATTATATACAAATTAAATCTACCTAGCTATAAGTAATAAGTAACGAAAAAAGAAAAAGACAAATTAAAGGAATTGTGGAAAGAAGACCGATTTACGCCCTGTAGGATTTGTCTAGCTCCTTTTGAATTTTTTGAACGTAGCTGCTGATTTTTAACTCATTATTCAGCCCATTCCAGAGAATGGCCCCTCAGAATGAAAAGTAATTCTGACCAGCCGACGTCCTAAGCAGCAGAGTTCTAAGGTTGACGTTCGATGGAAATGAAGGTTACTGCGATAATGATTTGTCCTGATTTAGGATAGTAGTTTGCAAGCACGCCTTTAGTGGTCAAGTCATGGCTGGAGACCTATTGGAGAGTTGTGGAACATCATTTTGGTAGAATATATTGAATGGTAAAGTCATCAACAAAAAGTATTTTTAATCTTTCATTCATTCCCAGGTATGCTGAACGGGAAGGATGAGCGATGTATTGGCATCACAGCTTGCGATGAAGAATCATTTTCATGTTTCGCTGAGCTTCTCGTTCCAATCATTCAAGAAATCCGGCCAGAATTCAAGAAAAATAAAGTCATGCCAAAATCACAAGATTTGAAGTCGACAGAAGCACAAATCCAATCCATCGAGTAAGATTTTTTATCATTGTTTAGTTTCTATCAATTTACGATTCATTTATAAAGGTTGAAACTCAATTTTCAACCAGGAATGATTTTGGAAGGGAGGAAGTGATATCTTTGGTTGATTTTACATCAAAAGACTGTATCAAATACATAAAAATAGCCAGATAGAAATACATTCAACCATATTAAAATGGTCGTGGGTTCGAAACAACCATTAGATCTGTCACATAATGTGCAAGGACCAAAGTTTTCGACTCTCTGTAACTCCAGATACTAGGGGCAAAAGGAATCACGAGGTGTGGTCACATCGAGAGGAAGGACCAGGGTCGCCCTGCTCGATTGGTCTACCTATTCAGAGAGCCCTTTGTACAAAGGTAAACATAAACCAATACCTTACGAGTATAGTTATTTGCTTAAAAAAATGACATATTGAACCAGAGCTTTTCGTCCAACACTCCAACACTCAGTAGCACGTCATTGAGAGGTCGAAAATGAAATCCAACGAGCCCAAAGCTTCAATAGTTATCATTTTTTGCTATATTGCCAATTTTTCTCGCTATGAAGTTTTGTACTAATCAATGACTTCTACTGAAACCAATTTCGTTTGTATTTTAGGGCGATAGAAAGTGACTTTATATTTGAAATGCGAATAACGATGAAAAGATCGTTGAAGAATTTTCCTTTCACGTCTCACTGCAACAAGAACCAGAGGAGAATCATCCAGACTGTTCTTGCTGATGCCTGCCAGAACATCAAAGGTAAATGACTTATTTCATTTTTGCATCAAGCTATCTTCAATCTATTCTGGAACCATAAAGAAACTGTGATGCCTTAGGTATCAAAGATAGCAACAAAGATGAAGCAAAAAACTGTTCTGCATGCAGCAAACTTGCAGCACTTTGCAGCTGTAAGGAAACCAGTGGGGATTTATTTTGTCCACTGTTAAAATTGGTAGGAAAAATGATTTGATACCAATAAATAGATACATACCCTTTTTGTAAGTGATGTATGTTCATTGAGGAATATGATGCTTCAATGTTTCTGTATCTGAAGAAAATCTTCCCAATTTCAGGAGAACTTTCCGGAAACTGTTGGTTGCTTGACCGGCTTTCAAAACAAGAGCAAGCCATGTTTCGAGATGAAGAAAAGAAATTCGGCAGCAAACTTAAGTTGCAATCTTGGAAAGCCTCAGGCATCTCTCGTGACTGGCCGGACGGCAGGGCGATCTTCAAAGGAGGGGTGCAGGACAGACTGACTGTTGTCATTAATGGAGAAGAACATTTGGCTTTGTGCCTTTCTATTTATGATGGCAATCTTAAGGTGAGTGACAATAGAATCATGATAATCATGTCATTGCATCTTTAGGAATTTGTAAGTGCAAAAAAGATATTTTGATTTGTAGTTATGGCCTTTTCGATGTCATATTTGAACTCAGCACCATCAAATTAGGTTAGACACCAATTTTTATCAATTTCTTTTGTCTAATAATGATTTTAGGTGGAATTATATCTAGATGCCGTGATAGCCGTCACGCCCTTTTTTGCGAAAATTAGCAAATTTCAAATTGCAATTACTTCCTTACGAATTAAAATATTCAGCTGAATTGTTTTTTGAACATTCTCCTCATATATTTGTAACACTGGAGTGAAAATCATTAAAATCAAGCAACTTGACTCTTGGATGACTTGACATGGAATACCCCTTCATTGTATTACATCACTGCATCATATGTCATAGGTTGAACCTGTAATTGTGACAACTTGTAGATCTGAGGCTAAACGCCAATTAATTAGAGGAGGTCGCTACTCTTAAGTTTATCTACTAAACAAGAAGGCATTTAAGACTTAAGTTAGTAGTGTCTGTTATTGGGAGGTAGCTGTTATTAGAGAGCTCAACCATTAACTTTAAACTGATGTGAAGTTTAGAGCTGATTTGCATTGATCCCTTAAGGTAATCACTCATATGATTTACCAAGCCATTGCCAAGCAGTACAAATCAAGGCAAAGATTGCTACATTTCATCACTGACTTCAGAATATTCTCCCTCCATATCTTGGGGCTCAGCCTTTTTCCCGTACACAATATCACCCCAAAGAGCTTCTAAGTTGCAGGATGGGCATTTCACCGAAATTGGGACCAAGAACTTAGATGAAGACGCTTCACGAGCATGATTTGCCAGGCAGCCAATATGACTAGTAAAATCACATCCAGCATAACAACATTCCACAAATCTGTCAGTTATTGTTTTATCAGATTCACAAATCTGGCATTTTTCCACCTGAGAATCTGACACTTCAATTTTTTCAGGCTCATCTTTTGTTGGCTTGCTATCTTGCACAGATATTTGGCCATATGCGAGAGGCATATGAATCGGCGGTGGTGTTCTGACAGGCAATGGGACCGCAAACTCTTGCTTTAGCCATTGTATTGTCAACGGTAGCCTGTTCCATGGGCCGGTTCTTAACATCTCAGACATGATTCTCAAATTGAACTCAAAGAGTGTTTCGTTTTTGGTTTTTCTTGATAAATGTTTCAAGCGTCTTGAGGACGAGGGGTTTTGCCAGGCCCATTCAAATCTCAGCCCCGCCACATCTGAGGGGAAGCCATGAATGATAAGTACCATCTCCCAAGGCCCCCTCCCACTCGTTTTCCATGCCCCACCAGCTTGTTTTCCGGTGTTGTGTTGTTTTATTCTCCGCTTTGGGTTCACTGTGTATCCGATGTAGGTTTTGCCTTTGTAAGCTGGGTTTTGACAGAGTAGCAGATAAACTCCGTGGAATTTTCGGTTTCCAAGATAGGCATCTCCTGGTGCAGCATCACTGTATTCAGTAATATCGGTCATCTTGCAGTCTCAACCGCATGAAGAAAGCTGTGGACGGCCTAAGTAACATTCTTCGTTCAGATTCAAAAATCAGAACAAAATAAAATGTTGTTGTTGATGTTCTACGCCTCGGACTGGGATTACGCCTCACTCTCATGTTTCTTAGTACAATTGCAAAATTGCAAGATATCACCATCAACGGTATCAAATAGTTCAATAGCTATCAAGATAGGAACCCTCCAGGGTATAAGAATTGTAAATTATTCTCGTATGAGAATCTATTTCTATCAGAATTGCATTTGCTTTTGTATTTTTTCATATGTTTGTCTCATGCTGATCCCTGCTGAGTATTTAATTTTTTCATTTTATAAGTAATGATTTGCAGAAATCTTTTTCTACTTTCTAGCATTCTTATATCCTACAACATGTAGACATTAATTTTCAGTCACTAACCTTAATCGATCAATTTTTCAGAATTCATTGCAGCAGTTGTTAGATGTCGAAGATCAAATAAAAAAGTCAATTTCAAACCTTGGATTGGAATTTGCTTGGAATGAGAAGTTTGGAAATCTGAATACGTTCCTACCACATCTTGGTTTGGGTTGCTGTGTGGCATCAAGAGTTCTCTTTCCTTCCTTAGATGGGGTGAATTTACTGCTTAAGATTTTATATTTTACATTGCTTATCATCTACAACTTTAAATATATGGCCGAGTATATATGGCGGGGATGGCCTAGTGGTTAGATCACTTGACCCTTGTTCAAAGGGTTCCGGGTTCGAAACCATCTTCAGACCTGTCACAAAGGGTGAGGTGAGAAATAGCCAGCTCACTATAATTCCTGGCAAAAAGGCAAAAGGAATCACGAGGTGTGGTCACATCGAGAGGAAGGACTAGGGTCGCACTCGCACTGCTCGATTAGTTTACCTATTCAGTGGGCTGTTTGTGCTTTGCACATAAACCCATACCTTGCGAAGATAATAAGCGTATGTGCCTATCAACTATCAACACATATTGGCTTATTTTCATCCATTTCACACGGGTTTCACAGCCTTGGGGGATAGAGAGGCATGCAACTATAAGCCCCCAGCTTTGTTCCAGACAACTAGAGATTCTAGACAGCATGGGTTAAAAATAAGATGCTCTTAATTACCTTAAATCAATATGTTATAGTTGGCAATAAGAGACCTTTCCCTGATTTGCTGCATTTGTATTGAAAATGAAGCAAATCTAGGTAAGCCTCGATTATTTGCAATGAAAATTCCCACAAGCAATTGATACCAAAAGAATCGCTTTAATCTCACTGCAGTTAAACAATGACAGGAGTTTGTTTCATTGAATCCTCCACGCGTAATGGGAATTTAACGATATCCTCTCTTCCCAACAATTCCTTGAAATTTCTATTCTCACATTGCAGATTTCTGCAGCAAAAAGAGTTGAATATTTTTTATGATTTTGCAGAAAACAGAGCAGAAGAGCATATTGAAGAAGTTTGACCTAAAATCAAATAGAGGTAAATACACACTGTAAATTATCCTCATTTGTTCGTGACGAAGCAGTTATTGTCAATAAAGTGGTATTCATCCATAAATCATCCCTAAATACTCCATAATTCACCCCTAAACTTAAGCGTCAATTCCACAACCTAGTTTTAAGGTCTGACTGAGAGACCATTATTATTTCGTCCCGAAACTCCCTTTATATTTGTCCTCAAGTTTGACGGTGCCTAGATATTTTGCTTCAGAATTATTCAATTTAAAACGGATAATATTATGTTATCGTTATCCCTAAGGAAGGCCATTAGTCGTTCCTTCCTTTGCTTAAAACAAGAAATACTTGATCATATTTCGCACCAATTTGTCTACCTACCTTTTAATAACATGGTAAGAGCAAGACTCGAACCAAAAACTTTTGACCTTAGTGTATCCTTTTCTCGATTAGGCATGGGTAGCGTGAAAAAAATGATTTTACTAACAATTATTTGCTTATTTTTATTGGATGTAAACTTGCTGAAATGAAGTAAAAGAATTGTCAAGAGCAGCTCTATTTCATTCAGTCAGTTTTGGCAGTTTGAAAAATTTTGACCCTCTTACGTGAGACATTGTGAAAGTTCATGGTACTTTATACTTAGTGATACCTTTGCCTTTCTATGCTTTAGGAAGTGTATCAAAGAAGCAAGGTTATGAGATCATGTCAGTCAGTCAATTTGGAGTTTCTGAGGTGAGTTTTTTTTCATGATACTTCGAGTTGAACAGTCTTTGATCGGTACAAAACTTCAAAATAGCCTGAAAAATCGAAAGCAAAAACAAATTACTGAAGCTTTTCGTTTGACACTCAACAGAGTAATACGTCAGAAAGTGAACGAAACAAAAACCTAACAAATTATTATCGCGGGTGATGATTGGTTTTCCTAAACTATACCAATCATTCATCTCTTTACTGATTGGTCTATTTCGATCCAATTCAATTCAATTCAATTCAATTTATCAATTCAAGCATTTTAATTACAATAATACTGATTTAAAAATATAATATATAAAGACTATGCTTTGGACATTTGAAAAAAACTCCGAGGAGCTATCGAGCCAAATGCCCTGTGTTAAAGAATACGCCAGCAATTATTAATATAAAATTATACAAATGTTAAGATACGAACATACGGTAGTTAAGTTGAATTGAAATTTTTGAACAATAACAGAACAATAATATAAGAGAAAAAAAATAGAAATTACAGATAAAAATAAGAAAAGAAAAGATAAGAAAAAAAAAATATAAAAAATATACGCCAAAATATACAATGTTATAGTGATACTGTACGTTTTACAATGATATAAATTTTCTTAGTGAGCTGTTTTGAGATCCTAATATTTTGCAAGGAGCCATAACCTGTATTTCTTTTTGAAATTGATTTTGGATTTGAATTGTCTTATATCCAATGGGATATCATTCCAAATTTTAACACCGTTATTGATGATACTATTTTTCTTAGAATTTGTTCTCAATGCAGGCTGTGAAAATAAGCCTGAAGTAGCTTGTCTTGTATTCATGTTATGTTTGCATTTTGTTAATAAGAAAATCTGGATGTCATAAGGCGTTAGGTTTTTTTCGTTCTCTTTCTGATGTATTACTTTGTTAAGTGTAGCAATGCTTCGGATTTTTGCTAGTTATATTTGGATATTTGCTTGCTTTTACTAACTTTTATCTTTGTTTAATTGTGCAGAGGTTCATGATTGTTTGATGTAAACTGTTATATATTTTGATGGTTTTCATTATTTTGTGTAAGGAAGTTTAGTTGGATTGGTAAGGATTGACGCCAGAATAAGATAGAGAGTAAAAACAAGATAGATGTATTACACTAAATGCAAAACTTATATAGGAGAAGCATATGAGCTTTGATTCCTCTGGCTTCGTTAGTACATATGTCCTTTGATTTCAACTATCATTATACATTTCATAAGAAGGGTAACCTTTGGCAAAAAAAGCCCATTATCTATTTCATAATCTAAACTCTTATGTACAACATTTAACAATAGCTTTTGGATTAAAACCAAACTTCAGTGCTACAATGCCGCATGTAAAACTTGTAGCACTGAGGATGGATTCTAACCGAAAAACTTTTGCAATATTTTGATATGATGTATATATTATTTAAATCATTTTATACTGGAAAATTTTGATATCTTTCTAAAATTTCATTTCTAAAGACCAAGCTTTAAATTGCATTTTAAATTCTAGGTTGATTTGGTTGAACATATGACGAAAGCATTGAATTGCATGACTGACATCGAAAAGAGGCTACAGTGTGGTGAAGAATATATAGACGTACTGCGAAAGTATGAAATAGTTTAAACACTCTATTTTGCAACATTGTAAATATGTTTATAGGTTTAGACTCAATAAACTAAATATTTCTTGATATGAATGGTAATAATGGCAAGGTAATTTTTCACTGCATTTTTATATTTTTATAGGAATTTACTTTTAATGTTTTATTTCAATAAACTATTATATCTTATGATAATGACTTTGATTTGTAGTCTTGAGTTTTTCAAATGGTTTTAACAACATACAGAAATGTTTAGTTGGGGTGAGGAAGGGGTAAATTGGGAACTGGGATTTACCTTTGTATAAACTGGGAAAACGGGATGGAACTTCCTGGGACTAGGATTCGGGAATGAAGGAAATTGGCTTTGGGATTGTTAAACACGTAAATATTGGGAATTTCTCTATTTACAACATTAGGATTTTCGATTATTTCAATGCTGGGAATTGGGATCAGTAACCCCCTTTCAGCATACCTCTTAGCTATGTTTTGTTTGGGAGCCTTTGTATCGTTAGTCGAGTTATTTCATATGCTGGTGACTAAATTGATTAATCTCTGCTCATTTCTCCGTTTATCTCAGTTTTTGTTGAGCATCATTGATTCCAATTCACAAATAAATTCCTGATAGAAATTTAATTGTTTATTGGTAATGGCCTGGTTTAATGCTCATTGCTAAAATACAATAAGACATAACAACTGCTTGGTCAATTGGTCGACCTAGAATTCCTCAGCTTTGTTCCGTGTGAAGAGAGGCGAAAGAGCCTTCGCTATCATTGTAGGATTACGAAATAAGGAATCAGTGTGCTTTCTGATTTATTGGTTGTTGTTGGTGATGAAATGAGAAGCTTTGTGTTGCATTCACTTGATTCAGTTATGTTCTTTAATCTTATCGCTATGGCTACTTTAACTGGACGGGGGTACGTACATCAGAATTTCAGATATGGAAAACAGTAAACATGATTGGGTAGTGAGCCCCTAAAACACATTTTTCGGACACTACTGTATAAACATATTTTAGCGTTTCCCTTTAAAAGCTCCAGCCCCCATGGAAGCTACCCTAATTATCCCCTCTCGAAGGTTCTGCTCCTAGCCCCCCTCAGTAGCTCCGTCCCTGGATAAATGACAAGAATCTTGGAGTATCAGCATGGTTTGGGATCTTTGTTTTAAATTGACCCTTGTTATCGAAAATACGTCTCAGGCTTTAAGTCCATCTTACGAATAACCACAAACACATTCGAGGGCAACCTAAATGTAAAATTTCTTCGGAAATCCTATTGCTTGTATAAAAATCCCTCAGTAAATATCTTGGAATTCTTTTGCTCTGGCAAAAATCACACACACTATGAGTAGAGGGTAGTGTACCCCTTGAGCACATGCAGGCATGCAACTTTCAAATTCTGTTAACTCCCCCGTCTTTCCTCCTTTTTGGCTTCTGATACGTCACAGTATAATCTGATCGGATTTATTATTATCATGAACGATGTGTCTTTGAAGGACGGACGCAACTTACACAGCATTATCCTAAAGTAAGGAGGTTTATCTTCAGAATTCACGAAACAAATCCCTTTGTCCCCCCCCCCGTCTTTCTCGTGAAAGCAAACCATAGTGTGCAACTGTTTATAATACGAGTAGAAAGGTCCTTGGGAAATAGTTGGTAAATGACTCAGTGCTCTAATAAGGGGAAGGACAACATTAGTCAAATAATAATGAAGGTTTAATATGATATAGAAGGATGATAGATAAGTGGAAGGATGATAACAGAACTGAATGATAACAGAAAAGAATTGTAATAAAGTGAAAGTTATGATCATGAAGGCATCTTCGTTTCTGACGATTGTTCTTTTGATCACTATCTTACAACTGTACATCGCATTATCAGCAATGGTGTTTCGAGCGTTGGAAAAACCAACAAACAACGCCAAGAAAGACATAAACAAGAAACTGGTGAATGTAATCAAGCAAATACAAACCAAATCAAGGATTGAGAATAGTGATCGAATGATTAAAGATTTGAAGAAAGCGTTGAAAGAAGATGAAAAGATCGAAATGAAAGAGAGTTTTGGAGACATTAGTCGATCGTACTTATTTACATTGATGTCTTTTTCAACTCTTGGTATGTATTTATTTTTAATCAAATTTTCTATCAATTTCTAAGTTACACAAAATTTGTGTGAAGCGATAATCTAATCTAATACCGTGGTTGCACTGACTGTTGAACCAGCTTAAACTAGGTTTCCGAATAGGATATTAGTCTTTCCAAAAATCTAAATGCACCTGATAAGTAAGATAAGTAATCTATTAACTATTTCTGGTGGGGTACTGTGATTTCCTCACAATTATTTCTTAAGTTATTTGAATAAGAGTTATGGTGGCTAAGTTAGTTTAAAGGAACCAGGGCAGAATTCAGGATCCAAGTTGGATTGTCTAACTATAGGAATTCAGGATTCAAATATCTAATTTGATTTCTGATGATGTTCGTTTTATTTATATGATTTACATTTAGTTTTGATTTTACACCAGTTACCATTTAGACATTTTGAACCATGTTTGTGTCATCGCCAGTTGGTACAATCTGTTGATTTACAATATCTTCAATAAACAATAACCGTGTTCTCTTTGAAAAAAAAAACGATTGAAACATTATCAAGTACTGAATACAAGATCTGTGCTTCAAGTGAGCCTACTCTATGCCTTCCCTAACGAGTGGATCTGTAGACGTACTTCTAGGATTTATCTAGATGATTGCTTATTTTAGATATTCTAAATCAACACATGGTAATTTCCATCATCTGGCAAAGACACAAACAAAACTCTAAATTTCGAAAGAATAGTATATATGTGGGTTTTTATGTGGGAATCTCTGGACCCCTTAAGGGCACCTAATTAGAGAGCTCCTTCTTAATCTATCAATCTTTCGACTTTAATGTAGTTTTTTTATTTGCATTTCTTCATTATCTTTTATATTCTACTTTTAGGATTTGCTTGAATCAAATTGTATTGCGATTGTAATTGTTAGGTGGTTAGAATTGTAGATATGGTGGATTGATAAGAATCAACCAAAACTATTTGGGGACGGGCCTATCCTGACCGTCTCCCATCTAAGATTTCTAAGGGAAATTGTACATCCATACCACTCATTGATTTATTTTCTTTTTTTGTTTATAAATAAGACAGGGGGTATAATAACAGTCGATTGACTTAGTCTTTGATAATATAAACAAAAACAAAAAACGGATTTGATACCTTTATCAATCTTAGCAGAACAGAGAATCCACGAAACAAATCTCACGGCAAACGACTCTGAATTTAAAGCAATACGCATTCAATTTCTCCTACTCACAATTCAGATGCTCAGAAACAGAAAACAATACGATGTGAGCTTTAGAAATGAATACTGAAAACATGGATTACTGATAAAATGAGATTTTCGCGATGCAGATGAGCTGAAATTTAACATCCGGGGAAGGGAGGAAAACTCGTATGATTCGAAACTTGTGTATGGAAAATGTAGCAAAGGATGTTTGCGGGAGTTTCTCTGTGAATCTTCAGCCGATATCCAGATGCAAGATAATAAACTTTTGGGGGTTTGGCACTGGTGTTTCACCTGGTGGGAAATTTTAAAACGGGTACTTTAACAGCATGAAATACTCAGTAAATCTTCTCTGTCTTGGCCTACATATTGTTGCAGAACTGTTACACTCCAAAACTCGACCCATTTCCTTATTTCCTTTGTAGTTGTTGTTGTTGTTGTTGTTGATTTATCGCTAAAAGGGTTTGGCAGCTGGCATTGGTTGCTATATGAGCACGTGCCTCGGTGTTAGCATTAAAATGTGTACATTTCATTTACATCATGAATGATAATTTGGTTTATTTATTTGAGCCTTATGATGAAACACGTGGCTAAAGCATAAAGCCTGAAAAAGTACCAACTACAGACAGTCCATATCGAAATTCGTTCTCCTCTCCGTAATTTCTAAGTGCTAGAGTTCTTACCAACACAATTGTGTTAATATTCACCAAGTATTGTAGGCGAGGCATATAAATGTGTTATTTTATCTATTTACAGGAAACAGTGGACTTTATCTAACTAATTGGCAGTCAAGACTTTTCTACATCTTTGCCATTCCGCTCGGCCTCGCCCTCTATCTCGTCATCATCATCTCACTCGCCTACCACATCCATGATGCAATGCGAGCCTACATCTTCGCGCTGGAGAAACGGGTAGACGTCAATTATATCAACATGAAAATCCTTCTTATTTCATTCGCGAGTTGCGTCTTCGCAGTACAGTTCGGTACCTTGCCAGCAATCATGGCACACCGCACTTACCTGTATGGCTTGTATCTCTCAACTGATGTGATGACATTTGTTGGTAACGAGGCTCTTCTTCAACGAGGCCAGTCGATGAAGATGTATTACTCGTTGCCTTTGAGTTTATTCTTGATGCTCCAGCACAGTCTGCTGCTAGTGTTCATAGCAAGTTGCTGCCTCGTATGGAAAGAAATATCAGAAAGCTGCGAACCACTGGACTGCTGCAACCCAGAGCCTCAGCCTCTCTCGCGCGATTACAAAGCCAAGCTTCTTGCCTCGTTTGAACAAACAGACTCACCTCCGAACGAGGCATCTGCAGAAGATGAGATGTATTTTCCGCAAATGAAAGGATATGAAATGAAATATGACTTGGATGTTGTGACATGCGCACAAGCAGAGCAGCGTGATGGCAGCAGGTTCTCGGAGATGTTTTATGGGAATGCGCAGAAGAACAATTTGGATACGATAGATGAGAGTGGTGAGGAATTCGACACCGGAGGAGCACTTGAGACGTCATCGCAGATCTCTGCCGAGGAAACTCTTCTGAAGAAAGCCAAGAAGCAGGTAGAAGATAAAGACGGGGGTATTGATGGGGTTGATGCTGAAAATGCAGATTTGGTGCAGCATCACGATTCTTTGAAGGAAAGTGGACATAATGAACCGGTGGTTGAGAATTTAACTGGAATAGGAGCCAATGATCCGTTAGAGGGGCCTCTCAATGCATCAGAAACTCAAGACGGGCATTTTGATGGTGGACTAGTAGGCCTAACTAACAATCAAAGTCCCAACGATTCAGGGAGCGATAAATCACCAGAAGAAGAAGTTAACGAGAGATTACGCCGATTCTTCATGGGAAGTGGGTCCCATGAGCCAGACAATCAGCATCTGACAGACAGTGGGGCTACTGACCCCTTAGAGGGTTTGGCAAGTGCCAGTGGGCCTAATAGCTTTTCTGCGAGTGGAGCAAGCAGCCCAACCCCCAGTTTACCTTCGAGTTATTCGAACATTAGTATAGATAGTTTCGGAGAGCCAGATGCAGAAAGCGAAAACGAGACTTTATCGGGGACGAGGTTGAGCAGGGAGTTAGATTCTTTACTTGGTGACCTTGACACGACGGTCACAGAGAAACAAAATAGGTGAATAATTCTGAGCACATTAGATCAATTTGATGCACAGCGAAACCTCTCTAAGGCGTGAACATAAGTACAAGTGACCACTTTATAGACTTGAGTCCTTGTTTCCCTGTGGCCTCTGATACACTGACGTCACTCGATGAATAAGTATAGTTATGACCAAAGTAAGGCTAGAACTTTATAATGGTATAAAGATTTTTATCTAGTTTTCAAGGTGGATAAAAGAAAAATATGTCGCTAAAGGGCATATGCCAAACATACATTGTATAAAGAAAAGAACAGCACAACAAAATAGAGAATCTTAGCTGACTATGCCAAACTTAAAACTCTATGATGGTTGCTGTTGCTAGAGTGCCGGTCGATTCAATTGAGTTTCTGTTGTGCAACACCACTAAGAACGTAGTACACTACGGTGTAGCATGACAGCTCCATTTTGCACATTAAAGAGGTTTCACTGGAATAAATTTTATCGCACAAGTTATACATATTTGTCTGTTTACCTCGATCTATGAGTAATAAAGATCTAATCTGATTATGTTTTGTAGTTCAGGGTTTTCTTTAACGTGCAGTTCTACACAATATGTGCAGTTCTAAAGAAAATTGTCTGGAGTTTTAAATATTGTAGTGGTGAGAAATTATAATGGTTAATAACGTAATAACATGCGTTTTGCAGCAATCTACAAACATAAAAGTTTAAAATTTTCTTAGCCTTTGGCTGCAAACGTGTTGATGCCTCAAAAAGCCATTAGGTTTGGAAAGATCTTGATATGTACTGCAGTGAGTATTTTTACATTAAAAGGAAACTCGAAAATGAAGCTACAAATTCCTAATTGATGATAGCTTTTGAAGAAAAGCACAGAACGTATTTAGACTTTCTTTTCAAAAACTTTCCTGATAAGAAAAATGTGCAGTGCTAAATTTTTCTTAAAAAACCATGTTGTAGTTTCACTATCCGAGGGGGCCAAACTATTTAGTGATCAATGGAAAGTTAGCATGAGCACTCTGGGCCGTTTTGGCTATTAAAAACTTAAGTTTTGTAAGCTATACAAAGCTATAAATCCACTTCGAAGAAGCATCACAATAAACAGCTTAATCATCAACAAATAACATAACGTATAAAAATAACTTTTGTGTTTACTAGCATTTACTATGCTTCATGCATCAAATTAAATAAACTACTCTTAAAACGAAATGTGTGCTAAACTTTATTATAATCATCATAACCCTAGTGAATGCTTTTATATGCCTAACTTACTTGCAGGATTGTTGTTGTTGTAGTTTGATTATCGTGGTTGTTGTTGTCGCTCATTATTCGTAAGTATGTATTTCAGTGCATAAACGATGGTATCATTCTCCACAGTAAAAACCCGCGTATAAGAACCCAGATTTTTCCACTTAGTCTCAATAAGTTCATATTGTAATTGAATTCTACCCTGGTTTCCCTAACAGATTCGTATTTAAATATTGCAGAAACATTCTAAAAAAACTCTTTGAAAGCTCCTAGCCATTTTACCCCTCTAACAGGAGACTGGACTAAAACATTTGCCTTGATAAATGATTAAGTCTTAGCCTAAAAGGTTCTTAAAACCAAGGTTCTTACATGCGGGTTTTTACTGTAATTCAGAATGCTGGATTAAGTGAACAAACATTTTTACTAATGACGAACAGCAGCTACAATAATCAAACAACAACAACAACATTCCTACATAACTAACTTACTGCTTAAAGTCGTTGAATCATATGAGAAATATCTTGTCACCTACCAGAATGCAATGATAGTTCAGTTGGGAGCTTAGTGTGAATACGATGATAATTCAATTAGGCCCCTAGTTTATTCGAGGTTTTCCAAGAGCTTGTCATTGGTTTTACAAATTTTCCAGCTTAATTTCCTCGCTAGGTTATACAAGGTAATGAATGATCAATGCAACCACTTTCCAGAGAGGTATTCTGCCCTGAGATAGATTGGTCAGCGAGAACAATAGGGAAATCTTAAGTGCCCTGCAATACGAAATACCTAACAATTTTGCCATTTTTTAATTAAGTCACTGTCCGAATTTAAAAGCTAGATTGAAGGGATTCAACAAGTTCTAAAGATCCCATGAGATAAATCACCATATCTTTTTACTGAGTTGGAATTCGTCTAAATATTTATTCATTTCATCACATCCAGGTAAGCGATAAAATCACATAACAATAACAATTAACCCTAACTTAAAACCCTTTGAAATACCTATCTCTGTACATTAAAGCTTTAAAACACGTTATCACATATTTTCAATACCTTTAAATTTGATCGAAGATTACAAATATGAAAGAGGTTCTGACAAATTTATCCGATTGTCATTAGAAACTCCATTTGACACGTCTTGGTTATAGCCCGTTTGGTATTTTCATAAGCAAAATACCAGTTTCAATGTTGTCATTTCATCCAAAATTCGTCTTTGTAACCAATATAACGCTTTTCTGGCAGGCAAAATAGCTGATTAAAACAGCTGGAAATAAGGCAGCCTCGTAGTTAGTTGAGGTTCAGCCAAAATAGGAAACACCGAAAATGACCTAGTTGTAGTTGTAACGAAAGTAACGAAAATTTTTCATTTATAAAATAATAAAACTAAAGAAAAATATAACTAAATCACCTGACTTTGTCAAAATCTTTAATAGACATCCATGAATAATTTCTTTATCTTTTTGCCACATGTTGGACAGTCAACATGACTGTTTATGCTTGGCCTAAACAGGAGAGAAAATGAATTATATAAATTGCTTTTATATACTGTTAAGCTTGCTTTTCACAATCACAAATTGAAGCTGTAGGGTATGCGAAAAAACTCAAGAGGAGCAATCTAGTTGCGTACCCTATTGCTTTTTGGCTATGAGCTAATTACAACATCTATTTAGGAGTAAATGTTCAGGACAGCATAAACTTTCTGCAAGGCAAATAAAAAAACAGAACAAACCACATCGATTGAAAAAACAGAAACAAGACATCAATCAGATATGAAAGACATCAATCAGAAATCAAAGACATCAATCAGAAATCAAAGAAATAAATCAGAAATCATAGAGATAAATAAGAATTTAAAGGAAAAATCAGGAATCGAAGACATCAATCAGAAATCAAAGACATCAATCAGAAATCAAAGATGTCAATCAGAAATCAAAGACATCAATCAGGAATAAAAGTCATCAAACCGTAATCAAAGACATCAATCGTTTTGCCAATCTATAGTTCCAATCAAAGTTGTGATTGATGTCTTTAATTTCTGATTGATGTCTTGCATCTGTTTTTAAAATGGTTTGTTCTCACAACTCAAATATTATCTTTTATCACTGTTTTTGCCTTATGATTTTAAATAAGCTTTGTTTCACAAATCAATATCAATAAAATCATTGGTTTTGGCTTCCATGGCAATTGTTGAGTTTGAAGCTGTTAAGGATGTACTCAGGCAAGAATGGACTTAGGCTCAATTTTATTCACAAACCCATCTATGGGGCATCAAAACGTTTTACTGGACACTTTGGCATGATAGAAATAAAGGTCCATTAGCAGCTAGTAAGAAGCTAGGGGGTCTAAGTAAGCATACGACATACTTAATGAAATATGCAGTAGTGTGGTTTACATCTATACATGTAGAAATGCATTTTTGCTTTTTTCGGCTCTTCAACTCCAGCAACTCTGAAAGTAAAACAACTGAAATCAGCTATTTTACCACAACTTAAATTCCATTATTGTTATTAGTTTCATAATCATTATCATTAGTTCTATCATTATAATTATTATTATCATATGGCCTGATGAGCATATCCACTGAATGTCAGCCTGTGTGCAGGCCAAAGTCTTTGACTACTCTTTTCATTAGAATGATTTTGGTTGCACACAGGCTGCTTAATATGTGGGTTTTCAGCTCTGAATATTATAGTCTACTTTACAAGGTTAAAGCAATCCAGCATAAGTTAATAATATAGTACAAAAGTATGAAAAGATAGGGTCCCCTTTTTCAGCAAAATCACTTCTTTAGAAAAGATTTAGCATTGGAGGTAATTTTCGTATTTGGCCACCCCAACAAATGAGGTTCCATGGGGCCCTGTAAGACACTCAAAAATCTTCCCATCCCACCCAATTTTACCTTTCATCGTAAGTTTGAATAGAATTTGCTTTTTTCTGTTCCTCTTCATTTTGCATGCCATCTTGACAATCCATGTCAATGTCTTCTTGTACTTCCATCTCAGTATTAGGACTCTGATTGTTGATTGGTTGATCAGCCATAAACGATGTTGTCATGTGCGTCACCATCGAGTTGCAGATTGGCATATCTGTGACTCTCTCTGCCGCCATTTTAGTGGTTTGCTCTTCGGGTTTCGCATTTTCACATAAATCATTCTCATTTTGCCATGAAACCTTAGCTCGTTTCTGCAATCAGAGAGAGACTTTAAGGATTTGGTGTTTTGCCCCCCCCCTAAAATTTACTTGGCCCCTTCATTTGCCACTTTTCTCAGAAGATTCCAGTCTGGTCTTACTTGGGAAATGAACAACAACTCTTCCTGGAAGAAGGCAGAGTCAGTCTATGCGCAAATTACTATTTTATCCGTCACCTGAGAGCCTGGTGGTAAAGGTAACTCACAAATGCCAACTAAAGATTCCTCTTGAAACTATTTTTTCAAAACAATTCGTATCCAAGTTTGTATACACGTTTTTTTTTCTATAAGAAACCTAGCTTGGGTCCTAGTACTAAAAGTTTCTTAATTTTTTACCTGTTTATAGTACTAAAAGTTTCTTAAAAGTTTCTTATTTTTAGATACCCACTTAACATCAAATTTTGCACTTTCCATCGCATACTTTTTGTATTAAAGTTTTTAATACGACAATTTATACAAGTAGACTCAACATCCTGTGTTCCTCTAAATAAAAACGTGTAGCAAACTTAAATCAAGCAAAAATGTATTATTGGCATATTACTTTCCAGCTAAGAAAGTCTTCTTATTTTTTCGGAGTTTCTTAAAGATATTGATGTAGTTCTAAAAGTTTCTAAAATTTTTGGGGCTCTATTACCAGGTTTCTTATAAACCGGTTTCTTACGAAAAAAAAACTGTGTATGTCAAACAGGGACACTCGACGTAAATGTGCCTCATCAAATATTTCTGCCCCCTATCAAAAATCACAAACTGAGCATGATTACACTCTTTTTTCTTTATAAGAATAAATTTGATACAAATATTGAGGCTCAAAATCGCCAAAGAACAATTGAAATTTAGGAATAAACAATGGAAAAGTTGAGGCTCAGGAAAATTGCAAGTATTCTGATAAAATTCAGAGTGTATGTGTCTTGTCAACACTTTTAGCCCCCCTATTAAAAATCACAAAATGTGCGTGATGGTGTCCCCCTTGTTTTTTCCAGGCTAGAATTGCCCTCTTACTGCCTCTTACTGTACAACTGACTTGCTGGGACTTGAAAACCTAACTGGCATGCAATCAAAATTGCAGCGGTATTTAGTTGCATCATCTGCATGTTAAGTTGAGAAAATCTTTTTGAACATCTCCTTGACCGTTACGGAGGGGCATTTCACTTCTTTTCAAAGCGTACGGGATATTTTCACAAACAAAAGGATTTCCAGAGATTTTCAGGGGATTTTCATTAAAACAATAGGACTTTCAGGAAGAAAGATTCTCAGGGAGTGATTTGCCCCTCGACTGTTACCTGCGTGGTAGGCCCAATTGGAACACCTTCATTTTCAAAATTTCCCGCGCCGAGGCCACGAGCGTCTCTCTTCATGTTTCGAACATCATGGAATCCATTTTGCCCGCCAAAATCTTGAAGAAACTGTTTTCCATTCACAAACTCGGGTTGCTGAATAAAGGCGTGAGGCGTGTGGCTTCCAAATAAACTACTTTGAGGCATAGTGATGTCTTTCCAATTAAAAACTCCACACGAGTACGGACTGCTTGCCTTTCTCTCACAGTTTGTTTGCAAGAGAATCAGTTGTAGTAAAAAGTCTTTGTTTGTTACTAAGGCCAAGTTCTTTGACTTTCTTCAATCCAGTTCTTACAGTCTTTTATAACTTTGTTGACTTTTCATCAAAGTCTTGATTTGCTAATTTCTACTGCTGATGTTAAAACTTTATTTGGAGAGGAGTAGTTTGTTTGGAACAAGTACAACAAGCAACAAAGAAGGAAAGTATGCGTGCTGAAGTGAAACTGAAAACAATGAAATTTGAAACCGGAAACGTGCGATATCGGCTGGACGGTTGGTGGAAAGAATAAAACACAGCGTGCTACAATACGCGGGAGGCACGCGTGCCCGAGGTTTCAAGTATGATACTCCACGCGGGAAGCACGAGTGACTCTGAGGTTTTCTGTCAGGGGTAAATCTATTTCGCTGAATTGAATCAGGGCTAGGGTTTAGTACGACGGTGCAAGGGTTAAGATTAGGGGTTAGAACTTAATGTTATGGAAAGTATCAGAGTTGTGAAATTATGGTTAGGATTAGGGTCAGAATTTGGGGGTTGGGGTAGTTACTTGCCGTTTGGGTAAGGAGACGAATGAAACCGAAAATTCAATTCAATTTGATTTTCGTAAGTAAACTCTACACTCTGTGCACCTGTGATACAGTTTTGAAAAATGGCGTCTTCTGCAAGCTGTGGCACCACAAATGCTTTACCCAGAAAGGCACTTTTACATGCTGTTTCGCTTGTCTGCAAAGAAGAGGGCTATCATGGTGCTTCGAAGCTAGCTTTAGAGACTCTGACAGAAATGTTACAAAGTTGTATGTTGTGATTTTCATTTAAAATAAAACTAAAAGGCCTAATACTCGCCAATAACCCCTTAAAGCCTAAAGGCCATGGCCTAATATTTTCATAATTTTGTGGGACTGCTCTAATAGGTTGTAAGTGCTGGATTTTAATTTGCAGAACCTATAAAAGCAGGTATCTAATCTGCAGTAGAAATATTCAAACCAGTAGATCTATTCGAAAATAAACCATGCTTTTAAAAGTAAAAGTTAATAAAAGCATTGGTTTATTTTTGAATTAATCTATTAGAATTTTATAAACTGGGCTCTTGTATTATTAAACCAGCAGATTTCAAAACCAGAAACCAGGGTGAATCAATACGCCTACAATAAAGCTGAAAAAATATGAGGAAAACCTGCAACCCATGGCTTAACAGTACACACTTTTTTCTTAGAAGGAACCGTTTATAAGGAACCTAGAACTAGAATTTCTTGTGAAATACAATGGATTATTTTGTTCTTTTGTTTCCTGTAACAATGGAGAACAATAGAAAATTTATGGAACTTTTAGTACTAGCCTTGAGGTAGGTTCCTTATAAAATAAAAAGCCTGTATGTAGTGTAAGATTTTGGTGCACGGCAAAACACATCTGAAATTCAGTATAGCCAGAAAAATCGGAACCATAATGAAACGAACACATAGATACTACTTAAGCTTTTTGTCTGACACTCAACAGAGTAATACGTCAGAAAGAGAACGAAACAGAAACCTAACTGATTTATATACCCAGATGTGGATCGAAATAGGCCAATCAGAAAAGAGGTGAATGATTGGTATGGTGTGGGAAAACCAATCAACACCCACGATACAGTGAGCTGACCAATAAGATTATTTCAAGAGTCCTAAGGCGAAAACGAACTCCTTCTGTCTACACAATAGGGGATCCCTGGTTTTTATGTAGACAGATTCCAAAATAGCTAAGTTAAAGGTAGATCTTGCTCTGCCAATTATTCAAAAGCAATTCTCACTGTAGGCTTTAGCACACTCTGGGTTGTCGAGCAAATTTTGACCTATAGCAGAGTCATGTTTTAGTGAACTTTTTGGTTTAGAGGCGCGAGATGGTTGTTCTCGTTGAGGAACAGTTTTGTTGCGTATGCTAGACGGCACGTGTTGTTTAACCCTATCACATAACCGCTGAGATGTGCGACCTACGTACCTGGCATCACACCGGCACGAGTATTCATAAACTACTAGGCTGTTTTGTGTGGTAGGCACACTATCTTTGCGGATGGATGGAATATCTTCTGCTCTAGTCTAGCCGTTTTGTCAAACTGTTCGACGTCGCCAAGTTTTTCAAATTTATTAGTGTCGTTAAGGACATCACCCATTTTGGTAATGTAGTCTTTTTGATTCAAAATAAGGACCCCGGATCCCTTATCTGGTTTTGTGATGAGGATATCCTTGTTATTGCACAAAGATTTTATAGCCTGAAAGTGTTCCCTATGCATACGAAAATCGGTGAGGTCTCAAATTCAGCGAAAGTCTCCTCTCTGTTGATATCACGGGGTGGGATACAAAACTCTAAACCATGTTCTAATACAAATTCTTCAGTATCAGAGAGAGAGTAGTCCGAAAGATTTAATATGTGCTTTTTAGGATTGCTCAACAAGTGACCGAAACGTTTCCTAACAAGAAGGCCTACATTCCTATGATGTTTTTGCATGGTATGTTTTTCGGTCCGCTGATCAATTTCAGAAAGGTAGCGGGAGAATCGAACCATTATCGAAAAAGGACAGAAACCTACGAACTTTTGACCATTGGCGTTGATACATGTTTCTTAATTGTAGAAGGCGTGTTTTGGCCTTATGGATTTCATCCTTAATAAAAGCACGCTCAATGGTGGGGCTATGTCGAGCAGAAGACTTAGAAATACGAGCAGTGATAAACCTAGGGGCAACACGATTAGCCAAACATAGCTGATAAAATGGGTTTTCCCACACCATACCAATCATTCACCTCTTTTCTGATTGGCCTATTTCGATCCACATCTTGGTATATAAATCAGTTAGGTTTCTGTTTCGTTCTCTTTCTGACGTATTACTCTGTTGAGTGTCAGACGAAAAGCTTAAGTAGTATCTATGTGTTCGTTTCATTATGGTTCCGATTTTTCTGGCTATACTGAAGTTCTGTACCATCCAAAGACACATCTGAAATTGTTGATTGTCCACCAGCTGAGGGTAGTTTACATTCCATACTAGCACCTCCCTCGATGGAGATAATGCAAGACTTGAGAGCCTAGGAGATGAAGTTTTACATGCATCTCAAACTTTTAACTGACCTGAACATTTTTATTAAGAGTACATCAAGAGTGTCTGCACTAAGTCGGCTTATCAAAATTTCATAATCAGTTTTGCCATATCTGTATGTCTATGTTTTCTCTTGTTGCAGATATAACAGAGGTTGCAACATGCAGCCGGGAATATTGTGAGCTCTGTCATCGAACCTATCCCGATGTCACAGATGTGAAAATGGCGTTGGTTGATGTTGGTAAATATTTCTTTCTTTTAACAGAACACTGGAAGGCCAACCAAGAGAAATCTGAGGTCCTGGGGCAAAACTAGATAAGGGCACCAATCAAGGCCCCCTCTAAGCTGATAATTGAAAACATATCACACATTTCTGGCCCTAGGGAAATCAGATTTTGAACCCTGTATTGTATCCCCTCTCAGTGGCCTAAGGACTATCTTTTTTGTTTAAGATACCATCTTGACTTTGTAGGCAAGAAAAGGGCATGCCCCGGAAAGTGGGAATAAACTAAGAGTAGGTATGGGGCTCCTGACATTCTATCCTATCTAGAGCTCAAGAATTGCTTAGATCGGATATATCTAAAAAAAGCGAGGTGGCTACGTCCCTTGCTGGCTAACCCTATCCTGAGACGGTCAGTGAGAATAGAGAAAATAATTTGACACATCAAAACATTTTTCCTAAGGGGCCTGCCCACACAATCTTGATTAAACAAACCCATGAATACAGAACATCCTCGATTATCCGAACCTCGATTATCCGAACCTCGATTATCCGAACGCCAAAAGTTTTCATTAAAAAATTACAAATTGTTGTTATCGTTGTTATTATTACAAATCGTTGTTGAGATTCACAAACAACTGTTGCCTTAGTTACGTTGTTGGTCTTTCCCTTTGCCAAGCTTTTCAATTTGCATTCAGTTTGAGCATCCTGTGACTGTTCAGGACGATGATAATAACCTTTATAGCAAGTTTAGTAGGTAAAATGTTCTTCCTCGATTATCCGAATTTTTTGCGTATCCGAACGGCCCAACAAAAATTTGAGTTCAACCTGTTTGGATAATCGAGGATGTACTGTACCACCATTTTTCCTGTTTTCTGATATGCAGTAGCACGATAAAAATAATAATAATAACTTGTTACACTCTATATTGGACCATAGTTATAAACAGTTTATCAACAAGTTAGAATATAACAATACTAACAAACAAACAAAACCAAGTAAAAAATCCCAGTGAGAAGAATTTGGTATGTAGGAAGATATAAACAAGAGAGCCATGACCAGGATTTTCAGTAGTCTATAATACTGTCTCTAGATGGGTTGACAGACTTTTGGCTGCCAAACATTCCACAGTGGAATCCATTTTAAGGCTACACCAGATATTACGCTAAGGGATTAGAAAAACATTTGATATATTGTTTTATTCAAACTCCACTCTGGATACCTCTGGTATAAACTATATGGATTCCGCCCTGGTGCTCATTTTAGTCCCATGTTTGTTCTATGATTAATTTAAAAAAGGACCATTAACATAATGATTATTCAGAAGATTAATTAACATTTTAGTAAATAGAAATAGCCCTTAGCCATGATCAAAATAAAAGCTATAAAAATTGCGTATTGATTATAGACCATACATAAAAGATAGTTCGAACAATTAATTTCATAAAACATACGAGCACTTACTTTCCTGCATACTGGGGCTTTTGTTACTATACAAAATAAAGCTATTTTAATTAGCTGCAAACAATTCATCAGACTGACTTTTGAAGCCATTTTCAAAAATCTTCCAGTCAGTCAAACTAAAGTTCACTAGAGGTTCAAAAGTTGGTCTCCCAATATTGCTTTAAAACAATCCAGTTGTACCATTTGCCATACCTCTTGTCAAAGATTGAAAAAACTGTGCTGCTATTTTATTCGTAACCAACAATTTTTCAGGATGACTTTTGATGTCTGCATCAACACAACGTTGCAGTACCTCTGTGATTGGTTTGAAATGACCAAGATCATTTCTTATTTTGTGCCAACCAGTATCACGAATCCATTCCATATCCATCAAATTTGCTTCATTTAAAGTGAACTTAAATGAAATTACCATGTTTGGGTCCAGTTCTTCCCTTTTATAGCTTGATTCGATAAACAGCACATCACCTCCAGGAATTTCCATTCTTATCTTGCATTCATATTCACCTGGTGCTGTAAAAACACATGTTGATTTCATGAAATCGATTCTGGGTAGCAGGGATCTGAAATGAATGTTTTCGTTTGTTAGAAGGAGGTCAAGCTGAACTTTGGCGGAGGCATGATAACATTGATTGACGTATTTGTAGAAAGAGTTGTCGTTCTTTTGCAACAAAACACTTAAGTAGAGAATTAACTCGTCAAAGTCATCTCTATTCTCTTCTTTGATTATAGTGATTTGCTTGATTTTATTGTTGTATAAATCAATGTTTTCTTTTCTGACTTGTGATAACTGTTCATAAAAGTCAACCCATCTAGGTTGTATGTTAAGTTCCTCATCAGAAAATCTTAAAGATTGGGAGTCGTCAATTGGTCGGAATGGAAATTTTAATAATAACTCCATTAGAAATTCTATGCTGAATTTGATGTTGAAACCCGGAAGACTTTTCATGATAGCATCAATGATGGGTTGCATTGAGTCGGGGTTTGTAGAGATGGGGCAATCTTCGGTATCTGGGTTGGTGATGGTATGCGGCTCCTCGTATTTACTTGTCTGGTAAATAACAAAGCACTTGTCATTCAAATATCCTTTCACCTTGATTTTTCCATGTGGAAACTTGTCTTCTAGTTCTCTTTCTCTCTGAAAATGGTCTCCCTCTTCGTCTTCTTCATCATCATCATCATTGCTATCAAGATCATCCCGATATGATTTTTCTGATTCTATTATCGAAACTTGGAACTTCAAATCTCCTATTGGTAACTTGAAAGTGATTGTTTTCCTGCGAATTTGCCACAAACTGCCCTGAGAGCTGTGCATTTCTGAGAAAACGTACCTATCAAGTTGAGAATATAACTTGAAAATCACTGGCCCGTTTTCTTTCCAAATGAATTTGGCAATTCCCATGTTTATCGCGGCTAAAGTTTGGCCTAATTCTAGGCATTCCTTCATCAAACTCGATTGCTTGCGTTTCGGATAACAACCTTTTTCTCGAGCAAACCAGCCTTCTTCAAAACAAGCTTTTAGGATTAAGTGCCTTATTCGTCGAAACAGAACTGAACTGTTCCAACAGTAACGATCCTGTGCAATTTCATTCAATCTCTTACACGTTAGACATATGTTGTGAAAGGCACGATAGTCGAGAAATGATATTATCCTACTCAGAACGTCGTTGTCTAGGCCTATTAGGCCCATCTGAGGTCGGCCATCTTCTTCGAGGCTCATTTGGCCTAGGCCTATGTCTGCAACACATTTTGCCATGGTTAATGTTAATGCATATCGTGACTTACATTCTAGAATTGGAGAGCTCACTGCATCGGTGGAACCGATCAAAAATTTCCTGAAACTTTGGAACAGAAGACAGACACACCCTGATTTTGTTGTTGTTGTTTTGTGAACTGGCGAGGTGTAGAGGAGAAAGGGAGGTAGTGCTGCCATGCACAAAGTACACAAACACTTTTACCTACCACCTTGTAAATTTATCCCTACGCAAAACCTACCTAGTAACTTTACTCACCAGCGCTGTAGCTTCATCATCTGTACATCTTCAGCTTTTGCAAGCCATGATGTTCTTGATTATTTCATCCCAAGTATCTCTATCCCTTGTTACTTCGGTAAGCTTCAGTAGGGTTTTTTCAGCTTCTTCTTTATATATATCTAATTGAACGTGGCCTTTTAGATCGGATTCAATTAATTTTAACCAGGTGGTCTTGGGTTTTCCCTTTTTCCTTTTTGTTTCCCTTAGTGCTTCATGTAAGGATATTCTAGCCGGTGTTTCTTCTGGCAATCTCATGAGATGGCCGAGCCATTTCAGACGTCTCCTTTTGATCGTTTTACTCCATGCTTCTACTTTTGTGATTTCATATAGTTTTTGGCTTGATATTTTCTTTGGCCACCTGATGTTTATCGCTTGTCTTAGCATACGTCTATGAAAGGAGTCAATTCCATTGGCAGTCTTTATTTTTATTGTCCATAGCTCTGAGTTGTATAGAAAGATGGATGCTGCAAATACATTGAAAGTTCTTACCTTGGTTTTGATGCTGAGATGTCGTGACTTGTATGTTTGTTTGTATTTCTGCATACTATCAATGGTTATTCCTTTTCTTCTGTTGATATCTTTCTCTGTGTCAAGTTTTGATCCAAGTAGTTTACAGTCACGCCAGTCTGGGGTCTTGTTTTTCACTTTGGGTTTATATGTTAGCCAATCTAGTTCCGACCAAAGGGTTTTGTCATTTTTGTGCTTAAGGAGAGTTTTCATAGATGGTATTGGTGCTGGTGGAGGTGGAGGTTTAGGAATGGTATATCTCTCAGTCTTGGTTTTGTTGACTGTTAAATTGTAGCTTTCTAGTCTTTCTGGTAGTTTTTTCTCTAGCTCATCTATCTGTGTCTTTGATGTACCAGCATAGGTGATATCATCAGCATATTTTGGTGTTGATATGAAACCTTTCATCTTTGTTTTGATCGGTAGTTTGAGGCTTTTCGATAAGTACAGGATGAAAAGTATTGCACTTAGAACATCTCCTTGCATGATGCCAACAAGTGTTTCAAAGGCATCTCCTATGGTGTTGCCGATCTTAACTTGGATTTTTGGTCTGTTGGTAAGAACACTTAGTAAATACATCTCATCTCCATTTAGTATTTCTTGCAGTTCCTCGAAAAGCAGTTTTCTGTTGACAGTGTCAAATGCTTTCGACATATCCAGTAGCAGTAGATGGATGCTGTAGCTTGGGTAGAATTATTGGGGGGGGGGGGCAACTATTGTTAGAGAACAAAAGGAAGACCAGGAAACATGCTGTGAACAATTGAATTTCAGGATTATCGGGGGGGGGCAAATGCCCCCCTGCCCCCCGCTTCCTACGGGCCTGCTCACAAAGCAACTACAAAGTAGGGCGAAATGGCCCGAGTGGTTAGATCACTTGACCCTTGCTCGAAGGGTCCCGGGTTCGAAACCACCTTCAGACCTGCCACAAAGTGCGAGGAGAGAATTATCCAGCTCTCTGTAATTCCAGGCAAAAGGAATCACGAGGTGTGGCCACATCGAGAGGAAGGACTAGGGTCGCACTGCTCTATTAGTTTACCTATTCAGTGGGCACTTTGTGCTTAGCACATAAACCCATACCTTGCGAAGATAGTAAGCGTATGTGCCTATCAACTATCAACAATCAATAATGAAAATCCCCACTGTATGTATAATTCCCAACGAGCGGCAGCACTGAAGGGAGGTTACGCCACGCACCACTGAGTAAGGAAATTGGAAGAAAAAGAATGGACCCTGAAAATACTACAAATAAGGAGGAGGGCTTAATGCTTTTCTTGAGTTTGGAATTTCGGGGAGAGTGAAGGGGGTTTTGTAAGGGCTAAGGTCTGAAGGAAGCTGTATGTCTAAAGCAAAACCCACTGTTCTGGCACCTTTAAGTGTTGAGGAAGAGTAGGAAGAAAAAAATGTTGTTTTTTTTAATTCTCTACCATATGTTCTGGAAGGAAGAAAACTTGAAATTTGCAACACAAGAACACATTATCTTTCAGGGTCAAATATAGACAGTCTGGACACATACACGAAACGCAAAGGCAAGGAGGCTGTTAAAATACGTAAGTACAACAAACTTTCTTTTACCCCGTAGTTGCTTATAAACATTAAAAGGTGTGTGAAAGTAAAAATGCCTTTCTCTCTTTCTAGACTTAATGACAATATGAAAATCCACTAATCGCTACTCTGAGATTTAATGGTATCTTTCTTTTTGCATTTTAGCTGGAAAAGCGAAACCCCCTTCATCGCCAAAACAACTGCAGTCTACATTGTCCAAGCAATCTCGACCTTCGTATGTACCCATGCATTTACCCCCGTTTCCAGATGTACATGCATACATTAAAACACCGGTAAGCTGGCAATATGATTATCCATATACACTCTCTTTTTTATAAGAACCAGTAAATTTGATTTGAAGCTGACTGTTCTTCAATATATTTCTCTATTTTTCAGCCTGAAATGTTCTTAAGTTGTTCTTACTTTATAATGATTAGGAAGCCTGTTTTCGCTATCAGTTGTGTTAATTGGTTCAAATGTTGACTCTCTTGACCATCAGATATATCTGTGTGCTCCCTATTTGCTTGTTTTGTAATTATTTGTTAGTCTCGTGGTTATTTTGTATAATTACCACGAGATTAACTAATTAATATCGTATATTACGACGAGTATAATTAATTAATATCGACCTTGAAATGGTTAGCCTTGGTTTGTTCTTTAATTGTTCTTAAGATTTGGCAAAATCTGAGGCTGTGTTCTTATAAAAAAAGAGTGTAGTCATCTTTCTTCCATATTTAATGAAAAGGGACTTGAGGCCTGGTGAAAGCACATTATCATTATCATTATGCTACACGCTTCTTTTATAAGGAACCTTTTATAAGGAAGCTACATGTAGAAGGAGTTTATTGCAAAATGTTTAATGATTTTCCTGCGTCTGTACTAATTCCTATCCACTAAATGAGAATTTAAAATTAAGGAGGCCTCGTTGACCAGTTCTTCAGCAATGATATGGTCGGTACAGTTCTGGTTTTGTTCCAGATTAGTACATGCATCTTGCAGGTTTTGCCCTTGAACATTTATATACGAAGCGAGATTTGCCAACAGTGAGCTCGCCATGACATGCCAGAAATGACTAGGCCATGACAGGAAACGATAAGAGATTTGCGAACCCTCGTTTGAGATTTTTTGAACACGAGGAAAGTATCAAATGTTTTGAGAACATAAAAATTTTGAAAAAGCATTGCAATTTTTACCACGAATAGAGGTGTAAGGGTTTCAAGAGTATATTACTGCTGATATAAGTAGACATTTTTATGTACTATCCTTGTTTTGAAAACGAGGAAAGTATGAAAAAGTTTTAAAAGTATAGAAAATTTCAAGTAAATATGAAAAGTTTCGAATAAGTATGGAAATTTTTTGAACAAGTATGAAAATTTTGAACAAGTATATGAAATTGTTTAGAAGTATAAAACTTCTGAGACCAGTAGGAATTTTTCGATACCATCCTCGTTTTGAAAACGAGGAAAGTATGAAAAAGTTTTTTACAAGTATAGAAAATTTCAAACAAGTATGCAGAAAATTAACTAAGTTGTATAGATGACAAGTACAATGAAATTGAAAAGAAAAAAGATGTAAATAAAGTATTGGAAACCTTGAAAAGGGAGTATGTCTTTTCTGAGAAGTACAAAAATTTATTGAAAGTATTTTGTCAGCATCGGCACTCCATACATTATACTCATAAATGTTAATAACCCAATCTAGATAAGTTATGCTTTTATATTTGAGTGCTTTGGGTAAAAAGATCAATGGTGCTTGGGCAAGCGGTATTTCAATGTTGAGTGCTGGGGCAGTTATTGCAGCTTGGCAGGGCAATTAGCCCACCATATAGTATGTTAAAAGAAATCCAGGAAATTGGAGTTAAGAATTGGGATATTTTAACCTGAATTTTGATTCTCTCTTGCATAGACATTGAGGAAACCGGTAACGGAATATAGAATTATCAGAGAAAAGTTTGCAGCTCAAAAGAAAAATGTAGAGGAATCACTGACAGGGTATGTGATAAGTAAAAATTCTTTATGCACATGGTACTTATATGAAGCAAATCTGAAATATTATAAAAGTATTTATATTAGATGTATAAATGCTTAAAACGTTAGTGTTTATACATCAACATCAATACCACGGTGCTTCAAGAAATATCGTAGGAAGTGGGTGTTCGGATTCATAGAGGAACCATGCTCCGCACAATTTATAGCAGAGCAGTGAAATACACTTATTAACAGAAAAGGGACAAAAAATTGCTCTGAAAGTACGAAAGAAGTCACGGTACTTTATATTCAAAGTTTCTTACACTTAAAAGCAGAAAAGTAACAAGAATTTACTCCTTCTTATCTGCCAGTCTGTGTCGTGATTGCTCACTCATCAGGAGATGTACTAATTCAGGATATGTAAACTCACTCATTAGTACATCTCATAATGAGTAAGCAATCACAAAACAGTCGTGTAGAGATGAAGGAGTAATTTCTTCTCTCTTTTCTGTTAATTAGTGTATTCACCACTCTACTATTAATGTATTGAGCACACTTGTTTCTCAAAAAAATCGGAACATCGACTTCTACAATGTTTCTTATTTGCCTCAGGGTGTGTGATTTTTTAAAAAATGTTTTGAATGCTAACTGACTCGTTTCCTAATCGTTGCTAATTGTTTCAAATTCGTTTCAATCAGTTTGAAATTCGTCGGCAATCTTACAAAAGTTGCACGCATAAGATTAAATTTGTTTCTTAAAACAAACATAGCCAGAAATATCGGAAACATAGTGAAACGAACACATAGATTACTTAAGCTTTTCGTCTGACACTCAACAGAGTAATACGTCAGAAAGAGAACGAAACAGAAACCTAACTGATTTGTATACCCAGATGTGGATCGAAATAGTAATCTAAAGTAATCTATGTGTTCGTTTCATTATGTTTCCGATATTTCTGGCTATACTGAAGTTCTGTACCATCCAAAGACTGTACTAACATGTATGCACATCTGATGTTTTTAGGTTCATGGCGAGAACAAGACCAGCAGAGACTAAAATATTCAGTGGGATCGACCTCGTGAAATACCCACGTTAGTTAACTTTCTTATAGTTGAGTTTTATCCAATGAGGTATAAAAAAAACGGAGCTCTTTGAGGAAGAATTGAAGCCAAATTTTTGCACGCTAAAAATATTTGACAAGGGAAACCTCTTATGCGTTATGTTTAATTTCATCAAACTTTTCATTTTGCAGTTCATCTGACAAATCTTGATGATTAACAATAAATACAACAAACCATCTTCAATAGATTTATCAAAGATCAAGCGCAAACATCGTTCGCCGTGCAAAAATATTGGCTTCACCTAGGGTAGAGATTATCACCTTGAGTCAGCCCTCTAGTGTTTTTAGACTTCATTGGTTTTATCTGCATAGCAGTTTTAACATGCTGAATAAACAGAAATAAAAAAGACCTATCCGCACCTCAGATGCTTTTATTTCCGTTTTAGTTGTTGGGCATGAACCAGTGCATGTGCCTTACCTGACAGCACTGATACCAAGCGAAGAAGACAGAAACTCGGCAGAGCTCACACAAGAGACGAAAAAGTTTTACGACGACTCTGAGGAGGAATACCGGGAAACTCAGGAGAATTTGAAGGAAATCGCTGACAATCCTTATATGAAAGTACCGAGAAAGTCGAAAGCACGATAATGTGAGTCGCTTGTGTAAGGATCATACATAAATTCAAAAATTATCTTTCCAAATCAATTATCCTTCCTGGTCAGTTTCAGAAAATTGTTGACATAATAGTAAAAACCCGCAACTAAGAACTTAAATTTTTAGGAGTTCGCCTAAACAGGTTGTTAAAAAAATTGTAGTTAACAGCAGTAATAATGATGGTTAATGGTTGTTTGTAGGTCTTATCACACTCCTTGAATACCAATATTATTGTTTGTAAAAATTACAAACCTTTACACCTAAAATTTGTAATTTTCGCCCTAAAATACGGTCAAAATTTCAGGCTAAGAAAGTCTTAATTCTCAGGTTCTTAGTTGCGGGATTTTACTGTAAATGAGTTGAAAACAATTTTATGAAAGTTTGAACAACTGTTATCGTATCACTATCACTTCATATTGTTGAAAATCGTCTCTAATCCGTGGGAAGTAGTCACAAGTCGTTGCAATTCGAAACTGTGATATATCAATGATTTCCTAGGTCTTTTAATCAACAAAACTCTACCAAATATCATGGGAGATTATATGCACAAACAGATCATTGATAAGGCAAATAACAATCACACTCTTAGTATAAACATTTGAGTTTCTTCACACAATACATCTAGATTTAAAGTTTTAAATGAATTCAACATTTTTGTACATCTGAATAAATATAAGATCTACATAAATACAAGATAAAATCTACAAATACTTCAAATCAAATTATCTGAGTAAAAAGATGGTATGATACAAAAACATATTTTAGCAGTCTCCATTAGCATTTTTTAGCATTCGAACTGCTACAAACCATGAAGACTGGAAACTTGAGTCTGTTATATGTCATAAATGCACTGAAATATTATATTACCAAGCTTCTATTACTTTTTACCATTCCAAAACACTGTACTGAAATATCATAGCACATTTCAAATGTACCTATTGAGACAATTAATAGACAGCTTTCAAGCTACAGACCCAGCCACAGTCCCATAAGGATGAGAAAAATTAGCATCCATAAGTAAGCCAAGAACTTGGAGAACGGCGTCCTTGAATTCAGCCACATCAAATGCACTATCTCTTGCGGTAATGCTGCTTTCAGTTGTTGTTGTTGCTGCTCCTTCCTCCTCATCTGCAGATTCCGCACCAGATTCAGCAAGGGTTGCCGTTGTTGAAACGTGAACTTGAAACCAACCTGAAATCAAAGTGAATTTATTTATTCATATTTTTGGAGTTCTTATTTCTAAGATAATTTTGTCATTGAAAAACACGACAGAGCTATTGTTCTTATATGTAAGGTTAAAAGCATTAGACTCTGAGAAGATAGCATGATTAAATATATACTTGATAAGGCGTGACTTGATTGGCACATAGTACCGTCCAGATGATTTCACATTGGTCAGATATTAATAAACACAAAAATCAATTTAACAAAATCAAATCCCTTTAACATTAAGTGCAAATTGTTTAAGCTAAACCCCAATGTGTAAATTTTGATGTAGTCCTGCATGATGGCTTCATCAGTTATTTGGGGAGGCTTGATGTTGATTTGTTCAATGTACTGGTCCAGTCTCTAATATTTTCAAAACTCTTTCTTAGTAATTTACCCCTAAAACCCTAAGAACCTCAAACTTTAACAATCAAAATTGCAAAAATTCATAGGTTTAATTCACCATCACTAACATGCCCCAGTCAGCTGCATTGTTGCTGCTCGGTTACCAAACTTATCTATTACCTTCTTCTTTCTTTCTACCAAATTGATCCTCTTTTGTTTTTCACATTTTATTGGCTTTACATCAACAGAGCCTTCACTATTGAAGAAGTTGATCAATTTTGTAGTTGAACCCTGTACCCCTATACATCCTGGATCATCTACTAGAATATACGAACCATTGTAATCTTGGAACAGCATGACACCCCCTGTCTTCTTATGCAGCATCTTCACACACCAGACACTCACATCATCGCTGCTGCTGTACATTGAACAGTTCAAGTCAAAGAGGCATATCAATCTGTATACTGCAAGGCAGGAAGGAATTGACTCGTAACTACTTTCAAACTCGCTGGAATGGCTAATTGAAAGGAATGGCTTTGAAGGCAGTCTTGCATTTGATGCCGATGCTTGTGGGGTATCAGTTACAGGAAAAGTAGAACATCCTTGAGTTGGTGTGGCATCTCCCAGTTTTAGGGTAGTTTTGTTAGGGGTGTCTTTTAGATCGGAAGAAAAATCAGCATGATATGCAAAAGACTTTTTTACTGGTAGATTATCATCAGAAATATCCAAATTTGGTTCAGATTGCATTGAGACATCCGAGTTGGACGGGCTGTGGCTGAATTTCATTGGGAGATTTGGAACATTGAGCATCGCACCTACGCCAGTCTCATTTCTATCACTTGGAAAATACCAGCTACCTTCTACGTTATTGAACAAGACTGGGACAGTATTTTGAGCAGGTTTACGTGTCACCATCCAGCCGTCAGATATGGAAGCCTGAGTTGAGTGTTGCTCTTCAATATCAAAGCTGTGAGTGGAAACAATGAAGTACTCGCAATTCGACACATATCCTGTATCTGAGGTTTCACATTCTGACTCAACATCACTCTCTTTTTCACTCCGTTCAGAATCTTCTGTGTCACTGAAAATGCTGCCAGCGCTGGACTGCCTTGAGTAAGATTGGCTATCAAATGTGAAAGCCTGGGACTGTGAACTGCCTTTTTTCAGGATAGGAGATATTAGCGGATTCACTGTGCATTGAATCCTTCTGATAGCTCTACTATCTATCTGGGTTGCTTCAGCCTGATCAAAGAGATGAGTTGGTGATCTCACTCTGTCTTGTGCTGGAAGGATGACACTTTGACGGATTTTTCTTTTTCTCTTCTCCCGTTTTTGCCGTTGCAGCTGAGGACGAGGCATGCCACCAGCACTTGCAGATGCTAGATATCGGTTTGCATTTGCAACATCTGGGTGCAGCCCTAGAGGATGCATAATGAAATTTGGATGCGTAAGCAGATTCAGCAGCTCAAGGGCATCACCACGGTAGACGCTATCCCTTGGCTTGCCTTTGGAAAAAGTTGAATTCATGGCGGCTTTCCAGTCGTATATCTCAAAAATCTTTCCCGTCTCAAGGTGTCTCAGTCGAAACTTCCAGATCCTATAGAATGTGAGACCATCTTCTGCTGTCGCATATGACTTGAAGAGGCACAGCCATCGGTACAAGACGAGACAGCTCGGTATCACTTGGTATGTCCTGATGTGTCTCTCTTTCTTGCTCCTATTGATTGATTTCAGTTTGTGAGATGGAAACAGGTCCCTCATATAGCCTCGTCTCCTATCAAGGAAAACCCACTTTAATTGGCTTGTATCATAATACAACTCTGCATTCTTATCAAAGGAGTCTTGATTGGTGTCATCAAGTTCGAAGGGGTAAACTTGAAGCCATTTCTTAGACACAATCGACATTTTCTCGAACATGGCTTGTCTCAATTCAGGAGACACTAACTCATCCTCCACAGTCTTGCAGCTTATGAAATACTTCATGTTATCTGCTGAAAACCAGGACTTTTGAGTCAGCTCTATGAATACATTTTGCCAGTGCAAACTTCCTGTGTTCATGTTTTTGTACAAAAATCTTTGAGAAGGCCATTTCTGCAACACCAGTCTTCTCCACAACTCTCTTGATTTCGACACACGATACCACTGCTTGCAAATCAGTGATATTTTAGTTAGATCTTTCGCATTTAAGTATCCTAATATATTCACCAGTATATCGTCTATCAAAACTGGATTTTCAGCCATCTTTGAAGCAATTGAAAGAAAATCTGAAAAAGTTCTTCGATATTTTTTTGTTTACATTTTTGAATGCGACACACTCACGTGCTGTCTTTGATCCCGCAATGTTTTGACTACGATGAAACGGAAATTTCGTCATAATCTTGCCTCGTGGCAAATATTCTGAAAGTGAGGCTAGTGTTTTTGAGTGCAGATTTTGGAGTAATGGAGGATAAGGGAGGAAAGTAGCGGCGGTTGTTTAGTAGACTTGTTGAAAAAACTACGACGAAATCCAAAGGTATTTGAGAAAGTGATATTTTCAATATTTAATATGTTGACGGTATAGCTTCTAAGGGTAGGTTTTTATCAGTTGAGTACTTTCGAAGTCCTGTGTCTGGAGTGAAGCCCTTTTCTGTCGTGTCTGTGGATGAGGGCCTAAAATGGCTTAAGATGGAATGATATCAAAGAAAAATTTAAGACATGCAATGGTCGATATACCCTCCATCCAAATGTAATTTCTAGACACGTGTCGGTACAAGGTGGGGGTGTGAGCGGGAGGTATGGGTGGAGAATCAGAACCGGACCTCCTCCCTTTATTGCTGCTCAATCCTTCAAGAAAGTAAGTACAGTACAAGCTCCCTCCCTTTAATATCCTCAAGAACAATTTTATAAGAACCAGGGGCCTCTTATTTTGCCAAAACTAAAGAACAAGCTTAGAACAAACCGAGGCTGACCATTTTAAAGTCAATACAAGAATGATTTGAAATAGACTGACAAACAATTACAAAAAAGAGGAATGATAGAGCACACGGATATATTGGATGGTCAAGAGTAAAAACTTCAACCAAATAACAAAACTGAAAGTGAAAACATGCTTCTAGATCATTATAAAGTAAGAACAATTAAAGAACATTTCCACCCGAAAATAGAGGAATCTTAAAGAACGACCAGCTTCAAACCAATTATGCTTATAAAAAACAAGTGTAGAAGTTAAGGATGGTAAATAAACTAGAAACATAGTGAAACATAATATTTGATGTCTCATAAGAACTGATTTGATGTTGATTTTACTTTCAGGTGAATCATGATGTGGGTAGTTGCATATTTCGCACTGGTTATACTTGCGGCGGCTGGATTGGCACTTCATTTCACTTTAAAGAAAAACACAGACGACCAGGTTGTAATCAATAACTCTTTATTTCTCTCATTCCAACAAAAATATTTCAATATTTATTTCCTCGCGCTGCTTGCGGAGTGGTTTCAAGCGCCATACCTCTACAAATTATACAGTTACTACGGATTCATTGACACTCAAATAGCAGTAATATATGTCAGTGGTTTTGTATCGAGTGTCTTGTTTGGAGTATATGCTGGATTTCTGGCCGATGCCTGGGGAAGGAAAAAGATCTGCGTCTTATTCACGATATTATACTCAATTTGCTGCATTACAAAGTTGTCAAGGAATTACTCAGTTTTGATTGGAGGAAGAATCATTGGTGGCATTTCAACATCATTGTTATTCTCTGCTTTTGATTCTTGGTATGTTCATGAGCACTCTCAAACACACGAGTTTCCTCCAGAGTGGATTCAGCTTACCTTCTCTAAAGCTTCGATTTATAATAATATAATCGCAATTATTGCTGGCATCGTTGCAAATGCAACTGCTGAGTGGTTTGGTTTCGGGCCTGTTGCACCGTTCGTCCTTGCAATTCCATTTTTGTTTCTTGCTGGTGTTCTGATTCAATGCACATGGGACGAGAATTATGGTAAAAAGGGAAAAGTTTTGAAACCATGTTGCGAAAGCCTCCGTTTGATATTGAGGGATAAGAAAGTGTTTGTCACAGGAGCAGTGCAAGCATTATTTGAAAGTGTCATGTATATATTTGTGTTTTTGTGGACACCTGTTTTGGAACCAGCCAACCCACCTTTAGGTATTGTATTCTCCTCTTTTATGGCATGCATCATGCTTGGCAGCAAGATATTTGAATACATCAGCCTGCGCAAAATCAAATCAAGTATTGCTGTGTCAGTCACTATATATGGAGCCATGCTAGCCAACATTATTGCTGCCTACACAAGTCCGAATCACCCAAAAACAACATTTGCTATATTCCTTATAATGGAAATCTTGTGCGGTGTTTACTTCCCTGCCTTCGGAAAGCTTCGATTTCATACATTGCCTGAAACGCATCATGGTGGAATCTTGAACTGGTTTAGAGTTCCATTAAATGCGATCGCTGCTGGGGTATTACTGGCGTTGCATGATACTCATAGTCCTCATGGCATAACTGCGTTATTTGCATTGTGTGCTGTTCTTCTATGCTTTGCGGGCTTGGCATCAGTTATATTGCACCGCATGGTTTCTGAAACTATTGATAATTCTGGTGAAGATCTTCCGGCAGTGGAGAAAGATGGAACTGTAGGATTGTTATGAACTTTTCTTGTGACAAATTGTGACTCGTGCGGTGGGAAGAAAGACAATTGCAAAACAATATGAAATTAATAATATAATAGATTCAGAATTTATTTGCATTTCAACTGTAGCTTCGCTTTTAGAAATACTTCTTGGATATTTCAAAATAAATCAAAGACTGGAATTCCTTTCTTTAGTTTACTCAGGCCTTAATATCTACCAGAGTAACCACTCTTAGCCACTGTGAAATAACTAGTAGACCTTTTAAACCAAATTTCCAGATCGATTAGCCACTCTGATAGAATTTAAGGATGAAACTCTCTCTTCAAGTCTCTCAGAACCCTTTTTTAAAGCAATCTAACCATCCTCACTACAAAGCTCCAGCCCAAATTCAGATGGTGCAAAAGCTTGTAAAAAACAAAATCTTTAAAATCGACCTCAAAGAACAGTGATCCTAGCTAAAGTAAAAGATTCAACATTTTTTTACTGCTGGTAACTTGCAGAAAAGAGGGTCTTAGGTGTTAGGGGATCTAGCTGATTTCACCAAAATATTAAACAGCCAGGGCTCGAGTCTGTCTCTAGTTGTCTATTGAATGTTTAGTTTCAAAAATGTATTTTCACTATTTAAATAACCTTTGCATCCATTTTCTGCTCTCTAACAAGATATCATTGTATTTGGAGTGAAACTAAAAAAAGTCAAAACAATTCATGCAACGTTATTTTCATTAAAAACTAAGATAAAAAAACAACTATGTTATTATTTACTCCAACTCTATTATAAAATTATTAAATAAAACTACGCCTAATTAATTTAGATTATTTTGTTTGCTCTGCTATGTACAACTTTGTTCAAAAACTAAACTGTATTACTCAAGAAGTTGATGAAAAAATGTTAAAACCCCTTTTTGAAATCAATCCAGGCCGGTTTACCTTCTTACAACTGTCAATTGTCCATGCAAGTTTCCCCCCGTTCAAATTGGTAGACATTTCATTCAACATTACCAGACTTTTGCATTGTGAATAGAATTGAAAGCGTTTAGAAACTACGTGAATTCTTGCTTCAGGGTGTCGAACTTTTGGTATTGTGAAATGCAAGGGTAAAAAGAACAGTAAATGATTTTGTCCATCACGAGTTCTTCATCCTACTTCTCCATGTCTCTATAATCTACGTATTGTGCTTGTTTATAACGGGAATAAACTACGTTGTGTTTTATTGTGCAAATACTTACTACACAGTCGTGTATAGCTGATGGCTACTGCAACACGAGCTGAATGCGATGATCAGAATTCGTTGTGCCTATTCCAAAAGCTTTTCTATTTCACTCGTAATCGCCAGAAAGTCCAGAAGATCAGGCACGCCCACTTTCGATGGAGTGGTGTTGTAGTAGTATTTTGGACACTACAAATTAACGAATATGTATTAAATGGTGACACTAAAAATTAACGAATATGTATTTAATGGTGACACAGGGAATTAGCTATGGAAAGACAGATATCGAAGTCTGTGGGTCGGTTTCCAATGAAAGTGCTCGATGATACATAAAGTAGAGCTATATACACTTAGAACAAACAGATTCGAAAGACAACTCTCCATCTCGGCAAGCCTGTTTCGTGGTTACCAACTCATCAGGTGATGTACAGATCTCAGTGAAAGTCAGATATCGATCTATCCATCCATCGATCCATCTATTTATCTATCAATCTATCTTGTATCTACAAATATATTGGATATTCCCTTCAAAATAAAGTTATTAACTACAAAGGTGTTAGTAATTATTTAGATACACTTGAGAATAATAGATTAGAGAATGATACTTTTATCGAAAAGCTTTTACAAAATCTGTTTTAAGTTAGAAAAGAGTTATCAACATTTCAAATACGTGGTCAATAAAAGAAAAAAAGAAATAATTACCATTTGACAGTATGATCATTGGGAGTTTGTAAGGGTAGAGGCTAGAAGGAGTAGCATTTAATAGAACAATGAGCATTAAATTTAGTTAGAACATAGGTATATGCAGCTTCTTCGACTTACAGAAAGCCAGTCTTCTTTCTTGTTTCTTATCTATAACGCTCTGTTCCTTATTACATCGAGCACTGTGATATGTATATGCAACGCATGTTATAGAAATAGTAAGAGAATATAAATGGTCACTCAGAAAATAATGGAGCAAAATTTTAAGATATTGAAGATAAATGTAAGGAAATGAAAACAAAATTTCACCTCTTTTCTAAGTTTGTAAAGCATGACCAAATGTACTCCAGTTAGTTTCTTCAATTTATCCTTTTGGATACATCTATAAGTTCAAATTGCAATTATAAAATAAATTAACCAAGAGAGAAGTTTTTATAATAGTTATTATGCTTCGTTTTTGTTTTCGAAAGGACACATTAGGGTGTTATTTGGGTAAAAATTTTAGTTTCTCCAAAATTACTAGATAAAACACGAGACAATTTCATCAACTTAAAAGCCTTGCCCCGCAAATTGTTTGAAAACACATTTTTGAGAATAGTGTTGGGTGCAAAATTGGTGAAAAATCACCCCTAAAAAAATAACAAGCGGAAAAAAGGCGGGCTGGATTCGGAACCAAGTCTTCTTATAAATAGAAAACTTGTACTCTCTGGTCTCTAGTAGACGGGGGGCTGGAATAGTAGGGGGAGGGTTTGAAAAATCTCAAAAACTTAATAAGCAGGGAGGCTGGAATGAGAATGTCCTATTGGAAATTTTTCTGAAAATTAGTTAAAAGAGGGTCTCTGTGAGAGACAGTGTGTAGCGACAGTGATATGTTGAAAATACAGTGCAATAACTTCACTGATTTCACTCGAAATTCTCAATCTCATAGATTTTTGTAGTATAATTCGTGTTTTCTTGCAACTCGTTACCAGAATTAATTAGCGGAAGGGGGTTGGAATAAGAATGTTCTGGGTGGAAAATTTTCTAAAAATTGATAAACGGAGGGGGCGTCTATTAGAGACCAGAGAGTAGAGGTTACTCGATAATTCAAATAAATCGAAAGCTTTCTTACTTTTCGAGTCCATTACGTTTGAGCCATTCTACAACTTGGTTGTTTTGCCATTGCGAAACTTCATCCATCATTTTTCGATTGCCATTCATATTCTTGATGTTATCACTGTCCGTTGAATTCACTGGATGGTGATCTACAAAGGTATCAAACATAATTAGAACTCTGTTGTAGACATCCCTTTGCCCTGGCCAAACGATGCAACATTTGCTGCATGATTTTGCACGGTTACATTTGAGCTGGTTGCCTAAAAATGCATCAATTTTGGTGCAAAATTCGTCTACGTTGTTGAAAAGTGAACTAGGAAAAAATAGATGATCTTGTTTCTATGGTTTTGGCGCAAAAAGGACTTGCATTGTGCATGCGTTCATGTAACAAATCATCACTCGGCCAAATATATGCACGATGCAACAATTTTGACTTTCTTCAAACTTCTTGTAACAGCATCCAGCAAATGTTGCACAGTGCAACATGGGTGGCCAAATGACGCAACATCGGATCAACAACAGATTTTGCATTCAAATGATGCATCGTTTGGCCAGGGCTTTATCATTTCGACTTGATTTCAGAAAAATCTGGAAACTTGCTAGAACATGCCTCTCTTTGTGCCTTAGCCTAGAACGGGTGGCTTCTGGCAGCAACGGCACACTCTCTCTTTATTAGATTTGATGTATTAGCTTTGATGTATTAGCTCTGATAAATCAAGCTTATCACAAGACTCTCCTCTTGTGTTCCCTAGCCATTTTGCAATGTCCCTCATCAATGTGTGTTTTCGGTCATGATATTTTGCTAGAAACTAAGAGAAATGACAAGATATTTCCTGGAAAATATGGAAATGAATGCAATATTTTCGGGAAACTAAGGAAAGTAATAGGATTATTTTTCACTGTAGAAAGAGAATTATCATATAGATATAAACACTCATAGGGAAGTTAATTCCTATGCAGAGCCTTTCTACAATATTTTAAATAGAGTAGGTACATTTTAAATTGAGTTTTTGAAAGAGAGTTCTATTAGCAATCAATAAAACGCCTCACGCCTCAGAATTAAATCCAAAACAGCAACAAAGATACATTGGCTTGAAAATTTGAGCAGAAAATTGATATTTTGTGTTGATAAAGCAGGAAGAAAGGACTGCCTTTGCTATATATTCTCACATATCCCAATGACAAAAACTACACGTTTTTAGTTCAATACTGCACAAGGTTTGTGATGCCCCACAAAACTATTGAAATATAGAATTTTCTTCTTGCACTGTAGGGAGAAAAGTAGATAAATACCTAGGTTATGTTCTTCACCTTTGATTTCTTCTTCTTTGTCATTTGTTTGAAAAGGAATAGCCCTACATGGCATACATCTGTTTCCCATTTGTTTGCATAATTGTTTCATGCTTTCTTTAAACATCTGAGTTGAGGTGAAATCAAGCCGCAGTTTTGTGCCGAGAAGCAAACCAAGCCAACCGTCAGGAATGTAACCCTTCTCCATTGACAATGGGATTACTGGTTTCTTCAGTTGAAATGCATAGTCAGCCTCTAGAAATTGGTAAGATTGGAAGAATTTTCAAAAGGAAATGAAATAGGGCACCTCTCAGAGAAGCATCTTTATAGAATCACTTTTGTTATCCTTTGCTCTCTTCTCATGCTTTATTTAAATTCATGGAAGTGGATTCCTGGTCCATTCTCTCAATGTGACCGCACCTTGTTACTCCTTTGGCAATTTCGCTAGAAGTTACAGTAAGCTTGGCCAATTCCCTCCACACTCTATGTGACAAGCCTGAAGGTGGATTGGAGCCAACAACCCTTTGAACAAGGGCTGAATCATCTATCCACACGGCCATTCCCTAATATTACTCGCCTTTAAGTCTATTATTTGCCTCGTGTAAGAATGTGTATATAAATGTCTCTTGTGAAAATACCTGCTCGAGTATTGGCACTTTTTTTATATTTGCTGGAAATGCAAACAATTATAACATCAGCTTGCTCCACTGCGTGAGCCATGCCTTCCAATATATTTTCTCCCATGTTGTTTATGTCAATCCAAACGTTGTACCCTTCCTCCTTCAGGTACTTTGCTATTTTCTTCACAGTGTCCTGGTTATCCCATTGGTAGCTCAGCATCACGTGACCTGCATGGGCAGAAGTCCCTGATGCTACTTTCCCATCTGTAAATAAGAGAAAGTTGTTCAAAGGTCCATTGTTAAACTGCATACTTTGCAAACATTAAGAACCACACAGGGTATAAGCATCTGAACATGCATGCAAAGAGTGACATTGCGTTGAAATTTTGAAGTTGATTATATAAAACTCTCGAATCATCATGTTTACTGCAAAATTTATGATGCAGTTCAATACAACATTGCAGTTATATTTCACCTTAACATTGCGGTCGTGCTATTCCACATAGATCATCTTCATTTATTCCCTAATCCTACTTTTTCTCAATGATATTTATTCTAAAATTACCTTTTGCAATCTTGTTTCTGCCTTCCCTTTTGTGTTTCAATTGCCACAAAACTCCTTCAGCTGCTCCTTTCACATTTGTGTTTGTAGACTCCTTCAACAAAGGCTTAATTTAGTCCGAAAATTAAATCTAATATCAATGAAACATTTGGAAAATTAAGGGCTTAATATGATAGAATTGTAATTCTGAAGAGAATTTCCTATTATCATATCATACATATGAAAATCATTTTACATCTATGATACGTTTTGAGGCAGTGAGCTTCATTTCATTTACTTTTGGATTTTTTTACCCATGGTGACCCTATTCATACCCTTTACGGGGCTGTGCAAAAGATAAGAGGTCAAAAATCTAATAACAAAAATCAAGTACCCTGGATAAACTAATGCTACTTATTAAAGATTTAAAAAGAAAAGTAATCTTAATTTCTTCAACCTATTTTTGGAAATATGCAGTGTAGCTGCTTGTTCAATATCCAGACCCAATCAAAAATATTATTTTGCAAGTTGATATCATGTCATAATTTACCTTCAATTTTGTCAAATCCCTGATAAGATTATTGTTATTTTCAATCCGGGTTTTGGCTTTGTCTGAAAAGCAGAGAGTCCACAATGCATTGCAGGACGAAATTCTCTCCTTGTCATCTTTCGCTTTGTGCACAAGATCGGCAAGAACCTCGATACCACCTTCATCACAGATCTAAAATTTATTTGGTTGTTGATAATCAATAAAATTTAACATTAACATACACAGTTAGTTAATTTGGTCTTATCAAGGCTGTTTCTGACACAATATTTATTTAGCCTTGTTTGTTTGGGAGGGTGATGTTTTGGGAGAGATCCATCCTTTGGCAATGAGAAGGGTAGTTTCAACCCTATTAATTTCAAAGGTTGGATTAAAAAGTTGTGAATACTGAGTGAGCCTCAGAGAATGAAATAAAATGTAACTTTTTGTGTTAAGATTGCTTTCAGTGCTTTACGATTCAACCAAATTTCTGGGATTGTTTATACATATACTTGATTGATAACAAAGAGTTTATAGAACTGAATAGCCATCAAAACAATTTTGAATCTAATTCATGAAATGATTTGCAAAACAAATATGCAGCGATAAATTAAAGCTTGTCCCAACTGTTATTACTGAAAATCTTATACAGAATACTTTTCAAATAGAATATTGATTCAAAACACTAAAAAAATTCTTACCTCACTCTTGTTTGTGTCTGGGACAGATATGTGGTCCAATCCATAAGCCAATTCATCTGCATGAAACCCAGATTCAGTAGTGTGATCTGGTCTTTCAATACTCTCCTTCAAATTACTGATTAATGCGCCAACAGTACCTAAAAGGTTTCTACATCATTAATGAGCCAACAGTACCTGAAAATTTCATTATTGCAAAGAAAGTTGTATAAAGTCATATCACACATATAGGATTTATATTCCAGACATTTTCCCTGCAAGGGGGGTTAGTGGTGCTGATAGAGGGTACCAGGAGGTACAGAAATCCCCCTAGAAATCCAAATAGCAAGTTTGTTGGAAAATTTCTAACCTTGTAAGAAAAATGATATTTCATTAAAATCATAAGTATTTTTTGAATGTGTGCTCCTGTATCAGAGGTCTATTTTTTAGAGAACTAAGAAAGAGTTCTGTCAGGAAATATTTATCCTTGCCTCTCCTAACATATTTTCTTTATGCAACTTAGGGGTTGATGGGTCAATGGATTTGTCCTCTCCGAGTCTTCCTATTGCTGCCATCCCCTTCTCTAACCTCATTAACCTTGTATCATTCTCGGCCATATCCTTCCATCACCTTGCTGGTTGTCCCTACAGGGCGGGGGGTTGACGGGTCAATGGATTTGTCCTCTCCGAGTCTTCCTATTGCTTGCCATCCCCTTCTCTAACCCCATTAACCTTGTATCATTCTCGGCCATATCCTTCCATCACCTTGCTGGTTGTCCCTACAGGGCGGGGGGTTGACGGGTCAATGGATTTGTCCTCTCCGAGTCTTCCTATTGCTTGCCATCCCCTTCTCTAACCCCATTAACCTTGTATCATTCTCGGCCACATCCTTCCATCAACTTGCTGGTTGTCCCCTGTCTTGCTTTCCTGCCATTTCTATTGTTAATACTCCACCAACTTCTGTATCCTCCCCTTTTCAAGACACATGCCCAAACCACCTCAAAAACTGTCTCATTAAAAACTCTTCTATCAACTCTACACTCATGTTTCTGCAACATCTGAGCAACTTATCCTATTTCTCAATGTAGCACCATCGTGATCCTCAGCTTGTTCCTCTTAGTTGAAACCAGTTTATCTAAATTCTTCACACCCACACTCCAATTTTCTGCCCCATATCCCAGAACACTTCCAACACATCCCAACTGTTTCAGCTGCTGTGGATGTGCTCAGAATTCATCAACCATATCCCTGTCTGTCTTGAGAGGCAACTTAAGGGGTTGGCGTTAGGTGGAGCATCTGGTAATAAAACTTTGCTCCACAACAAAACTCATGGAAAGTGAATGATGAACATGATGAATATGTCAAAACATACCTTGACCAAATACGATTTTGTCGTTATTGGATTCATCAAGTAAAAAGCCAAGCGTGAGAAGTGCTGTGAGGTTCACTTCGCTGACAGATAGATGATTTGTATCAGCTCTTATTTTAACTAATACATCCACGGCATTTGCATCTTGATAATATTTGTTATTTTCAGGCAGTTTGGAGCAATTGTAAACTATATCCATGCATCTGTTGGTCAACTCATCTATGACTGTGCCCTGAAATGATTATGACAACGGGCATAAGTGTAGTATAGTGTCATCAGGCCACTAGATGGGATCTATTTATGTCTCTGAGAAGGAAAACACTCTATGGATCTATTCAGAGAGCTCCCCTCAAGCGGCCTATCCTATATACAATTATTCCCTGGATTTTTCTTAGTTTACTTTGTGGGTATTGTGACCTTGATTAATTTCCTTGTAGATTTGTACTTGTGTTCACGTAGATGTATTTTCTTAAAATGTCAAAAATTTTATACAGGGTGAATTGTTATAATTAAATGAAATTTTAAACCAAAACTTGAGTGATAAGATAGGTAGAAAACTTCAATAAAGCTACAATCCCTGCCCTAAAGTCTTGGAACACTTGCATGATTTTACAGTTTCTTACATTTTGCCCCCTCTTCCCTTTACAGTGTTGTTTCTGATAAGAAAAACTAGCCCAATATAACATACAGTTAGTGTTTGGTGGGGTCACAAAGTTCCTTTTTGTAAATAACATTATTTTGAGGGGGAGGGGGGGTGAATTGGAAATGAAATTCTAGGAAAGCTAAAAAGTAGTTATTTGTTCCAACTACTGTTGGTAGGAATTGTAAGACGAATCAGAAATAAGCTATATTGTAATGTACTGAACCATTAGAATCATCAATAAAATGTTTCTTCATGGGATTGATAAAATTTTTAGAATACAATAGCTTACCTTTTTTGCAACCTTTTTAGTCAATAAAGGGAACATTTCTTTGAAAATGAAAGTAACCAAACCGCGCTGACAGCATGCTCTTTGGATTGCTTCAAACTTATCACTGAAGTTGACAATAGTGGAAAGGAGAAAGCAGCTTTCAATAGCAACTTGATAGGACACTTCCTCTTCAGGATTCCTTCCACTGTCTTTATACTGTGTAATTCAAAAAAACATTAATATCACAATACAATAAAAGAGAAACCGAAGTAATTCAAATTGGAACTCCTAATTCGAGATTCAAAATCCAAGATCAACAATTATAGATCCAAACTGAATTGTCCTAATTCAAGATATAGATTCAAGATTTCTATCAAAACAACCTTATTCAAAATCTGAAATTCAAAAAGAAACACACCTTAGTTCAAGATCCATAATAAAAAACACCCTAATTCAGGATATGAAATTGAAGATTTAAAACTTAAACACCCTAATAGATAGTTGCAGACTCTCCTGCATCCTGCTGGAGGCTCCAGCATTTTCACTTAACTTCAAGCACAATCTTAAATCTGGAAAATTCTCAGCATTTCTCCTTGAAATTGAAAAACTCCAGCATATTACATCAAAGCTAAGCTTTTCAAAATAATTTTTTGATTTACTTGGTTTGGCTCATTAAGATGGAGCTAATAAAGTTTTTCCAGCTGGTTCTAGACACTTAAAAGCCCCAACAGAGCTGTAATGTTTGACTTGACATAGAGAAAATATTGCACATAAAGTCTCCAGCTTCGGAATTTAAAAAAGTTGTCAACTATGCTAATCCAAGATGCAAAATTCAAGATTCTAGAAGAAATACATCCTGATTCAAGATACGGAATTCAAGATTCAAGACAAAACAACCCTTCTTCAAGATCTGAAATGCAAGACCAAGTACAAAACACCCTAATTCAAAATCTGAAATTCATGATTCAAAAAGATTCAAAATTGGTAATCCGAAGCAACCCGCCCTAATTCAAGATTTAAAATTCAAGATCTGCAATTCAAGTTCAAGAATGAAACATAGAATTTTGCACTCTTTATTGTGATGAAATTTTATGGGAAACACGTAGTAGTTGTTTGAAAAAATGTGGAATTCCTCCCCTTGGCACAATTTAAGAAACACCCTGATTAAAGAGTTGTTAAAGTTTGAACACTCCAATAATATTTCCATTTTAGGATTGAGTTTTTAATTAGGGTTTTTACCCTATGAATTAAATATGTTTTTTTAGGGGATTTTGAATTCCGTACATTTGAGAAAGTAACTATAGAGAACGAGAAAAGGACGGGGTTTTTTGTGTTCCATACCTCTGTACCACCATCTCCGCTGTTGAAAACTTTTGGGTATGCTTTTAAAGCCTTTTTGATGAACACTGTCACTGTCTCCACCACGTTCGTGTCAACGTACTTCAAAATGTCTGAAAAGACAGCTTTTGTCTCAGGATCTCCGCCGTTTGATAAATCCAGTTCTCCCATTCGACCAGAAAATCGCACCAGGGGGTTTATTTTGTCGATCAGCAGTTGGACATCTTTTTTTTGGCAAGAGAGTTTCATCTCATCAAGCCCTTCTTTGGCTGATTTTATTCCATTTTTTATCTTTTCTAGCTCTGATTTCACCAACCGACGAGACATCTTCGGTCCGTTTGCAGTATATAACTAAGTGAAACTAAAAACTAGAAAGAGGAATCTCCTCTACTCGTGGGGTATTTCCCTTTCTTGTCATGTAAGGTCATTGAAACGAGAGGAAAACATTGCGGAACTACTTTAGTTTCGTCTTGGTTGTGTTTGATTGTTTTCTTTCTCGGAAGTGAGTGACACGTCACACCTCGCAGAATCCCCTACACGCGGGTAAACTCCCGAGACGTGACATGTCACATGACCATTACGTCATGTTACTCCTTATTGGCCAATATCGCTTGGCTTGGCTAGCAAGAAACCAAAATGGCGTAGGCCGAAATATTGTATTGCTATCCATCACAGCCAAGAAATTGGAAACAAATCTTTCAGCATTTTATTTCATAATACCAATCATATTAAGTGAATAAGATGTTTAGCTACCTTAGCCCTGATTTTGTTCGTCATGTTCATGACTGTACAGCTCAAGTCATTCTTTCGAAGTTCTCTTAAAGTAGTCTAGGCCATCTCCTACGCAGAGATAATCCTACGCAGAGCGCAACATGGCCTATAAAAATGGTATAAGCGAATTTGAAAATATTATACCGGGCTGTACTTTCAAGAAAAAAGACGAACAGTACAATCTATTAACCCATGTGTAAATTGAAGAAACTTTCATTCCTCAGGATTTGAAAAAATACGAAACTTGGAGTAGAGCAGATTGTTAGTTTTTTTAATATGTAGTGCATATACTAGTACACACAAAACGCCTATCTCCTGATGAGTGGGTAACCACGAAACAGGCTTGTCGAGATGGAGAGTTTTGCTTTTTGAGTCTTTTTCTTTTTAGTTTATATAGCTCTACTCTATGTATTGAGCACTTTCACGGGAAACCGACCATCAAACTTCGAAAGAGACCTAGATAGATATGACCCTTATCTTTATGTTCCCTTATTTTCATTAGCATCTTCGTTTGTGGAAATTTCTTTCAAAGAATTAAGCGAATTACAGGAAATTCAATGAAATGACACAGGCCAAAATGATAAATTTCGATAAACTTTATATGTTAGCAAATTGAAATATATTAGTTACGTGTAAAAACAGTAATCTGTAAGTTTCTTTACTACAGTAGAGTTACTCAATTGCTGTAGAGTTATACTCTATCAATAAAAGCAACAATATTTTAGCTTTGAACTTCCATACAGATTTTTCCATTACATGTATTCATGCAGGACAAGATTCCCTCTAACTATATAAAAGAAATAATTGCAAATACCATTGAAATTATTACAATTATAGTGCTAAATTTGTACAAAAAACCTTCAAAAGCTATCCTCCCCCATTAAACTTTTAAACACTGCAACAAATGTACCAACACACTACACTTAAAAGCTTGAAGGTTTCTATCTTCTTATCAAGTTAAATTTCCGGAGTTCTCAACCGTGTCCTCTCATCTCTCAGACTAGAGAGCCTCAGTCCCAGGGGGGGGCACTCGGTAGATTGACATACGGTGGGGTCAGTCCGATATTTTTGAGTAAGGGTTTTGCCAAAAAGGATATTTTTGGGTGACCAATTCGCCCAATATGATATTTTTGGGTGCCATAAAATAGTCGAGGCTATTCTGATATTTTTGGGTACATCAAAATAGTCTAACAATATTTTTTGGTCATAACCTGTAATGGCAGTTGCATATTTCAAGTTGGCCAAATTTCCTTGATCAGAATTTTTGATATTTTTGGGTACAAGATATTAATATATTGATATTTTTGGGTCTTCGATAAAGTCAATTCTGATATTTTTGGGTTCCTTATAAAATTCTCGGACTGACACCCCCGTATGTCAATGTACCAAGTGCCCCCCTGGGGTGTGAAACATGACTTCAAACTTTCAATCACACACTCCTCACAAAGCAAATACAACCGGGTGCCTAGTCCCGTTCTGTGAGTGCCTCAAGTGCCTGTGTGAACTCCATCATGTCGATGACATCTGAAAACCCCAGTTGCGGTTCCAAAGAATTGTAGTAGAAATCTGGACTCTGTAAGAAATTCAAATAACTAGAAAAAGGCTGAAAACCAAGGACATTAGAACCAGGGACACAAAGGACTTTTGCACCCAAGGTTTGCTAAAAAAACAAGTGCAAAACTCGTTTTACTTTAAGAAATGGTCCTTTTGCTTGGTTTAAAACCCTTTAAGCCTCACGCCTCCTAAGTTTGAGAAACCTCATATATCCCTGCTGAAAATAAATACAGTATCAGGAGAAAAACATTGGAGTCGATCGGTCAAAACAATTCATTTAGGAATCCATTTCATGAACTTTATGCCCTAACTACACGCATTTTTTAAACAGAAATTTCAGCTCGAGCTCAGTACTAAAAATTTCTTAGCTGGAGGGAAAATTTGAGTACTCAAAATTGCTTCTCAAAATCGCTTAGCCATTCCTTAGCTTTTTTTTTACTTAAAAATTTATTTCTTAGAATACTATCTCACAAGTTGTTATACAATAAATATCGATGGTATTTTGCATACTTAAGTGTAAAGGGGTACTTTATATCCACTGTCACCTACTTCTCTATAGCTACTGTACGATTTTTATTGCCAATTTGATCAGAACTAGAATTTTTCAAATCGTTTAGCGTTCCTCTATCCAGTACTAGTATTGCTTAAGTTTTTATCTTGTCGAGTACTGCCTTGCTTATAAAAAAGATACGTGTAGTCTGTATCTGGGAGTGTGGGCAAGTGATATATGTAGTTGACAGAAGGGAATGATTTTATTAGGTGAAGTTGAAAAGGCTGTGATAAAAGGAGATTATACCTCTTTCCTTAGTTGATGTAAGCGAATTAAATGGGATCCTCGTAGCTTGTAGAGTTTATCATCCGAGACACAACTGAAATAATGTAAATTTAATTAGATAATTTCTTTGTATTAAAAACAGTCAATAATGATGACAGAAAGCCATACAGTAAAAACCCACAACTAACTAGGAGTTAGCCTAAACAGGTTTTTAAATGAATTTTAGTTGAAAGCATCAATAATGATGGTTAATTGTTGTTTGTAGATCGTTTGAAACTCCTTAAATACCTTTATTATTGTTGGTAAAAATGAACAACCTAAACTTGTAATTTTCTCCCTTAAAAATACGGTCAAATTCTAAAAAAAACGGTTCTTCATTTTAAGTTGTCGGTTTTTACTGTAATAGGGCTTTTTAACGCAGAGGCCATTTCGGACAACAAAAGCTTGCAGGAATAGCCTCGCTTGAATTGAAAGGTATGAAAACGAGGCTGCATATACAAGCTTTTATTTATTGCTGTTATGGCTGCTGTATTAAAGAGGTCTCTCACCAATTATTCCATTTGATGAATTGTAAGTAAAATGAGATTTGGAGAGAAAGAGAGTGCCACTTACGTTTTCAAATTATTCTTCTGTAGCCATTCCAGCACTTCTTCGTTTCCCCATCTCGAGATATCCAACAATCTATTCCCAGCAGATACATCCTCTCTATTTTCTGCAAAACAATTGTCCTTATCATTTTCTACAAACCTAACTTATAGGCTACGACAAAACTACGCCACAAACAACATCATGAATGCAAGTTTTTCAAATAAAAAGATAAACAGTGCAATATTGACTCACAAATAACGAATTCATTCAATATCCATTGCCTGGAACAAGGTGCACAATTTTGGAAAAATAACCCATATTTTCTTAGTTTCTGATATGCAGTGATTTACTGCGCATTTCCTTCATAAATGTCTAAACTTTTTGAAGTTTATAATGAACATTTCAGTAGGGTTGCCAAATCAATGTAAGAAAAGTTTAACAGAAGAAAATATCATCAGTTTTAGGAGCATGGTTTATACTTGCCTCATCTAAGAAATATGAATACATTAAGTATTGTATTGATATGATATGTATATATTGAAGTATACTGATCGGAATATCAACAAATCTTTTCACCTCGATAATGGGATTAACATAATGTTGTTTAGAAAGACAAGCTTACCATTGCTAGACATGGCATATTAGGTAAATACTAGAGCTATGTTTAGTATAATAGGTATAGTATTGTATAGTAGGCAAATGCTACAACATATACCTTATTCAGCTGGGCCTTATCTCTTTGAAAAAAAGTTAGAATATCTACAATCTTTCTGATACACATATCAAATGTTTTCATTGATATAAAGTAATGTTGTTTGGCAAGACAAAGCTTACCATTGTAAGACATTTTATACTGGGCAAATACTAGAGCTATGTATAGTATATTAGATATAGTATAGTATAATACACAAATACTACAACTAATACATCTTATTCAGCTGAGCTTGGTCTCTAACAAAAGGCAGAATCGATAAACATCTTTGTAACATGGCTTCATTCATAGAAAGAATATTAACATAGCATTTTTTAGCAAGATAGATTTTACCATGGCAAGACAAATTATAATAGGCAAAGACTAGAACTATTTTTAAGTATAGTAGGTATATTATGGTATAGTAGACAAATACTATAACTATTCAACTGAGCTCTCCCTTTAGAAAAAAGGCAGAATATCTTAGACTGCTTCTCACCTCCACCTTGGTTTTCATTGATGTAAAGAATATTAACAGATCGCTCTGATTTGCCACGGTCACCAAGCTGCCTGAGCAGAAGTTGAATGTGCCCATCAAATTTGACATCATCCGTGAAATCCAACCACACTTTACTTCCAGCCAGCATTCCTAACCAACCGTCTGCTTTGTAGTTGCATTCGAATGCCAGAGGGATCATTTGCTTGCTTAGTTCGAAAGCGTAGTCAGCTTCTGTAAATTTGAAAATTAAGAAATTGATAGTTGATAGGCAAATACACTTACTATCTTCGTAAGGTATTGGTTTACATGCAAAATAAAAAGTGCCTACTGAATAGCTAAAATAATTGAAGCAATGCATTGATAGTTGATAAATTGATATTTAAATACGATTTCTATCTTCGAAAGGTATTGGTTTATGTTAAAAGCATGAAGGGCCTCGTGACCACACTTCGTTATTCCTTTTGCCTTTTTGCCTGGATTTACAGGAGAGCTGGCTAATTCTCTCTTTGTGCTTTACATGAAAGGTCTAAATTTGGTTTCGAACCTATAACTCTTTGATCGAGGGTTTAATGATTCAACCACTTGGCCATCCCTATTTAACAAATGAATATAATAAATGTAATATTGCATTGTTTTTGATTGGGGTTCGTTTAAATCCAAATAAAATATATCAAATTAAGCATGAGAAGAAACAGGATTTGGAAAATTAATCGAGAAGGAAAATGACACGAGTAAGACTCGAACCCACGAATTCTAGTTTAATACTCTAGTGCGCAATACCTCTGTCATCGTTACATCAAACTATATTTTCGAGTATCAAGATTTAGAAAATTTAGATAGTCTGTGTCTAATAATTTATCATGAACAGGGCTCGAACCCACGACCTCTCAATTTCAAGTCAGTGCCCTAACAGCTAAGCATCTGGGGCACATACATCTCAATCAGTGTGAGACCCACGACACACAAATTTAGAGGTCACGGGTTCGAGTCTTTGGATGTGTTTGTCTGAAATTGATTACCTGCAAAGCATGCTGGGTTATGTTTATATTTCCGCGATAACCCAATCAAAACCACAGCAGCATTTTCAACTGACTCGGCAATTTCTTCTGGCTCCTCGTCCACATTGAATCGTACTTTGTAACCCTTTTCTTTTAGCCTCTTACTGATCTTCAGCATGGTATTTAGTTGCTCTGGGTGACAGCTCAATAGCAAGTGTTGGATTTCAGAATCTGTCTTAAGCCCTGGAAATAAAATGAATTTCTCTATAACTTCAATGTTTACACTTATAGGGATTGAGTATGGGAGCGATGGAAAATATGTCTTCCATACCATAGCTTTCAAAACCGAAATTTCATAACGAATTTATATTTTTTATTCAACTTTATTCCTTTGTGAATAAAAGAGGAAGTTAACTTATAATTCTAGGAGTTTAAAAAAAGTCAAAGGAGCTCTTGATTCAATGGTTCAACACTGCTATATCTAAAAGCCAAACACTGCATATATAAGCCCAATAAGTCCTTTCTAACTTTCGTTAGAGTATGACTAACAATTATTGAAAAAGATCAAATAATTTTCAATCTACTCTAGTCACACTGTGAAAGTAAGGAAGGCTAGAAATTCCTTAGTGTGCTCATATGTGTAGTATTTTACCTTTATTTTCTCTGGTCTTTACTCAAAAATTATAATATGTTAAAAATCCTCATGGGGATTAAACATTGGCGCGAACGGAAAAAATTGGGCGATCATACCCTAGGTTTGCAGCTCGAAATTTCATGCCCATTTTCATGATGAATTAGTTTCATGAGAATAGTTATTCTTTTGTATTCCTGTATGAGTAAAGAGGAAATTTGCACAAGTTATAAGAAATTCTATCATTAAGAGCTTTTCATTCAATGGTATTTTCAGGAAAAATAATTCAATCATCTTCAATCGTTATTAGTCATACTCTAAAGATAACAACTATTATGAAATCCCCAGAAAGCTTTTATGTGTAGTGTTTTTGCCATTTTCTCTATTTTCTACTCTATTTTCTATTACGAATTCTACCAAACATACAAGCCAAACTATAGCCTACTTGATGTTGAACCTACCTCCGTGATCCTGATACTTGTCTTCCAGTTCCCAGATCAGGAAACTCGCTGCTTTTTTCAACGAATTATTGTTGGAGCCCTGTGCAATATTAAAAGAGAGGTAATGAAACATTAGCTACTAAAATCAAGTTGAAAATTCAAACACATTTGTTCCCCTTCAGTTTGGAAGAGTTTATGGATAATTATATGAAATATGTATAAAGATAGTCACGTTTTATCTATCATCGCTCTGTACTTCGGTACATTGATACTTGTGATATCCCCCACGGTAACTGAATATCCTCCACAGTAAAATATAAGAATATAAGAGAAGAAAAGATAGCAATATAAGCATTGAATTAGAGAGACCTGAAGCCTACGGATTATGTTCAGCAATTCAGCGTCATGATTTAGGATTCTGTTTCTGCATTTATGAACGAAGGACAAACTCCACAGTAGGTTACAAACGGATATTCTTTCATCGTCATCAGTCGCTTTTTTCAAAACTTTGAACATTGTTGCAATACCACCATATTTACAAATCTAAAATAGAAAATCGAATGTTGATTGGATCGTTGGCACATCATAAATACCAACAAATGAATGTTTCTATCTACAGCATCATGTGTGGATCCAAAGTCTTGTGATTACTAAAAAAAATTTCACCTATGGACTCACTTGATAGAATTTAGAAGCATTGCCTTCTCGAGTCGAATAACCTGTTAAAAACTTAGCTGTTCATAGTGCTAAAGTATAATTTTTAACAAGAAGAAAGTATAATTGTTCATATTATTCAAGCCGTAAACGAACTCATCAAGCTAAGATGTCATCAAAATATGAAATCAGGAAAAGATTTATCAAAACCATCGTTTGTTGATGAAAAGTGTCAAAAGCAACTTCAAGATATCTTTATGATTCGTGTTTGAATTAACACTCAAGAAACTATAGTCGATTTTTGAGTGTCAATTCTACTATGCCATTGCTCTACACTTGGTGTATGTATAGGATAGGCACATTTACTCGAGTTAAATATGGTTCTTTTACATTTTCTTTGAAAATTGATAGAAAATCGGATATAGTCATTCAGTAAACGTACCAACAACTTGTTTCGATCATGAGAAGAAATTCTAGTCAGCCCTTCAATCAGCTCTATCACATTGAAATCAGCAAAGCAGTGGTCGATCCTGGACAAACATTCTTCTATGTACAGGATCAGCATACTGATTTGAGCTGTGAAACAAAGACGATTAAATAAATTCTAAAAATGATGGAAACCCTTAAAGGGGTCAATATTATTTGGTGCGTGTGGTACTGTTAATAAGACTAATAAAAGAACAAATTGTATATGAAGTACCGTGTAATATAAATAAAAGCTGTTATTCATAATACACAGTACTTAGACAATTTGTTCTTTTATTTGCCTATAAGGGGTCGTTCAAGTTAATAGCAAAAAATCACTTTAATTATAAATAATATCACCAGAAGCTTCATGTTAGGAAAAAAAGGATGTTAAAAAAAATATATTAACATCGTCTTTTTCCTAACATGAAGCTTCTGGTGATATTATTCATAATTAAATTGGTTGCCTGAATCGATATTTTTAAAAATCACTTATTTTCAATCTCTGGGGCAACTTCCTATCACAAGTGAGTGGAAGAGGATGTGCTGCCCAAATTGGTGTAATTTTTGGGAAATTAATATCAAATTAGATCATAATGTCAATGCTTATGATTTCAATTATTTTGGTACAGATTTGGCAAATCTATTTTGATTTGTTGATGCTTAAGCCGTCTGAATTGATCACTGATCAGATTCACTACAAGGAGTTGCGACAACTATTTCCCATACAAACTAACGGGAGGGGCTACTTCCATAGTTGGCCTGACGGGATGTGCTCCTAAACAGGGTATACTTTTTCAGTGAAAGATATGGGACAGGATGTCTTTTTCTTGTGAAAATCATGTTCCAGAGTATAAGATGTTGGTAACAAAATTATGGGACAAGGTGTAATATGGAAACGAAAATTACAGGACAGGGTTACTCAAGCTCTCAAAGGTTCACAAGAAAAAACAATGCACGGCAACAATTCAAAGGCATCCCATGCATAGATACAGGAAGCCCTTAAGGCAACAAGTTTATGTGACAGGGTATACTTTTGGGAAATTTTTTGAGACAGGGTAGACTTTTGAAAAAAATCTATGTGACAGGGTACAAGGTGTGAAGAGGTTTTCTACACACCCTCGTCACTACCCTAGTCAAAATATTGAAGATAAAATCTAATTCACCTGGTTCGTTGATGACCAAGTGGTTATTTCTGTCATCAATGAGAAACGAAAGTGCCAATAAACAGCCAATGTTGACCCTGTTTCCTCCGATATTTTCAGTTTCTCGCCTCAGATTTATGAGTGTTTCAACGGCATTGCATTCGTAAAAAGATGGGAAGTTATTTGATGACTCTGCAAAATTGTAAATGATATCGGTCGCTGATAGCAGAAACTCTTCTCTTGCAGTATTCTGGAAAAAGAAGATCTGTCTCAATCTTAGGCTTATTGCAAACTCTAGTTATCAATTAGGACCTATGATATTTCTATGAACAGATGAAAAATTCCTACAGATGAAAAATTCCTAGTCTCAATTTCCAATCTATGTCATATTATATTAGATTATTGAGTTATTTTGCTCTTCCATTAGAAGGTGGTGACTAAATGTTATTGTATCATTTTTCTTACAATGGATGTACCATAAAACAATTTTGAATTTTATTTTACATATTGTAGTTAAATTTCTATAAGGACAGCATCTTAAAACCAAAAGAATATGGCTTTTTCAGTCCATGCCCGGAAGTAAACAATGCACGAGCTGTATTTCGCACGTGTCTAAGAATTTGCATGTGCTGTGACAACATAATTTTAGTTTTTACACGTGCGATTCCAGAGGTCGTGAAAAACGACTCTAAAGATTGCAGAGATAGTTATACTAAAGTGTTTGTTATTGTTTTGCTTAAATATTTTGTTTCTTTTTCATTTTTGATGCTTTTGATTTACTTTCAAGCATATTATGGAATTCCTGACGCGACAAATCATTAGTCAGAGCAGCGCTAACAAGTTCATATTCTTGAAGAAAATGAAGAATTACGAAGAAAAAAAGAAGATTATATATGTAAATTTTACTGTCTTATATCTAAACAAGTTCGTCAGTGTCGCTTGTTTCGAAATCACTGTCAGATTCAATCTCATCCTCGCTTTCCGCTTCCTCGTCCAATCATCCAATCAAAAAGACGCTTGGCATTCTCATAGGCCTCCTCTGCAGATTTAATTATGCTGCTCTTTTCGTTGGGGGTCCACAGTTTGTCATTCACATTTATGGTCATTAAATCACTGATGGTGTTGTGTGTTAAAGGCAAACATCGGTCTGTTAACAGCAAAGTGAGCAAACTAAATGCCCTCTCCACCGTCGAGTTGGATCCAGAAAAACACATGACTAAGTTTGCAACAATGCAAGGGTTTGGGTATTCAGCTCTTTTATATTGAAACACCTTCTCCCACAACTGCTTTGCATCGAGTCCTCGATAATTTGCATTAACAAACGAGCGGAATAGTTTCCATTCTTGAAAGCACTTTTGTCTATCGGTCTTTGTCGCAAACAGTGTGCACTTAATGCTTAGTCATGGCAGTTAATTGGTCTATACCATAGTTTCTGTCAATTGTCCAGTTTTTTTGGTCGTAATATTTCATATTTTCAATGACTGGTTCCTCCAAGTCAGCAAATCTTGTGTGGAGCAAGCTTTTGACATTTTTAAGGACTTGAATTTTTTCTACTGATGCTTGGCTTCTTTCACCCTCGTCATAAATCATCTCGTTGATTTCAATATCAATTTGCTAATTGTCGGAGTTATCCCTACGCCGATGATCGTCAGCTGCAACAAACGAACGTTGAATTGTCAGATCATCTGTAACTCTAAATGTTGCCAGATGGCTTGTCAGGAGCTCTTCGTCAATGCCAGTCACCTCAATTTCTTCGTTGATATTGGTAATAGTTTCAGTGAGCGTTGGCTTCACTTGACTGATTAGCAAACAACAACAAGTGCCATCGCATGTTCTTTAGCAGATCCCTTTAGCCTAGCATTTATTTTTTGCTTGTGCTTCACACAAATTTTACACCTAACTTTCACAACCTACGTTTTTCCTTGTGACTCAACTTTCTCATGGCCAATTACTGCCTCTTTACCCCATGAAACAAAGGTTGAGTACTCAACTTTATTTCCTTTCTTGTTTGACAAGATCGCTGACATCTTTCAATTATTCTGCTTTGATCTTATCTCTTCGCAAACGCAACGCAACTAATGAAATTCCAATCAGAGAAAGATAAAAGTTTCACGACGCTGTGATGACAAATAATGAGTTCCACTTTTGTCGCTTACTTTGCATTGGCTTCCTGGCTATTTGTTGCGCGTGACCCAAAGACAAGCGCTGTTACAAGGGAATTGTCGAGAAAATTTGTTTAATATTTATAAAAATTGTAATGGGAAAAGATATATGTGGATTGAAAAGATAATTGTATTCAAAAATTTTTGCATGTGCGATGGGCAGGTAAAAGTATCATTAGCAAGTGCGATTTTTCGCTCGTGTAAACTATTTTGCATGTGTGTGGGCATGTGCACGTGCGATCGCACGTGTCTCCGGGCATGGACTGCTTTTTGGCTCCCAGATTACTTTCTACAGTTCTTGAGACATAAACTAGTGAATTAATTTCACATAGTGTTGAAACATGAACATTAATAGGACGTATACCTTTCCCCACTGAATTCCATGAAGCTTTGGAAGGAGCTCTAAAAACAAAAACTTGATGAAACCTTTGTGACCATTTTGTTTGCTTTCTTGGTGAACTTCTGTAAACTCCGCAGCTAGTGATAATATGACTTGAAATATCACGGCAACTGCATACTCGATGCTCACTTCTGTCATGTCCAGAGTTTCAGGAGTTGGATCTTCAAATGGAATCTTCAATAACAAGAGAAAATTGTATTAGCAATAACGTAATGGTAAAATATTTCCGGGCAGACTGGCAGTTAAATCAGCCTCTTCATTGCTTTTCAAGGTGGGCTATACTAAAGTAATGATTAATTAGGTGGAACAGGGTTAGCTTTTACCTTAGATGGCCAGGGATAATGAGTCCTGGCCCAAAGCTAACTGGACAGGCTATCCAGGGGCATTATAGCGCACTAATCTAAGGGTTAGTGGGTTCAAGTCCTTCTCGGGTTAATTTCATTGTCACAAATCATCTTAAGTAAAGATTCTTCCTGCATTTTCCAATTTTTTGGTGTTTGAAAATAGCCCAACCTAAATCAGAGATTGACCCATGAAACAGTCAAGGAAATATACTTTAACTTTGAAAATGTTAAACAAAAATTTACTTTTCTGTCAGATGAATGTAAAAAGACTTGAGGGTAGTTATTCATGATCTTTCTCAAGCATTTCAGATAGATTGCTGGCCAATCCAGCTTCAAGAAATAATCCAAGAGATATTCTAAAATTGCGTTATTCCCATTCTTTGCAGCCAAATATAACTTCACAAGATCTCTGAGCACATCATAATTCTGCGGCCACAAAGAAGCAGCTAGGGGCATGTCAAGAAGGTATTTAGAGATCATTTCAAGATCATGTCTGATTTTATCAAGATCTTCTTGGTCCACGTTCTGCAGTCCCCCAATCGTGCTGGTTTCACTGTTGCCTGTCACTAGGTTAAGCAATGATCTTCTGTGATTGTCTTCACTGATGGGGGAGATGTTGACGTCGTTTCTTCTGTTGCTGACATCAATAGTCAGAAAAGAAGTGTAAAGCACAGGGTCTGACTTTGCAGATGACAGTTTAGGTTTTTGGTTGCGTTTTTGTTCAGGCGGTGTCGGCCAATCATCATTGACATTGTTGTCATTGATATAGTCATCAACAACCAATTCAAAGGGCTCTTGTTGATTCTCAACTTGTTGAAGGTCGTCATCAGAGGAAGGGGGTGTTGGCAATCCATCATTATAATCGTAGTTTGCATTTTTTTCATAGACATCATCAACTACCAATTCAAAGGGCTCTTGCTTATCGTCAAAAACCTCCTGTTGAGTGTTTTCAATGTTGTACTTATTCTCAATCACATAGTCATCAACTGAAAATTCGAAGGGCTCTTGTTGGTTGTCAATCACTTTCTGGCGTCCCTTGTCATCATTGACATAGTTGTCAATTGTGTAATCGTCTACTGACAATTCAAAGGGTTCTTGATGTTTTTCTTCATGAAAATCTTGTTGTTTGATCTCATCATTGAAATTACTTTCAGTTACATAGTCATCAACGGAGAGTTCAAAAGATTCTTGAAGTCGGTCCTCTGCATGTCGGCTGACTTCCTCTCTCTGTGTATACGCTTCTCGTCTGACTTCCTCTCTCTGTGTATACGCTTCTTGTCTGACCTCCTCTCTCTCTGGATATGCTTCTCGTCTGACCTCTTCTCTCTCTGGATATGCTTCTCGTCTGACTTCCTCTCTCTGTGTATACGCTTCTTGTCTGACCTCCTCTCTCTCTGGATATGCTTCTCGTCTGACCTCTTCTCTCTCTGGATATGCTTCTCGTCTGACTTCCTCTCTCTGTGTATACGCTTCTTGTCTGACCTCCTCTCTCTCTGGATATGCTTCTTGTCTGACCTCCTCTCTCTCTGGATATGCTTCTCTTCTGACCTCCTCTCTCTCTGGATATGCTTCTCGTCTGACCTCCTCTCTCTCTGGATATGCTTCTTGTCTGACCACCTCCTCTGTACATACTTCTCTTATATCCTCATCTTCATAAACTTCTTGTCTGGTCTTCTCTTCTCTGTAAGCTTCTGGCCTTATTTGATCATTTGAATTACTTTCAATGACAAAGTCATCAACTGCCAAATCGAAGGGCGCTTGCTGTTGATCTTGTTCAATCTCTGGTCTAATTTGATCATCCTCTTCATCCGGTCGTCTGCTGTCAATAAAATCAAATCCATTTCCTTCAAGCTCAGGTTTTCTTGAATTAACGTTTGTAACAGCAAAAAACCTTCCTCCTCCATAATATTCAAAGTTCTCCATGATTTAAATTCTCACGCAGGCTTTGCAAACGAATGTAAATAAACCGTACGTGTACGATCAAATCCTTATTATTTGCCCCTTTCTTTGTTTACCAAAATAAACAGGACCGCACCTTCAAATTCAAATCGGAACCATTGCAGTAACTTTTATCAGCCAAAGCAGACGCATTCAAGATCGGTGATTCAAAATCTGAATCGTGCTGTTTCAGCAGGCATAGTACCGGAGTTTCTTTGACGTTTGCGTGCAAATAACAGGTATGCAGTAAATGAGCTCCGATCGCCCTCTCAAAATTCAAATGACAACAAGAAAGAATAACAATTAATAGCTGGCCTCTCTTTGAAAGCTGCCTCGCGTCAATTTGGAACCCTGGAATAGTGGAAATTGGAAAAAACAGAATTCTGGAATCGTGGATTTTGTAAACAAGGAATCAAGAATCGTGGAACTTTGACTTTGTTTTCTGTAGGGACACGATATTTTGAACTTCATAAATAAAATAGATATTAGATATGATAATACAAGAATCCATCTAGTGCCAATTACACCCAATTGTACTACAGAAATTTAAAATTACTGCCTATGAGATGTCATGAATCTCTAGAATGAAAAAGCTGGTTTAAATGTAGATGCTGCTGGACCTGCTTTTGGATGTTCACCCTAAGAATGTAAGTGCATGAATGTGGATGATATTCAGTTACCGTGAGGTACATCATCAGCACTGAGCGGGATATCATCAACACTGTGGGGAACATCATCAGTACTGTAGACTGGAGCTACTTTTAGATGTTTGCTGCGGGGCACCAATAGTCTACACTACCTACCTTAACACTATCGATGAAGCCTTAAACGATTTTCTTTTCGATGTCATATATAGATATAATCATGATTATCTATAGAGCATTGCGTGGTCTATACCGGCATCATAGTGCTTGATGTTCAGACGTATAGAGTGATGGTAGAAATGAAACATGAAAGGAGACGGGCTCTCTGCTAGCTACATAAAGTTTCATCCTTTAAGTTTCACGAGGCTTGAAGTTACAGAGAACCAGTCTCCTTTCTTGTTTCTTATCTAAGATTATGTATGATTAAAAAGAATATAAAACCGACCGATATTGAAATAAAAATAGTTAATTGGGTGTGGTACTATGTAGCTAGATATACAACAAAACGATAAGATTAAACAGTTTAGTACCGAAAAGATAAAGTTCAGGGCTGGATCTAAGGAGGGTGCGTAAGGGGCTTACGCCCCCATATTTTAATTTTTTACGACGTTTCAGGATTATACCCGTTGCAAGTGGTTCGTTATAAATCGAGCCGAGCATAGAGAAGATAAGATTCGAAAGATAGAAGAGAAAGATGCGATGTGACGTAATTAGATAATAGAAGAAGAAGGAAAAGAGGGAAAAAATGTCAAACATCCCCTCTGTCAGACCTGCTTTCACATCAACGAATCTACTACCATCATCAACCAAAACCGTACTTTTGTTCCGCATCAAATTCCATTTACTGCATTTAACATAATTTACTGCATCTTCTGTACCGAATGCCAAAGTTTCCACATGGACGAGACCTCCCGACAAATCAACCACCGTTTCGGAGAACACACACGCAGCGTTAAAAACAAAAAGCTTCTTCAAGAAAACCACAAAAACTATCCTGACAGCAATATCTCCAAACACTTCAATTCATCTGATCACTCTACTGCCGATATGCCCATCCTTGATTTACTGCATGCACCACAAGACACAATCAAACGCAAGAATCTGGAGAAACATTTAATCTTTAATTCAAAAACTCTTTACCGTAATGGACTGCACAAACAATTCACTTATGTATAATAGGCTTTTTTCCCTCTTCTTTTCAACCCTCTTCTATTATCTAGTTATGTTGCATCGCATCTCACATTCCCTCTTATCTTTCGAATCATATCTTCTCTCTGCTCGGCTCGATTTATAACGAACCACTTGATAACAGTTATACCCGCTTTTTTCTTATAAGGAACTGTTTATAAGGAACCTAGAGCTAGAATTTATTGTGAAATACAATTGATTCTTTTGTTTTTTTGTTTCCTGTAACAATAGAACAATAGAAAATTTGAGGAACTTTTAGTACTAGGCCTTTGGGTAGGTTCCTTATAAAATAAAAAAGTGTAATCCCGAAACGTCGTTAAAAAATTAGATTTATCTTTTCGGTACTAAACTGTTTAATTTCATCGTTTTGTTTTTCAATATCGAAATAGCCTGATTTAAAAAGGGTTAGCCTGATGTTAAAATAACCTATCATAGAATGAATTTCCAAACTAAAAAGAGTAAAAAACTAAATTAAAGAATTGTCCTAGACCCTTTCAGACATAATCAAAAAGCCAAAGCCTTCAATGATTGAAATTCCTTCTTCTAGAGCCTAGCAACTCTAAATGTTTTCAAACCCTGTAAATAGCTTGAACTGATTAACAATTAATGTGAACAATTATGAATGTTATTTCATACAGGTGGACTGTTTCAACTACAAGCCACCGATTCAAGCATGATTTTCTACAGCAACAAGCATCAAATCTGATTTAGTTCTGGTCTGTTATGATGACTATCAATTAAAATGTATTTCTTCTTCATTTTCTGTATCTTTATAGATTTGACATCATTTTACTTTAGCCAAGCATCATCGGTATCTTCGACAGGTATTTATTTGTCTTACATATATGCTTATCTGAATGTATGTAATGTATACCTAGCACAGTAGCCTTGAGGTGTGTCTAGCTCCTAGCTTATCCACAGTAAGGCAATTATTCGTGTTTCGTATTAAATCCTTCTTCATGTTTATGATAACTTAGATTCATAAGGCATGGTCTAAAAAGCCTTGGTTCGAGACCTGGTAGTGACATATCAGACTTTGAGCAAATGCATGGTAGCAATCAATCTGGAAAGTAGTATAATTCCTTTTAAGGCTAAGGTTCTAGATGGTCCGATGAAATAAAATGTTTGGTTAATAGAGTATTTGTATTACATTTGACGGTTTCTGTGACATAGGCTTTATGCTTTCATCTGTATTATCAGAAGGACAAGATGATAATAAACTGCCTTGTTCATGCAGTATTTATAGTATGTTTTACACTCTCTGTGATATAGGCTTTTTAGTTTCATTTGCATCATTAACAGGAACAGATGAAATAAAGCGTCTTTTTTGTAGAGTATTTGCATTCATATTTTACACTTATTGTGACACAGGCTGTATGGTTTAATCTTTATCACTTATAGAACCAGATGAAATAAACTGCCTTGTTCATAGTGTATTATTATTTCTTGGAGTATTGTTCATGAGCATAAGTTTTACACTTATTGTGACACAGGCTTTTTGCTTGCATTAGCATCCTTAAAAGGGCTTAATAAAGCAAATGTCTTGTTCTATATTTGTATCAAGCTTTGCGCTTTCTGTGACATAGGCATTATTCTTTCTTTTGGATGATTTAAAGGAACAGATAAACTAAACTGCCTTGTTCTTACAGTATTTTGTTCATGAGTATAAGTTTTTCACTTATTGTGACACAGGCTTTTTGCTTGCATTTGTATTATTAAAAAGTGCAAATCAAATACATTATCTTGTTCATAGAGTTCTTGCATTATGTTTTACACTCATTGTGACATAGGGTTTATAATCTAATTTATATTCTTTACAATTTTCTCGTAGAGTCTCTATCATCGATTACACAAAGCTCTGTAGATGCAGGTTACGTAAATGGATCTTCATCTTCGTCGACTCCTGTGATTCAGGCAACAGTTATCGTTACAAGCAGCACTGCTTCTACCCCAGTAATTCGAACAACTGCAGCAACCACAGCAACTGTAGCAACTTCAGCAACTGTAGCAACTTCAGCAACTGCAGCAACTGCCTCGCCAACTATTGTCACAAGCAACGCAACGGGCAATGCAACTAGCAATTTAATGAGCAATGCAACTAGCAATGCAACTAGCTATGCAACTAGCAATGCAACAAGTAATACAACGAGCAATGCAACTAGCAATATAACTAGCAATGCAACGAGCAATGCCAATACAACATCAAGTGCAGTTATTACCGTTCCCACCACTCAGAAGGATACTACCACACAAAGTCCAACAAGTGAGTTTAGGAATACAAAACTTTTTTACATGTCTGTATTAGTTATTCATATCTAACCGTCTTTGGTTATCCTGGAACTTCAGAGATCTAGAAAAGTTGGAAAACATGATTATTTCTAAATCATTTCTACTAAATCATTATTACTAAATCATTATTACTAAATTATGATTAAAGCTTAGTTATTGATTAACTATGCGATTATTAAGATTTTTCTTATATCCTTTCCTATATCATTTCTGATTTTGAGCTCTTGCCTTTCTTTGTACGAATTAGAGATTGAGCATTACGGATATTTTTGAAAACGCATAGTTATTTATACGTTTTGGCGGAGCTTTTGGAAGACGCTATCCAGGGTGCAGAGTTTTGAAAACACCATTTTCATGTTGTCGTGTGAAATGCGAAAAAGGATCTTTTCGAAAACGATGACGTCACGAGCTCAGTTTTGCATAGTCAATTTCACAAACCAAAGCTCAATTCTTCCGTATCCGTGTAGACGGAGAGTTTTTCATCGTGTGGACGCTAGTTTTTTCAAAAACGGTAAATAGATATACGTTTTCACAGATATCCGGCTACGTGGAGAGTTTACACTTTACAATATACGTTTCTTTGTCATTACGATTTATCTTTATTTTTATTTTTTGAAATTTTAGCACCAACTACTCTGAGTCCGCTTGTCATGAAACAAATATGGTGTCGTCAGAACTACGCCACTTGGAGTATGCCTGATGTTGCAAGTTGTACCGATACGTTCAGGTCTACATGCTCAGATGTGAGTATTTTTCTATGTTCAATTGAAAAGAAGCTACAAAAATAAATGTCAACAGTTTGAATACACACCATTCTCATTGAAGGGAGACAGAATCGTCTAGTTTTGATGCAAAAATAATTCGAACTTTAGTAAAACACAATTGATATCCATCACATAAAATCACTCAAAAAATCATGGCCTGAAGTTAATTCAAATCAACATACCCAACTCTCTTCACATAGATATCAAATAACAGCCAAAGAAATCAATTTAGAACGAATAGAAATCAAAGGGACACAACATGTGTTTGTTGGCTAAGGACTAATTCAAAAATAAACTAATTCATCTTTATTATGTGTTATTCTATCTGTACATCTCCTAATGAGTGGGTAGCCACGAAACAGGCTTGTCGAGATGGAGAGTTTTGTCTTTTGAGTCCTTTTCTTCTTCTTAGTGTATATAGCTCCACTCTTAAGTATCGAGCCCTTTTATGGTAAACCGACCCACAAACTTCGTATGTGTTATTTTATAAATGATTATTCTATGTAAATTGAACGTAAAAAGAAGACGCGTACACTACTGCACTGTAGTAAATAAACTTTATTGCCTCAATAAACATTCTAATATATGTATATTTATATTCTAAATAAAGAATGGTTTATTTTTGAAATAATATCTTACTATTTTTCAAATTTAGGAAATTGGGATCTCGTTTTATCATTGTTTTGTTGGCCAGCTTAATATCTTAGTTAACAAGTGTTAATTGATTGTATTCTCTTTTCTGTACTATGAGGTCATTAGCAATCTAGTTATGATTAGAATTACCTAAGAGAAGAATTTCAAATGTTTTTGAAAACATTTTAGCTATGTCTAAACCGAGAATATATTGGACAAATACAAACAGACAGTAAATGTTAGATAAAGAAACAACCAAGATATTGGAAGAGATGCAACACAAATATATGTATGAGGACCATTTGATGGTTGTCATTATTGTATTGCAACTCACCGTGTAAAGAACTAAGAAGAACTAAGACGGGTAAAAAAAATTTACCAGAACAGGTTACTGCAATTGACACATTCCACCACTGGGGCTCGAGCCCGGGTTGTTGCAGACGAAGGCAGGTGTTTTAGCCACTTTCCTAACCTAAGCCATCCGCTATTAACATAAGTTCATAAATTCTATTAAAATAGATTCGTGACGCAAAGTTTACTATAGCTGCCTACTGCAATCGACATATGCAAACCACCAGGTCTCGAACCCGGGTTCTCGTGCATTTTATTCATTTTCACAAGATTAATGCTGTGTCAAATATAAACCACGCGTCAGAGTCGAAAACATCGAACGATAACGCCTGAGGCAAAAAAGTTGGCAACCTACTGTGTTGGTGCATCACGTCAAGTCCCTCACTACATTATCCCTGTGGTCATGCTGCTTTCGGCACCTCCATGGCTTACCACCAAGCATGATATTTTCTGTCTGCTTCTCCGAACATATAACAGTTTAGCTATTTTTAACTGCCGACGTATTTACAATAGTGTTCAGCGTACTTGTTTATTGAACCACTCTCCTACAACTACTATGTCCTACCATCCTGACATCCATCCTTTCCAACAACAGGACCTTTGTAATGCAATAATCAAATGTACTTCTAACGCATTTTCTGATAACCTTTACTTCCCTTGAAATGATTTATTTTTTAACTATTAAGGTATACTTTTTATTTTCTTATTATAGATAATCACCAACGCCACCAATGCTTATTTGCTGTGCAAACATCTACTTGGTCATAACGTAAGTAACTTGTTAGTCATACTTACAAACTTATACTAATATCGGCAAAAAAGAAACAAGAAACTACTCATGCATCTTGACAAACCCTTCTTGTTTCTTTTCTTCCAATTAGTATATTTACGCTCTACTACCATGTATTGAGCACTATTTTCTGAAAACCAAAACACTTGCTTTATACACAAAGCACCACTTTTTGGTACAGCTGGACAATTAAGTGGCAAAACAAGGCCAATGGGGTCCTGCTATTTAAAATACTAAATAAACTTAAAGTCGAGCTGGGTTGAAACTCGAGTTTACATAGATAATTTCTAGCTAGCTTAGAGGTGATGGCCGCTTTCAGTGCATGCCCATAAGTACGTTTTTCAGCCCCATGGAGGACTCGTCCTTTTGATTGCGTTTACATGGAAAATTCTCAGCTCTTCTAGGGGGTTATCTCTCTCAATTGGGTTTACATGGAAAATTTCCCGCTCTTTTACAAAGATTTAGCCCTTTTGATTGCATTTATATGGAAAATGTTCAGTTCTCCTAGACGAGATCCCAAAAACGCAATAACGGATTCTCAACTTGTAGGACTGGCACTCGTCTCATGTAAAGGGAAAGGTATTTTAGGAAGGATTAAACAAGGATTTGAGATGTAAGGGCTAGCCTTCCTTAGAGGGCTGGCCTTCTTCCGTATAAACAGGACCTTAATTTGCTGTAGACTTGAATTTCAAAATGAAACTAAGCAGCTACTTAAGTAGCCTGCGGAGAGACACTGACCTTTATAAAAGGTTAGTGTCATAAGTGTAGTGTCAAAACTGTAGTGTCAAAAGTATAGTGTCAAAATTATAGTGTCAAAAGTGTAGCACTTCTGAAATTTGTTTGTTCTGTGCATAGGCTACAACTTAAGGTTAATAGAAAAGTGCTCTTTCCTTTTTAATCTCTTCTCGTGATATTTGTAGCCCTCCAGCCAATACAAATACAAAATGCTGATGTTGGGATTTATGGATGAGCTTGGAATACAGTTGGCAAGAAACTTCTACAAATGGAGACTTTCTACATCGAAAGAAGACAAGTACAGATTCAAAAGAGTCGTCAAAGATAAAATGAGTAAGTTGTACCGTAGTTACTAAAACATGGAACGAGTAGGAACGAGTGCGAGTGGGAACTAGTAGAAAACGAGCAGTTGCTGGAAGCACTAAATTTGTCTTTCCTACGAATGAATCCCATCTTATACGAGCGAAAAATGTTTATTTGCTGACTCAAAAGTTTCATTTCTTTTGCAGTTTTCAAAGGTGGTGTAATACTCAAAGTACTTGTTTTATCTCTCCACAGTACTGATGATATCCTTCCACAGTAGTGATACCCTGTACCCTAGCACTGAACATCCTCCACTGTACTGAACTGATGACTAGGCTATCAATTTGGTATTGGCTAATCGAAACCTTCATATTTTGATGAGAATGAAAAATTATCTTTATTTCCATACTTACAAATTCCATTTATTCTTTAGTCTTCGAAGGTGGTATAGCATACAAGTGGGCAGATTTGTATTGGCCTAATTACCATCTGGATACCTTATTCACCAAGGCCAAGTGGAACGGAAGAAACGACTCAATAAAACTGCCATATGCAACTATGACTGCAGGTGTGATTCTTTAAACTCTTTTGAGACCTTAGATTCTAATAGAATAGCGTGTTAAGAATAATTCAATTAGCATGGTATGATTCGCACTTACAATCCTGTAGTGATAGTCAAAGAAATCCAGTGCTTTTCAATTGAGCCTAAGAATGCGCCCCATTCCCTCGAAAGCAATATTGATATACTAATATGGGGAAGAAAAAGCCAGTTCTTTTCCCTGCCTTAATGATAAAAGTCCATATTCTAGGAGCATAAAACTTACCTAGCCTGCTAAGAAGCTGCTTAATCTTAACTTTATGTTTTAATTTGCAGGAGTTTTCAAATATTCAGTGGCATTTTATGATAACATATTTGGTGCTGATGTGCAAAAAGAAGAAATGCGATTAAAACCATCGTGGAAGTGAGTTTATTTTTGTATTGGATGATTTGTAATCTTTTGCTATGTTTCAGAATTCTCTTGCTATCCAAAACATAATTACCAAAACTTTCATCTGACATTTATTTGAGAAGTTGTTCATTTTCTACTTAGGACGCTTCAGATTTGCTTTAGTTCGTCTCCCTAGGCCACTAGTGGTATTGGTTGTTTCAGCGATATACCAGGAATTCACCACTTTTCTGATTAGCCCTTTAAAATCTGCCTCTCAGTATAACGTTTTGTTACGTTTTCATTCCTTATGCCTTTCTGACAAATTTTCCTGAAGTGTGTCAGATAAAAGGTTTTAGATTTTCATGAGAAGAAGTAGAATCTCAAAAATCAATCGAAATTAAACTCCGCAATGTTTCTGATTTCTCATGCTATTGGAAAAAAATGTACTCTACTTGACAACAAAATTACAATTTAAATGTTTATTTGTAGCCTTGTGTTTATTTGCTTGCAGATCTGGCCACCTGATATCAACCGGAACGTACATTCATTACATGGCAGAGAAAGATTTGGTTTACAACCCGAAATTCAAAATCAATTCTGCTGTCATTTCACTGTCAATCGAACCAAAACCAAAATCACAGGTTGCTTCTGATATCATCATTACCTTCTGGCATAAACAAGTACGTATCATTATTTTCCATAGAGATGATTTGTGTTAATGAAAATTACTCAAGTAGGTATCGTACCTACGAACTCTAGATTAGTACTCTACTGTTGTTGTTGTTGTTGATGATTATTGGTAGGTAACATTTTTGGTGATAGTAAGGTTTATGGTTTATGGTTTAAGGTTTATGTTAACAGCACAAAGGGCCAACTGAATAGGTCTACTGTTGAAGCCTTGTATTTATAATTGATAGACAAATGCACTTATTATCTTCGTAAGGTATTGGTTTATGTTCAAAGCACAAAGGCCCACTAAATAGGTTAACTAATCGAGCCATGACCCTGGTCCTTCCTCTCGATGTGACCACACCTCGTGATTCATGGCTCCACATCAGCCATCTTGAGGCTACCAGTTTTAACCTGCGTTAACAAATAAATTATGATTGATTGATTGATTCCTTTGGCCTTTTGCCTGGAATTACAGAGAGCTTCCTCATTCTCTTCTCACTCTTTAAGTGGTCTGAAGGTGGTTTCGAACTCGAAGCCCTTACAATTAATATTAAGTGATCTAAGCAATCGGTCATCCTTGGCTACAACCAATACTACCATCAGCACGTGGGCCCCCGGCAAGTTCGGTGTAGTTTTTAAAGTTAGTTTCTTCTCTACATTTCATGAGAGTTGACACAATTTGTATGAAAGAAATTGATTTTTAGAGGAGAATTGAGTCGACTTTTCTGTTTTAGCCTGGAATGTTTAGACCTTGGTGTGTTTATTGGCAGTTCATTAAAAGCACTGACCCAGCGTAAGATATTTATGAATTTATTCTATGTTACTACTCTACAAAAAGCTAGGTTTCATTTTTACAATCTTAACAATTGCTTGTACTAGATCACCATACGACCAAAGAATAACTTGTTTAATGCAATCATATCACATAAATAATGTTATCAAGTTAGGTTCAGTGTATCCGCAAACCTCTTTGGATCTTCAACTTCTGATAAAAGATAGTTACTGAATGAGAGAAATAGAAACCAACGTGTTTTCTTTTATATCTATCTACTTCTTCAATATCGTTATAATCATTAGTTGTTTTAGGGATGAATGATATAAATAAATCCATTCTAGGCTGAAGTTTATTGACGGATATTATTCGAATTATAGCACGAGGGTTGTAGAAACCAATGTGTTCTCTCTTATATCTAGCTACTTCTTCGATATCGTTATAATCATTAGGGATGAATGATATAAATAAATCCATTCTAGGCTGAAGTTTATTGACGGTTACTGGTCGAATTATGGCATGAGAGTGGTAGAGACAAATAAAACTACAACCATTTGTGCTTCAAACCATTTATCGGCGTTTGCTGTTATTATGGAACCAGTCTACGAGGAGGTAAATGCTTTTCTTCCTAATTCATTTTTCAGATACTTATCATTGACTTGAATTAAGTTGTTGGCTGCGTACCAGTCGTCCCAATTCGTACACTTGTAACATCAGCTATAGTCTTAGGCATGACAAAGATTTTTGTATGCAATCTAAAACGCGCAATATACAAAACACATAAACAATGACGATACAATAAGGAACTTGATATTTTAATCTATCAAATGGCCTTACAAAAACAATTACAAAGAACAATACTAATCCTGAAGGCTATACCAAGGTTATCGTAAATATTCTCAGTGTCTTTTATGCAATCTAAAAAAGTAAAATTTACAAAACATCAATGACGATAACATTGGAAGCAAGATATTCAAATCTACCCAATTGCCTTACAAAAAGCATTTATAGCTAACAATCATTAAGTTAAGGCACCAGGTTTACTGCAGTCATCAAACCTGAGAGGAACTCTGGGAAATAATGGCAATGATACCCAGTTTCGAAAAGTACGTTCTACGTCATTTGGAATTGAGACCATAGGCTTCCTTGGGAACCAATTCTGGGAGCTGTTACCCCAGGAAATATAACAATTTAGGAAATTGCAAAGTTTCAAAAATCATATTCATGAATTAATGATGATGATGATGATGATGATGATGATGATAGATAGCCTGTTATTTGCAATGACTTACGTGTGAAGAAATATGTATATCTATCGCTTAATTCAGCACTGATTGGCAGAAAAGAAACAGGAAACTACACTTTCCCCTTTAAAAGCCTGTTTCGTGATTGCTCACTCATCAGGAGATGTACAAATGAAAAATTGATGTAACTATGAAATGTTTTTTCATTAGTACATCTCCTGATGAGTAAGCAATCACAAAACAGCCTTTTCGAGATGAAAGTGTAGTTTCCTGTTTCTTTTCTGCCAATCAGTGCTTATCTATGCTCTACTACCATGTATTGAGCACTATCTTCTGAAAACCAATACACTGGCTTTATATCGCTTAATTCAAGTATACAATGAGGCTATCTACAGCCATTGTAGTAAACGATTCGTCATTAAGATGGTAAAATGAAGCGATGATTAAAGTGACGTTAAGCAGTTGTGGCCTATGCTTTTGAAGACTGCTGCTCACAATCACCAATTAGTTTACATTTACTTGAATAGCTGGTTGATAATACCGGGCGGTACCTCGGATCTCTGGGCAAATTAAGGCCACTACCGCAGATTATTTGTAAATGCAACCACCATGGAAAATAATCTATGCAAAATTTCCAAAACAAGGCTAACATCTTTTTATTGTCAGGACAAGGTTAACATCTTTACATTGTCGAGAGAAGCGTGTTAGGGTATTTTGTAGGGTATTACAGTATTAGGCCAACGTGTTAGGGTGTCTCTGATATTGACCTAAGTGAAATCAAAATGATAAACGTTGTTGATTTTTCATCACAGCCAAGTGAACCGATTGACAACTTCACACTGGCAACAATTATCATGACAGTGATCTCCATCATCACTCTCCTCATCTTCCTGATTGCCATGGTCATGCTGGGGTAAGTAATATATCATGTTTTTTTATTTCTTTGTTGTCTGATATGAAAATCACTTCTGACAAGGAAAAGGCGAGAAAAAAAGGATGTTAAGAAAAACGTATAGTGAAACATTATAACTACTAAAGCTTTGCATGTGGCACTCACCGGAGTAGTACGTTAGAATAGTCTTTGATCGGTACAGAACTTGAGGATGGCAAGGAAAATAAAAACAGCAAAACCTACTACAGCAGCTTTGCGCAATATTAGTGAGCAATATACGGCTATAATAGCCTTAGAAAGCGCATAAAATCACCAAAATAATTACTAAAGCTTTGCGTCTTGAACACGTAAGAGTAGTAAAGCAAGAAGGAAAACAAAACCTAACTAATCATCATACTGCCAAAATTGTTAACAAACCTATATAGCTAAGTATAAGTGCAAAAAAGCTACTTTGGTTCTTACTCAAGTCACCAACAAAAGATTTACCACTGGGAATTCTGAAATTTGGTTCGTCTAGCACCATGGAAGTTATTTTCTTTCTTATAAGAAATAAAAGGTTATTACTATTTGTGGTGTATAAACTTCCCTTTTAGGTAAAATTCTTATTATGAAGAAATAGCAAATTCTTTACATGAAAAGGGAGTTGATAACTTAAAATTCTTTTCGATTGCTAATTATATAGATTACTTTTTCTCATTTTCAAGGTGTGTAAGAACGCAATACAGCCGTATGTATATGTATATTGCTGCGGCCTGCTTGCTGTCTCAAGTTGTATTCGTATTGGCATTGATGAAGAAGGATAACTGGGTAAATGATTCTTTGAAATGTCATCTTTTTTATCACTTCATTGTATATGTCTTTCATTGTCTAGACGGAGTCCCTCAACAAATCAAAATTCTTACGAAGAGCCCTAATCCTTTTCCAAATTAATCACATAACAGCTAGAATTTGAGGATGGCGACGAAAATCAAAAATACAGCGAACATAATAGTAGTTACTATATTTCCCTATGTTTCAGATTTTCTTCGCCATCCTCCAGCTCTATACTATATACAAGCTCTAAAACGTTTTTAATGTACTACATTAATAAGTGGGTGACGCATGGCTTTAGTAGCTATTTTCCTCACCATCCTCATGTTTTTTTCCAATAAAAGACTATTGCAATTTTATGACATCTGCTCTTTCCTGTTTTCTTTGCTTTGAAGGTTTTCGATGTAAAAAAGATATAAAAACGTTGTCTAGTTGTATGCTTATATATGACATACTTTTATCCATCATTATTTTTACATGTTATTTGCAGAGCATGTGTACGACAATGTCGATGATAATGCAACTGTGTCACACAACGGTAATGAGTTGGATGATGATCGAATCCGTCCATCAGTTATCTCGGATTAGATATTTCTTCAATGAGGCAAGCTCTAACATCGAAGCTTTCTACTCCTGCATTGGTTGGGGTGAGATTTCAGTTTCTTTGTTATAAAGCTCTGTTATCATTGTTACCATTGTTGTTGCTACTTTATTTTTGAAGTTTGCTAATGATAAAAGCTAGCATTTTTATCGAGGAGATTTATCAGCAAGTAATGTTACCAATACCCATAATTTTCCCAATAGTTCTTAATGAATCAACTCTAAGGCAGACTGTTTTTTACCTTCATGATATAGTTGTAGTTTATCAGTACAATATAGATATTGTTCAAAACTAGTGACTAAAATGATTGATTAACTATTAACTGCCATCGTTTTACTGTTGGATCCCTGTATGTAGCATGCTCATCAAAGTCATTAGAGAAATTTAGAAAGATAGTCTGGAAACTAAAAAAATAACGATTGTGTTCACTTTTGAATCTGTTTACGACTTGAAAAGCAGAGGGAAACGTTTCAGCAAAAGAAAACATTAGAAAATTGCATCAAGTTATATGTTTGATTCACTAGTTGAGCAGATCAAGATTACAAGCTAGAAAAGAAAAAATGGAAACAATATTCAGCTAAATTGATTTTGACGAAATTGACACAGATGATATTGTTAGTTTTCAGACCACATACCTCTAATGACTACGGCTACCTGAGATTTAACGACGTAGGGTTGCAAGGTTTCACAATGGAAGAATATCTTGATATTTATGTCAGCATACAAGCATAAATTTATCTTTCGCAGCTACCAAGAGTTCAAATTCAATGATTGAGTGTGGTTTCATTTATTTACAGGTTTCCCATTCGCTGTCGTCATCTCTCTGATTGGATTTCCTTTTGAACAGTTTTCTGGCATTAAGTAGTAAGTATACCAAGATTCTTTCATATTTTTGAATTAAAGAAATAAACAATTTATGAAATGTTTTAAAATAAGTAAAGCTGATTTCACCTGAGTTTGTAATAATACTCTCTATAGAGTTGCTTTCAACATCAAAGGGTATATAATGAGTCCTATGACGAAATTAATCTTTTTTAGCTGCTGGGTCTATGTGAAGGGATTGGACATGTGGTTCTTCGCTGGTCCACTGGTTGCTCTCTTTATTGTAAGTTCTTTTGTGAAATTTCATTTTAAATACTTGTCCTTACTTTTTTACCCTAACTTCAACCCTAACCCAAGCCCTTGCCCCAAGCCTAACCCCAAACATAACTTCTCTACAGGAAAAAAAACTCTTGACAGACTTCCTATGCAAACATTTAGGAGGGAGCCGAGAAGTAAGCAAAGGGAGCCATCCCTCCCCCTTTTTGAAGGAAATTCTAAAGATACTTTATGTTGACATCAAATCTTTATGGGTTATTATCAACAAGAAACGAATGCCGAAGGTGTTTTATGGACGCTCCCATTTGAGGTTTTGGCTACTTTCCTGGCCAATATAGATTTACAACCCACGCAAAGTAAAAAGGGATTTCAGCTTATGTTGGTATTCGGTTTGACAAGGGACCTAACATCTAAGATGTAAATCGAAATAGACACAAAAACAGCCTTTGAAATTGATAAAATCGTTAATTTTTTTCCAGATAAGTGCAATTCTACGCCTAATCACTTACTACGAGATTCAGAAGCACCCAGAACGTTTGAAACGAGACATCAACTACCAGCGAGCTTGGTAAGTTAAATTGGTATTCATCATAATGTCATCGAAGAAACTATCACTTAGGCTGTATCAGCTATTGGCTTGAAAAGGGAGAGACTTCTATGCGATAATGATAGAGATATTATCATCAAGCAGAATACGGTAGAGCGAACTAGAATATAGAAATTGCCAAAACCCTGGGCTGGAAATCAGAGGGATGTGAAGGATGAAATGGTTGCTACCCTATTTTATCAGAAAAATATTGTTAATTCTTATCATCAAGCACTCAACCATTGTTAAAAGGGTCTTTTGCTCGAGTCTTAATTCAGCCTTGTCATGCAAAGAACGAGGAGAGAATTAGTCACCTCAAGACAAAAAGGCAAAAAAAACATGACATGTTGTCACATCGAGAGAAATGACAAGAATTGCACTGCTCGAGTAGTTTAGCTATCAAATGGGTCCTTTTTGCTTAGCAAATGAATAAATACTTTACAAAAATAGCAAGCATATTTGCCTAACAACTACTCAATGCACTGCCTCGATCAGTTTAACCTTTCAGTGGGACTTTGTGCTTTGCACATAAACCAATATCTTACGAAGATAGCAAGCACATTTGCCTATCTTTCTACTCAATCAATATATGTGAGGAGCAAAAGGCTAAAAAGTATCAATTGAAAAGTTTAATTGTCGTGATTTCTTTCTTCACAGGAGAAGTCTGATTGCATCGGTCTTCTTCCTACCATTGATTGCTGCACTTTGGCTTGTTGCTACACTTGGCGTAACGAAACCCCAAAGCGAGGCTGGTCCTTATTTGATTGCCATTCCAGTTCTCAATCTCATTGTGGTGAGTTATCTTGAAATAACTAAAAGATTTGCTCCAAATATCAGGGAACTAAAGAATTTTCTGAGCCTGTACAAATATTGTGTCAGAGGGAAGTCACTTTCATTTTTGTTAGAACTTCTATCAAATAAAACCAGAGACCTCCGTGGTTTCAAATTGGAATAGACAAAATTTATCATTGGGCTACCTCAAGGAAATTCTCTGAGAACTTTATTGTTTCTAGTATGTTTAAATCACCCAACATGTCTGATGCGTGTTTTGATATACATGTTTGGAATTTCCCAATCATATTATTTTTGAATTGATTTTTCTTGGTGATTTTGTTTTCTTCCTTAAAAGGTCGTTAAGTCTTATTTCTTTTTTCTAGGGACTGATGGTTTTCATATTTTACTTCTATAAGAATGACGAGGTGATATTTCTTTAATAAATAAATTGATAATTAGATATTTCCTTTTCATGAAGCAACTTAAGCTTTAATAACGTTATGCAAATCATTGAGTATGAATAGAATTTATATTATTGCTGTTGCTGCTGTAAGTACTGCTCTTCTTTAAAATCTTTTACGTTCTTGAATGATTTTTATTGGGGTGTTTCTTTGCTCTCACAGGTTCACGATGCTTTGGTTGAGCAGAGGAAGATCAAGGAGAAGAAACGATTGTTGAGATATGAGCATCTCAGAGTAAGTGTTGTTTGGTTCTTTCTTTCGGTTCTAGGTGTCCACTTCTTTTCATACACATCATTCTTCAGGTTTGCATACACACCATTCTTCATTTTGATAACGGGCATACGCCTGAAACTTGTTAACTTTGATTATATCACATCTTACTTCTAATACAATTTATTTCTTTTATTTACATCATTCTTCACTCTCAAAAGGTGTGATGAGAACGCGATTCAGTGCTTGCAGAATTAGATCATTCTTGGTATTTCTTTCCAGTATATTTGCGTCTTCGTATGATCATTGATTGGTGAACAATGCTGACAAAATTAGACCCATCCTTACAAACTAGTTTACAATAGCAAACCCCTGTTCCTCTATAATACAGTGTATTCATTTGCTTTTTTCTGATTGAATGAAACTCAAATAGAATTTTTTCCCAGGTTACTCATTATCTTTTATCGTTTTCAGGGAATGAAGATGAAAGTAACATACAAGGATTAGAGGAACTTCAAATGCACATCCCTCCATATTTGTCAAGCAAATAACTGTATTCACATCACTGATCTCAATATAGACTGGATCGAGCATCTGTCGTTCTGAAATGAAGTCATTGGCGGCCATATTGGTAGGTCCAATTCAATACATTGAGATTCAATTAGAGGCTGCTTTTTCCTTTGACGATTGTTGGAATGTTATGAATGCTCAGCACGAGACTGAATAATCGTGCAGCTATTGTTAGCAAAGAATACAGGCAATTTAATTTTTTTGGCGGCCATATTGGGAGGCCAAACACAAGCCGAAACAATTGGCTTCAACATCTGAGTCCAGAGACAACAGAATGCTCAATCCAGTCTTTATTTTGAGATCAGTGATTCACATGAATTCACCTTTTCAATTGATTATAACTTCACTTTTATTATAAATTACCTGCATTTTGTTTGACATACTGAGAATATTTGAAGGCACTTTCATATTTGTTTGTTAGTTCATGTTTTGCTAATTTTACCAAACTTGAACTGGAGTAACAGATAATATGAAACTTACTGTATTGTAAATAGAATAATGCACGATTTACCCATTATATATATATATATATATATATAGATATACGCTGACCTGGAATGATATTGAAATTTGCACTGCTTATCAGACCAAATATTATCAATTCAACTTCTGAAACTGCTTTGCATTTTCCATTTCTTAATTGAATTAAGAAATAATTGAGAGCTTATCCTTGTTCATTGATAAGCGTGGCTCTCTTGGTTACAGAAACATTTCCACACATTCTTTATAAGCCATTTCAGCTCGAGCTCAGTACTGAAGAGCTGTTTCTTAGAATATTATTTCACAAGTTTTTGTACAACAAATGTCGATTGAATCTTGCATGCAAAAGTGTGCCGGGGTACTAAAATACAGTATAACCTACTTCTCTATTGCTGCGAAACGATTTCCACGACCAATTGGATGATAGCATACATCAATCTGCTTCATTATCTTGCTACATTCAGGGCAATCAAAGGCCAAATTCAAGTTTTGAATACGCTAGTGAATCAACAGATTGTCTGGACTATTTGATTAAGGAGACCTGCTTTCGAAGTAACGATGGTCAACCGCTAGATGATGGCATTATCTGAGAAGCATAGCTGTCTTAAACATTCCGACTTTATTCTTTAAGCCTAATTCAGTTAGATTTGCTCTTCCTCGCATCAAAAGCTCCTTACGCCTTTCCTTGCTATGTTTTCCTGTGAAAATGTTTTTAAACCCTATTCCAAAACATTACAAACGTTTGGATCAGAACTAGAAATTTCAAATTGTTGAGTACGGACTTGCTTATAAAAGCAGTTACTTATCATATTATACTAAGGTTTTGGAAAATGATTGAATTATAGCTATTTATATCATTTATTATCCTCTTAGTTGAATCTCTATGGCAAGCAGAATGAAAAATGCCTAATGAGAGCATTTAGCCTCCGTTTGAAATGTTTCTTCTGATTAGGAGACTGGAATAAATTGAAAAATAAGGCCTACATGAAAATCCTCTCGCAGCAATCTTGCAAAGAAGATCTTGCTATGAATTTTCGAAGAATAGTCCCGAGAGAAGTTCCAAAATTGAATTTACTAGTTAGAAAACGAAGTTTATATCTTGATGCCAATACAGGAAAGCAAACATTCGCTTGTAGGAAGGTGAGAGAGGATCCAATTTCCTTCGCCGTAGCAGCAAGCTTAGGCCCACGAGTGTCATATTACAGCACGGCATCAAAGATGGACAAGGACTCTGAAGTCACTCATGATGAGAAAAACTCGTGTTTTTACATAAAACTCAACGATGGAGGTATGCAAAATAATTTGATAATTTAAAGTATGAAATTATTTTAATAGCTGTTTCTATTCTCTGATATCTTAGCTTTTAGTGAAACTTGGCATACTAAAGATAATGATGAACGTATTAAGCATTTAAATATTGAAGGTTTTCATAATTATGAAGGTCAATTTGGAAATAATCGAAAAGGAGGCTGTGGGTTTTTCGTTGCTGAACATCTTTCATATTCTATAAGAACTGACCTAAATAAATCTTATAAAGATTCTGATTGTGAATTTGAAGCTTTTTGGATTGAAGTTGAGAATAAATTGAAAGCTAACTCAATTTTTGGTGTTTTATATAACCATCCTCGCAAAAATACGTCCGCTTTTCTTGACTATTTACAATCAATCTTTGCCAAAATAAATAGAGAAAAAAAGCTAATTTTTTTATGTGGAGATTTTAACCTGAACCTTCTTCAGTCCGACACGTCTCCAAATGTTGATTCTTTCTTAAATTTAATGCTTTCAAACTTTTTTCAACCATTAATATTAAAGCCTACTAGATTTAACGATAGATCAGCACCCAGTCTAATTGATAATATTTTCATTAACTCTCTGGAACCCCTTACAATTAGTGGTAACCTAATAGATAAAATATCTGACCACTTATCAAACTTTGTGTTTTTTGGTGATCAGCTAAGCAAAGCTAGTAATATAAATAACAGCATGTATAGAGACTATCGAAATTTCAATATAGAAAATTATTTACAGGACGCACGACAAATGAATTTTTATCATAATGATGAGAATCGTGACTCTGATATTAATTGTAAATATGAACATTTTCAAACTAAATTCTTTGAACTATTAAATAAGCATGCTCCTTTAAAAGTTAAGTCTAAACGTTTGAAAAGGCAACAGCGTAAACCCTGGATTACTAAAGGTATTATTAAATCTATTTCAACGAAAAACACACTTTTGAAAAAATTTATTAAGACGAAAGATGATTTTTGGTATGAAAGGTATAGAATTTTTCGTAATACTCTCAATCGTGTAATCAAATCTAGTAAACAAATCTACTACTCCTCGTACTTCGATGAATTCAAACATGATTCTAAGAAAGTTTGGAAAGGAATTAACGAAATCTTAAATAAAAATAAAGCTAAATGTTCTCAAGACATAAAACTAAACTTCAAGGGCAAATTAATTTCGGATAATAAACAAGTTGCAAATGCATTTAATCATTTTTTTACAAACATAGCCCAGAAACTTGCAGATAAGCTAGGGCCTGCTAAAGCAAACCATAAAGACTTTCTAAAATCTCCAATTCAAGAAAGCTTTTTTATAAATCCTGTTAATCCAGGTGAGGTCAAAAGTGAACTTATGAGTCTGGATGAATCAAAGTCACCAGATTCGTATGAAATCCCAATAAGCATGGTTAAATGCGTAAGTGACCCTTTATCCAACATACTTTCAGATTTGATTAATGAATCATTCAGTTCAGGTACTCACCCTTCCCTTCTTAAATTTGCAAAGGTAATACCGATATTTAAGGCCAAATCCAGACTAGAGGTTTCAAATTATCGACCAATATCACTATTACCGATTTTTAATAAAATTTTTGAAAAACTCATGCACAAAAGGCTAACTACTTTTTTAGATAAACATGATGTACTTTTTGCACATCAATTTGGCTTTCAGAAAAGTAAATCAACGACACAAGCAATACTAGACTTATGCAACCAGCTAACAAATGCTTTAAATAAAAAAGAAATCTCCTGTTGTATATTTTTAGACTTTGCAAAAGCATTTGACACAGTTGACCATAAAATTTTATTAGATAAACTTAGCCATTATGGTATAAGAGGTTCTGCTTTGAATTGGTTCAAATCTTATCTTGCAAGTAGAACACAAAAAGTTTCCATTAATGGTACTCTGTCTGAACCACAAACTATAACTCATGGCGTACCACAAGGAAGTGTTCTAGGGCCTCTTCTTTTTCTTATATATATTAATGACTTACCTTCTTGCTCTAGTATTCTTAAATTCCATCTTTTTGCCGATGATACAAGCATATTTTTTTCTTATAACAATGCAAAAGACCTCGAGTCCATTGTAAATCTTGAACTTAAGAACGTCTCAACATGGCTTTCTGCAAATAGACTAACCCTTAATGTTGATAAATCTAATTTTCTTACAATATCTAATAAGAAAAAAGGAGAATCTGCCATCGATATTAAAATTGATAATAATTCCATTAAAGAAAAAGACTATATAAAATATCTTGGTGTTCTTATAGATAACAAATTAAATTGGAAGCAACACACACAGTATGTAAATACAAAAGTTTCAAAAGGCATTGGAATATTGGCAAAAATGAGGCATTTTGTATCACAGGACGTTTTAAGACAATTGTATCATGCCTTTATTGCGCCACATATCAGCTATGGTCTCATTTGCTGGGGTAGTGCATCAAAATGTAATACAACTTTATTGAATAAAAGTCTCAAAAAGGCGGTTAGAATTATGAATTTCGCAGACTATAGAGCTAAATCGAAACCTTTATTTTCTAAACTAGGCCTTTTTAACTTTGATGATCTTTTTAAATTAGAAGTTGCAAAGTTTATGTATGACATCAACAATAACAGCATAACTCCTGTTTTATGTGATTTATTTCAAAAAACAAATGCAAGGCATAACTATAAAACTCGTCAAGCAACTAATAAACAGTTTTGCTTGCCTATGGTGATAACAGAGGCAAGGAAAAAATTTATTAATTTTACCGGTATAAAAGTTTGGAATCAAATTCCACTTGAAATTCGTTCAATGTCTAGTAAAAAACTATTTAATAAATTTCTCCGTAAGTGGTTACTACAAAATTGTTAAAATGACAAAAATTTATCAATTAGTACAGAACTCAAATCATTTCCTTCCATCTACTGTTTACAATGAAATGACTTTAATAAAATCTCCAACACTACCTCTAATTTCATCAACCGTGTCCCTGTTTTTTCATTTTTTTACTTTTATTATTATTATTTTTATTTTTTTATTTCTTTTTTATTCTGACTTTCTTCACATCTATTGTTCTGTTACAGTTTAAATTCAAATCGTTTACCAATTAATGTTGATCCTAATATTTACAAATGTTTTATATTGTTATAAATACCGTCATGTTGAATTTTACTATAAAAGGGCACTGGGCTCGATAACCTTAGGGTTCTTCTCAGTGTCCTTGACAACTTTTATTAAATCTATTAGAATGTTATAAGCATAATTTGTCTTTTAATTATTATATATTGTATTTTGTACTAATTATTGTTATGCTTAAGATTAGTTTGTAAATTGTTGTTGAATGAAAAAATTTGATTTGATTTGATTTGATTTGATTTGATTTTCTTCCATCTTGCTATTACTTTGTATCTGTATACAACTGTATATGGTGATAAATTCAAAAATAAACGAAATTCAAATTGATAAATTCAAAAATGCTTGTGTTAAACGTTTCGATATACATCTTCATCAGTAACTGTGAGTTACTGATGAAGATGTATATCGAAACGTTCAGGACTCACGCCATGAATTTTGTGGTGGGGGGGCCAAAATTGAAATATGATAAATTGTATGGCATACTTTAGGTATCTATAGGTATACTGCAAGGACTGAAGGTCATCACCATTGAGGGTTAGGGGTGTTGGGGACGCTGTAAGCAGGACCGCCGAGAGAAGGGCCCGGAAAAATGAAGCTTTGAGTTTTTCATTAAAAGCTGTTTTGATATCAAAGAGCTGGGCCCGTTAAAGAGCCTGAGAAAATGAAGTTTTCTCTCTGTCCGTTACACATCTCTAGTGATATCCCAATTCATTCCTTTAGCCAATCGTTAAGTACATTTGCTTCTTGAACAAAATCGTTAAACTAAAGTATGGCGACATATTCGTAACATATGCACTATCCTGTAGATATCTTACAGATACAGTACAGTCTCTAGTAGAACGTTCAAGCTCAAGCTCTAGCTTATCAAAAACTTCGTGCAAATTGCGAAACATAAGAAAGATTGAAGAACTTGGCTTTTCTAAGCATCAAGATCGAACTCACAACTCACCCAAGAAAATATAATTCAGTGGTATAATAAATACCTTACTATAATAAATACTAAAAAGTGAATCTATTAAAACAACTGTTGCAAAAGTATATTCATCCATATCAATAAAGAAATTATCTTGTGTTAAGAATTATTCGTCATTTCATTGCAAAATTGCAGGCATTTTAGTTGAAGCACAGGGGTGGGCCAAACATACATATGTAGAAAGGAGGACTAAAGGATTCTTAGCCATTTTGAGACGTTCTAAACTGCAAAGTCTAAGAAGCTTCCGGGGGCCTCGCCCCCTTGACCCCCAGCAGGGCTCTACCCTGGACCTGCTGGGGGTCTCTCAGCACCCCAAACCCCCAGCTGTATTAGGCAACTGACAAGGGGCCCGTATTCAATAATTGCCCCGGGGCCCGGCCTCGCTCTCGGCAGCCCTGGCTGTAAGCCCCCCAGCTGGTCCAGTTGGCTAAGCCTGCGGGAGCCCCTGAAATCCTACCACTTTTAGGCCTTGCTTTGGCTCAGAATCATATAAATAACAAGAGCAATACAAATATCTAAATTATTGTTCACACTAGGGCTGTCTAGGGGCTCTCCAAATGGGCTTAAAATGCACACGTTGCTAATATGAAATTCATAACAGTAGCAATCTAACCTAACGGATCTGAATGGGTGATTTTGTAAAAGAAATGGTTGGGAGCGAGCGTAGCGAGCGAAAAATGTAAGGTTTTTTTGCAAAAGCTTAGGAAAACCATCGGAAATCTAAAACATAGCAGTGTCTTAAATGGTCATCAACCAGCAGGAGTACATTTTACAAATTATAGTCATGTTTTTACGAATAGAAAAATTAGAACCTATCAAGAATGTCTTCCATGTAAATGAGATGAGGTAAAAAGCGAAAAGCGAGCGTAGCGAGCAACATTTTTTAGCCTTCGTTCCCTGGATATCATCAGAGATATTAATCTTAGAGCTGCAGGATAGATGAGGGAGGAAAATTTACTGTCATTCACCGATAAGTTCTGGCATGACAGTCTCTGAAAATCCTCCAATAGATGCTTTCTTGTGCAGAATGGTCGAACGAACACTTTTCAGCACATTTTCTGACATAATCTTAAAAGTTTCATAATAATAAGAAATAAAAAAGTTCTGACAAACTCAAGAATTTTTTCAATAATTCCTGACAGATTTTTCACTGGGATCCTGTGTGCCCTCTAGCCACTGCACCCCTTCTAAATAGTTTTAATTCTTCGCGCCTACGAGAATAAAGCTCTGGTCTGGCTTAAATAACACAAATTCTAAAAATTAGTTATCTTTTTGATCAAATTGGTGGGGGGGAGGGCCATGGGCCCTGTGGCCCCCCCGATGGCGTGGGCCCTGACGTTTAACACAAGCATAGTTTATTTTTGAATTTCTCTTAGAATTTTATAAACTTAGGTAGTTAGGCTCTCGTATTATTACTGTATATGGTTGAATACCTATAATAGTAATGACGTCAGTGACGTCACCAAAATATTTTAGAAGCCTTCTCAAAAGGCCCTTATTTCTTCTTTGAAATTCAACTGGCTTACTTCAATTCAACTTAAAAAATTTCTGGTCTTAATGCAGCAAAGGGCGGACAGGTTGCTTTCCTTTGAATAAGCAGTTGAAAGGATGTAACTTTGGCTGTTACTGGAAGGAGGGGGGAGGCAAAGGGCTTTTAGGGGCCAATAAGAACAAAGCAATTTACTATTTATAAACTAAAAGTTATCCTTAAAGGAAAACTGGGCCATTGTATCTGTCTTTACCTTGGGAAATGGTAGGTTCCAAGGTGGTTTACATTCTGAGGAGCAGATCAGATCAGTGTGAAGCATATCTGTAAAGGAAGTGGTCATTTATCCAAAGCAATGGTAGAAAGTTTAACAATGGAAATAATTGGCTAAAAATTGCCAAGTCCGCTGTATTACACTCTTTATTTCTCTAAGAACAATTCTATAGGAACACAAGCTCAAATTTGGCCAAAACTTAGGAACAAGCTAAGAACAAACCGAGGCTGACCATTTTTGACTCAATATGAAAATTTTACGAAATAACCATAACACTGAGAAATGATTATAAAACAAGCAGATGTACAGCAGACAGATAATGTCAGATTATACTGATTATGATTAGATTATAAATTGTACTTGAACTGCAAATGAGATCTTCCGATTTTCAACTTAGGCCCAGGGAACTGTTGACATTTTTACATAGGGGTTCTGTTTTGTTACATTTGAGGCTCTAGCATACATAAGAAACTACAGCCTTCCATCTTGAAAAGTATTTCCTCTAATATGATTTTTCTTGAATTTTGCAAAGCCCCTTTTTATAAGAAACTCTACAGCCTGGTTTTATGATTTGAGTTTCTTATATGCGGGGATTTAGTGTAAGTCATATCAGTCACAATCACAAAATAAGGCCCCGTTTACACGATACCGTTTTCATTTCATAACGGATTGGTTTCATATCGGATTGGCCTTCTGTTTACACGAGACCGTTTTTATTCCATACCGGATTGGCCTCCTGTTTACACGAAAACGCACCAATCCGATATGCTTCCATACCGTTTTCGCATTTTTGAATGAAAACGCTCTGAAAGTGGCATGAAACCAATCCGATATCGTGTAAACGGTCAAATCCGATACCAACTCAATACGGAACCTTATTATCAATTCTGCGAGCCTCTTATTCGTCTAGGCAGAGGTCAATCCCTTCGCAGTACGCAGCAAAACGTTCTCGTGTAAACAGAACCCCAATCCGCCATGAAATGAAAACGGCATCGTGTAAACAGGAGAAATTTTCATACCGGATTGCCTTACCCAATCCGATATGAAATGAAAACGTGTAAACGGGGCCTAAATCCACCAGAAAGGACACAACTTCTCTCTCCCTGTCCATCTGTCTATTGGTTCCTCCCTGAGTTATTGTTCATTTTTTAGGTTGTTGACCAGTCGGAATTTATGTTGTTATTCTGTATCACTGATCATATCATTACCCTAACCCAAGCAATATCGGTTGGCTGGTTTGCCAAATAGCCCTGTTTCTTGAGGAATAAATAACTTGGAAATATCATGTACCTTATCGGCCCTTTTTACGCCGGCCCTAAATGGCGTTAATTTTCGTCCTGCGGCGGAATAAGGGCCGGTGTAAAAAGGGCCGGCGTTAAAAGGGCCAAAATTTTACATATTTTCTCAAAAAGCGGCGTTAATTTTTTATTATATTTTTTGCTGACATGCACCTTATTTTAGGCTTTATTTGGATATAGTAATGTATAATTAAACAAAATTAGAAGAGAAACAGCAAAAAAAGAGTAAGTAAACTACTATAGATTAGCAAAGTTAGTGCTCTTTAGTTTAAGAGTTACTAAATCATATGTATATGTCCTGAAATGGGTTTCCGCACAAATGGGATAGGTTTGAGGCTTGGATAACTGCCTCAGTAATGTGTGCCTTCCTATAGCCGGAAAGAATGAGCTCTTTAGATTCCTGTGAAGTGTTTATACATTTCAATGATTTGAGATATGAGACTAGGGAGGAGCAGTGTGAATTTGAGGTGGAAGAAGACGCCATCGAAGTGCAGTCGGACGAAGAGGTAGATACAGAATGCACCCAGAAAGAGACGATCGTAATTGACTAATTTTTTCACGAAAGTAGCTACTTTCTTATCTTTTTCAAGGATGAAACATGTCTGTAAAATATAGTTTTAAATTTTTTCTTTCCTTGGTCTTTGTCCGGCGTAAAACCCGGCCCTAAATGGCGTTAAAGCAGATTCTTGGGGTGGCGGAATTAGGGCCGGCTTAAAAAGGGCCGGCGTTAAATTAGGGCCGGCGTAAAAAGGGCCGACAAGGTACTCAAACTAACCTTTTCTAGCTCATACCGGCCAAAACCGGCCACATGATTTTTCTGGTGAAGAGCCACAACTGGCAGTCCAAATATGGTAAGTGAAATTCCATATTTAGCTTCCAAACACGTGCCTAGCTTGTTTACATTGTTATTCTTCAAATAATTGTAAGACAACCAGTCAGAAGATGGAATGCTAAAAGCCTTAAAATGTTCTTAAATATTTGTAAAATGAGCCTTAAAAAGTTCTTAAAATGTTCTTACTTCTGAATCATATAAAACCCTCATTATCTTAAAATGTTGGTTCAGGAAAACGCGATTTCCGGACAGACAAACACAGGCCAGTAGACCGAAACTTACTATGCTAAAGCCTCGAATGTAACAAAACAGAATCATGATGTAAAAATGTCAACAATTCTCTTGGCCTAAGTTGATAATCGGAAGATCTTATTTTCAGTTCAAGTACAAACAATCCACTAATGCAAATTCCCCTACCTAACATAACAAGGTATGGATGCAAACAAATGTAAAACGATTAAAGATGTAAAAGTAAAAGAAGAAGGAACAAAACAACTACACTCTCATTCTTCTATAAGAATAATTTTATATGAACACGAGCCTCAAATTTGGCCAAAACTTAAGAACAAGCTAAGAACAAACCGAAGCTGACCATTTTTGGCTCAATTTGAAAATTTTATGAAATAACCATAAGACTGTGGAATAATTACAAAACAAGCTATAGTACAGCACACAGATAATGCCAGATGGTAAAGAGAGTCAAACTTTGCAATAATTAACACTACTGATAGCAAAAAAGGCTTCCCAGGCAATATAAAGGTAAGAACAAAAAAGTAAGAACATTTCAGACTGAAAAAAGAGGAATATTTAAGAACAGCCAGCTTCAAATAAAATTTACTGGTTCTCATAAAAAAAAGATTGTACGTCACACATCTTACTTTGCATTTCATCAACACGCATTTTTTTTATAAGCAATTTCAGCTTGAGCTCACTACTGAAAATTGCTTAGCTAGAGGGCCAGTTTGAGTACTCAAAATTGCTAAGCGATTGCTTAGCTTTTTATACTTGAAGATTCGTTTCTTAGAATACTATCTCGCAAATTTTTGTACAACAAATGTAAATGGTATCTTGCATACAAAAGTGTGCCAGGGTACTAATATCCACTAAAACCTGCTTCTCTATAGCTTCTGCACGATTTTCATTGCCAATAGCATCTCAACAATAATTTCCAAATTGCTTAGCATTCCTCGATCCAGTACTGGAATTGCTTAAGTTTTTGTCTGGTCGAGTACTGACTTGCTTGTAAAGCAGTTGCTTATGAAAGAAAATGCGTGTATTGATAAATTTCGCTGTGAGACACAAGACAACTTATTGAAGTTATTTGATTTGTACTTCCTTTATAGGAAAGGCCTTATTAGAGTATGAAGCTATGCCGAACGGGATTCTAGATTTTTACCACACAGAAGTGCCACCTGAACACCAAGGAAAAGGAATTGCGAAATATCTTGTGAAGGTAATTACAAACTCTCGATGTTGCCTTTGCCTGAGCTCACACTGTACCATATTTGTGTACACACGCTTGGTAAAAGCTTTTAAAGGAGGTCCTTCAAATGTTCATACTGATCAGTGATTTCAGGCGTTTCATGTGGCATTTAACAAGTGCAATGCACAAGCCATTAAAAAATAGTGCATTGTGAATACAGCCTTAGACCACTTGAATCAACCTATATTTGATAGTTGTTTGATTTTCTGAAACACTAAGTATTTGCAATGTAGAATCTCTCTCTCTCTAGGTATCATGTCCTTTCAGTACGTAGGTGATCATAGATTTCCACTTCTTTCTATCTTTGGAGGTTCTTAGCATTATTGGATCGAGTAATTTTCTCTCTCAATCTCAGGAACTTGAGCTTGCATTCATTTACTGAGACTTGTCAGATAGTTCAGACATGGCCGTCCACATCCTCTTTTGCCTTTATTTTTGCTTGTTGTTATTTTTCTTCCAGTAGCTCTTTCCTCGTTATATGCCCTAAAAATTCCATCTGTCTTTTCCTAATGAATTTGATAAGCCTCCTTTCTTCTCCAGCTCTTTTTAAAACATCCTCATTTGAAACGTGATCACCCAAGAAATTCTCATCATCCTGAGAAACCACATTTCTGCAGCTTCCAGCCGGCTTTCCATCTGAGCTGATATTGTCAAGCATTCACTGCCATTGGTCAAGATGGAATAGGCGTAGCAGCGAATGATTCTCTTCTGTGTTACAATATACATTTTTCAATCTCTCAATACTTTTCCTAGATTTTAAAAAGCCTGCTTAGACATACCAATTCTTTTCTTCATCTCGGAATCGCATTTTTCATCTTTAGTTGTTATACTTCAACGGTAATTGAATGATTTGACTTGTTTGCTGGTAGTGTTTTCAGTATTTAGATCACATGATTGACCAGGTTGTTTGCTTATTATCAGTCTTAATTGCAAAAGCAAGTCAATAACGTAAATAATGGTGAAATTTCAAAAGTGGGACTCGTTCTCTATCCATTCACAAAATACCCAGCCAGCCAATACATATTGAGCATCAGTGAGGTTATCGAAGTGAATTTGCAATGGAGTAAAAAAACTTGTCATATGCACTTGTCCCATGATAACTCGTTATTTCTGCCAAAAGATTTGGAAGAAAATTCAATGATGCAAACAATATGAATAGGGGTGTTCTCTGATGCCTTTTATGCGTGAGAAAGTTCACATTTTATACCATATAACTTGCTTCATAAAACTACACTCAGTCTTTTTACAATTAATTGTAGGACCCTTTTTCTTACTTTCTTCCACAACTCTGTCTAGAAAACTCTGTAGTTTCGCCTTAGATTGGGCTATTAGCACAGTGTCATCAGCATAACGTAGGTAAAATCATGCCCACCTACAATAAATCATTCAATATCTTCTAACTCCCTCAGTATCATTTCCCTCTATATATTGAATATAGAGGGAAATGATGTATATAATATATATATAAATAATATATATATTAAATACCTCGACATGCAACTTCCCGAAACATGTTTTTGAATGCGGCACCAACCGTAAGAATTTAGTCGAACCTTTATTTAAAATCTACGTTTTTATGTCACTGAATGACTCAAAACTCTTGACCTCTTATGAGGAAACTCTTTTTAGGGCAGGACACGCCCTGCTTAACACTTAATATCTAATTATCTTTAATCGTTTTGTATACTCTTATAAATAACCTTAATTTTTCATGTCAGTCACACTCTGATGAAAGCATTAGCTTGAAAGGCCTTAGTGTGCTTAAATTGTTTACATGTATTTTTCAAGAAAAAAATAAAGAAATTCTTTAAATCTATCCCGACTTTTTGGCTCATCCGAATCTTTTAGTATTATCTATTTGTCTTTGTTGTACCAATATTAAATAGAGTGTAGAATCTAAAAACGTCAATTCTTTTCAGGGGGCAACCGACTATGCATTCAACAATGATTTTAAGGTGAAACCAACCTGCAGTTACGTCTTGAAATATGTCAACGAGAATCTCAACTCTGAGCAACAGAAAAGAATTGTAAAATAAACTAAGAAGAATTCAGAATTTTCCATTAAGGTCAGTGAGATTAAATAATCTATATTTTGTATGCTAAAATAATACGAGAGCCTAACGATCTAAGTTTATAAGATACTAATAGAAAAATTCAAAAATAAACTATGCTTGTGTAAACGTTTCGATATTCATCTTCATCAGTAACTCAGTATAAACTTAGATCGTTAGGCTCTCGTATTTTTTGTATGCTAATATATTTTATGACAGAAATTTTTATTATATGTAATGTTGGGGTATACACGCTTTCTTTTGTAAGACATGCCTATGTAAGAAACGTCTTTGGGTAAAAATTTTCATATGAAATAGACAAAAGAAACATTCTTACAAGTATAAGCCCTAGGCCTAGCAGGAATGGTGAACATGTTTTTGTGAAGAATAGCACTTAAAGTTGACGAAAAATCTAATGGAAAACAGCAAAAGGTTCGACTTTGGTTTCGTGTTGATGACATGTTGCTAAGATTGGATAATTTCCTAATTCTAACCATGATTGGAGCTCCAAATCTAAAAGCAGCTAGAGCTTCCAACAGGATAACAGAGGGTTTGTAACTATGGGCCTGTCCATGGAATCTGCTCTTAAGAACCACCCCCTTGTAAGCGTATCAGCCGCATTTGAGCATAAAACTATGTCTTCTTCTAAGCATACAAGTCTACTAACATTAACCATCATCTTTACATTACCATTATTATACAAAAACATTTTAAGCTGCAGTTAGAAAAAAATCGAAGTCTTAGCATAGTCATAAGGGAAAGACTGTGCAAGAGAAATCTACAATAATAGCCTTTGTGCATACTGACAAAGAAAACTTTTTAAAATTTCACCAAATCATTTGACTGATTTGATAGTAGAGCAGATGGAGTGTACTCTAACGAAAAAAAAAATTATTAAGATATTCAGAGCGATATTCAGTACAAAAAACGAAAAACAATTGACATTGTTGTGAAGGAGACTAAACGCTACTTAAGAGAGATAAAATTAAATTTTGGGGAAATTCCACCCCCCCCCCCCCCCCACAAGGGTCTACACCCAGTTATCAGGCTCCTTGACAAGGTGCCGCTGCGCAGCCAGTTATGGAGTCTGCTAACGACCCATGGTGACTGGCCTGCGTGAGTTCGTGGTAACATGGCTGCCAAGATGGTGTAGGTTTGCTTTACTGATGTTCTTCTTGATATCGTTATTTTAAGGTTATTTTAAAAACAAACGAGTCGTTATTGATTGATATCTTGGGTATCAAAACCCGAAAGTCGTGACAGGCAAACATTGTCCTTTTCTAGACTATCTGTCACTTATGACTACAATGGTTAAAAAGATAAGCTTAGCTATACACAGTTATTATTATGGAGAATAAATACATTAAAATGATACAACAGGAAATACAATAGTAAAACAAAACCACAGTTAAAAGTAATTTATACATGAAAACTGTTTTGCAAATGTCACTTCCATAAAAAGACTTTGCCACTTGAGTTGCCACCAACAACAATGTCCAGGGTAGGATGAAAAATGTTTAAAGATGTGATGGAGGAAAGGTTTTCATGCGACATCTGAGCGATTTTGCTTCCTTTACCAGCAGACGTATAAAAGTCAATCTAAAATGGAAATATAAGTTTTAAAAGTACTCTGATAGATGTGCAAGGAAAGTACTCCATATCAGAGGAGCTGGAAAAAAATCCAAACAAATATTTGCTGTTGTTCTTGGTTTTATCGCCTGTGTAATCAAAAGACAGTTTTGAATACATTATTTCAACCTACAGTGATGTTTAACAAAATTATTCTTTTTATGATACATTAATGAAGGTTTATAATTTGGGCTTAATGGTAGCTACCTTTTTACTTCTTTGCGCATTTGTTGCGATATAGTTGAAAATTGTTGCATAATTGTTAGAAATCGTTCAAAAAACTTTTTGAATCGTCCTGAATTGTCCATTAATGTTGCAGATAGTTGTAACAATCCTTTCTTAGTTATTGTGAATCGTTTCAATTAATAAGTAGAAGCTCTTTGACTAGCTGCCAATGAAGTGGTAATGAAAACAAGCAGGGAAGTTGATCTTGAGAACTTACTGCTCTAGGTCTTGCCATACTTCCAACAACAAAATAATCATCGTTTTTGGGATCCCAAGTTGCTCTGAACTTTGTCAGCCATCTACCAGTTTGATTAAAATGTCTGAAAGGGAGACAACTTGACTTCTTGAAAGAAGCATACACCAGAAATGTTAGTGACTAATATTCGTTTATCAAATGGTACTTTATAATCTGCGTTGCGATAACAGAAAATATTGCTCGATACATAACGGTAAAGCCTAAATATAAAGGAAAATACTCATTCATCTTGACACACCGGTTTTGTGATTGCTCAAACGTACAAGATCAGATTTGTACACCTGCTGACGAGTGAGCAATCGCAAAACAGGCTTGTCGAGATGAATGAGTTGCTTTGTGCTTCTTTCCTACAGATTATAATGGCACTTCACACGTACAAAACTATCTATTTACTACATCTGATAGTGGCAATAAATTTCTCTCAATTTTTGTAATTTCTTCAAACACATTGAAGCAACCAACATGTTTGTAGTAATTGCAGTATTAAATGAAACTGTTTAATCAAAATTCTAGAATGAATACAAGTCTGTAAGACATACTTAAGCATACACTTTGCAGGTGATTGAATGTGTCCATTGCTGTTTACATCATACACTCTACAAAAAGAAAATTTTAGTTAATTTGCAGTGAAAGTTGAAACAATGACAAGACTTAAAAATCTTCGAAAATTGCTACCTAGTTGAATCTAGTCGTTTCCTAGCATACCTGTTCCTAATTCGTTTCATATTTTAGCAAATTCAAATTCCCTTTCCTGATCACAAAACTGCTTATAGCAATTAGAATCACAATAATTAACTATAAATAAATAATAAAAAAAATGATTGCAGTCTGATGATTGCGTAAGCATGAAACTTTAAGTAACAGAGAGCCAGTCTCCTTTCTTGTTTCTATTCTATATTGCTCTGTACGTTCGTGCATCGAGCACTGTGATACGGCGTTGATAACGCATTCGCTATAGACATAAATAAAAAATAATAAATACCATATGTAAACGAATGCATCCCTACCTAATTGTATCATCCAGTGATGTTGTAAGGAGTTTTTCTCCTGTTTTTGGACTGAAAAATGCAGAAGACGTAACCCTGCCACATCTGATTTCACTCAGCTTAGACTTGATCGTTTTCGCTTTCCGCAGATCCCAAGTAGCAACAGACCTAAACAATCAAAGCAAAGGAACGCATGATCTAACAATTAAATGATTGCAGTTTATTGCATTTTAGTTTATTGCATTCTTAATCGGCAAGAAGAGTGTTCTTTACCTTACAGGGTAGAAAAGACACCCAAGGAACCTTACATATATTTTGTTACTCTGAGTTTCACACTATTGCGATCATAAGACAACTGGAGAACTGCTTGTCTAATGATCTTAATAGCGTGAGGCGTGAAACTCCGATTAACAAGATACATGTAGTATTCTTTAAAGCAGAATGAACACATTAAAAAAGCAGAAATTTCCCTTGGTTACTCTGAGTTTTGTGCTTACGCACTCGTCAGACAGACTATACCAATATCCAGATACACTATACCAATTGATTTGTAGTCTGTCGGAGGAGTGGGTAAGCACGAAACTCACAGTAACAGAAGGACATGTCTGTTATTTAATGTGTTCATTCTGCCTTATAATTGCTCTATAATGTATATTGAGCCCTATAGCCAGGATAGGCACTCTCTTCTCGAATTAGAAGTAGTCTTCTTTATGTGTTACTTCTATTCATTGAACAATTAGTAAATAAAGGAACAAAACAAAGGACAATTTTAAGAATAACTGAGCTAATTGGGTAGAAATGAATAACATGAATTACCCGTCTTGGCAACTTGTTGCAATAAGATTCTCATTAATTGGATGACAGTCTACCCAACGAACCAGCTTTCCATGTGCTACAAAATTTTGTTCCTCTTTTCTGTTGGGAAAAAATAATATTTTTTATTTTAGGTTTAGAAATTAGAGGAAGAAACTACTGGAAGATTTTTATTGATGGGAATCAAAATAGACAAAGCTTCATTGTTATGAACCATACTTCATAAGGCATGGTCAACATGGGAAATTAAATTTCACAAGAGCAGGCTACTGCAATTGAACTATGCCAGATCCTTTGTTGTGATGGAAGGCACGTGCACTAACCACTGTTCTAAACCAGGACAATAAGTTAACACAGTAATCTTGAGGTGTATCCGATTATCTTATCAGCTTATCTGCAGTGAGATATTGAGTCAGGTTTCGTCATAAGGCATGGTCTAACACTAGAAATTAAATTATACCAGAGCAGGCTATTGCAATTGACATGTGCCAGCACCCTATGATGGTTATATGCTGATATGTTAATGGTAGTGGTCTGCTGTAGTAAATTTTTTGTGATATATGTTCACATGCAATATAATTCAAGGTTGTTATAAGTGACATACCCAGATCTGATATCAACAACTCCGACAGAATAGTCATTTTTCCCAACCACAACAGTTTGTTGAGACTTGGCAATCCATGCAAATGCATTCAGTGATACATTGTCATCCTCAGGTTCTGCATAAGCCTACAAAAAGATTTGAAATTCATTACCACAGTATTCTTTTAATTGAATAATTCCTTGAATTGTTCGAGACCCAGTGGTGGCATATGTCAAATGCTCTGGTTTAATTAAATTCTTTTAATTGAAATATATCTAAAATAGAATAAGATGCATTGTACTGCATAGAGCAGTGCGAAAACTTGCTGATATCAAGCCTTACCTCTGTAAAAACCTGTTTTTCCAAGTCACCACACCGCAATGTTCCATCATAAGAACAACTATAAATTTTGGTGTAATCCAATGGACAGACACTGACGACATTGATGGGTCTGGTGTGAGGCTCAAACAGATAAACTCCATCTTGTCCTTCTTCTGAGTCCTGAAGATAAAGAAAATGGTTAAAATGAAATGAAGGATGGAAAATAAAATAATAGAAAAAGTTTCTTTATCCTTATCCAAAGAAAAATTTTTAACCTAGATATCCTGAATAATGGTAATGGTATATCCTAATTGTCAAGAAGAGTATTCTATGCCCTGTGTGGTACAAAGAACACAACAAAATGATGATACTCTTAGTTTCATACAATTGAAATCATCAGACTACTAAGTTCAACTACTCATGTCTGTGATATATACAGGCATAAACCAATACCTTACAAAGACAGTAAGTGTATTTGCCTATCAACTATCAACAACAGCAGGCCTAGATATTATATTATTCAAACATTTTGTACACTATCAATTGTTTGTTTTATGCGATAGAGCAATACTCACAACATCCCAAATACCAATCCTTCCCCACTTGCTTCCAGCAATAACCAATATCTTGCTTTCCATGGGATGAATTGTTAATGAGAATATTCGGTTTGGCGTCACTTTCGAGGCATGGTGTTCTTGTATTGATAAAGATGTTATTTTCTTTTCATATCTATAGGGAGGAGAGGTTTTCAATAAGAACCAAAAAATCATATTGTTGCCGATTTGAAACAGACTAAAACCAATATACCACTTCGACTAACCGGGTGTTTAGGGGACTGCTTCGAGTTCTAGGGTGTAAAAAGCTCTTCTTTTGCAGTTTACAATCAAGGATCAAACACCAATTTCACTTTTTATGTAGGCATTCTGCAATCAGCTATCAGATATCACATTTTTACTCAAATTTAACCGAATTATTGCAATTTGCCACTTTTTATTAGCACTTAAATGTTTTCATTAGTTTTAAGGATAAAAGTCCCTTTAGCTTTCTTTCTGGTACAACCAAGCCCTTCAATAGGTGTTGTCAAATATGGTTCTAGTAATTTTGCCTTCTTTGTTTATGAAAATAGTTAATATGGGCTGAGAAATAACAAAAACTAGCATTCAGCAACCCAAAACTCAACCCAGTCCTCTAAATATGCGGTAAGTCGAAGTGGTGTATTGCCACAATTAGGAAATCATTTTGCAACAAATCCGGAATCAATTCGAAACAAGTTTATAACAATTTGCCACAATACTACAACGGTTGTGAAACCGCTTTACAACAACTTAACAGTTCCAGATTCAAAAGGATTCAGTATTCCTGAACCTTTTAGAAGCTCGTCTGTGATTGGTTAATTGGGAAGAGGGGAATGCCCAAAGGTCCCGAAGGTCCCAGAGAGATGATTGGTTTATGTCTGGAGATATCCTTCTAGCTAAGTGAATCTGATTGGGTAGATGAATACCATTGTTTTTAAACCAATCAAAGCGTTGTATTTTTAGAGTTCTTTAGTAGAGCCCAGTCCTAAATTTTTTTACAACTTAAAAACAAAATGGCGGATCTGCATGTAGCTTCTCTGGTCCAGACGAAAATGAGACCTTATTTTACGTTTAATTAAACAATAGAGAACGATGTTTTGGATCACAATTGTAACATAAAGGTTCAGTGGTTGCCCACTCACCAGGAGATTTATTTATAAAGAATAGCCAGAAAAATCGGAATCATAGCTAAGCAAAATCATATATTATTTATAATACTTATCACTTACAAGTATCATAGGTTTTTGTTTTGGTATCTTTCTGATGTATTACTCTGTTGAGTGTCAGACTAGAAGCTTTAAGCAATCCATACCTTCGCTTCGCTGTTTCTCATTTGCTATGTTTTCAATTTTTCTGGCTTTCATGAACCTGTCTATAAGCCTGTTTGCAGTTGCCCACTCACCAAGAGATGTACTTATAAGGAATTCCTCTTTACACCCTGTTTACATGCAGAAATAGTAATGAAAAAAGCAATAGAAATGAATCATATAAATCAATTCACAGAAAAATAAGATACTTACTCAGATAAGTCCATTACTTCTTTCTTTTCACTCTTAATGGTGATTTTCGTCTTTGAATACTACAGAGAATTAAATGAGAGTGTAGAAAATAAATGATTTCAGAAAACATTTCAGTACAAAGATTAAATTGAGGATTAGATGTCAATACTAAACAGCCTTTATCTCAATTACGCTTGATCTGAGTAGAAATTAAAAGTATCAAGTGTTTGCAAAATCAATTTAATTACCTTTTCACTCAGATCATACCAATTCTGGACCGCATTTTTGCACACATCTTTTCCCATGCTGTTTGAAGGGGTCATTTCAAGAGGTCCAGATGGTTTCCGATGCTACAAAAAATTAATTCAAGATTTATCAAAATAGTATGATATGGCATTAGGCTGTATTAAGCAATAAACATTTATATATCATTACAGGCAATTTTGAGCAATACATCAAGTAAATAAGTAAGCGTTCTATGTACTAGGCTGGGAAAGGCAAGAGACCTAGGCACGGGACTCTTGGTTTAACGTCCCTCATAGAGAATACATAATGAGTCGTTTAGTAGACACCGAAAGGTCACCCTCCAGATGTTAACCTCACACAACCAAGCTTGACTTCAACTGCAAATTGCAAACTGCATGAGCCGATTGGTCACTCAACCTACAATATTTTGCAGTATCGGGCATTACATATTCATTTAATTCAAGTTACGTACATCATTTTCGTTTCCACTGCTTTTATTGTCAATCCCACTCAGTCCGTATCTTGTCAATGGCTTACTGTAATAATTGACTTGTCTGAACTGAATGAAAAATTAAATATTTCTGAGGACAGCACAAGAACTGAATAATGATAAATAGAAAATGGATAATAATTATTTTTACCCAACCAGATTTTGAACTAAAACCACCAAGCTTGACTTCAGTTGCAAAATAATTAAACCCCTTGGCCACTCACCTAATACACCACCCCACATTAACATCACACCTGGCATTGTTTGATTTAAAATATAATAAGATCTTTTTTCTATTGATTCACTAAATACAGTCTACTAAGGGACCAAAAAGAATTTTCACCTCAGAATTAAACCATTTTTACAAAATATTACAGGTGAAACTTGAGAAAACAAAATGTTACCCAACCTGATCAGATAATGTAGTTTTTTCTTCTTTTGGTAGTTCAGGTAGAGGTATACCCAATGGATCTAATCTTCTTATTCTCATCGAAGCCCTCCTAGGTGGCGGGGGCTCTTTCGGTTTCTTCTCTCTGAAATAAACATTTTAAGCTTTCTAATTAGTAGAAGCCAGGCATGGCCAAGTGTTCAGATCAAAGGGTACCAGGTTCAAACCACCTTCAGACCTATCACAAAGCGCAAGGAGATAAATTGTCAGTACTCTGTAATTCCAGGATAGAAAGCAAAGGGATAACGAGGTGTGGTGACATTAGCAGAAGGACCAGGATCGCACTGCTCAAATGGTATACCTATTCAGTGGGCCCTATGTGCTTTGCACATAAACTAATACCTTAATCCAAAGATAGCATGTTTATTTGCCTATCAACATTCAACGAGGTCCTATCTTTGATTCCAATAATTATCCAGAAATTGTTTCTTGCTTTAATGAAATAAAGTTTTGACAGCTAGCTTCATTAATCAGTTTATTGTTAGTTATCCTATGTGCCAAGCAAACCCTTTCTGATATATTTAACTCTTGAATAAGATCATCTCCTACTAAAGAGTACTTCCTCGTGAATTTAAAGCTGAATTTAGAGCAGTCTCCGATCAGTATTAGAAATTGAAGATGAAAAGTCTTTGATTGGTATTAGAACTTGAGGAAGGCTAGGAAATCGGAAATGGAGAGGAGGACAAGAATAGCTGAAGAGGGATGGAGACAGGCTATCTATTTATGGGTGCACTCACAGCCACCTTGACTGAGATGCTAAACAAGCTTAGTTTTCTATGTATATCTACAACAAAACGTGAGACAATAAATTGAACAGTACTGATGCAAGTACCTTTTTAAGCCATATGTTTTCGTACGTTTTTCTGGGCCAGAAACAGCAGCTTTTAGACTTGCTTTAGCCTGCAATTGATTAAAACAATTTTATTATTGGTATTTGACAGCAATAGTAAAGTGCAGAGTAATTCAGTCATAATTTTACTTCTTCAAAAATTTATTTTTTAGGGGTTTGGACCGAGCTGCAAAAGAGATTGGGTCTTGAAATAGAAGAGATTGCACTTGCTGTGTAAAAACCAAAATATTGCACTTTGCTGCGTAAGAGTTCCATAACATACCTCATTTATATTTAAACTCTTGAAGAATTCTTCATTTGCCTTGATGTTGTTGAGTCTTTCTAATTCATAAGCAGACGGCCCGTCTTCATCATCCTCATCACTCCAATCTGAATCATCATCAGAACTTTTCTGGTCATCACTGTCATGACTTTTGTCTTCTTTCTTCACATGATCATTGTTTACATTGTTGTTTTCTGAGATGGTCCTGGATGTGGGCTTGCTGTTCTACGAAAAATAAAACAAAATCAATACCATACCTACTTAGGTCATCTAATATGATATTTTGTTATATGCAAATCAATGCTACTGACCACTACTGCACTAAAGAGAGAGGGGGTCCTATACTGCAATAGCCCCTCGACAACCTTAATGTCAAAGTTGTGTGGGATACTCTTTGAAAATAATTGTGTTTACCTTTTGATACAGGGGTTTATGTTTTTAATGGCGTCTGTGTATTTGCCTTGGGTGCTCTCGGTGATTTCCGTGGTCTGGTTTTCCTTATTGGGGGATAATAATAGAGGAAGGTCCTTATTTTCTTCTCTGGTCTTCTCGATGGGGAAGTCAGACTTATTTGAGTCAACATTCCTGGGATGGACTGTTTTTCTGACATCTACAGTTAGGGTTTCTTTCATATCTAGATTTTAATTCATTAGGTAAGTGAGGCCTCGAGGCCTGTCGTCAAAATAGTACTATCCTGTGGTCTCGGTCTTGTGTGAGGTCATCCTGCAGATCTGTGACAGGTTATTTGCCTTTAACATAGAATTTTTTAATATTATTCTTATCATTAATTCTATTTTACCCACTCACCTTCACTTCTAAGTTCTTTGGAACCCCAATCTTTCTTTGTTTTTGCAGTGGTTCTTGAAAATCAGAAGGTTCATTCTCCTCGATTTTTCGTTTCCTCAACCTCGCACTGCTTCGTGAAGAGCTCATCTCTGCTAGAACTGCGATCTCGGCCAGTAATTCAGCTTTTTTCAAAGAAAAGATGCAAAAAATTTGATATTTTGGATTTTCTTGCAGTAACTTACTGATCTTGATCAATTATCATGTGCACATGTTTTGTTACGTAACCGAGCGACAATTTTTGGCGGGAACGAAAACACGATCTACCAGATGTTGTTGCTGTTGTTGTACACATGTTGTTGTTGTTGACGTTTACAAAATGGCGGCCAAACTCTCGATTCTCAGGCGTTCTTGCCGTTATGCAATATTCAGCAAAAATAACGATTGTTTTCTGAAATTACCTGGATCTAAATTGCAAAATAGATTTTTTACAGCAGCTTCCATCCATCTTGACAAAAATGAGCCTAAAATTTACACGAAAACTGGAGACAAAGGAGCTTCAAGTTTGTTCACTGGTGAAAGAAGGCCTAAAAACGACGCCATTTTTGAAGCATTGGGAACAACGGATGAGCTTACCTCACATCTTGGCCTGGCGAGGGAGTATTTGATGGAAGCAGACAACCATAAGATAGTTGAAAAGCTAGAAGACATTCAATGTATGCTGCAAGATGTCGCATCCAACATTGCGACACCAAAATCGAAAGCATCCGATGCACATTTGCGCAAGACAGAATTTAATGCAAGCGTAGAAGAATTGGAAGAATGGATTGACCATTACCACAATCAACTCCCTCCATTGCGGAATTTCATCTTACCCTCTGGGGGCAAATGCAGTTGTTGCTTGCACATCGCAAGATCTGTGAGTCGTAGGTTAGAGCGATCTCTTGTCCCACTGCTTGGAAAAGATGACATTGACAGCAATTGTTTTAGATACGTCAATAGGCTGAGTGACTTTTTGTTTACTGTCGCAAGGTTTGCTGCAAATAAACAAGGAAAACCTGAACTTGTCTACCAAAGAAAACTGAAGCAAGTGAAGAAAAGTTGAGTGTTTTCCTGATGCTGTGAGATTTTATTACTACTCAGAAGATTTTGTGAAAACATTCTGAATTATCAATTATTTAATATAATCAAAAGAAGGTTCTCATACTAACACCAAATTCCCTGCAATTGTCTTAAAAACGTTTGAAGCTGTGTCATAGCATCCATCCCTCTTCAATCATCATAATTTTAAGATAATACCTGAAAAAGTTGATTTTCTCTAAAGGCATAAGATGGATTTGATGAGAGTTGTTGTCAGTATGAAAGCTATGTTGAAACTGTGCCTCATTTATTCTTTTTCACTGTATTTGGATCAACTTCTTCATTAATGCATTCTAAAAACTTTTGTTTGATGCGTTTACTTACTTCTCACAGTAAGTAGGGGCTTAGTTGAAGACTTGATTTCTAAATAATGACAACTGGAGAGTAAAAGTTTCTACAATAAACAAGATGATAAAAGGTAAACATGTTTCTAAAATCAATATTTGTATAGTTTCTCATTCTATATTGACATCAAACATTTCCAGTTCTCTGGGCTTTTTCACCCAAGTTCCAAACTTGGAGATTGTGAATTGTTTGTTCATGGCATTTTTAGCCCCTTGAAAAGCAGTGGCATTCTCTTTTGCTTCTCTGTAAGTTTCAAAATGAGCAAAATGATTCAACGCTGCCACATTGAAGCAGACATATTTGAAATTGTAGTATTGTTCAGCCTTACATAGTCTGGATGGTGTTGGTGCATTATTGGTCCGTGTCAAGCAGGAGCCAGTGCGACCATCTGTAATCTCAACTTTGTCGCATCCCAGATACCAATTGATGCTGAGGTTATTGGTCTTCTCCGTCTCTCGAGGAGGGTCGTAAGCGGTCACTCGCCCCAACCATGGGTGATTGAGGTAGAATGGCATCGGTAGGTCGGGATCAACAAGGGAGTGTTTGTTCAACCGGCAGCAAACTGCTCGTGAGAGGTGACCATGGTCGTACAAGTACCCAAGCGTTATGGAATCCAGGTATATCGGGTCAATCAGATGGCTCAGCAGTGCTCCTTGAAGGCCTAAGATATTCCACCGGCAGACTTTATCAGTGCAAGACATGGTGCGAAGTCGTTTACCCATAACTATGCCATCCCAAGTCTGTGGTCCATCGTTGGGATCAATTGGGATAGTTCCTTCACCATCTTCTATCTTTGTACGTAGCAGTCCTTGTTGTTTAGAGGAGAAAACAGGGAAATGTTCTCGTGATGAGTTGGCAAGTGCACTGGGTTCTTCCGTGGCCATGTCTCTCGGTGAGAACAAAGCACCGTCCCCGCATGGTGCTGTGCTGATGTAAAGATGAAATGTGATACCATCCTTCAACTGTAGCTTTCCATTCATCCCTCCTTCCTCAAATATTGATTCCTTGGAGCAATAGAAACTCTCCACCTGTGAATACAAGTAACGAAGAAATGCCCTTCGGCAGATTATCTCAGCATGGGAATCGTACACAGTCTTTCCGTCAGGATTCAGCCGATCACCAGTTACGCAGCGATTGCCAGTTCCGATGCTAACAGCTTTGCCAGTAGTGTCCTCGTAACTTTTCATTATAATTGCTGCTATTACCTTTTTCCCTGCAAATTTCTCTTGCACATCTGCAGAAATGTTAATGAAGGCTTGATGGCTCAATAATGCAATTTTGTCGAAATGTGTCAATGCTGCTGATGATGCCACACGAGAGCTACCTTGCAGTGCAGATGCTGCTTGTTTGGAAAGAACATCTCTTAACGCCACATCTGCTGCCTCTCTTCTGGCATCTTTCATATTAGCTGCAGATACTGCATTGTACATCTTCCCATTCATTTTCACAGCAACCAGAAACTTGTTTTTCCCTCCTTTAGCTTCGTGAAGCAACTCGAATGACAATTCCATCTGGTTCTTCTGCGCGTATTCATTTATCGCACTTATGGGATTTTTGTTTAGAGCTGCGAAAGTGATGCCAGAGAGCTCTGCAGGTGTGCCAGATTGGTGCTGTATTATGCCCAAGTTTCTGCTCTGTGGCGATATCTCACTTCCTCCAGCAAACATGCTTTGTGGTTTGCTTGCATACTGAGGGGGAGATTGTATAGGGTGTGTTGATTTTGATCCTGAAGACAGAAAACTTTGGGGGCTTTTTATTTGATGGGGAGCTGGTGTGGAGTAAGACGATTGTGCTCCTCTTGACAGTAAGCTACAAGGAGGCTGTGGAATGGATGGTGTAGGATGGGGTTGCTGCAATAATGATCTATCCGTGCCAATGTATTGCTGAGGAGAAGCTCTATTCTCAAATTCGGTATTTGCCTCAATAACATCACCTGGCGGCCAAGATGTCTGACGGGGGGATTGGCTAAAGCGCGGCGGATTCATGGAGGCTGGTTGATTAGGGGCTTGACGTGAGGAAGTTGATTGCGATTGAAGAGGATTTTGCTTCAGTCCCAAGCATTCAGGTAGTTTCCATGATGGTGGTTGGTTTGTGGCTTTGATGATCATCCCTCTCTTTTGCATGTCATATAAGATCGGATTAATCTCTTTCTTCCTGCCCTTGCTTACTGCCTTAGCTATTTCCAGAGTCGCCACTGGCCTTTTGAACATTCCAAGAAAATCTTTTACTTTTGCAACAGTTTTCTCGTCTTCATTTCCAAGATTATAACCTTCATTATAATCACCCATCAGGGGTCTTATACTTTGACTAGCTTGCTGTCCATACTGCTCATATGAATGTTGCTGGTTATTCTCCATAGCAGGATTTCTTGAATAGGATTCTGTAGTGCTAGAAAACTGTGAAATATTGCTGTGGTAGCCACTTTGACTTGATACTCCCTCGTAGCTGCTTCTCTGGTTATTTCTCCCATACCCTGTGTTTTGTGACCCAGGAAAACTTCTTTGATTGAATGATCCACTGTTGTAGCTACTTTCCTCTCTGCTATGTGGATAGCTTTGGGGCTGATTAGGACTATTGTCCGTACCAGCAGTCTGGATATTTCGCTGGCCAGCCAAGCCTTGGAGCAACTCATGGGGTGATTTAGGTAAAGTATTGGGTAAATTACCTGGACCAAAGGTATTAGGCCTACCATTACCTCTTCCACTGCCTTGTGAGGACTGGTGAACAAAGTTTGACAACATTTGACCTCTGCCTGCAACATCGAGGGAATTAGTTGCTGCATTGATTTTCATTGCTTGAAATTCGCTCAAATGTGATTTGCTAGGAGGCTCTGAAACTTTATCATCATCAAGGCACTGAGTTGGCATGGGTGAATCTTGGTCAATTTCCTGATCATTTCCACCATCTGCAGTATTAATGATATGACTAGTATTTGAGCCGCTTGAGTCGTCTCGGTGTCGTTTACCATAATCCGCATGAGATGTTGCATTTGATTCTTTTTCCGGGCTAAAGACTTGATGTTTCACAGGGGTGGTTTTCCTCTGCATTATCGTACCAGCAGCAGCATTGTCATTTTCGTTGATTTCATCCTTGATGTCAACAATCGCGGGCATCATTTGAAAATCTGTATCAACAGCAATCCACTGTACCTTTTTGTTCATTTGTACTTTGTGCACCAATTTCTTCTTCTCTAAAGCGTACAGTGTTGGGTTGACCTCCTTGGCGGTTTTCAAGCCAACATCTTTGCTAATCTGTAAAGCTGTTTTTGGTTGAAAATCTTGCTGAAGCAATCTCAGAATCATTTGTTCAAGGCCATCTTTTGAGGACAAGCTTGACGGACCTAGGAATAGAATAAGTCAAGGGATTTGGAATATTAAGGGATCTATTCAAGGATTTAGAAGATATCATAAGTCTATCAAGAGAAGTAGGGGACACATCGCTAGATAACTGAGTTGCCCACGCTTGCAAAGGATAATTTCCAAGTAAATGAAGACAGTAATGACAATAAAGCTCGCTTACAGAACAATACACCATCACCTCCTTAGAGAGTGGATCTGTGAAATTGTTTCACAATCACTGGTGTGTCCAGCATAGATTTCAAATTTTTAAATCAGGCAGAATGTGGGACCACAACAAACTAACGCAAAAGCATGGGCAACTCAGCGATTTAGCAACATCTAGTGGGGATGCTTATTCAAAACTTGACAATGTAGAAGGGGAGCTTATTCCACCATAGGGCTCATTCAAAGAAACTGCGGCGGGCAAATTGACTTGCATCAAAATTAACTGGTTTATTGTTTTTAAGCACTAAGATTTGTTTGGTTTTTTAAAACTGGGCTGATTTAACTACCTATTTAAGAAGGGCCTATATGATTTCGATTTATTTACTAATTATCAAGCTTGATTTCCCGAAAAAATACCTTCTGAATGTTCCACAGCGTCCATTGTGCTTTTTTTCTCAGGTATTGATTTTTCTTTCTTTACTCAACTGCGACAGTGTCTCAAGTTACGAACAACCATAAGCAAGTAAACCATCCGCCATTGAACACACGCTTCGGTTTATTTCCAAGAACGCTAAGAGTAGATCCCAGACTCATTTGATACCGCTGACCGATCATTTCGATGGGGTGAGAGATTGTTGTTAGGGTTTAGGGCTAGAAACTAGGGTGTAAGGGTTAGGGTTAAAGGTTAATATCAGGATCTGGGGGTTAGGGCTAGGGTTAGAGTAAGGGTTAGGATTAGGGTTATTGTGTTATTGTGAGGGGGCTAACCTTGGGCAGGAGCGAAACAAATGAAACCTAGCAATTCAATTCAATTTGTTTTTCGTAAGTAAACTTATACGCTTTCGATGGCAACGGTTTCAAGATGGCCGCCAAGATTTAGGCCTCTGTCGATACGAGGTCTTGAAAATTTCAAACTTCTTCAGAGAAAAGTGAAGAACGATATGCTGCTGTTGGATGAAGATGCGTAAAGATGATGTTTTAGACAGGCTTAAGTAAAAATGATGCAAGAAGTGCCCATAGTTGTTGTGGCAAGGGTAAGAAAGAATCCAGGCGCATCAATATGCGCATTTAATTAAAACTCTTGAGACTCAAAACATTGTTTTTTGAAATCCAGTCTGCAGTCCATAATTGGTCCGGTTCAAGCTAAATTTGCGGGACCCAGAGGAATACCCCCTGAACATTTAGAAATTCAGGTTTTCAGAGATACAATTTAGTGCATTTTTAGAAAGCAGTTTACATAAAATTGTTGAAGGCAAGCGAAAGTTACCATCAAAGTCTGATGTTTTAAAAGAAGGCAATATTATTTTTGGCCAAAGGAATGCTTTGGCCCAAAAGTTCTGCCAGGCCTGAGAGTATTGTAGTTTTTTGATGGATCTCAGATGTGCCAGAGTCGTTAAATTTTGTTCCATCCTGTTGTTTGTTCTACTCAAACCTAGACAGCAGATGAAGTAAGTATGAGATGACACTGGCCAGCACACTTGAGATAACAATAAAACAATAAGATAGAACAAATGAAATTTGTCTTGGCGTTCCCATGATCTCGTCAAAAATAGTCATACTATAAAAACTCAACTCGAGTCGTGCAAGTGCCAGACCCTACAGTAGTAGGGTGTATACACCTATCCCTGGTGTGGTAAGAATGGCACTTGCACACTAAAGATGAACAATGCAGCAATATATTGCTACAAATAATACCCTAGAAAAATGCTCTTGCACACCTTAGGTCATAGCTAAAATTGCCATACTTTCCATTATAGACCTATCTTGTAGCACACAGGAGCAGGGTATAAGCAGCTAATATATTTAGCAATTTCCTTCCCAGACCGTTTGTACTAAGAACAGAAATCATTCAGAATCAGCAGTAACAAGGTACTAATCAGCAGTAATTAACTATAAAGAATGTAGCAGTATCCATTGCTGGTTATAAAAATCAACATGGCTATGGATATGAAGCCTTTTTCCCGAATATAAACAGCTAGGAGTGTGGGAGAGATTCTAAGCATGAGTATATCAATTATTGAATACTCAAAGAATATTATCAACCTTTTGATAACTGGATATCAATACAGGTAGTAGGCCCAAGGCCTAACTCAGAGAAAACACACTCTCAGATCAATACAGCAAGAAGTAATGAATAAAACAATGTGTTAAATTTTTGGATATCAAGATAGAATTGTTCAATGATTAAACCAATGAGAGTAATTTCTGTATGTAAATGACAAAATATAAATGAAAACAGGAAGATTTGCATGAGGCTAATTGTAAACAACAAGATTTCATATATTTATATTTCATATTTCAATTTTTTAAGGAGGGTAGCACATAACAGCAAATGCTGATTTACAAGAGGCCCTCCACTTAAAATATTAATTACAATGTACAATCTTAAGATCTAGAAATACTAACAATGAAAACTTTATTCCTAATTATAAAATTAACAACCTAAGATTTAAAATTTATTCGATATTTACAATTAGAAAAATACAAAAATGTTAGAAATTAAAGAGAATACAAAAGAAAAAAAGCACTGCCGGGGGCAGCTCGCCTGGCATCAAACCCAGGCAACCCTAAGATATTACAGACCTCACGTCAGCATGAATACCGGTATTGTTCAGAGCGAGCCTGTACTATCACCTCCCTAAATAGTGGATCAAAGTAAAGATGAATTAACAAAATATATAAATGATTCAACATAACATTTATTTTTGAGTTTTTATTTTTGCCGATTTGTGATTGCAACTTACAGGGAGCTGTGAAACTTTTACTATAACGCATTAAGTAGAATTGCTCCCGTACTCATAGCTGTTTACATTTGGAATATGGCTCCCCGTACTTTTAGTAGCCATTTTGTAAAAAAATTCTTATAATAAAATCTATGCTTCTTTTTTTCTATGATTTATTACTGCCAATTACTTGCTGGTATATACTGCTGATTATGGGTATTCCAGTTTTTGTATAAAGATTCATAGATTGTCAGGTTTAGTCTTGACAGGAAATGCTTCCTTTCAATAATGCTAGATTGCGACAAAAAATAGGAAGCATATTGCAAAACACCTGATTGAAGAGTTTACCTTTTGCATGTGCAAGATAATTTCACCATTGAATGATTGGGCCGTAAATATTCATATTTGAAAAAGAGAAGCTTATTCAAGGCAGAGGAGCATAATTGTGTAGGAGTTTGGCTAAAAGGAGAGTTTGCATTTTATGTATATAAAACTTGTTATTTCTAGGTCAGACCTTTTCTTAATCAAGAAAGGCTTCACCACGAAGACCAGTGTATTTCATTTGTGAAGGGAAAACCTCAGTTGATTCTTGGTAAAAACAGAGGATTCAGGTTCGATCATGTCTTCACCCCAGCGGCCACACAGGTATGGTTATAATAGAACTGTCTTTGATTCGTACAAGCTTCAATTAAGCCGGAAAAATCGGAAGCATAGCGAATTAAAGTAAATCATTTTCACTATGTTTCTGATTTATCAGCTATATCTGTAAGTTTATTTTTATTATTATGAATGGACCGTGTTCCAGAGCATTTTTAGCACTTTCAGACCATTATGGAAATATCAGTGTAGTAGAGAAGCAGAGAAGGCAATGGAAGTAATGAATCGACAAGTAAAATCATGGAGGATTGCATTTAGATTTGTACTCAGGACAGCTTGACATCATCAGAGGTTACAGATGGTATCAAAGTAGAGGGAAAAAGCCCAGTTCCTTCAATTTTGTGCTCTAGACGCTTAGAGTTAGAAGGAGTGGATTTCGCTAATGAAATTGATGTCTTATTCAGTTTAGTTTTATTTTTTAAGATTCAACAAACATACAATAATACTAATCTACTGACAAAATACTTACAGCAATCACTTGATAGATACTTAATGATGAATTAAGAATGCAAAACGAATTTATCGTAAAATTGTTTTGTTGCTTTAATTTCTTGAAGGAAGAACTCTCTCAATAGGTAACCTGATCAAGGACCGAGAGAGCCTCCCTTCTTTCTGGTAAATTTCGATTCAAGGACCTTATTGTAAGGGGTTAGTGTTTTAAAACATTAGTAACAAATTAGGAAAAGTCGAAAGGGCTGCAAGGTGCAATTGAGATTTTATAGGAACAATATTGTTTAAAGGCTTTGAAGATGAATTTTCAATTGCATTTTGAATGAATGTTTCAAGTTGTTATTCTAATGTGCTGGATTATTTCCTTTAACTTATTTGAAGTTCTGGTTTTTGTTTGTCTAAGGGTTTCCAATTCTTCATTCTTCCAGGAAGAGGTTTATGAAAACTGTGTAAAACCGTTGGTGCAATGCTGTTTTGACGGATACAATGCAACTGTCTTTGCATATGGGCAAACGGTAAATCTTTGAACCATAATATTTTGTTTTGTTAAGTCAATGTCCAGTGTGCAAGTTACATTCTGGATATACAAGATGGAGGCAAGAGATCTTCTTGAATTTGAAGGAGCAAGAAAAGACTTGCACATAAGAGAGGATGATAAAGGCAACACTGGTATATAAACTTCGTTTGATTTTTTCCTATTGATACAAGTTTGAAAGGCAGAACATGTAGAATTAGCCAGCTCTCTGTAATTCCAGGCAAAAAGGCAAAAGGAATCACGAGGTGTGGTTACATCGAGAGGAAGGACCAGGGTCGCACTGCTCGATTAGTTTACCTATTCAGTGGGCCCTTTGTGCTTAGCACATAAACCCATACCTTGCGAAGATAGTAAGCGTATGTGCCTATCAACTCAACTATCAACTATCAACATCGAATCAATCGAGAATGGTGTCCTCAAATGTTCTTTTCCGGGCAACTTAGAAGTGATTGAAGTACAAAAGTTTGGATATAAAACATAGAGAATAACATATTTATATTCATCTTTTTATTAATTTTTAGGGATCTGGTAAAACATATACGATGGGAACTGGAAATACTGCTGGTCTACTGGAGCAAGAGTTTGGCGTTTTACCGAGAGCTATTAGTGAAATATTTCGCTACATTCAGGTTTGCAGTTAAATGAATTGCTAACTTGAAAATATTTGATTTGTATTTCTAAACACTAGAAATATATTATGTACCGGTTGGGCATTTGAGGTGCTTACAAAACCATTCAATCCAACATCAGTAACATTACACTACGAGTCTCCGTTCGTCCTTTCCTTGCTTGGAATAAGGCCTTTGGCTTTGGCATGCTAGCATATTAAACATCAACTTACTTACTTCAATTGAATTGTTGTCAGAACAAGGTTCTGATAAGGTTGCTCTAAATGTCGACAATTACAAAACACAAGTTATCAAATCATATATTTTCTTACTCAATGCTGCTGTGTTATGTTTATTGATATTTTTTTGATATGTTTATTGATATGTTTATTGATATGTTTATTGCAGGAGAATAGCAGCAAAACAGTTTTCAAGGTGAAAGTATCGTTCATTGAGATATACAAGGAGGAGGCGAGAGATCTTCTTGAATTTGAAGGAGCAAGAAAAGACTTGCACATAAGAGAGGATGATAAAGGCAACACTGGTATAAAATCTTCGTTTGATTTTTTCCTATTGATACAAGTTTGAAAGGCAGAACATGTAGAATGATCAATAGCATCTTTTGTGTTGAAATCAACTTACTTTTGATGATTTTGATTTCTATATTAACGATATCAAATCGAATGAAAAAACGGATTGTATCAGTAGAACTATGTAATACATGTAAAAAATTCCACTAAAGTTTCAGGCGTATGCCCGTTATCAAAGTGATAGGAAAAACGGCTCGGTAGAAGGATAATCAATGTTAGTAGAAGCCTTTATTCATATCATATGATACTTCTTACACAATTTTTTCTTTTATTTGTCTTATCAACAATACCACACGCATCAAATTATTTTAACTTGATATCAAATCGACTTATCAAACAAATAAAGTTGACAACATGAAATTATCACTATCTGTAGAATGAAACTTGCCAACTTGATGAATGGGATGAACCTTACATATATAGTGTGCAAAAAACTGGATAGTATTTCGTTTTCACTACTTGGTTTTGAGCCAGTTGAAAATATCTGTAACTAATTGTAGATTTACTTTTCTTAGCTGTCACAGGCCTACGAGAGGAGACTGTCCATTGCTTGGAAGACATAATGGGATGCCTGGAGTCTGGTGCGGCATTACGTCATACTGCGTCAACAAAAATGAACGAATACTCGAGTAGATCACATTGTATTTTCACCATCATGATTGGTAGGTTGAGTTTTCAGCATACTTCAACTCTGTGTATTCCTGATCTCATCTCGTGGTGGAATAGTATTCTTGTAAATATTGTATTTTATATTGCAGAACAACATCAAATCTTAAGTACGAATGAAGAAACTGAGAATCATCAAAGTGATACCTCAGGTATTTTTTCGCAGTCTTGATTATGTTAGAAATATTTCAGACCAAATAATACACAACACAAGCGCACGTTAACATATTATTCAATTTTTCCGACCCGTTTTTGTCAAGACTTTCACGTTTATATTTACTTGAATAACTTTAGGGAAGATTTCCTGACAGACCGAAAAAGATGGGATATAATTTGATAGATTTTAAATTTTTACTAGATATTTTTTTTAGCCTGATATATGCCAAATATGAGTTTTTTTATGAGGACTTACTGTTGAAACGTAGTTAATTATAATGAAATAAATGAATTATCTTCAATTTAAAAGATATCTAATTAAAATCAGTCACAGTTTAGAAGTCCCAAACTCAATAAAATTTGCACATTACTTCAAAAAAAGCTGATTATGAATAAATGACTAAAATTTGAAATAAAAAAGATATATGCAGACCCGTTAAATAGTTTTATTTCTATGATACTTCAAAGCTGCTGCTGTTTGGTATTAGATTGAAAGGGATTTCATCAACTGCTATGTATTTCATCTTTGAGTGGCCACGTACTCCTCTCAGACCAATCAGGGTGCATTTTGCATTGCTGAATATGAATGTTTACCAACAAAGAGCTTTGATTAGCACCAACCTGTATTTTCATCATATTCCTCATTTCTAGATGCTGATACAGTGATCGTTTCAAAATTCCATTTTGTCGATCTCGCTGGATCAGAACGCGCACATCGCACAGGGAACCAAGGCGAACGATTTCGTGAGTCGATTTCGATAAACTCGGGTCTTCTGGCGCTCGGCAACGTGATATCAGCATTGTCTGAAACGAAGAAGAAGATGCAACACGTGCCTTACAGGCAGAGCAAATTAACGAGGCTGCTGAAAGACTCTCTTGGGGGGAACAGCAGAACAGCAATGATCACGTGTCTTAGTCCATGCTCTTCTGATTTGGATGAGAATTTGAATTCTCTCAAATACGCCACGAGGGTGAGAATCTATTTTTGAAGTTTTTATCATACCCAGCTTGAGTGCCGATGAGTGATATGGCTTTAAGTTTGGCTGCTAATGTTTCAAGAACAGCAATGCTGTGACTCAGTTATTTTACATACCTTCTTCTTAACTCTTTTATTGGTCATCATTTCAACAAAGGAGCAGATTTGTCATTCCCCTCTAACCCCTTTCGAGTTATCGAGAGCCTCCATAACTCAAACATTCGATATTTTGAACTCTTTTCGTCGTCCCTTGCTTGTTCCAGTTATCGGGATTCTGCTGTATTATTCAAATTGTTAAATCATAAAATGTAGCTATGTAGCTAATAAACAGATAGAGATTATATGTTCATTTAATTGAAACGAAAAAAGTTTCAAAACAAAAAAATAATTTCAACAAATGCTTAACTACAAGGTGGCTTAGTTTTCATTTTCTTCCATGCAATATCTCTTCATCTAAATTCTTACCGATATATCCAGACACACAGTAAACACTAATTACTAAATATCCAGTGGCTGTCCATACTATAGTTATTTTTTCATAACTTTTCCTACTGCTTTCTAAATTTCAGGCGAAGTGTATTAGAAATAAACCAATAATCAACACAGTCATTGAATCTACAAGATTGGCTCACATGCAGAATGAAATTCAGGTAATTTACAAAAAAGCACATTCTAAATCAAAATTTTGATGCTATCCGTAGCCAACCAAGGACCCTACCAAGAAAGACCTCAATATACAACGAAGCTTCTTGGCTTTCCAACACGGTTTAGGAGGATTTTGATAGTTGTTGACAGGCAAATACACCTATGTTCGTAAGGTATTAGTTTATGCGCGAAGCACAATGTGCCCAATGAATAGGTAGACTAATCGAGCAGTGTGACCCTGGCCTTCCTATCGATGTGACCACACCTCGTGATTCCTTTTGACTTTTGGCCAGGAATTATAGAGAGCTGGCTAATTCACTCCTCACTCTTTGTTACAGATCTGAAGGTGGTTTCGATCCCGGGACCCTTTCAACAAGGCGATATAACCACTCAGCCATTCCAATCACAAAGGATCCAACTCCCAAAGGGATTCCATAATGCACGTTGTTTGCGAATAACCAGTTTTTGTTCCACCCGGTAATCCATGCAATTTCACTAACCCTTTTCTTGTTTATAAGGTATTGAAAGATGAACTGTTACGCCAACGAACTGTACCTGCAATGTCACGTGACTCGGACCGATCAACAGGAAGTGAAAGATCAAAAGACAGTGAGGGAGAAATAGACAGGTAGGTTTTCTTCTCTTACTCATCTTGCTGATTTTGCAAATACAGTTAAACATGGTTGCAAAAACTGGAAGTAAAGCAAAACATAATAGCTTTGCATGTGAAACTCATGAGAGTAGATCCCCAGTAGGACCAATGCTTTCTCAGTATTGAGAGAGACCGAGAATACACCAAATACTTTTGGCCCTTGTCAATATCATTTTCTGTAGCTAATGGCAGAGGAAAAATTTGATGACATGGTTTGCTTACGCTTTACCCAAGATACCAGGTGCTAGAAAAAGGCAGGGTTGAGAGTTTAATATAACTCTTATTTAGACCTTCTGCTTATCTTGGTACAATCTTGAACAAATATTTTGAAACAAATACTGAAATGCCAATATCAGGAAATTCTCCTTCCCCCTGCTTCAATGTTGAAAATGGTGTCAAGTATGAAAGCAGCTTCAAAACGGAGATTTCCTTACTTTACAATATTGAAAGGGGAATGAGGGTTGGTGGAGTTGCCAAACAGCTTATCCCACAATATTTTGTTCAAAATTGTACCCAAGGCTGTAAAATAATGCTCGGCCCCTTATTGCTATATCCCCAGTAGTGAAAATGTCATAAAATGCCCCATAGTTTGCTTTTACTGCTTCTTCTTCTTTGCAGATGGAGAAACATGTGTAATGCATATGAAGAGATGGGACATGAAGCAGCAGCATTGATAAAAACATTTCATGACAATGACATGCCTCCATACGACATCCAAGACCGCATTTCACAGTGGATAAGGAATTGGGATTCGTTGAAAAGTAAACAGAGAAGTAAACCGATGCTCCCCATGAACAATAATACTCATAATGATAATGTCAAGCGACTTCAAACCGAGCTAGACAAGGTATGCCTTAGTTAATTCGTTTTTTAATTAAATTTATTAGGAAATTTATTTAGAGATTTTATTGATATAGTTAAAAACTTTGGAACCACGTTGATAATTGAGCTTATAGCAGGGGCGGATCCAGACTACAGCTATTTCTGTTTGAGCCGATTTTGTCTTTTTATTTAATTTAGGCTTTAAGATAAAAAAATCGGTGATTCGATAGAATAATCGGAAGCTTCTATCGGTGTTTCTAATGCGAAAGTCTATGAGTTGATACACATCCAAAGTGCTGATAGCTTGAAGAGGGAGGAGCATTTCATACAGTATATTGATTTCGTGTACAATTCCTTTTCCCCGTAGCTTTCTCAACACATTATATACATCTCGATTCACATTTAATCAACTTACTGAAAATTCATGTTGATCATCTTTTTCTTACAGTACAAGAATGAGCTTGAAAATGATGAGGAAATATTCATCGAGAAGAGTAAAGAATTGAATAGATTGAAAGATCAGATAAAAGAAATCGAAAGGGAAAAGCAAGATCTTGAGAAAAGTATTCGTAATTTCATGAACTCAAGCAGACAGAAGGATAAGCAATTATTTGAACAGCAATTGAGGATTCAGACCTTCGAAGATCAAGTTGTTGAACAGATCAGCAAATCTGAGAAGAAAGGTAAATTTTTCGTTGTTCTATTTGATTTCTATCAGACTACTGTTAGACTTCAGCCTTCTTTTGAAAAAACTGTGACAACTTTTGAATGATATTATCACATAATTTCACAAATGGATAAATTCAAAAATAAACTATGCTTGTGTAAACGTTTCGATATTCATCTTCATCAGTAACTGTTCTAACAATCATTAGTATTTTATAAACTTAGATCGTTAGGCTCTCGTATTATTATAGTTTCACAAATGTACACAGTAATTCATCCCCTGTGTTGATTATTCATTGAAGGAAACAAAATTCCACGAAGTGCCCCTGAAAGCAGAAGGAATCCCTCTGCTCAGAAGGAAGACAGGATGCTGAAGAATTTCCGAGCCAGAAGTGCACTTCTCATATCGAGGCTGGAAGATTTGGACGAAGTCTCACGCGATATGCATTTTAGCTCTGATGAAGAGAACCTGGATTCTGATCATGGCAAAAAGGAAACGCTTAAGCAGTCAAAAAAGAGGCGGTATGAATGATTATAATGTATTTTTAGTAATGAATATCATTTCCAATAGGGGCACCGAACTTCTGGTTTAATGTCTGTGTAAAAGGACGCTGGAGTGAAGTGTTTTGTCCAGGGATGGCAGAAGCGGCTTAGCAGGAACACACCTAGCCTCTGAAGGAAGAGAAGGGAGAAAGGAAGAAAGGGAAATGAAAACAGGGAGGACAAAAAAAGAGAAAAATGAAAGGATAGAAACATTAAGAGACAGGAAGCAAAATAGGGAATACACCTAAAATGATCCATCTCGATTTGGAATTCGATTTCAGAGTTCCTTCTCGGAATAATTTTTCCGCCACTGGTATAGTCAACACCTTGGAAGGTCGCCCTCCCAGAAATGGAGCCAAAACACTAAGCTTGGCTTCAACCGCACTTAGTGAACCACTTAATCTGCTGGGCCACTTCTTCTAATGTGTATGATATTTTTGCATATACTCGAGCATTCACCAAACAAGTAGATTTGACTAATATCCTATCATCTCTTGATAGTTGATAGTTGATAGGTAGTATGACATCACACCCCTTGCTTTACGCAATGCAGCCACCAAGCCTTTCCTTAACATTCTTTATTATTCGTAGTCTTTTGAAATTATAATTTTAGGTTTTTTATGTGATGCCTTTTATGTAATGGCAATGGAAAGCAAACGTTCATGGCTATCCCAGTGCTCCCCGGGATATCGTCTCTGTCACGTTTATGTGTGTATCTTATATTGTAAGTATGTATACATTAGTTATATAGAAAATATCTTTGCAGTGGTCTTGGTAGCACCTTTACCAAGGAAATGCCTTCATTCGAATCGACAACTAATCTTGATACTGACACGATGAGTGCTCGTGCAAGGAGGAGAAATCGGTCGCAGCCTGGGCTTGGTTCCACATTTGTCGCACCTAAGGTAATTTGTCGATTATCATAAAAAAAGTAAATACATTGTTGCATCGAATTATCTTATGTGACTTTGCCTCAATGTCAATGCTCGCCGAAACCTCTTGATACAAGCCCGGAGAATGGGCGGAATATGTGTTAGTCTTCCTAAGAAATTTGTAAAATGCCCTCCCCTTGTCCCCTGTGCAACGTTGGTTATCTTTTTTACCAGGGTATGGTATCAGGAAACAAGAATACACCCTAGTCGTCCAAACATCACTGAAATCAGGATGACAGGGAGAGATTTAAGTCAATAAGTTGTGTACTGAAGATCTGCCTCAACAGTTTTGGTAAAGATTCGAGCTCTTATCACACATTGCAAAAGAATCCTGAGAGAAGGTTGACTGAACCTAATCTTACTGACATTGTCACTGTTTACATTAATTCCTCTTCACTTTCTTTAGGTTCCCCAGAACAGAGTATCCACAACTCCTTCAAAATTACCCGTGAGAAAAAGATCAGACGTTGCAGATTCCGTTCAAACGGCAAGAAAAACTACTGCAGACACGCGGAAGAAGATTCGAGATGCGGAGTTTGAATCCAGAGAAGCAAAACAAAAGATGAGAGAGTTGCAGTCGAACATCAAGTGGGTTGTGTTTGATATTCAGTCTTGCATTCCTTTTTTCGAAGGTTTGTGTATAAAAGTACATGTCACAATAAAGACTCGTGCCCACGATTTATTGGTCTTATCCAACGAGCTATCAAGGCACAGATTCATTTTTGTCAATCAAAGTTCGGTATTCATTCTTGCATTGAATATTATATTTAGTTCTAAGATTTCTCAACCATTTTACTTTAATTATAGTTAGCTGTAATCCTGGTTGTTGTTGATATTGGTTCTTCTTAGGATGATCGAATGAAATACCATCTCTTGAAAAGCAAAGTGAAGGGAGTTGCTCTGTCAATATCTCAAAGAAGGTCAACCATCTAAATAAATGGACTTCGCATACCAAGTTTAAAATGTCCTTTTTGTTCAGTAGATCATCTTTACAGCAATTCAGCTAATTCAGACCTACTTTGTATGCCATGTCAGGGCATGTAGCTCGTTGTTAAACTTTCCTTCCGAAGGACGCTGTAATGATTTATTCATTCAATACTTTTAAGGTCACCAATCCAGATATTGACCCAGTTCGCCCAAGTTTACTTCAGTTGCAAATGGTAAAATTCTGGAGCCACTCGACTGCTCAACTTACCGGATGTACTCTGTAGAGATTTTTCCTAGTGGCTTGTTCACATGGATCGAATTTGTTATTCAACAATTCTCTTGATCGTAGACAAAAGGAAGAATACATCAAAGAACTTGCAGCCAGCGAAAAAGAGAAACAAGAACTCAATAACCAATACAAGGAGAAAGTAAAAGCACTGGAAAAGGAAATAGAAAGATCGAAGAAAGATTTGTACGAATCTAAAGGGAAGTTAGACAACTACGAAAAGCAAGGAAATGAAAAACAGAGACTCGAGAAAGATTACAAAAGAAAACTGAAAAACTTAGAGACAAAATTAGGACTTTTGCAGAAGAAGCAAAACGATTCTGTTGTCGTGAGTGGATTTAAAGAAAAGGGAGAAAGGAAGCTGAATGATTTGGAAGGACATGTAGAAAGGTTGAGGAATCAATATGATCAGATGTCGAAGAAGTTGAAAGAAGAGTCGGAGAGGAAGACGAAGTTAGAGCAAGAACTTTCAAGAGGAGAGCAGAAGATCAAGGAGTTGGAATTGAAAACTGAACAACAACAGAAGTTATTGAAGAGGAAGAATGAAGAAGTTGTGGCTGCTCATAAGAAGTTGAGGAGTGGTAGTGACGCGTCTGCTCAGTAAGTTGGTTTGAATTTTTACCTAAGTTTCACATCATGTCTTTCTAGCATGTCAATTTTTTTTCTGACTCTTTGGTTTATATCTGTTATGAAGAACTCACCCACCCAGTTATTAGAATATATTTTTTATATCTTTTGGTTAGACTAATTCAAAAATAAATCAATCTTCAAACATTACGATTTAATCTTCACCAGTAAACTTATCTTTTTGTCAGATATCTGTTAAACTCGCCTCTCAGGGGACCATCATAGAAACAAGGACATTCCACCTTTACAACGCTGGCCCGTTCATTCTGGATTTTCCTTTTTGATACTCCTTTGGTAATAGGAATAGCTTTAAAAAGTAAAGATAGAAACACATTCATACATACAAACTTATATCATCTATATGCCCTTGTCGTGGTCATAGTTTTGCGCGTGGTCATAGTTTAACGTCACAATTTTTATTTTGGAAAACTTTATTATGAATCATTTAACTGCCTGGATTATCACTATTTCATTGAAAATGGATTCTTTTGCCACAAAAATATTTTCTTTTGTTTGTACTAATCTATCAATCAAACACGATCATTTCGGTATTTTGAAGGTTACTTTGTCCTGAACTTACAATTCAAATTCAGATTTGTATTTTTTGTTTTACAATCGAACACTCACTGTTATTTTGTATTTATCATTAACCTTAGAGATGACAGAAATGAACTGGACGAAAAGAAGAAAAATCTTGATCTTGAAATTGAAAGGATCGTTAAAGAAAGACAAGAAATGGAAGAACTCGAGCAAGTTCTGAAAAAGAGAGAAGACATCGTTAAGAAGAAGGAAATTCTAATCAATGAAAAATGCGAAATTGAAATGAAAAAACTTAGATCGAGTCAAATCATCAGTAAGGTGAGCAACTTTGTAATATCTATTGACCATCAAGAAATTTTCAGTGAAGTTTTTAATGATTTAGACCAAAAACTCCACTCCAGGATTATTTATCATTGTTATATTTACTTTTTTAGGTAAAACATACCTTGGAAGTTTTCAATATCGCAACAATTTAGTTGTAGGCTTAGTCACTGCAATATTTATAGACCCTTATACTAAAAAAAAAAACTAAAAGCATTTTCAGATTTTCGGTTCGGAATTTTCAAATCTGATCAAAGCAATTTTCAGGTTCTAAATTAGATTTTTCAAATCAGACCTTTCATTTGATCTCGAAAACTCACTTGTATATCTCTTTTTTCGCTAATGAGCCCCAGACGCCCACGGACAATTTAATATTTTTCTTCCTATTCTTACAATTTAATATCGTTTTACTTCAGGACATGATGAGGCTGTCTGTACAGATCGGTGACGTGGAAAAAGCGTTGACAGACGCTCGAAGCACTTCCTCTATGATGAAAGACAGAACAAAATTCCAGGAAGACATCGCCAGACTTCTCAGAAAAAAGGCGGAACTAGATGAGCAACGAAGAAACCTCGAATGCCGATTGGATGATGATGACGTATTAGAACCAGTCGAAGAGCGGCGATTGGCTGAGTTAACTGAAGCAGTTGATGCATTGGAAATGGCGATCGAGTACAAAAACGAGATTATCGATGCGAAGGAGAGAAGCCTCGGAGCTACGTTTGAGAACAGAGGGGAAGAAATCGACCGGCTACTTGACAATCTGGGGGAGTTGAGTAAAGATGAAAGCAAGGCGTTGTTGCGGAAATATTTTGAGCGTGTTATTGAGCTGAAGGAGTCAGAAAGAAGGACTTTTGATTTGAAAGAAGAGATCGAGATTGAATTGTCAGATAGAGATAAAGTTATACAGGAGCTGCAGCATTGTATCAATCAGACCGAGGCTAGAGCTGAAAAGAGGCTAACGGAAATGGACAGAGAGTATGAGAAGCAAATGCAGTTTTTAATGGAGAAGATTAACGAAGAAGAGAAGAATTTGAAGTCACAGGAAAATAGCAGGTTTGTGGTTGAGAAATATATCCTGCTCTTTTACAGGGTTCCAGCACATGTGGGATAGCACGTGTAGAATACAGTAGAAGCCTGCATAAAAGAAGCTCAATTCTGTTCTTTGGACCTCTAAAAAGAGCCTCTAAGGGCCTGATGTTATGAAGCGAGCTTACCTAGTAAAATGGCTTTTCGAACGGGCCATCTCGCATTTGAGGTCAATATCCCATATATTGTCAATCAATCTATGTTTAATGAAAACAAGACAGCTCAGCAAATAGACTGCTTAGTCTTCCAGGTTAATTACATGTTTTTGTATAAAACATCATATAATCTGATGACATGTTTTACAGCTTGCTAAAAGCTCCTCAAAGGAGTAGAACAATAATCCACCATCAATAACATGATTTTTCTAAAGTCCAATTTTCATAAATTTCTTCAGGTTGCTTGAGAAACGAATCCAAGAATTGGAGAAAGATCTTTATTATCACAAGAAAACAAGCCGAGAGTTGAAGCACAAACTACGGGAAGTGACTGGTTCCTCGTCCGTTGCTATTAGTGACAGCGTTACTTCCGAGAAACCACCTTTGAGCAGCAGAATTTCCGAGAAAACTCGGCCCTCTCTTGATAACGACGAGAAGAAAACTCAACCGAACTCAAAGACGTCTTCGAATGATTCGCATCTGTCAAGGGTTCCTTCGAATGAGAACTTTCATTTCCCTCCTGTTCAAAGGGTTAGTCAGGATGAAAAGAAATCCAGGAATGAAGGATTGAAATCACCGAAATCACAGAAAGCAGGTTACGATCGACATGTGGCACCTGATGAACAAAGAAGACTCAAGGTAGATATTGCTGTTTACTTCTGTACTTGTGAAATAGATTTATTGAATGCCAGACCTAGGAGTTTTCATCATCATATCAGCTATACAAAGGGTCAAAAGTGTATAATCCTAACTGTTTGTTTTCCAGTCTATGGAGGATTTTGAGTACTTTGGGTGTATTTCATTAGTACACTGGGGGGATACCATTAGTACTGTGTGGGATATTAAGTACTATAGGAGGGATATCGTTAGCACTGTGGGTATTACCTCCACAGTACTGATGATATTCCTTACACTGCTAAACTTCCAACGTAATGATGATACTATCCACATTACTGATGATATCTCCCACAGTGTACTAAGCACTCCTCCAAAGCACTGAATACCCCTACACAGTACAAAGAGTACAACAGAAAGCTTTCCCAGGGTATAAGATTGGATACAATAACGATTGCGGGTATGGAAATTTTCATATCTTCTGTTTAAAAATATTGTAGTTAACTTAACTTTGATTTAGTGATCTATTTTTTTAGGAGATTTTTGAAGCTCGTCAGCATTCTTCGAAATCAAAAAGGGACCACAAATCTTCAAAAAGGTATTATTCACGTTCAAAGATTTTCATTCATTAAACCTGATTGAAAAAAATCGTTTCAGCCTAACCCTCCTTAGTGTTTCAATAAATTCACATATAATGTTTGTATTTGTAGTAATCAACCATCTGACAGCAAGAATACTGCATCTTATCGCCCGCAAGAAGGTAAGATTTATTCTCACTCAATTTCTATTTTATCTTTATCACGATTAATCAGGCTGTGTCATCTTTGATTTTGGTAGATTTTGGGCCACAGGAGCCGGCATTAAATTCATACCATAATGGCTAATCTGGCATTGACAGAGTGGTTTTTGGTCATTCAGTTAAGTTTCTAAAAAGTCGAAACTTTGAGGAAAGAAAATCGAATGAATATAGAATGGGCCTTTGCATGTAACAGTCCTAGTAATAGATAATATGTTTAGGATATTTATTATTTCAACCTGCGCATCCCATTTGTGTTCTTCAAGGTAACTTTTCTTCCACCTGAAGACTATCATTTTTATGGTCCAACACTAAACCGAGACTAGCTTTCTTCTTGGAACTTTTATTGAATGGCGTGATTTTAGCCTAATTTGCGAGTTACACTGTGCAAAATGGTGGCCAGAAGAACTCCTTAAATTCAAAAAGAACTCAATTAATGCCCACCAAAAGGTGAGTTCCCTTTTATATCAATTTAAAAATCCAAAAGCTTGTTTTTTCATTTTTTTCATTTAATTCTAAAACATCAACATTAATGTCGTTGCATATAAACTATTCTTTTACTTTTCAGATGGAGACGAAATAGGAAAGAACCCATGGTCATGATACTATACTTTGAGAGATGACCAGAACGGATAAACACTGTAGAGGAGAACATGAACAGTGAGGAGCTTTAGCGAGACACATTTTTTTTCGTTCTTTAGAACGCAAGAGATATTCAAAAATAAAGTCCATCAGGGAGTATCGAAAAATTAAATAACCTAAAGACACCTTGTGGATTATCCAATAGGAGACGGTTTGATTAAAGGTCCTGAACGACCCTAATTTTTTCAAAAGGCAACATAAAGGTGGATAGCCCTCTAAGCAGTGATCTTTTAGCTCCCGTTCACACGTATACGTGTATTTTTGAAAACGCATATTTACTTATCCGTTTTGGCCTTCCGTCCACACGTAGCCGGAGTTAAGGGAATGAAAACGGAGCATTTCGAAAACGATGACGTCACCAGCTTAGTTTCGCAGAGTCAATTAAACAGACAAAAACTTTTTATCAGTGATTCCTTCGTATCCGTGTGGACGCAGATTTTTTCGAAACGGATAAATAAATTTGGGTTTTCAAAAATGTTCGGATGCGTTTGGACAAGGGCTTAATGTCCCAGTAAGATTAAAGAGGATTCAGTTTTAGGTTAGAGTAGCAATTGAAACATTTTTAGGGGAGATTTAAATTTTACACGAAGTAGTTTCCCATAAAAATTGAGTGCTTTCACTTTCCTATTAGTACTGTCGTCAATCATCGACTCAGCTACGAGCTGTTATTCCAAACGACCCTGATGAACACATAACGCCAATCTATTAACATCAAAAGAACTGTAAATAATCTAATTAACCTAAAGTACACTTACAGTTTAGAAGCTACGTTTTCAATACACCAAAACAGTTGTATTTAATTATTTTCAACTATGTAAATAGAAGTGAGCCTCATTTAGAAAGTATTTCAAGAGGACATTGTTTTTGTATTAAGTTTTATGATTTATTTAATGTAATGAAATACAGCTTGAAGAATACCGGTGTGAAATTGTTTGCTTTTATGAAGTACTTTCTAGTTAACTTTGAGGAATAGATGACACTGCATAGAGAATTATATTTCACAAGTCAGGCTCGCATTTTTAACCAAATGCCTAAATCTTCTTGCTTCAGTTAATCTTGATTAAGTCTCTGAAGAGCCTTCGATCGTCATCATTCCCCTGTTTGTTACACCGGCTGCCAACGGTATCAATCCACTTCAATTTGAGGTGCCCTCTTGTCTATTACTAACAGAAGAAGACATCTTCATCAGCATCTCTGATGCGTCATTTCTAAATTCTCAACTCTGCTCGGCTTTTTTTCGGTTTTCTCCTGAAATTCAATTCGTTAGGATTTATTCCATTGTCTTTCTGTTATATTACTCTGTAGAGTGTTGGACGAAAAGCTCAAGTAATCCGTGTTTTCCCTATCCTTCCGATTTTCCTGGTTACTTACTAAAGTAGACTTTTTGTCTTCATCTCTAATGCACCACTTTAACATTCCAAACTCTTCTCTTTTAGACCTATCTCCTAAATTTTTCTCTCCCCTAGCAAATTTGAATGTATCAACTCTACTAAAATTATATACCGGGCCAGGACAAAACCCCATAATACAATAAAGTTGGAAGTATTTATATCATAACTTAAAGAAATAAATCAAGGGATCAAAGGTTGCAAGGAAAGATTAAAAATAAACTATAGAATTATTAGATGTTTTGTTAATAACCGGAAGAAGAGTTTCAAAAGCTTAAATTTACAAAAAGTTTTATGAGTGGATATAATGTACATAAATCTAGGGGCATTTTCTTTCCACGCAGCTTCTTCCACTCTCTTCGTATTCTTGTTTCGATATCCACATTTGATGGAATGTTCCCTAGAATAACAATACAGTTTCAAAGAATATTTGTAAGTCACATATCTACGAAGTCTTTGTTCTCCCTAAGACAGTGCATGATACATAATACATGTAAGTTTGGTATGAGTGGGAAACCACGAAACATGCCCTTCGAAATTTAGTGACTTTTTTCTCCACAACATATACGTCACTTAGTGCTTATATCTTTGAATGTAGGTTGTAGTTAGTTCTATTTCAAGATCTTTCCAAGCCTATTGCATTACCAAATCAACAGATCTATATAAAAGATTGATCCACCTATACAGTTGCAACATTTAGGTAAGAGATGTTTTGAGAAGAAATTCAAATATTAACTCACCAATGAAGCAAGAATAGATCCACCTATCCAAGAACTAAACCTTCTTTCTGTCTGACTGTTGTTCGATATCAGTTTCAATCTCATGCTCTACAAAAAATGACACAAACTCAAGTAATTGGTCGTTGGTCGTATGCAGTTATGAAACCTCAAGAGTTAACACAAGTAAGTAAATCTTAATAGCTAAAACAAGTCAAAAATTGAGGGGAAACATTGTTTTAGGCATAAACAAATTATGCTGCAATGACTTGCGACCTTAAAATGCATCTTTGAGGTGAACAGTTTATCATGAAACTTATTGCAACATAAAACAATGTTCCTTACCGAAGGTGTCTTTGCCAGAAGTTCTTTATTTAGACGATCGATGAATCCATTTAATAAAGTATTACCACCGGCTACTATCACACTGTTGTACAGCCCCTGAAAATAACAAAAAGTAAGTAAGTTTATGTTTAACATGATAGCCTGCAAAAGGCCAGGGGCCTTAATTCCAGCAGGAACACGGAACCACCCGTTTAGCATCCCTTGCACAGGACAAAAGTAAAGATCTTCATTTTATAGACCAGACTTTGATTGGTACAGAACTAACAGCATATAGTACATTAAGCTTAGCTTTCTCTGGCACTTAACGTAAAATATCACCAAAAAAGAGTAGGAAGTATTTGTGTGGAAAACAAATTTTGAACCCAGAGACAAGGAGTGATTGATCTGATTAGCTTAAGAGTCCGAGTGCAGAAGCAAACTTCTTTCAGCAGAAAATATAAATATGAACAGGTTCTAAAAATACAACAATCATTCTGGCTATCTTCAACCTTAAAGAAAAACCAAATACACCTGAATAAATAGACGAATGAACAAAGAAAAATAGAATACTCACAGTTCTAATATCAATATCACACATTCCAATACTAGTTGTTATCACGTGGGGAACACCAAGCAAAGTAGTACTTTCAATACCCTAGAAAAACAACATCCAATTCATCAAATCACTACATATTATAAACTATTATAAATACTTCAATTATAATAACCTAAATAGCGAGATTATGAAAAACTAAACGTATCGGGCATAGCCCTTCCTCAGTAGTCAACTGCTGAGGAAGAGCTATGCCCAATACGTTAAGGGGAAGTTTAGTTTTTCACAATCTGGCTATTTAGCTTATCATAATTGAAATATTTATCATATTACTACAGCTATTGCTGTATGTCACATTATTTATTTATTTTATTACATTGGATTATTATAAAACTATTATGATAAGAGATAAAAGTAACATAACAAATTTCATCACAATACAGTAAAATCTCAAAAGATGGAAGAAAATCGTACCTTGACTGTTGATGTGTCGAATAAACTTTCACAAATTCGAAATCTCTCAACATCAAAAGTCTGACTGAATCCGTTTGGAAATTCGTAGGTTGCTCCAACAACATTTTCGAGTGCGCTGAAATTCAAGTTTCCATCATTACCAAACTCACTAGTTTAACAACTTCAAGTTCATTATAAGCCCTGGATCTAGAATTCCTATTGATTTTCCTACTTAATTTATTCTCACAAGAGCCGGTTGACGGCAGAAATTGATATTTGCCAACAAATGTCAACTAAGGCCTCGTTCACATTGCTTCGTATTTGCTTGTCTCCGTATTTGAAGACGAAAAACAGTGCATGTTCATACTGCTCCGTTTTCAACCAAATACACTATGAATACGATAAAGTGTTCACACTGCTCCAGGTAAATAAAATGCTTCTAATCCCATTCCTATACGAATGTTTCCATTGAAAGAATACCGTCGCATTCAAATGTCTCAGTATTTTGTGTTCACACTGAAAATGGAGCGTATTCAATATGCACTGTATTCGAAAGTATGCGTATTTGTTTGTGTGTTCGAACAGCTCCGTATTTGAAGCGTATCAGTGTGAACGCAAGGCCGAAACGAATTGGTTTTCCTCCGTTTTCATTCAAATACGGAGCAGTGTGAATGGGGCTTAAAACTAGAGCTACAAAGTAGAGTTAAAGTTTTGCTTACTTTACGTCATAAGGACTATCTGAAACTTGTAAAACTGAGGCTTGAAAGTCTTGAACGACTTCCTAAAAACAAAATGAAAGAAGGTTAATACACCCAAATGCAAAGGGGATGAATAAAGATAATGAACATTTAACTAAATTGCTGGCTTGAATATTTTCAATTGATAACGAGAATATTTTACTATAAGAACATAAATAAATAAATATAGTTTACTATAAAGAACTCCTATCTAAATCCTATAAAGTGAAATCCCACAATCAAAAACCTGCCTTTCTGAAGAATTGACTATAGGTTGGGTGCTTAAAACTTTAGGGTGTGTTGGGATCTTAAGGTTCTCTTTCAATAAAGTTATAAAGTATGGATAACCTTCCAGCCAATTAGCCCATAGGTTTTTACATTTCTAGGTTGTTGCTTGCAGGGCTTAACTGTCTTAAAATTCATTAATAGAGAGGAAAAATAATCAATTTTTTTAAAGATTTTTAAGCTATTTTTCTCAAGATTTACCTTGGTCATAAAGTTATGGAATGATTTTGAAATATCGTTTAATTTTCTTTTTGTAAAAACTGCTGGTGCACCTTCTTCAACTGCTTCCTAAAAATCGAAATAGATCAGTTAGTAAAACAAATAAACACAGATAAATAGAAGATTTCGAATCCAAAGCCTTTGCAGCGAATACAGAATGATTAGTTGACAATCCCCTTACCTTCTTGGCAACTAAATATGAAGGAACAACTTCAATATCAGCTTCCATGAAATACTCCAAGCACTGTCTCGTTAGAAAATCTCCAGCGAGCGGTGACCGTACAATGGCCTGTTGAAGTACGAAGCCATCATGGACAGGAACAGCACTCGTGTGAGTAGCACCAGAGTCGATGACCAGTCCGGTTGACCGTCCATTTGCAAATGCAGATAAGACTGCGTTTTTGCACAAGAAGAAAGCTGGTGCATTGTATTGCTCAAACATCAACTCTGCCAGTTTCTCTCTCTTGTTTCTTACGTTCCACTGAAAGTAACAGAAAATGATGTTCATAGGAGAAACAACAGATATTGATATAGCATGCTGCAAGCAATACATTCTGATTTCTAAGCAAAACATATGAGATCAAAATAACACCCAAGGGAAGTTTAGCTCTAATCTTTATGTAAAATTGCACGAGGTAGTTTGTGAAAATGAAATTACCCAAGTAGGACTCAAACCCATGACCTCTACATTGGTACTCTAGTGTGCTAATCCTTTCTTGCTAATTCTCGAAAATTGGTTTTTTCAAAATCCTGCTTCTTCTTGAGTATAGTTATTTGTAGGTAATTGCCTAGTGAACCAAAACTCACAAAAGGCATGTGAAATTTAACTAAGGAATAGGCAAAGCTTTAAAGAAAAACTTGGTTTGGTTTCAATACAGCATCAATTTAACTGGGTTTATGTTTGAGGGGATTGTATCAAAACATCTTCATACTTACAGGAGCTTCAGTCATGAGAACAGGGTGCAGCTCTGAACTTGAACGAATGTGATTTTTATAAGAATGATCCAGAAGCTTTTCGAATAGATCCCAGTCTTCAATTAGGCCGTCTTTTAATGGTGACATCATTTCTACGTTTGGTCGTGCGACATGTAGTTGTGATGAATCAATGAAATATTTCTTGTTTGATTCTTTTATCGTTTTTGTTTCTGAAAAATAAACAGAGTGTCCTAAAGAAATCTCGAAGTTTCCCAAACAATTAATTGTTATCAATCGGTTTATTCTTTTGGAACAATTCTTTCTTAGATGATTAGACGGCATGCAAAGCTGAGGTAAACTTGAAAGGGGCACAGTCACAATATGAGTTTCTTCTTGATTTGGACACAAAATTCCAGGGTGCCATACTCCTGAAACTGATTTAGATTTATCAAGAATTCAAATTGAAGATCAACCTTCTGAGTCAGTTTGCATTTTCTCATCTTGAACAGCATCCAAAACACCAACAGTTGTTGAAAACTCTCCCTAAAACAAAAATCACCACAGTATTTATTTTAACTCCGCTCAATTGATTAATAGCTATTTGAAGCTCTTTCTAGCTCTCTTGAGAGAGCGAAATGCAAAAATATGTTTGAGGAACTTGAAATAATAATTTATATTATTTTTCTATTTCATTTATCATATAAGAGTGATAGTACAGGTTTTTCATTTGACCAGAGCAATAACTCTGGTCATGCCAAAACTTTAGTAAAGTAACATCAAGAGCTTGACAACGAAATGACCAAGCTTTCAGACATTCTGGTGCAATTTTAAATGTGAGGCTGGCAGCATCTGAGACCAAATTTGGGTTTTGTTTCGGTTTTCTTGTACGGGCTAGAAATGAGCAGGGCTGGATGCTGGATTTCCACTAGGGGTTTTTCGTACAATTTTCAGATGAAATGTAATTCTTAAGAGGCTTTTTTTGAGATAAAATGTAAACAATTGAAGCCACAAATCTTCCTAAAATGGATTTCATGCCAATTTTTGACTAGAAAAAGTGAGTATGATTGGATCCTACTCTTTTTTCTGTTCTATCGAATCACAGGAAAGTTGTTTAAAAAATCGCTTGTGGAAATCTGGATTCAGGGTTTCTCTGGTATAATTTTTATCATGGGATGATACCTTTGGGCAATCTTCTCCAGCAAACCCCACTCTGGTTGTCATGGATCCAAAATCAAACACCACCGCACCAACTTCATCTAAAAATATCAAAATAAAAAAAATTGAAATAAAATAATACCCATTAAAAGTTTGTCGTCTTATAAAGATTCTTTCAAGACGGCAAGATCACATTTTTGCAATGAATGAGGAGTTCTACAACAAATTTGTTGATATTTCAAGCTTTTACATTTGACCAGAGTGATCACTCCTAGCTCTCACCAGCACACTACTAAAGCAACATCTAAAGCTCTAACCCAAATGATGAGAGAGTTTAGCCACTCTGGTGAAATTTCCTTGGTGAAAAAGCCTTGTATCTAAACCGTCAGCAAATTTTTGACCATTATTGACCATCATTATATTTCATAGTGTTTTATCTGAGAGAAAGGACTCCCCAACAAAGCTAAAGGACGGATGTTCAAATTTTCAAAATTATTAGATGCCCCGGCAGGGGTTGGGCTTTCGAAGTCAAACCAGGTAGAGAAATATTTGTTTTCTTACCCCCACCATAAACTCCACCACTCATTTTGAAAACCTTCTTGGTTATCCTTTGCTTTCTTTCTTGTTGATGTTGTTGTTGAAGTTAATTGTCAAACGGGCACACTGTGCTGTCTTATGTTTTCTTCTTCTCTTCCTCTCAGAGATTCATCTGAACAAATCAGTGCTCTTGAAATAGATCCTCTGCTAATTTCAACCTTCAGAATGTTCCCTGAAACCTTTTGAAGGCAACCAAGGACGCTAGATGGGAAGATATTGAATGTTTTCTTTGTAACACGGAGTAGGCCAACGCGTGCTTACTTTAATGAGAATTATTTTGACTGAAGAGTAATTCAAAGCGAGGCTTCATAAATTTCATATACTCAAACGAGGCACTGGCCTAGACAACGTTTTGATGCGCGATGCTGCTTGCTTGATGCCTCACATGTGAAAGTTTTAAGCCCTGAAAACGAAAAGGCAAAGTTAAGAAAGGTAAGAAATAATTGGGAGAGCTAGAAGAAAATGCAATGAGTATAGGGTATGAATTGCAAGCTCGTCTGACATGATTTTTAGCCTAGAAGATCTTTTCTCTGAACCACCTCCAAAAATAAGCCTCTCTTCTGGTCCTCCGACTGTTGCTGTCACTGCAGAAAACAGCCATGCCCATTGTGATACTTCGCAGCAGGGTAATTCAAGCTGCAAGGAAACAGAAGGTACAAAAACAGAACCAAGTGATACACTGAAAGTGCCAAATGTGCCAAAAAATGAACCTTGGTCTGGTAAGAAAAATTCGGCCGAAATTGATTTCAAGCAATGTGGGCCAGTCTTTCCAAAATTTATCCCTGGAAGAACGGATGATGGCAATGGTGACAGAGAAAAAGACAGAGGCCAAGAAAATCCGACAGGGTTGTCAGGAAGTAAAGACGTTTCTGATCTGTTTTCTGAACTTCCACCCCCAATATGGTTGTCCGAGAACAATAATGGTAAGGTGACAAAGAGCAAATCGTGCAACAGCCCTGGACTCAACTCAAACTCTCAAGGTAGTTGCTCTGCAAATTCTTCTAATGAAGCAGGAGAAGATATCAAGGAAAATAGAGAAAGGGTGCAAAGAGGATCAGATTCTTGCAATGATTGTCTAAAGGAGTCAAAATCTTGCACATCTGAAAATAGTTTCGAGTCAGTTGTAGTTCAACAAGTAAACGGGAAAGAAGTGGCAAGAAAGGATGCCACTAATCTCGCAGAGCTATTCTCAAAGTCTCCCCCAAAAATATGTGTAAAAGAAAGAAATGATTTGCCACAAATTGTAATCAGCACTCCTGATGATAGGCTAATAAGCTTGAAATCTCAAAATGTCAATTCTACAAATTTTGGCAGTCAGTCAGGTCATCAAGTTGATGTTGGTGGAGTGAAAAGCCAAACTAATACGACTGTTGCTGATTTATTTTCAGAACTTCCACCAAAAATCTGTGTGTCTAACAACAATAACTTTAATCAAAGTGCAAAGACTTCTCCAAATGATCTTCATATCCGTTCAGAGCCTCAAAAGAATACCGTTCCAAAAATATCTGATAAGTTGACTACAATCCAGCAAGAAAATAGGGGAAGTCAAGATGTTACTAATCTGGTTGACTTGTTCTCCCAATCTCCCCCAAAAATACGGTTGACTGAGGGCAAAAGAATGGATCAAAGCAGGAATGATCCTAGTGATGTTCAACCCTCTGACTCAAGATCACAAGTAAGTTATTCTGCATATAGTTCTGATAAGCAATTTCAAGTCCAAATAGTAAGCAGTCAAGAGCCAGGAACTGCTAATCTTGCTGACTTATTTTCAGAAGCTCCATCAAAGACATTTGGCAGTGAGAGCAAAAATAAGAATCAAGCTAGCAAGAGTTCTTGCATTGTTTGTCCTAACACATTGATATCACAATTTAAGGCTTCTACAAATGGTTCTGAAAAGCCACTCCAAGTCCATAAAGAAAACAGTGGAGAAGTAGGAGGTGATCTTGCTTACTTGTTCTCAGAAGCTCCACCTAAAATTTGTGTCACCGAGAATGATAATTGGAATTCAATTGGCAACAGTTCGTCCAATCACCATCCTGTAAACTCAAAGTCTCTAAATGATACTACTTCAAGTATTTCTGACAGATTAGGCCCACAAGAAAATGGCAAAGTGATGAAAAGCAATACCCAACTTTCTGATTTATTCTTAGAGCCCCCGCCAAAGATAAGTGACGAGAACGCCAATTTGAAGCAAATCCCAAGCAGTTCTTCCAATATATCAAACCGGAAATTGGAAAGTGCTTCTTCTACAAATGATTCCAATATGTTAGGCTTAGACTTGCAAAAAAGTGCTGGACACCAAGTAGGCAGAGATTTCTCAAATCTTTCTGATTTATTTTCTGAGCCTCCCCCAAAGATAAGTAATCTTGACAAGGGTAATTCAAACCCAAATGTTGAAATGCATGGCAGTGTAGAGCCTTTGTCGGAAAGTTTTCCTGCAAATTCCATGGGATTTCAAAAGAAGAAGAAGGCCGGGAACAAAGGAAAAAAGCATCATTCAAAATGCAGAATAAGTGCAAAGAAATTGGAAAGTTTCATTGCAGCAGAGAATGCAGAAAATGATGACTTTTTTAGTGAGCCAGTTATGAGACCTCCACCTCCCATGCCCCAGCAAGGCCTGGCAAAATTTGGTAGAACATCAATGGATAATAAGAGGGCAACAAATTGCCCTAAAGACCAATTGAATTCGAAAGCACAAAATGGTTTTTCTGCATCAAAACGGAAAAATAAGAAATGGAAGAAAAGAAATAGGAACAGGAAGCTTTCTAAGGAAAAAGATATTGAATGCTTAGATAATGCTGAAGATGGTTCCATTGTTCTTCCTCCCAGAGAAGAGAATACTCCTCATAAATGGCCTCTACGTAGAAAACTTGCAAAAGAAGCTGTGGATGAAAAATCAGTGCATACTGAAGGCTCAAAGCTTAATTCAAGACCTGGAAGTTTACAGAATGACCAAGAAGGTATTGAAAGAGAAAGTATTAGCCAAAATAATGCAATACTATACAATAGTAGCTTCTCATTAATTGACGATATTCTGTCCCAGCCAGCAAAATATGTTGATTGCTATTCAAAATCTGGTGGGAATAAGAACCCTGTTGATGAAACCCTGACTAAATCGGAAGGAAATTTTCAATCATTTGGAAATTCTGGTGGAAATTTTCAACTCGAGGCTAAAAGATTAGCAAGTCAAACTTTGAAGAAACATAATTTAAAACTGATGGAATCATTTCCTGATGCAAGCAGCAAAAGTTCATTTGTGGATGTCTCGTGGAAAGCAACTGAAGCTCCTTCCTTTTCGGGAGCAGTGTCATCAAATATTCCTCCAAGTCAATCTATGAATCAGACAATAATAGGTGTGAAAAAGGATAAGATGGAAACATCTAAAGGTGACAATACAAGTAATGGAGCAAGCTTTAATACTCAAGGTGAATATACAAGTTTATTTGGAAATGATCGAATGCTGTCTCAAGCAGTGAACAATCAATATTCAAGATATAATACCAATGTTGATACGAATAAACGATGCAGTTATATCAATGATGGTCCGGCTGAAATGAACTTCAAGGGAAATGCTGCAAATCCTGACATTGTAAGCCAAAGAGAGAAACATTCTATCGTTGATGAAATTTTGGTTCAAACAAGTAGAACTCCGTTTTTCAGCTCAGAATCCGGTGAAATTCAAGAAAACAGAAAACGATTTCAGAACTTTGCATCAAACTCTACGACTTCCAAGACAGGGATTAATACTCTAACTTCGAGCAACACTTCTTGCAAGCCAGGAATTAGCACTCTGCCTACAAGCAGTACTGCTTCCAAGGTAGTAACTAATACTCCAAGTATGGATTTGTTGAATATTGGAAAGAAAAGTAGAATTTCTAGATGCTCGAACGACGAGGTAAGATCAGACTTGAAGAAATCGGATGGAAGTGTTTTGAAAAAGTCTGAAGTCAAGACGGATAATCATCAAGGAAAATCTTCGATTGACATTGAAAACTCCATCAAGAATCAGAATACTACCAGGAATATAGCTCCTCCAAAGCCGTCCACTAGCGTGCGTGGTCATTGTACAGGTCGGGGAAATATGGTGAAAAAAGTGAATGTCCGACCAAATCAAGTAAATACCTCAAAAGGTGAGGATTGCCAAAGTAGCAATGAGAACTCAACGGATGGTGAACTTGTTATTCATTTTGATGATACTTCAGAGGAAAGGTTACCTAACAGTGATAGATCAATGCCTGAAGCAAAGACAAAGAAAATCAGATGCTATGATGGAAGAGATTCTGAAGAGTTACTGCAAAGTGAAGAAAGCGAGCAGAATTTTTATTATGACAGAGAATATGACAGTGTTGGGGGTTTGAATTTTAGAAAAGAAAACCCATCTGCCGTTGCTTTTGAGAAAAAGTCATCAAGAAAACGAAAGTCTAAGGAAAATAGAAATATTCAAACTAAACAAAAGGTGAGATCAAATGATATGAAAGACGATCGAGATAACATGCTAGAAACTCTTGAAAAGAGAAACCCAACTCGTCTTGCTGAAGATGAGAATTCTTCAAGAGGGAAGAAATCGAATAAAAATGTCTCCGAAAAGATTTGTAACAAACCGGATTTGGTCAGGTATCATGTTGAAAATTTGTTAGAAATGATTCCCAGTTTGAATGTAAAAGATCCGGAAGCTCTGAAATATCATCTGAATAATTTGTTGGCACTCGTTGACGAAGACAGCATCCCAAATCATCTTGAACGTAGTGAGAGATGTGCAAAAAGGAAGAAATCAAACGAAAATGAAGATATCGCCAGTAAGCCAAGTGACACATCAAATAATTCGAAGGAAGATTTGAGAAATGTTTTAGATAGACTTAAACAAGGAGACCCATCTTGTGATGCTCGTGCTGAGAGATCACCAGGACGGAGAGCAAGCAATGAATGTGAGGATATTTCCAACGAAAGCGCAAACGCTGGGGGTAGTCATTTCGACAGCATGCTTAAAAGTCTTAGAGGGAATAGCACCAAGCCACTGGTCCATGATGATGCATATACTAGAAGAGATAAATCCTTTGAAACTGAAAATGCTTACGGCATTCATAAGGAAGTATTCAAAACTTCGAATAAAAATTCAAATGATACGTTGGAAAGACTTGAAAAGAGAAATCCTACTCGCCTAGCTGAAGAAGATGAAACTTCAAGGGAGAAAGAATCTAGTGGCAGGAATGATTCTAGCATCAAAAGCAGGAAAGAAAGCTCCATGAGAGATGATATGAGCAATGTATTAGAAAGACTTGAAAAGAGGAACCCTGCTCGTCTGGCTGAAGAAGATGAAACTTCAAGGAAGAAAGAATCTAGTGGAAAGAATGATTCTATTATTAAAAGCAAGAATGAAACCTCAAAGTATTCGAGAGATGATATGAGCAATATGTTAGATAGACTTGAAAAGAGGAACCCCACTCGTTTAGCTGAAGAAAATAGATCTTCCAGTAAGAGGGAGTCCATCGGAAGGAACGATTCTAGTGTCACAAATATGAATGAAAGCTCCGCGATAGATGGTATGAGCAACATGCTTGAAAGGTTGGAAAGCAGAAACCCCACTCGCCTTGCCTCAAGCAACCAATCTTCAACAGAGAAGGAATCAACTTCAAATATTGGTCTCAGCAACTTTAATGAAAACTCAAACCCTGTGCGAAATGATATGAATAGCATGTTAGAAGCACTCGAGAAAAGAAACCCAACTCGCCTGGCTGCAGAAACGCCTTCGAGAAGTAAGGAAATCAACGATGAAGAAAATGTTTCTGGTATCCAAAATGAAACACCCAACAGTAATTCAGATAAGATTTTAGATAGACTTGATAAGAGGAATCAAACTCATTTAGCATTGGAGAACGAGTCTTCTAGAAAGAGAAAATTTGACGATGATGACAACTTTGATTGTGAACGCAACGAGAACTCAAGCCATTCTGAAGGTGACTTGTATATTACATCAAGAGGAGAGGATGACTGGGATTTTACATCGAGAAGACATAGGGAGAGAAATTCCTCCAGCATTTCAGTGGTTGGAGAGTCTCAAGAAAAGAAGAAGCTGTGTGAAGGTGAAAATACTTCTAGCATCCACACAGCAACCTCTAGGCCCAAGATCGATGATTTGAGTAACATATTAGAAAGATTTGGAGGTGATAATTCTGCCAGTCTAGGCTCAGATGGGAATTCTTCTAGAAAAGGAAGAGCAAGTGCAAGAAGAGGAAACCAAGGGCCTAGCAAGAAACCATGTTTGAGAAAAGAATCGCAACAGAAGATGTCTCTTAGAGGGGAAGTGTCAAAGCAACAAAAATTTGATTCGTTATCCAGTGTAGCAAGACAGTTTGCAATGAAGGTTAGTTATAAAAAATTAATCGAGATGTTTTGTCTGAGTGAAAATGACCCGACGAGAACTCAAGCTCACGACCTCTAGGTTAGTATTTGAGTCATATTGGGCTCATTTTGATTCTCAAAAAATATTTCTATTGATTTTGAAAGTCTACTTCTTCTGGAATAAACAAATATGTTTTTTATTTTCCAAATAGCTAGATGATTGGTAGTATAGCGAAGAATTCAAATTGTGTTTTCTCTGAGCTCAATAAGTATTGTACAAATAGATTTTTGGCTTTCATTCACGATATTTCGACATACCAATGCCAGATGTCTTTCTTCGTACGAATCTTCTGGTGATAAATACATTCATTATTCAAAAAGAACATAAAGTTGCATGCAGGAATGTAGACCTTTCAGTTGATATTTGCCTGTGCACGTTGATTTGGAAATATATGTTTACTGTTTACAAAAATCAAGGGGTGTTAGAAGGAAGAGACGTGTGTAATTTACCAAATTTACCTTTTTATGTAGTGCCGTAAGCAACGAAATACCATTGGGAGCATGATTTACAAATTTACCCAGTGGCCTAAAGAAAACAATTACAGATAAAGATATTAATGTTGAAGGCTATACCAAGACTGCTGCAGTTATCTTACCCTGAAGAAACACTGAATGAAGTTATTATTCTAGTATCCTTGACATGGTATTGAATTAGATTTATTTATTTAGAATCAAGTTTCAGCGTCTTCTGCCTCGAATAGAAACTCCCTGTTGAATTTGGTTGGTGATGCACCAGTAGATTTGGCAGTGGCTTTGAAGGTAATACATTTTTAATGATTAAGATGATACTTGAATTAAGAAATTTACTTATCGATACTTTTTCATTTGACAATTTTATAAATATTCATTCATCTAGATATAAAAATATTTAGATCTTCATTTATGCATGAATATCTCATCTTCTATTCTTCATTCTTTTTCCTTTTTAAAGTTCCTTTAAGCGTTGTATTTTCCTTGTCATCCTATTTTGTCCTCATTATTTTTCACTTTTGATAGATTATCTTGTCTTCTTTGTGCATCTTTTCAAGGCTTTTGGTTGCTGCTCTTTCCATTTTCTATCTTTACCTCCCTCTCTCTACCAACGCTTTATTCATAATTTGGTTCTTCTGTTATTGCATCATTGATTCAGTTTTAATTTTGTTTCCCTGTGGTGTTTCAGTGGTATTTCATCACTATCTATTTATGTTATTATATCTTTCTTTCAGGAAAACAATAATGGGACGAAAGGTAACGATTGTCTATATTCAATTCTTTCATTCTTCCTATTACATACACTAAGTTTTGTAAGGTTTGAAAAAATCGTTAAAGTAAACGATTTCAGATCGTTGCAACAAGGTTTAACATGGGATAGGCCCTCTCTCATCTATAGCTGATTCTTCTAAGTATCTCTGGTCCAACTTGAATCCTAATTGAGCCACCTTTTTCATGTACTGACTGTCCAAGAATGAGTCTCTCTGGTCCACCCATAGCGATAGTACAGACTACATTGTGTCCTAAATGCTGAGCAACCTCTAGCACAAGACGTGATGTTCTTTCCTAAAGTTCAACAGCATTTGAAATAGGTGGTATTCCATATTCCATGGTAAATCACTAAGATCCTCAATAGATGCCAGACTAGAAAGTTTCTGTTTCCCAATCAATTGATGATTTCAATGTTAAAATATTCATGTTTAGACCAAAATGCAGCCAACATTTTATTTGCATAACCAGCACGTTACGATCTACTATTCTCACTCGCAATTTGTGTGCTTCTACAATGGACATTTTTCCTGTTAATGTCACACAATTAATACAAATTCGCCCCCTGGTTATCCCAGATTCCTTTGCGAATTCTAAAAACATACAATGCATTAAGGGATATGCATGGGGCAAAGTTACATTTATTCAAGATGGTATCATTAAAAGGAAAAATGTCTACTCTCTGGTTTCTAATAGGCGTTCCCCCGCTTATTGATTTTCAGAAAATTTTCCACCCAGGACATTCTTTTTCCAACCCCCCCCCCCCCCCCCTGCTTATAGATGTTTGATATTTTCCAACCCTCCTACTATTCCAGCCACCCGTTTATTGTAGCCCAGGGAGTATTAATTTTCGCTTCTGGCATGGAGTTTCTTGTAAGATCCTGAATAAACGCCAGACTCGAAAGTTTATATTTCCCAATCAATTGATAATTACACTTTGCTTGTCCATGTTTGAAATCAAATGCACCATTTTTGTAATAGCATGTTCGACACTAACCCACTCACTCATGGCTTTGATTCTTTAATCGAGATAATTTGTGCTAATGGAAATAACTTGATAGGGACTTAAACCCACACGACTCTCAGATTAGTGCTCTAATGTGTTTATTCATACAAATCATCTCGATTGATTATCAAAGTCCTGCTTCTTCTCAAATTTTATCTTTTATCTGCAGACAGGCCGAAGCGAGGTGGTAAGAAAAAGAAAAAATCGAAGAGAAAGGAAAACCAACAAAATCGAGCACCTCGCAGAAAAGTACCTCAAGAGAGAAAACCTCCACCTCTGTGTAAATATTTCAAGGCTGGCAAGTGCAACATGGTATGATTCCATTTGTTTCTTGTTTAAACTTATCTTTTTATTAGCACTTATGTTTTATAAGTAAGGCAGTAATTAACAAAGCAAAAACTTAAGCAACTCAGTATTGGATAGAGAAATGCTAGGCGATTTGAAAATCTTAGTTAAGATCCAATTGGCAATGAAAATGATGCAGCAGCTATAGAGAAGTAGGCTAAAGTGGATTTTAGTACACCGGCACACTTTTGTATGCAAGATCCCATCGACATTTGTTGTACAACAACTTGTGAAAAAGTTTTCTAAGAAACAAATGATTTTAAGTAAAATAAGCTAAGCAATTGCCAAGCAATTTTGCCTTCCAGCTAAGCAATTTTTAGTACTGATAATGAGGTCGAGCTGAAATTGCTTATAAAAATTTTCATAGACACTGGCGCTTTCAGAAGTGGTTTGTTCCGTGCACGTGCTAATTTGTATTTGTTTCTTGTAAAAATTGCAACATCATTGATACTATCCCCTCCCCTATGATATGTTTTGTAATAAATTTTTAAAAAATTATTTAAAAAAATATCAAAACGAAACAATTCTCTCTGAGCTTTTCCTTTTCTCTTTGATTTACTAATATTTTGTTTAGAATCCCAGTTTTACAGTTAGTTTTTAAGGGCCAAGATTGTCACTATCCCCCCCCCCCTAATCATATGCTTTATAGTAACTTTTAGAAAATTACTGTATGTACAATCAAAACAAAACCCTCCGGGCTTTCTTTTTTCTGTTTCATTTGCTAATATTTTGTCTAGACTCCATGTTTGCGTTTTTTATTTTTCAGGGTCAAGATTGTAATTTTCTGCATGAAGGCGTACCAGAGCGGAGAGAGCTGTGCAAATATTACGTCAGTGACTGTTGCCTTATGGGAAATGATTGCATATTTATGCATAATATCCTTTTCATTATAATTTATTCTAATTTATTGCATAATTATGTCAAATTTATATTCTTGAACTTTATTGTTAAAGTTCCTAGCCTAGATGAAAAACTGGGTAATTGATATCAGTGTCCTTGTGGTGGCCTAGCAGTGGCCTAGCCTGGTGACTGAACTCTGCCATTAGTGTTTGCCATTTTTTATTGCAGAAGCAATCCTCGGAGAGAGGGTGCATATCATAAGAATTGTCACGGGGTATGCTACGCATACAGATAAGTTTTTCGTCCAATAATCTTTAAATATGGTTACAATTTGGTTTCAATTCCGTAAGATTGGGTATGAAATCTATGAAATCTAAAACATGAAAATCTTGTGAAAATTTAAATTTGTTGGGTGAAAATCTTGTGCAGTGTTGGGGTCGCTTGACATGATTTTGCTAGAAATATTGTATAGCCAGAAAAATCGGAACCATAATGAAACGAACACATAGATACTACTTATGCTTTTCGTCTGACACTCAACAGAGTAATACGTCAGAAAGAGAACGAAACAGAAACCTAACTGATTTATATACCCAGATGTGGATCGAAATAGGCCAATCAGAAAAGAGGTGAATGATTGGTATGGTGTGGGAAAACCAATCAACACCCACGATACAGTGAGCTGACCAATAAGATTATTTCAAGAGTCCTAAGGCGAAAACGAACTCCTTCTGTCTACACAATAGGGGATCTCTGGTTTTTATGTAGACAGGTTCCAAAATAGCTAAGTGAAAGGGAGATCTTGCTCTGCCAATTATTCGAAAGCAATTCTCACTGTAGGCTTTAGCACACTCTGGGTTGTCGAGCAAATGTTGACCTATAGCAGAGTCATGTTTTAGTGAACTTTTTGGTTTAGAGGCGCGAGATGGTTGTTCTCGTTGAGGAACAGTTTTGTTGCGTATGCTAGACGGCACGTGTTGTTTAACCCTATCAGTTTGTTTACCAGTTTGTTTACCAATGTTCCTCTGGATGAAACGATAAAGATTTGCGCCGACGCGTTGTACCGAAGTGAGCTTGAAAGGCCGTCGTTCCCTGAGGAGGTTTTCATTGAATTGATGAAATCTGCAACTAGCTCTGTGGAGTTCAGTTTCAACAATGAGATGTACCGCCAAAAGGACGGTGTCGCCATGGGCAGCCCTTTGGGACCAGCGCTAGCGAACATATTTGTCGGCTTCCATGAGCATCAACTCTTCAACTGCCATCAAAAGCCCCTTGTTTACTTTCGCTATGTTGATGACACTTTTGCGGTTTTTGAAAAAGAGTCTGAATGTGATATTTTTCTTGCCAAACTCAACTCATTGCATCAGTCTCTAAAATTCACCTTTGAAAAGGAGGAAAACAACTCCTTGCCATTTCTTGACGTTTCTGTGGAGAAAACTGAACCTGGTTTTCTTACCAGTGTTTACAGGAAACCAACTTTTAGCGGCCTTTATACACGTTGGGATTCCTTTTGTGCCAAACAGATCAAAATTAATTTGATTAACACCTTGGTTCACCGGGCACTTATGATCTGTTCCGAACCAAAACTCAATTTAGAATTGGCAGAAATAAAATCTACCCTCATCAACAATGGTTATCCAGAAGACCTCATTTCGGCTTGCTTTCGTAATAAAATCGCAGGTTTCTCGGCTGACAAAAAGATTGGTCCACAAAAGTGCCCTGTTTATCTAAAACTGCCTTACATTGGCAACGTCTCCTTGCGATTCGAAAGACAAATCAAAACAGCCATAACCAAGTGCTACGCTACGGTCAGCCCCCGTCTCGTCTTTTCCTCTAAGAAGATAATTCCATCCATCCGCAAAGATAGTGTGCCTACCACACAAAACAGCCTAGTAGTTTATGAATACTCGTGCCGGTGTGATGCCAGGTACGTAGGTCGCACATCTCAGCGGTTATGTGATAGGGTTAAACAACACGTGCCGTCTAGCATACGCAACAAAACTGTTCCTCAACGAGAACAACCATCTCGCGCCTCTAAACCAAAAAGTTCACTAAAACATGACTCTGCTATAGGTCAACATTTGCTCGACAACCCAGAGTGTGCTAAAGCCTACAGTGAGAATTGCTTTCGAATAATTGGCAGAGCAAGATCTACCTTTCACTTAGCTATTTTGGAATCTGTCTACATAAAAACCAGGGATCCCCTATTGTGTAGACAGAAGGAGTTCGTTTTCGCCTTAGGACTCTTGAAATAATCTTATTGGTTAGCTCACTGTATCGTGGGTGTTGATTGGTTTTCCCACACCATACCAATCATTCACCTCTTTTCTGATTGGCCTATTTCGATCCACATCTGGGTATATAAATCAGTTAGGTTTCTGTTTCGTTCTCTTTCTGACGTATTACTCTGTTGAGTGTCAGACGAAAAGCTTAAGTAGTATCTATGTGTTCGTTTCATTATGGTTCCGATTTTTCTGGCTATACTGAAGTTCTGTACCATCCAAAGACTGTTCTAGAAATATTGTGTTATCAGACTAGAATGCAGGTTTTGCTCAATTATACTTATCATTCATTTTTATCACTGTTTTCCTTGACTTTCCCAAGTGATTTCCCGTGCAAATATCATCATCTGTATTCACGTTGCACGAATGAAAATTGTAAATATTCTCACGAACCTTTGACTGATGAGACTAAAAAGCTTTTGGACGAGGTGAGTTGTAAAGTTTTTATTGTCTAAGAATAATTTTCACCCTGCTATTTGGCGATAGATTAGACATTTCTTCAAAAACGTTGTCATTTTGAAAATTGCCCGAAAGAGAGTCTTTGAATTAACATTTGAACAGAGGTTGACATCATTGGAGGTTTGAGAGGCTTAACTTTTTGGGGTGTCAGACCAAAAAGACGTAGATTCAAAGAAAAGTTTTACAGACCAAGATCAAATTTAGAGAGTTTGACCATGTTGAGGGAGTTATCCAAGCAGTTTTGTGATAGGCCTGAAAGCAATATTTTACATTATACTTTTTCATCAACGAACTCTTAGGATAAACCAAGAGGAATATTCTTGAGCAATGTTTATAACAAATCCGTTAAAATCGATGAATCTTCGGTATATTTTTCAAACATCTCCAAACCTTGTCCATTGGTAGACACATAATCGGAAAAGCAAATTTTTTATATATTCATTTCATTCTTTAAAATCAAGTTAAAATATATACAACAATAAAAATTCTAAAATAACTGCTTCTTAAACTATATTGACAAATTACAAAGAAGAAGATTACAATCTAATAAGATAAAACCCCTGAATAAAATCCCTAAAATGAAAATTACCCAAGAACTGAATTAAAAATTGTTCGGGAACCTCTGAGGCATAAAAGAGCAAAACATCGATAGGTTGGAAAGGCAAAACATCGATAGATCCAAATTTAGTTGTGCCAGATCAATGGTTTTCTTGTTGACCCAATTCAAAAGTGCAAACTGGACTGACTTGGACACCCCTATTTTTCGTGGCTCAAATCTTCACCAGTCTCCCAAATTCTTGGTCTGTCGAAATAATGTATTTTCAAATATTTTCTTTTTAGTTAATGGTTCGAGAAGAGGCGGCAAAACAGTTGCAGAATGCTCCAGACACAAAACCAATTTGGGAAAACCCTGAGGACACTGTAGAAAATGAAGTGAATACTGAAATGAATGCTGAACCTACAGCCATGCCTACACTCTATCAGCCTCTGTCTTTTATTCTTGGTAGTGAAGCTCAAAAGTGAATTTTGTTATGCTGTAGATATATATTTATTATATTTTTGTGTTCAGGTTCTATCTTCCCAATATTGGATTTTTATTTCTCAATTGGATGCAAAGCTTTGTCTTCAAAGATAAAACTGCTGAATTGAAAACTTGCAGTTGCCCACCCTCTATCAGCCTTTTCCATTTATTCTTGGCAATGACACTCCCAGATGTTCATCTTAGAGATTCTTGAAATCTATATTTATTACTATTATTGAGTTTAGAATCTTAATGTATTGGATACCCGTTCATTTGAAACAAAGTACTACCAAGAAAGATGTGAAATGTTAAATACATGCTGAACCACACTATCAACCTTTTCCTTTGATTCTTGGCAATTGAAGTCAAAAATGAATTATAAAGATACTGGAAATCTATATATACAATTGCTATTATTGATTTTAGAATCTAAATTTCATATATTAGATATCATTCCTTCGATACAAAGTATTACCATGAAAGATATGAAATGTTAAATGCATGCTGTACTGACAACAGTGAAATTGCCAGGCTTTCCTTTAATTTTTGGCTGTGAAACTCAAAAATCAGTCAAGAGTTGCTAGAAATCTATATTTATTCGGATTTCTATCCTGCTTTGCCTATTTCATCGAGCACTTAGTTTGTAGCAAAGCGACACACTAGAGAATATTCTATATTCATTATCATATATTGAATCTGTTTACTGATGTTGTGAATTTATATTATGTTAATTTTGTTGTGTTCATGATGCAAACGAAGTGGATTCCTTCCTTCAGTCAAAGATTGGTTTATTTTTAGCATATCATTTTAAGACCAGGCCTTGTTTTCAGCAATGGCATGGTAGCATGCATGAAAATCGCTATTTAAAGTGGTTAGAAGGTTCCAGGCAATCAAAAGATGCTCATGGAACAAAACAAATCATTACAACATGTCTTGAAATGTTTCAAATGTGGATAGGCCTCAAAACCTCCTTAGATAGGTTGGCTCAAAACCTCCTTTGTGGTTGGCCCAAAACCTCCTTTGAAATTTGCTCGAAACTTCCTCCGAGATTAGCATAAAACCTTCTCTGACGTTGGTTCAAAACCTTTTTTGAGGTTGGTTCAAAACCTTCTCTGAGGTTGGTTCAAAACCTTCTCTGAGGTTGGTTCAAAACATTCTCTGACGTTGGTTCAAAACATTCTCTGACGTTGGCTCAAAACCTTTTTTGAGGTTGGTTCAAAACCTTCTCTGAGGCTGGTTCAAAACCTTCTCTGAGGTTGGTTCAAAACCTTCTCTGAGGTTGGTTCAAAACCTTCTCTGACGTTGGTTCAAAACCTTTTTTGAGGTTGGTTCAAAACCTTCTCTGAGGTTGGTTCAAAACCTTCTCTGACGTTGGTTCAAAACCTTTTTTGAGGTTGGTTCAAAACCTTCTCTGAGGTTGGTTCAAAACCTTATCTGGGGTTGGTTCAAAACCTTCTCTGGGGTTGGTTCAAAACCTTCTCTGAGGTTGGTTCAAAACATTCTCTGAGGTTGGTTCAAAACATTCTCTGAAGTTGGTTGAAAACCTTCTCTGAGGTTGGTTCAAAACCTCCTCTGAGGTTGGTTCAAAACCTCCTCTGAGGTTGGTTCAAAACCTTTTTTGAGGTTGGTTCAAAACCTTCTCTGAGGTTGGTTCAAAACCTTCTCTGAGGTTGGTTCAAAACCTTCTCTGAGGTTGGTTCAAAACATTCTCTGACGTTGGTTCAAAACCTTTTTTGAGGTTGGTTCAAAACCTTCTCTGAGGTTGGTTCAAAACCTTCTCTGAGGTTGGTTCAAAACATTCTCTGACGTTGGTTCAAAACCTTTTTTGAGGTTGGTTCAAAACCTTCTCTGAGGTTGGTTCAAAACCTTCTCTGAGGTTGGTTCAAAACCTTTTTTGAGGTTGGTTCAAAACCTTCTCTGAGGTTGGTTCAAAACCTTATCTGGGGTTGGTTCAAAACCTTCTCTGGGGTTGGTTCAAAACCTTATCTGGGGTTGGTTCAAAACCTTCTCTGGGGTTGGTTCAAAACATTCTCTGAGGTTGGTTCAAAACATTCTCTGAGGTTGGTTCAAAACCTTCTCTGAGGTTGGTTGAAAACCTTCTCTGAGGTTGGTTCAAAACCTCCTCTGAGGTTGACTCAAACTTCCTCTATGGTTGGCTGGAAACCTCTGGAATTAGCTGGAAACTTCCCCTTAGGTTTGATCCAAGTTGGCGAGTGTTGTGTTGTTCTCTGACCACTTGGTTGACATTTAGCAGAGTTTTGTTCAAATGTTTGTCAAATGTTTTTGCCCTCGTCAAACAATGTTTGGACTTCGATCTCACTGGTGGCCTGGAAACTAAGCGCCCACTAAAGATGGCCGAAGATTTTGTTATGATTTCCGGATGCTGTTGGTGAAAAATCGATCTTTAGCCGGCGAAAGGAAGTTATAAATGTTTAATTCGAGCAGCTGATAAAGGATCAAGGCCTTGGTGTTAGTTTTAACCGATTACAAGCATATCTTGGCTGGCATGACTTTGAAGGATGAGTTCGGAAGATCCTAGTTCTACTAGGCCAGCAAATAGCGAGGATGACGAGAAAGCAGGCTGCAAACGAAAGCGAACGCAAATCAGCATTTTTGAATATTTCTCCAAGAGGAAAAAACCTGATAGTGACCTGAAGGGTAGGTATGAGCAATGAATATTTATACAAACAAATGTACCTGTTCAAAAGTTACATATGATGCTTTAGTTAAGCACACACACTCTCCTTTGTAAGAGAGTGACAAATGACCTCATTGCTGCAGGTGCAACGTTCTAGAAGCTTCGTTTGCTTTCTATTGTTAAAGAAAACAAAAGAATAAAGAACCTATACTTTTCTCGAAATTCCAGCTCTATTTTCTTAAAGTACTTTCTTTAAAAATGTTGGTCGGTACCATCGTATCTAGGGGGTTGGTGATGATAATACTATGCATATAAGCTTGCAAGTAGCAAGGGCTAAATTTTGGCCTTTACTTGCAGCTGCTGTTCAATTCATTTTTCAGGCACGGCAAAAGCGTCGGTTCGAACCAACTTTTAAGCCAAAACACTCCTTCTGTTAAAAATAAAATTGCTTTAAAACATAAGATTTTTACGGTAACTCTCAAATCATTTTTATATAAATGACTTTCTAGAAATTTACCAAATTGCATTTCAGTCAGTATGCCCCCAGGTCCCGCAAGTTTAGCTAGAGCAGAACAAACTATGGACAGCTTCCGTCGGGCCTGCTTGTGGATGCATTCTTCATGCGCATCAAACTTGTTATTGATAATGAGTGAATTCTGTTTATTATCTTAAGAAGGTAATTGGTTCATGTACAAACCACCTCATTGCATTAAATACCTGAGTCTTGACATACACATTTGCGGAAGTTTAGAAAAATAGCCTGTATTGTGAAGGCCCAAGTAACACTGGCATGGTATGTAGCGGGGATGGCCGAGTGGCTAGGTCACTCGACCCTTGATCAAAGGGTCCCGGGTTTGAAACCACCTTCAGACCTGTCACATAAAGTGTGAGGAGAGAACTAGGCTGCTCTCTGTGATTCCAGGCAAAAAGAATCACGCAGTGTGGTCACATGGAGAGGAAGGACCATGGTTGCATGCTCTAACCTATTTAGTGGGCCCTTTGTGCTTTACACATAAACCAATACCTTTTGAAGATAGTAAGTGTATTTGCTCATCAACTAGCTGATGCTGTAGTTTTTCCAACTTTCCCAGCTTCCTTTTTTTCTATGCAAATTTAGAAACGATTCAACAATCAATGTTTAATTGCCTTTGTTGAATTGCTCCTAAAAACGTCATGGGAACAGAAAAATTGAGGAGTTGGTGAGTTGGGAAAACTGACACTTTCATGCGCTAAAACAATGTAAACTTGGGGACCACTTCTAAATAGCTTTAGCTAGTCCAAGCAGTTTCAGTCTGATTACTTTCTTCATCTTGATTTGACTAAACTTTTTGATTTTGTTTTGCCGAGCCCTATGTGTTTGTTAGGTCTGAAGGTGGGTTTGAACCCATGACCAGTTAAGGTTTCAGTAATTGAACCACTTGGTCAACCCTGGCCCTAATGTTTTGATTACAGTCTATTTCTTTTAATGCGTGCGATCGCACGCGCACGCATCCACACACGCATCCACACACGCATGAGGTGAATAATGAGTGCGAAAAATGGCTCGCATGAAATTGTACTTTTCGTAGATTTTCTGAAATATTTTTAATGAATTAATTATGGTTATGTTGATAAATCTGTCTCTGGCAGGTTCATGACCCCAATTGTCAGATGACACTTCTTTTGAATGGGATAATCCCATAATTACACTGTGGTTAAAGAATTTCAGCTTTCAAATCAAAATCAACTTAACACCTTGGTTCACCAGGCACTTATGATCTGTTCTGAACCAAAACTCAATTTAGAACTGGCAAAAATCAAATCTACCCTCATCAACAATGGATATCCAGAAGATCTCATTTCGGCTTGCTTTCGTAATAAAATCGCAGGTTTCTCGGCTGACAAAAAGATTGGTCTACAAAAGTTCCCTTGTTTATCTAAAATTGCCTTACATTGGCAACGTCTCCTTGCGATTTGAAAAACAAATTAAGAAAGCCATAACTAAGTGCTACGCCACGGTCAGCCCCCGTCTCGTCTTCTGCTATAGAAAAATAATTCCATCTATCCGCAAAGATAGTGTGCCTACCACACAAAACAGCCTTAAGTATATGAATACTCGTGCTGGTGTGATGCCAGGTACGTAGGTCACACATCTCAGCAGTTATGTGATAGGGTTAAACAACACGTGCCGTCTAGCATACACAACAAAACTGTGCCGCAACGAGAACAACCATCTCGCGCCTTAAAACCAAAAAGATCACTCAAACGTGACTCTGATATAGGTCTGATATAGGTCTATAACATTTGCTCGACAACCCAGAGTGTGCTAAAGCCTACATCGAGAATTATTTCCGAATAATTGGCAGAGCAAGATCTACATTTCACTTAGGTATTTTTGAATCAGTCTACATAAAAACCAGGGATCCTCTATTGTGTAGACAGAAGGAGTTCGTTTTCGCCTTAGGACTCTTGAAGTAATCTTATTGGTCTGCTCACTGTATCGTGGGTGTTGATTGGTTTTCCCACACCATACCAATCATTCACCTCTTTTCTGATTGGCCTATTTCCATCCACATCGGGGTGTATAAATCAGTTAGGGTTCTATTTTGTTCTCTTTCTGACGTATTACTCTGTTGAGTGTCAGACGAAAAGCTTATAGTAATTTATGTGTTCGTTTCGCTTTGTTTCCGATATTTCTGGCTATACTGAAGTTCTGTACCATCGAAAGACTGTTAAATATATTTGGTATATTGAAGATTATTTGAGTTTTGGTTTAATCTGTTATCTTTGTCAATTAATCAACTAGTGTGAAACGCACGCATCACAAAAATAATGCGTGTGATTGACAACTTGTATAGCATTTTGCTCAAGAAACAGACTGTGATTATGTCCCCTTGAAAAGGAATGGTGACGAATGGACAGATTTCATGATAGAAGTTTGCAATGGTATCTTTTTTCCTGCAAGCATTATAATAACTCAAATATATTTGCTCTTCTCAGGCGAAGGATTAGAGCAGGAAATGGAAGGCAGTGATGCAGACAGCCAAAAAAGAAGGGAGTTGCTGGCAAGTGCAGCAGAAAGACGTTTTCACAGCTCAACTTCAACTCAAAGTCCTTCTCAGACTCAATCTGATGATATTGAATTCTCAGAATCTCTTTTCTCCTCGTGAGTTTGTTAATCTTTTTTCATAAATTTTGATTGAGATAATTTGTATGAAATAATAGATTGTGCAAGGCTTATATCCTGGATCTCTTGCATCAGTGCTCTTACAAGTATTGCATCTACACCTAAAATCCCAACCAGAATCTTCTCAATCACACATGTTGTGCAACGTCTCACAAAACTTGGGTTTTTCAAGAGCTATGCTAAATCTACAGAAGAAGGAATATAGCCATCATCACTGAAAAGGGTTGAGGCTTTAGAAAAAACAGATTTGGCAGAAACCAATCGAGATATTTGTTTGAATATAACATAGCTTCTTAGGTTGTTTGCATATTGCTTGAATCTTTTTACAGCCTTGGATATTTTTTTCTATCAATCTCTAAAAGTCTCCAACATCTATTGACTGTGAAAATTTAGAGATTGTCCTCCTCTATTATAGGTCCTCAATGTCTCCAAATGAACTGTTCCCTGACACCCAGAATCCAGAAATTTTGGTAAATCTGCTTTTTATTCCTTTCCTTGTCATTTTTGGATAAAAAGTTCAAATCATTTTAGGTGTCCATGTTTGAGAAGTAACAAAGGGAAGATATCTATTCCTTCTCTACTTTAAATTATTATCTTTACTGCACAGTGTTTGATGTGCAGAAGTACAAAACCGAAATGAAAAAAATTATCAATAAGTGATTAAAATGAGAATTAATAAGGAACAAGAAAGGAGACCGGCTGTCTTTTACATAAAACTTTCATGCTTTTGAGCCAGTTTCCTTTCTCTATTCTTTGCTTGTAATTTCTGCTCTCTTTCTGTGCTAGGATACAATTCCCATTGCTTTCAATAGACTGCCGAGATGTGCTGAAGTTCTTCATCGACTGACAATTGAACCTGATCACACTTTACTGATACGGGTAACTATAATTTTTCTCCCACCAGTTTTAACATTCATCTGATTCATATATTAAGTCTGCTCTGCAGGGCCCTGTCTACAAAGGACCGGCCCACTTTTGATCTGCATCTAATGTGATACAGATAGGTTTGGCAGAGCCGCTGATAGGCTTTCCGTTTACGAGATGAATAATGGAGTGAGGCTGAGAATCCAAATAAGAATATTGCATACTGTGCGACAGCGCATCTAAACTTGAATATGGATCAAACGTAAGCCTTATTGCTGTTCACATGAAACTAGATCACTCTGAAAACTTCTCTCCAGAGGGATCAGAATTGCTTTTAGCTTTCAGTATCTATTTTGATGCAGATTGTTTGGTCTCATGTAAACAAGAGGCGTATATGTATCACATTTTATACAGATTCAAATGAATCTTGCCTCTTGTAAAGGGGCCTAAGTTTTTGTAGGGTTTTTTTTACAATAATTGACTACATATATCCAATATGGATACTTCCTTGACCCTACAAGAATTGGGTCTCTTTATGCTTTATGAAAGGTAAACAGAATCAATGAATAGAAATATTTGTCAATAAATTGAGATTAATTTTGTTTGGCACGCTGCTGTAATTCAAAAGAAGCGCTTTCAAGATCTTATGATGATGAATTTCCCTCAAATGACTATGATGTAGAATTGAAATTCAAGAGAATTTCTTAATGATGTATATGATAACAAAATTGTTGTTCCTGGTTTAGGACAGTGGTTAGCACGCTCGTCTGTATCCGCAACAGCCCGGGGTCCAGGCCCGGTGGTTGCATATGTAAATTGCAGTAGCTGAGGTTTAATTTGATAACCCCTGATAGACCATGCCTAATGGAGAATAGGTATATGATACCATATATTCAACTCAAGTGGAGAGGCCTATCCTGGCTATAGTGTTCGATATATGTGAGTAAAGAACAATCATTATGCAGAATGAACACTCTAAAAAACAGACTTGTCTTTCTGTTACTCAGTATAGTCTGTTTGACGAGTCCATAAGAACAAAACTCAGAGGAACAGAAGGACATGTCTGTTTCAATGTGTTCATTCTGCTTTATGATACCATATATAATGTTCCATCGCATTCAGTATACTGACTGCTATTGCTTAGCAAACAGCTTAATTCTGTGAAGAAAAAAATTATCCAGTTTTGTGTATTTCTTGCATTGATCTGATATAAGAAGAATATTCTTAGTAATGTCATCAAATTTTTCTGTTTTAATTTTAGCCTCATATTCAAGCATTAGAAATACCACAACCATACCCAAGTCATTACAAGTGAGTTTTTCAATGTTGTATCAGCATTCTGTTTATTTAAGCTGCTTGAGATAAATTTGATCCTCTCATGTTCAAAATGTATTCTATGTGGATCTGCACTGTTGGATAATTTGTGGCAAATAAAAAATGTCTTATAATGTACGGAATATTTCTATTTCAGAGATGTGTGGGACAAAACACATGTGCGAATGCCATGTTCCAAAGAAAATCTCTACCCAGTAAGTTTATATTCAGAATTTTGATGACTGATCTAAAACACCCTGATGTGGTCTTCACTTAGTTAATTGCAATTATAGTTAATTGCAATCTTACAATTATAGTTTAGGTCCAGGGTTGTGCTGATAAGTATTTTGGTTTTCTTGCAAATTTCGTTGGAAAAATCTTTTCTTCCTTAATTAACTAAATCCTTTGTGATCAAATTGTCTGTTTGCAATCATTATTTCATGGGTTAAGAATTTTAAGCACCGCTAACCTATAAAAGCCCTCTTATTGATAGAGTTTACCTCTTTTTTTGTTGGCAGTAACCCACCCCCATTTCCCCCCCCCCCATTTGGTCCCCTATTTATAGAAATAGAATAAGTGAACTCAATTGCTAATTGGGGTGACCATCAAATTATGGAGAATTATGGAATTTTTTAGAATATCTACCATCTCATTAAATTCTTCAGATAAAGAACAAAACTATTCGAAAGAGATGGGAACTTATTGAAGAAACTCTTCTTACTCGAATGACCAATTCTAAAGATTTTCAGGTAGCTTTTCTAAATAATCGTCAATACATAATATGTATAGAATAGTTTTATAATCAAATAACTGTAAATTTCAGGTGTCTAACTTGCTACAAAATTCTTAAGTATTTTGCTTGTAACCAAATAAATGTCTTCCATTTCTCTTATTTCATATATTCATATAATGTTTCAGAACGCTGTAATGACATACAATGTCCATTATAAAGATAAATGGGATTTCGAAGGATGGCATTCTTATTGTAATTATGTAAGTTTTCCTCTCCAATTTTTTCAGCTATTAGATATAATGACCTTTGCTGATATCTCCCTGCCTTTCAATATCATCATGCTCTTCTTCCCAATTGGTTGATTAAATTGCTTCACAGCTAAAATGTTCATAACCAGTGGGGCACATAGGTATCTTGATCACATATATAGCACTTGTTGTTCTTGTAACTTCTTGAACACTCTATGTGTATTGTAAGCCATCTTCAACCATTCTTCCAGATCATGAGATACAAACTACAGAACATGAGATACAATTATGTGACCAAGAGACCCAGGCTGTCCTTCCCAGTTATCACCACATGGGCTATGTAGCAACTCCTAAACCTAGACATACGATGTACGGTTACACTTTGTCGGTGTTCAAGAACCAAAGGGTGCTCAAGTTGTTACAAGGACAACAAGCGAAATATGAGTATATGATCAAAATATTAAATGTAACCTCCTGGTTATCACCACACTGGCTATGTAGCAACTTGTAAACTTGGACATACAACGTACGGTAACACATTGTTAGTGTTCAAGAACAAAACAGTGCTGAAATTACTACAAGAGCAGTTACCCTATGATTATTCATGGGATATAAAGATGTGTAGCCTATTTGAATCACTGGCCCTTCCACAAAACTGTTTTAGTGATCAATCTATTCCTTCCCTTGCAGTTTCTAACTTCAAGGGAACGAGATGAATTATTTCAGGATATCTTGCCGCAGATGGTGTCTCTAGCTCTCCGATTACCAAACATCTGCACACAACCTCCTCCTCTGCTCAAAAGGCAGAAAAGCCACAGTTTAAGCTTGTCACAGCAGCAGGTGAATTCATTGAGTTATTTGCCCATTTATCTTTAAAGTACATTGATCTTGTAACCCTAGGGTTGTGCTCTATTATCATCTCATATTGTCATACAGATTGATGAAGTAATTCACACCATTTATCACCCTAAGGAATGTCTGTGCAGTACTGTTGAAAGTATTCAGTACTGTTGTTGATATCATCCTTTCTCTGAAGGACACCATCAGTGCATTGGAGGTTGTGTAGTACTGCTGGGGGATATCATCACATTCATCAGTAGTAAACTTGATACTGTTTTGATTTATCGTCTTATCATCTATATACAAAGTACCATACACACGAAATACTTTCCATCAGTAGTGTAGGGTAATACCATCAGCACTGTGGAGGGTACCATCAATTCTGTGGGGTATACAATCAGTACTGTAAAGGATGTCTGCTATGGGGGATTACCATCTGTACTATGAAGGATGTCCAGTACTGTGCAGGATATCACTAGTGCTGTGGAGGTAATAAACACAGTGCTATCTTCACAGTACTGAATATCCTTCACAGTACTGAAGGTACCCCTTTTAGTGCTGATGGTATCCCTTCTCAGTACTGAATTTTTGAGTGGGGCTTATCAAAGAGAGGCTCTTATTAGGGGGGATTTCAATTTTGAAAAGGGCTCCATGATTAACTTTAATTTCTGTAACCCTAATTGCAGTAAGTCATTCCCCTTCATAATTTGCAATTTTTGATTTTACATTTCTTTCTTGTTTTGCAGGCTGCTTGCTTATTGGCTAACGCTTTCTTTTGTACATTTCCTCGAAGAAATTCTCAAAAATATTCTGAATATTCAACATTCCCGGACATCAATTTTAACAGGTTTGTAATTTAGATTAGATTGATCATAATAGCGAAGGGGGTGGCTTCAAAGTTCGTCTGTATAAAACATGTATGGTCTATTGGGAGAAATGTACTAGTGTATCTTCAGTGACAAAACTTTTAAAAATTTGCCTGCAAGAAAATCATGTGCGTGAGACCAAATATCCTAGTGGTTTCTACTTAGTCGAACCCTGTTTTTCCTCTTCATACTGTTCTAGCTCTTCGTACCAACCCATTAATTTATCTTGCAATTTAGCAGAAAAGGGATTAATGAACGTATTTCTCTTTCCTTAGGTTATTTCGAGGAACCAAAGACGTTGTAAATAAAACAAAAGCTGAAAAATTGAAAACCCTTCTTCATTACTTCAAGAGGGTCACCACAGATAGTAAGGGTTTATTCCTAAAATCAATTTTCATAATTTACCTCGAATATTATTTGATATTGATGATATGAGCGCCAAATTTCCTAAGTTTATAAAACTTTAGTAGAGTAATTTAGAAATGAACTATATACTTATAGATGTTTTGATATCATCTTCATCAGTAAACTATCTTCAAGATGATATCAACACGTTTTAAATTCATGGTTTATTTCTGAATTACTTTTCTATCATTGATTTAATGAACTAGCACCTAATATGGTTGTTGAGTTCGATGCTTTAATTGTTTTCAGTGCCGTCTGGAGTTGTGACGTTTACGAGACAAGCACTACCAAAGACTGAAAGTCCAAATTGGGAAAGGTTTGTGTCTTTCCTCGTGTTAATAGTTGGATAGGAAATTTACTCGAGGAACATTAACCAAGGAATATATAATGATCTTTGGTCTGATATCCTTCTTGCTAATAGTGGACATACTCAGGGACATAAGAAGCATTTCAAACTTGAGGGCACGACCCTTCAAGGGCACTATTTCAAAAGGAAAAGGGGCAATTTCTAAAAGTAAAAGGGCCACTTCTTTGTATTTTTGCAAAATTTAGGGGACACGTGCCTCCGGTATTCCCCCAACACCTACGTCCCTAGACTTTTTATAAAAATATCTTTATTTTCAATCTGTTTGCATTGCCTCAATCATAATGATAAGAACTAGATAAAGTTATTGTTGATGAAAAATATTTTGGTCTTCATTAAATGTTTGTATGCTTGAATACAGTAAGTCCTGCAACTAAAAACCTAAAGATTTTAAAATTCCGACCGTGTTTTAACGCCAAAAATAGCAAATTTAAGGTTTTTAGGTTGTTAATTTGTACCTACAATAATAATGGTATTCAAGAAGTGTCCAAACACTTATAAATTACCATTAACCATCACTATTACTGCTGTTAACTACAAATTATTCAAGAACCTGTTTAGGCTAACTCCCAAAAATGTAAGTTCTTACTGTACTTTTTTTTACGGTTTTTACTGTTTACTTTTGTAAATGGGAAAAGGAATATGACAGGATTCTCCAACCACTTATTTTTCATCTAGTTGCGAGAAGAAGTTCACAAACCTCCACGTTAGTGCATCAGGGACAATAGAAGATGATGGAAACGGTTTTCTACAAGTACGTCACTCTATATTTGACTCTTTTAACTTTATACTTTTCTAATACTTCTCTTTTTCTTGCTATTCTAAACCCCTTTACTGATCAAAGACTTTTCTATTTTTTCTTTTTTTTGAAGGTTGATTTCGCGAATAGATTAGTTGGTGGAGGAGTCATTGGAGAGGTAATCATGAACTTTTGTCACCATCTTGTCCTATACCACTACCTACTCTTAATAATAATCAATACCTATTCCAAATAATTCTTAATATATCATTACCTATTCTTAATAAAAAGTTCAGCACTATCTAATTTAAACAATCTCTCCATACATGCCATTTGTGATATGAAATACTTTTTCACATGTTCAAATGATATTAGAATTTCTGACGTATATTTATTGCAGCTTGAATTTTTTCAGGGCTTTCTAAGCCTCACCAAACTCTTACTTAACCCTTCCTTTATCTTTTAAAATCCTTACTGAACGCTTTCCAAACCCTTCACAAACTCTTACTAAACTTTTTCCAAACTCTTACTAAACCCTAATCTGATCTTTCTTAACCATTAATGAACCCCTAGTGAGCTCTTACCTAACCTTTATCAAACTCTTACTAGCCTAATCCTTTCTAAACATTGTTACATTACGTTGAATTCGTTTATTTAGTATGATCCTTGCAAAATAAAGAGCAAATTATAAAGATTTCTTAATAGTTTGGTTCGTTTCAGGGTTGCGTGCAGGAAGAAATCCGTTTTCTGATTTGTCCAGAATTAATTCTATCGAGATTGTTTGTGGAAAGACTTGATCCTAACGAATGCTTAATTGTCAAAGGTTTCTCTATTTTTATGGATACCTTCATACGCACTGTCCAAATCTATCGCTGACTATTCAAGTAATTTTAAGGGTCATGTATTATTCTTAGATTAGATATTCGTCAAGATTTTCTCAGCCTTTTTTGTGATCCTTGAAGCACTGTGTATTCCAATATCTATTGTGCTCTGCAGAACAAAAAAACATATTTATTGTGTTCTTCAGAAATGAAAACCAATCAGAGCCAAAATTACAAATGCTGCTCTCCTATGGGCAGCTCAAGTTGAACCCTCTTCCTCCTATTGGAAAATCCTCAAGATCTCCTTAAGCTATTTTTATTTGGTATTCCATTTAGGACTGTGTTTTCCCAATTCAACCATTTATATTCTTATTTCATTTTAGGTGCAGAAAGGTTTAGCTCTTACACAGGCTACGCTCAAACATATAAGTGGCAAAAAGAATTCATTGATCTGACCCAAAGGTATTTTCACTTTCCTAATCTTCATTATCTTTATTCTATAATCTTAAAATTCATTTTCACTCACTTATTTTCACTTTCTCAAGAACTTGCAGAACAGATTGAAGATATCAAACTGACTAATCATCATTGCTTATCATTTTCGTGATTTAATTTTCACTCAAAATTACTTGGCCCTCAATTTTCCACACCCAAAAGCACTGATTACTTTACTAGCAAACGTCTACATTTCTTCTCCAGTTGTCAATATTAATATTAAAGGTTGTTGGTTTGATTTACCCCCCCCCCCCCATTGTAAGTCATTTTCCTTAAAACCTCTTCTGAGATTATTATTTTATTCTAGAGATAGATGGGGAAGACGATATACAGAAGTGGTTGCCATAGACGCTCACGTGTTTAATATTTACGCTCACCAATTCAAACCAGCCATGCTGAAGAGAGAACTTAACAAAGTAAGTGGACGAAAATTTGCTTACTCATTTAGCTTTAGCAGTCATGAAGGTAAAATGGCTGACACTTGTAAATAATTCAAGGACCAGATATCAAAAGCATTTTATTGATTTAAGTATTATAAAGAGCGCTTGATACATGAAATGTGTAGTAAAATCAATAGGCTTGTTAAGATGATGTATTTTGTCTTTTGGCTCTTTTCTCTCACAAAAAAAAAATAGAATGCGTGTGGTACATTGATTGTAGATAATAAAAAATGACGTATGATAACTTTAAGTACCATGATTATATAAAATATCTTATATAATCATGGTACTTAAAGTTATTATACGTCATTTTTTATTATCTTTTCTCTCACATATGGATTAAGAATATTCTGTACTAAGAAGGCAAGACTCAAAATACTCAATTCTCAATCTCGACAAGCCTGTTTTGTCGTCTCTCACTCATCATAAATAATACTACTTTGATGTATTGAGCACTGTCTCTGCACAGATTTTGATTTAGAATATTCTATTATTATTTAGAAAAGACTGTAAATTGTGTCTGAAAATATTTGAAATCAAAAAGTATGAAAACAAGACTAAGTCCACAAGCCTATTTCAAAATATTCATTCTCTCTTTATAGGCCTATTGTGGTTTTTACAATTCGAAACTAGATCCAGTAAATCTTCCAGCTGTTGCTACTGGTATGTTTTATCCGCTATTGCTTTGCAGTAACCATTCAATTGACATTTAATACACATAAAGTAAGCCTTTTTGAACGTATGATTTGACCCCTTGTTCCAATAAGGGAATGCACGTGTGGGCTAAATCCCTAATCCTGACACCATGTAACACAAAGTTTAGTCAGCAGAGTAGACAGAAAGAGCTGAGAATTACACTTACTTCGGAAGGGACGTGTATATATGGGTCCTGTACCCCTGCTGAAAATAAGGCCTTTGCCTTTTGCCGGCTAGCATACTAAACTTACTTACTTATTTACTAGCCATCTTGCTTAAGTTAGTAGGCTCTTACTGAAGCATTTCTTATGGCTGTCATATAAATCAATCTATAATTTCACAGGTAATTGGGGATGTGGTGCATTTGGTGGCGATGCAAGACTAAAAGGTATCCTTATTGGATCATCTAAGAATTATTCAAATTTTTTCCGTTTATCTCAATACTATGTCTTTTCTAGTAAAACTGTGCTCTAGCAACATATGTTTGCTGGTCCGTCAAATAGTATATTTCTGACCTTTGATATCTGTGTTGATTTTGTGCTTTTATTTTCAGCGTTGATTCAGTTGATGGCAGCAGCAGTAGCATCTAGACACATGGTTTATTTTACCTTCAGTGATAAGGTAATTCAATTCTTGTATCTTCTCACAAACAGGGGTTCACACACTGGGGTTCACACAATGGGGTTCACTTGATCTTAATTCTGTTTTCATTAGGCTCCACTAAAGCTTCTAAACTATCTGATTTTCAAGAGGATTTTGACCTGACCGTTAGTAGATATATTTCGATTTTCAGGAAAATGTTTTGAGTTTTTAGCAGACTAAGGAATTCAATTTAATGTTATCATCTCATTCATCAGATCAAGACGTTCCACGATCCACGATAAGCTGAAGGGATTTATTTTTATAAAAAAAATTTCCCTACTCTTTTGATAATGACTATTTCTTTCTCAAATATTGCTATCCTCTCTCGCATTGCCTCAGTCTTCTTTCTTCTTTTGAAGATAACAATGTCGCTCCCAAATATTGCTATCTTCTGTCACATTGCTACTCTTCTATTCCTATCCTCTCTATTACGTTTTCCATCCTTCCCCGTTAAGAATGTTTACTAGCCCCTTTCCCTGTTTTATTTAATGAGTCATTTTCATAAATGATTTTTCAGTATCTTCGCGATGAACTCAAAGACTTCCACTCCTTTCTTCTCGAGAGCAAGATCACCGTCAGCGACTTGTGGCAACTGCTTCAAAAATACGAGAGAGAATTGTCGAAACAAGAAGACCACATTGAGCTGTATCCTTGCTTAAAGAAAATCTTTTCAGATTACAACACTGAAACTGATAATGAAGATATGGAGTGTGAGAACGATCAGGGATTGCCGATGGGGCAAGAAGGGGACATGCCATGCGAGCCCATAGGGTGTGCCCCCGGTGAGGCTGATTATGACGGCTCCCCTGACTACAAGAACGATACACCCTAACAACCACACTCCCTAATAATCGAATTGTGTCATCAACCCGCATATAAACACCTACATTTATGAAGCATACCGAAAGTTTGGAGCACTTTTAAGATTTTGCAATAGTTCCAGTCCCCTTTGCTCTCCACCCCTTTGCTTTGCTAAAGGAATGCAATTGTCACAAACTTTATGATGGGATTGAAAAGTCCATAAAAAATCTGCTTGGCGACTTTGTGCGGGTATTAATGTATTATGAGCTTTATATTGTTTTTACTGTAATGTAATCTTATATTTGGAGGGCAGGGTCAAGTCTGGGAGGGCAGGTGCTGACAGGATGTAGGACATCTTTTAAAGAATTGTATAGGTATACACAACACGTATCATCTATTTATTTTCAGTGTGCCTTCGATAGCAATGGATAAAAGGGATATTGGGGAAGATAATACAAAACTTCAGTTGAATTCCAGAACCTGATAAAAGTAAACGTCAAAGAGGAGACAAAGACCCAAACATTTTTATAACCACTAACCAGATATGAATAGCCACGGTTTTATGAATTCAATTAGGTTTGTTATTGGTCAATTATGGATTGAAGATTAGGGCAGAGATTGAAATCGGTTGTTTTTTGTTTAGTTTCATGAATTTCCAGGGTTCTTGTAATAGGTTTCTTATTCATCTAGCTCCAGAACAAAGACGGGTCATTTTTGTGTCTCAGAATTTTAAAATCTTTTTTTAGAGCCATGTATGATTAACATGTTTGCAAGATATTCTGGACTTCCACCATTTTGTAATATGACTAAAATAGGTATCTAATCCAGTATAGGCCTGATGTTTTACTTTTCACACGTTTTACTTTTATAGGAGCAACCTCTTTAAGAAAAATTAGACTTAAATTTTCCCAAAAAAAGCAACAAAAGAAACAAAACGTGAGAAACACATTGCCGAATTCAATGATAATGAAATAGAGAACAGATCAACCAAAAACGATAAGATCTGGCATTGTGCAAAAAATCAGTTTTCATAACATCAAATCTCATGCTAAGAAACAGAAGGCTTACACGCATTTTTTTTATAAGCAAGTCAGTACTGGGCATTTTAAGCAATTTGAAAAATTTTGGTCGATTTTGGGAATGAAGCTTTGGGCAGATCGCTATATAACTTTAGAAAGAGCTAATATCTTGAATAAAGATATTATATTTGGTTGAGTTGGTGTTCCTGAATAACAAGCGCTAACAACATCAATCATTAAGTTGTTTTAACATATTCAATTGATTGTGCCTTCTGACATGAATGTGGCCCTATATTTAGCTTTTTCTAATCTATTTCTAAAAAACACGAACAAAACGTTAAGCCATTGCTAAGCAATTTTGAGTACTCAAATTGGCATTCAAGCTAAGCAATTTTGAGTACTGACCCCAAGCTGAAATTACTTATAAAAAAATGCGTGTATATTCACCTTAAAATAAGATAAGAAACAAAATATGGTTAGATTCTGCAGAACTTAAGAAATAGAATACTAAATTTGATAAAGAAGTAAAGAAATAGGGAAAGGAAAAAACTGTGAAATAATGGCACATTACAATCGAATCAATTTAAAGTTTATTTTTCTGTTGCTATTTCGATTGATGATAAAATAAGAAACATGATAAAAGCAGCTCGAGACTGAAATTATATGGAAAAATACGTTTAGGTGAGAATTTAGGGGATTTGATCTGAATTCGATTTCTAAGAAATTTCATGGAATTCTTGGAAATCAATCATTTCTCAGAAATCTTTTGTTTTGAATATTTGAAGAAAAAAAACCCAACAGCAGAAGGGAAAGTTTTTTTGCGTTTGTGACTGGTGAGCAGGTGGCATCATAGAAGCTATATGGACGAGGCCTATTTAACAGAGTGAAAAAAGGAGTTGCCAGAGCTCTTGGTTATTGGTATTAGGTGAGTCTTTAAGATTATCTATCACTTTTGCTGTTTTTCAACTATAAACTTTCGTTTTAATTTTGTATCGTTCTTTATCTTGGGGATTTGGTTGGTTAGACAATGGTTAACACGGACAAATTCATGTCTAACTGACAGAAAAGCTTACGGATTTGATAATTTGGAAAGATATAGAAAATAAAAACTTATGCTTTGACGTAAAACTGACGTTCCATAATAGATTTCGTATTAAGTCGTTAAATTATGGCATAGATCGTCTCACTCTGGGGTTATTGTTTAGAAAAAGAAACCTAAATATTTGTTGTTCAAAAGTTTTAACTTTGTAGAAGTAGATGGTTAGGCGACCTATTGTTGTATGTCTTTGTTTCACTTTGATGTTCAACAGTACCTGAAAGTTCTCAACGTATACCTATCCTCTCTCTTCGCAATTGATTTTTCTCTGTTCATATTGCCTACATAACTATTGTGGTATATTTTATAAAAACTTTCATGAATAACGACTGTTTTTGGATAAGGAACAAAAAGAACTGTAATGGTATATCTGTTCAACCATGGCCTTTCATTGCTGAAACAATGATAAAACAATGTATTGTGCACTCCTAATCTTAAAAAACTTTCATTAAAAGATGTAAAGGTGGGTTTCCAAAACATCTCCTTCTATAAACTATGGTTTTACCGAAAAAGCTCAAATTTTTCATTCAAATAGAGAATAATCGAAGCGCAGAAACAAGCACTCATCACTGGTGGGTCCTGTGAGACGAGCCACATACGTATGTTTTTTTATATTTAGGTCAAAGTTAGAATGGATGACAAAAAATACAAATATTGTGCCCTCTCGATCTTAAAAATTAGTACAAAAAGATGCGACTGTAGGTTTACAAATCATCTCCCTCATAAGGTATGGTTATATACCCAGGCAGATCTTAATGTTTGATTAAGAAGGTGAACGATCTCCCAAAAAACACGTAATATACTACTTGAACCTGTTCGACTTTTCCTCAAATTTATCAGAGAACCTGAAAAAATTATTTTTGTTACTATCACACCTTTGCTGATCACGTGACACCTCTTTTGTCAACAAGTGGTCAGGTGTTAAAATGTTTTAGGGCCTATATTTCTGCAACTATAACACATAGAGACTTGCTTAAAGCACCATTGGCTTTGTCTTGACAAGGGCTTTTGAATGATATATAATTTATTAGTATTTGCTGACGTAAGCAAAATTTAAAATCTATGACGTCATCAATGTTTATGACGTCATATCTATAAAAGACAATTATTTTTTTCATTTAAAGGGCTAATATCACCATCTGTGAAATTCAACATGTTAGATATTAAAGATACGCTGAGTTTAGCAAAATTAATAAAAACTTAATATTTTGGCGTTAACTGTCCTTAAAAGCACCCCAAAGTGAGGGTAGTTTGGAAAATTACCGCGCAGGAAAGAAGAATGGGTCGAGTGAGTTTTAGGCAGTCTTACGTCACATCAGGAATCTGCGCAGTATCCTTCTCGCGCATTATACTTTTTCGCATGCGCTTTTCAAAATGTCGGACACAGAGTCGGAGACAGGATCAGAAGGATCATCAAGCGATCCTTTAATCGAAGAAGAATATTTGGTGGAAGACGAAGATGGGGAGTACTCCTCGAGTACAACGACCAGCACTGGGAGGCTTGGTGAGGTGGAAGGCAGAAAAAACAAATATAAAGAAGTAACATAGAAAAATAAAGAGGGTAGTCCCAACCCCCTAATCAAATGCCCAGATGGGTCCCAGAGACACAGCAATCTCATAATTAAAAATTAAAGAGAGTGACTTTATTAGAGTTGATAAGGATATATGAAATTATTATTTTATGGAGTAATGTATATTGATCTCTTGAATTATGATTTTAAGTTAAAAGTTATTATGGTCTTTATTTTGTGAGAGATATATCTTGGCCTTTTTTATGGTGCAATTCATCAGCCGATGTCCTAACACAGACATTTCGGGGCACTTAAACCAGAATGTCTTGTTGTGTTAGGTGCCCCAGCATACTAGCGTCCTAGTACACCATTGCACCGTGCTAGATGGTTTATTGATAAAGTCTATAAGATAGTTTGAAATTAAGAAAACTTGGAGCGAACCAAGTGTTCCTTTATATTCTTGTTTCTTTTAAGAGCTAAAAAGGGAGGTTTATTCCAGATTTGGTTGAGCGTGTTATCATTTGTTATTATGTGCCAGTGTTTCTTTAGGATTGGGCCAATTTTGATAGTGGTATTATCATAAGGAATGATGAAAGGGAGATTCTTATTTGCTGTGTTGTTACCTATTTTCTTATTAAATAACAATTCATGTTGAGAGTATTGCATTACTCTGTCAAATTGTGATGTGATGTCTGCAAGGTGGTATCCTCTCTTTATAAGATTGTTTCTGAGTTTCTCCAAATTGGTCAATAATTTCATATCATCTGTGATTATTCTTCTATATCTCATAGCTTGACTATAAATGATGCCTTTTTTGCAGCTTTGGGGATGAAATGAGTTGTTGTGTAATAATGTAAAGATGTCATTGGGTTTAATGAAGAGAGTGCACTCTAGAATCCCATGGTCATTGAAATAGATGGTTGTGTCCAGGAAATTAATCTTGGAAAGAGATTTCTCTGCTGTGAATTTTATAGTTGGAAAACATTGGTTGCAGAACTGCAAAAAGGTTTCCAATTCATCCTCCCCATGTCTCCAGATCATGAAAATATCATCAATAAATCGTTTCCAAATTAGCGGCTTAGAATTATTAGGGGCATTAGAAAGAATGTGTTGTTCACAGTAATGCATAAATATATTTGCAAAATTAGGAGCAAAAGGATAGCCCATTGCAGTGCCATGAATTTGTAGATAGATTTTTTTATCAAATTCAAAGTAATTTTGTTTCAATATGAAAGTGAACATCTGTTCCAGATGTTGTATAGGTAATTGTAGGTTGTTTTGGTAGAAATGGGATAACCTCTCAAGGCAGCAGTCTATTCCAACATCATGAGGAATGTTTGTGTAGAGAGATTTTACATCCATTGCTACCAAAAAATCTCCTACTTTGATTTGATTTCGAAGGGTGAAAATTTCCCTAAGAAAATGGTCTGTGTCTTTTATGTAAGAAGGAATTTCCTTGACAATTGGTTTAAGATAGAAATCCAGGTATTGAGATAAAGCCCTTGTAGGGGACTGACAGCCAGATATAATCGGTCTCCCCGGGCAATTAGCTTTATGTATTTTTGGGAGCATATAAAAGTTTGGTATTGATACTTGGGCACCGGGAGATAAGAACTCATGACAGTTCCCATCTATTAAACCCTTGGCCTCAAGGTGCGTAAGAAATGTCTCAATTTCCGTTGCTAAATTAGCAGTTGGATCTTCATGTTGTAATTGATAATAATCTGTATCATTCAGTTGTCTGTTTGCCCCCTCCAAATATGCTGCTCTCGGCCAAAGGACGATTTTACACCCTTTGTCTGCTGGTTTTATAATCATTTCCTTCTTATTTCTGAGAGACGTAATTGCTTCTCGTTCAGATTTGCTTAGATTTTGGATATTGTCTTCTGGGTTGGCCAGTAAAGTTTGAATATCAGTATGTACCTTGGTGAGGTAAGTATTCAATGGTGTACAATTTAGATTGGGTGGTTGCCAATTGGATTTTTTGTGAAATTTCTTAATTTCATTATTTGTTGGGTTGATGAAGAAATATGTAAGTGCATACGTCTTTTAAAGTCAAGCAAAGCTTCAGATACTGTGGGGCCTTGTATCTCATGTGGGGCTAAGACAAAGCTCAGTCCTTTGTTCAAAAGTTGTATTTCATCTTGATTCAAAATAAAATTACCCATATTGTGGATGTTGTCCACAGCATAACCAGCTTCCTTTGATATTGATTCGTGGAGATTTTTCTTAAGAAAATTCTTTTTAGATCGATTTCTTAATTTGCGTGTGCATCCAGATAATTTTTTGAGAGTCGGTATAGACGTCATGTTCAACCGCAATGTTGTAGAAGCTAAAAATGAGATGAGGCTATGTTCAGGAGTGGACCAAGAAAAGAAACGATCAGGTTTTTTGATTAAATAATGTGATTTGTTATATCAAGACAGAAGATAAATATTTGAATATTAGTAGTTAGTATGTTATGTTAATTGTTTCAAGAGCGGGAGTGGTCCCTGCCACGTCTTTGTTCAGTTGTTTGTATGTTTCGAATTCTTGTGTTGCCTTCACGTTGTTGAGGGGCTGTCCTGGCTCTTTTTCTGTTACGCTTTAACAGTTGAGCTTTGTTAAAAGCTCTTTGTTTTGCTTGTACCACAATTTCGTTTATTTGATCTTCTCCGAATGCGATCTTCGCATTGTTGATGAGTGTGTTAATTTCTCTCCATTTTGTTTTTGCCATATCTTCATAATTTTCAGCGTGCAAGTTGCATATATCAATTTTCAAGTTTTTGATAAGTACGTCCAACCTATCTGAGCAAGACCGACTGAGTCCATTATGGGGGTCAGTGGGGAAGAGAATGGTCGTCATGGAGGGGAAGGGGCCATTATCAGCAAAGCCTTGGAAAATGGGTATTCGAGATCGGAAGTAGAGATAGTTAGAGTAAGCAGTGGTAAGTTCGTCCCCAAGGAATAGGGGATCAGGGGTAAGGTCAAGGTCAAGATCGGGACTGGGTGTACGAGTAGGGGTAACCAGGCCCATGAGAGTGTTGAGATCAGGAGTAGGAGGTAAACGTGCAGGGGCAGAGTTAGAAAAGATGGGATTAGGATTGGAGGGGATAGGAAAAGGAAATGAGGTAGAAATGGGGGTAGCAAAAGTGGGAATAGGGGTAGTAGAAGTGGGAGTAGGGGCTATGGTGGTAGAAGTGGGATCAAGGGAGGACTCAGAACGGTTACTTACTCTTCGGCTGGACGTACTCTTGTGTAAGCTGAGGCCAACGATTTTCTTTGTGATTTTTAATGCCGGCGAGTTTCTTTCTGTATCGGACTCATCTCTACTACCCTCTTTATTTTTCTATGTTACTTCTTTATAATTGTTTTTTCTGCCTTCCACCTCACCATACTTTCTCCGAAAATCTTCAACAACGCGCGTTTGAAGTGGCCTAAAACTTCTTTGACTGTTCGCTGTTGTGTTTGTGTGACCTCTCTGCTCCACAAGCATGCATTGCGATGCACCTTCCAAATTCCTGATGTGACGTAAAAGCTCGGCCCAGTCTTGTTTTCTTTTGCGCGGTAATTTTGAAAATTTACCAAAAAAACTTGACTTTGGTGGTCTTTTTATGGCACTTAGGGCCAAAATATCAAAATTTAAACAACACCAGCGAACTCAGTGCAAAAAAGTCATTCTGGTAAAGCATATGTTGAAATTCGTGATATTAGCCCTTTAAAATTCCTTTTTTGGCGTTCCTGAATAGAGATAAACAAGAAAAAATTCTATTTTTCAATCTGAATAGCTATTTTAACTTATTTTTCTTATGATTATTAACTTATTTAAAATTCATCGCCTTGAACATTTATGAAAAAAATGGTAAAAATATTCAAAAATATAAAATAATATCCAAAAAATTCACAGATTATGATTTGAAAATGCTTTTTGTTCATAAATAGACCATTTGAGAGGCAAAAATACAATAAGGATAGCTTCAATAACAAACTAAAAGCCTATAAGTAGTTATCATGGTTTTTCAGACTTATGACGTCACTGTGACGTCATTGGTAGCCATTATGGTTTTAAAAACACCATTAATCGATAGAGCAAGTAAAGTTCTATAGTTCTACCAAATTTCAAGCTTTTATCGCGTTCCTAACAAGAATTATAGGGGGCGGGCACAATGTGCCCCCCCCGGTAGTACAAGGGTCTAAAAAGCCCGGTAGTAATAGGGTTAAGCTTTTCGTCTGACACTCAACAGAGTATTACGGCCTATTTCGATTGGCCTATTTCGATCCACATCTTGGTATGTAAATCAATTAGGTTTCTGTTTTGTTCTCTTTCTGACGTATTACTATGTTGAGTGTCAGACAACCATAGTCCAGTAAGAACTAAGACGAACAATATATTTTCATTTTCTTTTATATTCAGGTGAAAGTTAAAATGGATGACATGGTGCCAGAAAGTGTGAATTACCACTTCACAAGACAGTGCAACTACAAATGCGGATTTTGCTTCCATACTGCCTTAACCTCGTATGTGTTACCAATCGAAGATGCAAAACGAGGTTTGGCGATGCTACGAGATGCTGGCATGCAGAAAATCAATTTCTCGGGTGGGGAGCCGTTTCTGCACAAAAGGGGGAAGTTTCTGGGGCGACTGGTGAAATATTGTAAAGAAGAGATCGATGTTCCGAGTGTTAGTATAATATCTAATGGGAGTCTGATAACGGAAAAGTGGATGGCAGAATATGGGGAATTCGTTGATATTCTTGGTGTATCGTGTGATTCATTCAACGAAGAGGTAGTGTATATCTTTATTTATTAGCTATTCAAACATTAAACCGAACAACAATAAATTCATAAGTAAAATTCATGAATGTGGGGAGCAAATTATTTTCCCAGGTTTAGAAAATGTTTTAAGCTTGAATTTTATTCGATATAAGAATAAATTTTGATGCGTTTTTAGTAGAGCCATAGAATGGACGATAAGATTATGAGTTCACTTTAGAAGAAGCAGGATTTGGAAAATCCATCGAGATAATTCGTGAGAATGAAAATTACCCGAGTAGAACTCGAACCCACGACGTCTAGATTGGTTTTTCATTTTTACATATTATCTCAAATGACTCTGAGTACACCACATAACTAGGACTCACTTCACTCACTTAGATAACATTTGAATCCAATCCATAGCTGTGCTCGATTCCTTGATTCAATTCATGACTAGTAAATGATTTCCCTTGATGTAATTTTTTTGATATGATTCTTTGCAAGAGACGTTTGGCTTCTTATAACTGCATATTTACAGTTCTCTCTCCATCCAGGAGTATAAATGGGTGCCTGGTCAGTAGATATGAGTGCCATGTGTGGCTGCACCCTACTACACGTATTTTTTATTAGCAATTGCTTTATAAGCAAGGCAGTACTCGACTTGACAAAAACTTAAGCAATTCCAGTACTGGATAGAAGAAAACTAAGCAATTTGAAAATTGTTGTTCTGATCCAATTGTCAGTGAAAATCGTGCAGCAGCTATTGAGAAGTATAGGTCTAAGCGGATATTAGTACCCCAGCAGTACACTTTTGAAGGCAAGATGCCATCGATATTTATTGTACAACAACTTGTTAGATAGAATTCTAAGAAACGAATTCTTAAGTAAAAAAGCTAGGCCATTGCTAAGCAATTTTGAGTACTCAAATTTGCTGTCTAGGTAAGCAATTCTTAGTACCGAACTCGAGCTGAAAGTTCTTATAAGAAAAATGTGCGTAGCTATGTAAAAATGGGGTGTCGTGTAAAATGGGGTAGTTCCTTGAACTAGATAAAAAACTATGAAAATTAAACCTTTACATTTACCTTCTATTTTGCATTGGATAGGTAAACCAAAAGATTGGTAGGCACTCGAAAGGCAAAAGTCACTTGGAGACCATGCAACGAGTGAGGGGATGGTGCGAGAAATACCACGTGCTTTTCAAAATCAACTCCGTCATCAATGCTTTTAACGTGGACGAAGACATGAGCGAGAACATCTCCCAGTTGAAGCCAGTCAGATGGAAGATCTTCCAGTGCTTGCCTATTGAAGGTGAAAACATTGGTGAGCACTCTCTACGCAAGGTCGACCCTTTCTTAATCACGAATGAGCAATTCAAAGATTTTATTTCCAGACATGCGCATGTCGCGCAGATGGTACCCGAATACAGTGAGATGATGAAGCAGTCGTATTTCATTGTCGACGAGTATTTCCGGTTTCTGGACAATGGCTCCGGCCGGATGAAGCCTTCTGAGTCGATACTGGAAGTTGGGGTGGATCAAGCCATGCAGCAGAGTGGGTTCAAGCAGAAGAAGTACCTGGATAGAGGAGGCAGATATGATTGGACCAAGCCTACTGTGTGCTGGAATCCAGATCTGGATTGGTGAAGTCTAACTGTCGTAAAAACACGAGCTATTAGCTAGTACAAATGTTATATTTTTAGCGAGGGGTCAATGGAATGTTACCATAGATGAGTAGATGATGCGTTGTTGACTCTGAGAAAGTTGGAAAATGATATGACATCAACAGAGTGAGTAAGTTAGGCTATGACGCAGAGAACTTTGAGAAGAAAAAGTTGAGAAAGAAAGTTCTGAGAGCAAATGAATAGGTAGGAAAATGTAGGCCTAAGTACTGATTGTAGAATGTCTAAATCCACTTCACCATATTCATATTTTCACCATATTTTTTCCAACTTTCCTTGCCATCCTCAAGTTTGAAAATATTCTATTTGCACGATATATTTGCTTAATGTATCCGACGTCTAAATACGTGCAGTGGTGGCGCTAGGTTTCCTCCGACAAGGGGGCTAGCACTTCCGACGGAGGGGCTAATTTTTTTCAAAACTTAAAAAATTCGCTCCAACAAAAAAAATTCAAGCATAATTTATCTTCCGACGGAGGGGCTAGCCTCCTCCGACGGGGGGCCCCCCCTGCCCCCCCTCTGGCGCCACCACTGAATACGTGTAGTACACCTTACACTTGGTTTATGAAGCATAAAACTCTTAGGGTTATAAGTAGGGCTTGTTTTTCCAAGTATAATCTGTTTAATGTAAGTCCTTCGATTCGCTTTGCCTTTGAAATGATGTACAAATACAATATAATTCAAATTGCAGTTTTCTTTCAAATTTGTCATCAATACTGCGGTTAATAAGTTAACTGTTGATCTGAAGACAATTTACAATACGCATGATCAAATCCCCTTTCATTTCTAAAAATGTGGGGTTTCTTTAGAAAGTAGCGCTTTTGTTTGGATCTCCTATCGACAGTGTAAAAATGTTAAATTGTGTTTTTTCGATTTCTCCAATGAACCGGGAAGTGACGTATTTCTTAGGCGACAAGCCGCGGCTTGAATTAATTTGCCTGCATGTTTCATGTGCGGAAGATACTCGAGGGTAGCCTATCAACAAGACAGGGGTGCATAGGAGCAGTTGCAGGGTCATAATCCCTGTCTTCATCGCCGAAGAAGGTAATTTGCCCAGTTTTCGTATGACAGACTTGTTCACAGTGCTCTGTATTCACCCAGGGAAACGTCTGTGCAGTACTGTAGAGCGTGTTTAGTTGTGTGGGGGATGTTCAGTACCGTTTGGAACACCATTAGTACTTTGGCAGGATACCATAAGTACTGTGGGTGGGGGGAGGATACCATAAGTGCAATGAAGGATGTTCAGTGCTGTGAAAGGGAAACCATCAGTACTGTGGAGCATATTTAGTAATGATGTGATGAGGTAATATTCATAGTGTTGAGGTAATATCCATAGTGGCTGTGGTATCCCCGCAGTACTGAAAAATCATCCACAGTACCAAAGGTATCCCCTGCACTACTGAACACTCTCCAATGTACTGATGATATCCTCCGTAGTACTGAATTATCCCCCGCAGTACTATTAAGACGTTCTCAAGGGTGAAGATATACGAAATTGCAAGTGTTCCTCGTGCCCAGGCCCATCACGTCTGATCGATACGAACGTAAAAATAGATTTCCAGTCTTTGGATGGTACAGAACTTCAGTATAGCCAGAAATATTGGAAACATAATGAAACGAACACAGATTAGCTTAACACAGATTTTTGTCTGACGCATTTCGTCTGACATTCTGACGTATTACTCTGTTGAGTGTCAGACGAAAAGCTTGTGTAATCTATTTGTTCGATTCATTATGTTTTCGAGATTTCTAAAACGTAGTATCATCTGGAAAATATTATCTAAAATGTTGCATTTTCACCCTGTTATGAGAACTTCGCTCTTTGTTGACTCCGGGCCCCTAATCCATAAAGTCGCCTTGCCTCACGGCAGTTTCTGAGGAATTCCCAAGGCCCTATTTATGTGACCACTCATGCATGCACCTTACAAGTAGAGAACTGTACCCCCTTTGTTACGTATATTGTTCAGGCATGAAGCCTTTCAATTTGTCTTACAACTTTGTGAAGCAACTACAATATGTTTCATAACAGAATCACAGTGACTAACTTGTTGAATTCGACGAAGGTAAATAAACCAGTCATTCCTCTGAACTTTCAAAGAGATCTTTGATAGCTGTTATTGTAATACAATTATTTACTGGAAAATCTTCTTTTGACCACTTTGAACTTGAATAATTATTGATCGAGGTTAAAGTTTGATTACTCGTGTTTTTTCAGGCGATCATCCATGGCGTCAGGCTATGAGTAAGGATATTTGACGGTCACTGGAAGCATGGAAAATGGAAAATGACGGGTATGTCCATGTTTATTATTCATCATGCAATCTTTCTATTAAAAATAAAATAGCAATAAATAACGATGTATGAAAATCAGTTTTATTAGTGACATTGACGAGATATCAGATCATGATTTCGATTGAGACTTCTTCCGCTCGCTGAAGGGACAGCAAATGGTTGCAGCAAATGTTTTTTCCATCGGCGATTCAACAATTTTTGAAGAGATGCACCATAAGAGCGAGGGAAAATCATTTTGGAAAAAGGGAAAATCATTTTGGAAAAAGTGTGCACGAAATTCGAAGATTGCTAGAGATTTATTGAGATATTGGTTTTTTAGAGATTTTTTCGGAGATTTAGGGGATTTTTCTATCTTTTGGGTGCAGGAGTTTGAACCTACTAGCCAGCTGCTTAGTGCAAGAGATACTAGACGATGTTGTTTCGAAACCACCATACCTCAAACTTATTTTTGAATTGAAATAGCAGAAGTGGGTACCTCGGTGGGTATAATGAAAAATTATAGGACTTCACAGTAGGTAAATATGTAGCTACACTGTTCTTGTATTTTATTTAGGCTACACTGATGCATTGTCCCTCCTGAAATCAAGAGAAATCTTTAGGCAGGCTAGAACGTTAAATAGCCTCAATTTTTAAACAATTTTTCTTAAAACAACTAGACTGGAGTACTAGACTCTATCCCAGCAGTTTCAAATTATCGTGACATTTCATTTTCAACAAAATTGAATGATGATTTAGAATGACTTTCCAATTAACTTTTATTCAATATCAGTACAATTGACTAATAATTCAGCCCTCTGCACTATTTTGTTCTATTATAATATGTGGTATATTTCTATTCTGTGTAATTGCAATTGCGGTATCCCTTTGTCTTGATAAGTAGGAGAGTCAAAAAGGCGTCACGGAGACCGTGCTTTATCCTAGATCTCCGCGAGGATCTCCGAAGTAACTTTAAAGGAAATAGAGGGCCTGGTCGTCGAGTCCAGTTGCTTATTGAAAAAACAGTATTTCTGTCGTGCAAGATCAAGCACTTGGTTGAATTGAAACGAAATCACAGCATTATTAAGATATTGATAAGTTATTGAGATATAGCTAGTCGGGCATGTGATGTTAGATCATAGAGATTGCTATGTCACCACGAGATTACCATATGAATAGGCTGGCTCTTCTTTGTGGTTATAGCATGGACCAGTGGCGTAGCTAAGGTGTGTGGGGCCCTTAGGGAAGTAGGAGGTCTGGGGCCCCTTGCCAGTAAGTTTTTCAGTTGGGGGACCATATCCCTGGGGGCCCTTAGAGGTTCGCCCCTAAAGGTAACCACCGTCGGTTACGCCATTGGCATGGACGGACCATAGCTGATTTTCAGGGCAATTTTAACAAGTTTTTTGCCACTAGCTAATCCATTAAGCCATGTGATAGTTATTTTAGATTCTCTTCCCAATATGGTTCTTTGTTTAACCGTCTAACCGTTTATTGTTGGTCCCACTGGACTCCCAATGATAAATGATTGTTAATCACCATACCAATCACTCATCTTCCTTCTGATTGGCCAATTTCGATCCACATCTTAATGTAATAATTAGTTAGTTTAATAATAATTATTAGGTTTCTTTCTCGTTTTTTAACTGGCATACTACTTTCATGAGTGTTAGACACAAAACTTCAGTAGTTATTATGTTTCACTATGTTTCCGAATTTCCTCGCCGTCCTCAAGTCCTATACCGATTAAAGACTGTTTGAACGTACTTTTTATTTTTTTCTATTTTGAACGTACTACTCTGATGAGTTCATACGAAAAGCTTTAGTAATTATGTATTGCTATGTTTTCCTATACATTTCCTCCCGGAAAAGTAACAAAGAAAATCTTGAATTGGACTCGGTAAAATTTAATGACGTCAATTCGACTCATGAAATTTTCCGATGACAATTAGAAAGTTGATGAAATGCGATTTTTGGTTAGTAATCCTCTTTAGATATCAAGAAAAGTTTAGAAGATAGCAAAACATTCTTACCATTTGAAATAATATTTTCTTCAGTAATGAATATTTTTGATTACATATTTGGCAGCTAGATTGAAGTATTGACATACATGTTTGCTTTAGATGCAGAGAGGGTACTTAGTATATTTGGGGTAATGGGGACGCGCCGCCTAAATGGGTGTACTTTTGCGATTTTTTTATTAACTGTGGGTCTCGATTTCTGGTCTAAGTATGATTATTGATTTCATCCAAGAGCCATTGGTAGGCCTAAAAGAAGAGCCTTAAGCATATTTATAGATGGCAATAAACTTTGAGTCAGGTAATGAGTCTAATGGTTGGCTCATGGTGGACCAGTTTTTGTGTCACAGTTTTGTTGTGTGCTTGACCGCAGTCGTCTTTGTCTTTCCTTACTCACCATAGGAAACATCTGTGCAGGCAGCACTGTAGAGGATATTCAGTATTGTAGGGGATACCATCAGTTTTGTGGAAGGTTTGCACTACTGTGGAGGAGATTCAATACCACAGAGGGTGTTCAGCACTGTGGAGGGAAATCATCAATAATGTGGAGGGATCAGTACTGTATTGGTTTTCATTACTCTGGTCTGGAGGGATACCATCAATAATGTGGAGGGTGTTCATTACTGTAGAAGGATACCATCCGTACTGTGGAGCATGTTCATTAATCATGAGGTATCAGTGCTGTTGACAATGTTCAGTTCTGTGAAGGAATATCATCAGTACTTTGGAGGGTATTCAGTACTGCGGAGGGATATCATGTTCATTACTGTTGTGGGGAATCATCATTACTGTAGAGGATACTCTGTATTCTGGAAGGATACCATCAGTACTGTGAAGGATGTTCAGTAATGTAGAGGGAAACCATCGGTGATGTGGAGGGATTCCATAAGCGATGTGGAGGATGTTCAGTACTGTGGGGGATAGAATCAGTACTGTGGGGGATACTATCAGTACATTGGAGGGTTTTCAGCACGGGAATACCATCAGTACTATGGAGGGTGTTCAGCACTGTGGAGAGATATTATCAGTACATTGGAGTGTGTTCAGTACTGGGGGGTAAACCACAGGGTATTATCTGCTCTCTGCTTGAAATCTCCCCACAGTACTGAACATCATCCTCCACACCTAATTCCCCAAAGTATTGCGTATCTTCTCCAGTACTACAGAGACGTTCCTCAGAGTGTTACTCTAGTTGATTTACCTATGTTAATTTGATATCATTTTTCTTTCCAGCTTCCACATCATCAACCGTTCTCGCTGTCTCTATCGCCCTGATAGGCGTCAACATAGTCGTATTATGCTCCTTCGCAATTTTCAGCGCTGTGGAGTGCTACCTGAAATCGAGGAAGAAAGAGGAGCCACTTATCGATAAGCGAGAAATAAGATATTTCACCGAGCTGGAAAGAAGCGACTTCAAGACCCGACCTATTCCTCTACCGTTTCACGAAAAACACAAACATTTCGAGCAAGATGGATTCATGATTCCTATCGATGGCGAAGGGTCTCGTGCCAGAGTCTCGGATACTTCTGAGACGTCCTCCGCCATTGAAAACTTGGATATCTCTTCGTATTTCGCCGATGCTCGCGTTGCCGAACAGTTAGACGTAAGATCATTTGTTGCTTTATGTTTAGCTTATACGTTGTACCATGTCGCACAGAACCAAAAATGTAATGAAAAAATTACACCAATAAGTGCAACGTCTAACTCAAACTAGAATTATTTCCCGTCTCAATACGATTGCTCAGGAAAATCTACCGGTAGCTCGACTCTCGATCCCAGGACTCTTGTACTAGTCAGAAATCTGAGCTTTCGGGCTTAACCCTTTATCGAGTAAAGAGGTTTTACTTGGAAACGGGTTAAGCCCGAACGCTCGTTAATTATTTTTATAAAATTCCATGGTACTAAATATGATTAATTTGAAATATTTACTTGTGTTTTTTTCATGTACCAAAGTGCTTCTTTCTATATTTACTCTTCTGTGTTATCCTTTGATTACCTTATTATAAACATTGAACGTTGACATTTCATTCTCTTTTATTCATTCTATCTCACAGGAAGCCAAACCACTAGATATTCCACCCAGTGTATTGGTCTCATTCTTCTACGACGTGACACTACACGAGCTTAACGTCACCCTTGTCAGAGGCAAGAATTTCTCAGACGATGCTGAACCTGTGGTCGATCACGTTTGCATCAGTGTTGTGCTGCTACCAGATGGAAGCATTTACCACTCCTCGTTCGGCGTGCCCCCCAACCCCATGTTCAAGGACAAATTCATCTTCCCCATCACCGTGGAAGATTTGAAAACATCCAGGGTGAAGTTGAATGTTTGGAGGATTGATAAATATTCAAAGAAAAACCCGACTGGGGAGATCGTTGCTAGCCTAGAGCAGTTGTTTGATGTTAAGGAAGATAATGTGTATGCGAATAAGATCAGTATTTGGAGGGATGTCGAACCCAAAACTGAGTTGGTATGTTTTTTATAACTTATCCCTGTTGAGCAGAACCCAAATACAAACGATTAAAATAGCAGCATTCATACTGAAGATGTTTTCTATACTGAAATTTTTGAGGAGAGAATTTGCCAGCTGTCTGTAATTCCAGGCAAAAAGGCAAAAGGAGACCTGAGGTGTTGTCACATCGAGAGAAGAATCATGTCCAATACTTAATTAGTCTACCTGTTCAGGGAGCCCTTTCTATCAATGCACTGCTTTGATTGGTCTATTCAGTGGGCCCTTTATGCTTTGCACACACACCAATACCTTACGAAGATAGTAAGTGTATTTTTCCTATCAACTATCAATGCACTGCTTCGATTAGTTTACCTATTCATTATGGCCCTTTGTGCTTTGCACATAAACCAATACCTTACAAAGATAGTAAGCGTATTTGCCTATCAGCATTTTCCCACTAAGAACTTTCTGTCTCTCATGTTGATTCGTTATTTTTTAGACAAACGAGACTTCATTGGGAGAGATTCTAAGCTCGCTCCAATACTTGCCTGGTGCGGAAAGAGTTAACGTCACCGTCATGAAGGGAAGGGATCTCAAGCTAGAGGAGTTTGATAAAGGTAACGTTCTTTAATGAGTATCAAAACTATTTTCACCAGTCGCAAATCTCTGAAATTTAAAAGGAGCTAAATCTACTTTCTCTTCAAACTCCCTGAGGGACATCTTCAACCAATCTAATCTTCCCAGAGGTCATTCATAGATATATAGGTAATGACTATACGAGAGCCCAATCACCTAAGTTTATAAAATCTACTGATGAAGATTTAATCGAAACCGTTAAAAGCATGGTTTATTTTTGAATTAAACTATAAAGGTAACATAATCATAAACAAAGCTATTCATAACTACCAGTTTCGCACGTTCTTACTAGTAATATGCTTCTCTTCTACAACTTGGAATCGTTTCTCTGTGATTGCTAGTTGGTAGAATATAGCATATATTGATAAACAATATTGACAATAAGCAAGTAATAACTCCTAGAAGTATACGTCTACAGATCCTTTCGCTAGGGAGGAGGAAAGAGGTAGCTCGCTTGAAGCACAGATTCGCGTTCATAAACTAAATAGGTGTGGCCAGGCTATTAATTTGTCAAGCAACTTTTGGTATGTAACTTGCGGTAGAACTACCCACCACTCCTCCAGAGTCAGTAAGACATTACGGTCGCATGGTCATTTTCCGGTGGTAGGTTGAGAAAAAACTGAGAAATAGGGGATCATTTCCAACATATTGCCAATCAAATGGTATGAAAGTACCGTTTAATAGCATTGTGAAGTGGTAAATTCTAGCTGCATTGAAGTCTCTTTAGATACTTTCAAGAGTATTTAGTAAAAATGATATTTATATAGCCTTCCTAGAATATAACCTAGACAAAGTTGGGAAGAACATTAGTTACCAGGCCCGTAGGAAGCGGGGGGCGTTTGCCCCCCAATAATCCTAAAATTCCATTGTTTACAACATGATCCCTCCTCTTTCTATTGTTCTCTACGAATGGTTGCCCCCCATAATTTTACCCAAGCTACGGTGCTGAAGTTACTAGAAATTTTACTCGCAGGAAGTTTGAAGACTTTCCTGGACTTTGCACTCCTTCTGCAGTGACGGTCAAGCTCTCTATCCCTCAAATAGTGAACCTCCTTCATTCTCTACATCTTAGCTGTTAAAAACGAAGTGAGAGAAACCGTTGAAAACATAGTACTGTTTTGTTAGTAACGCCTTTTTTTACAGATGTTTACGTAAAAGTGACTTCGGTCGTTAACGGAAGAATTTTGAAAAACAAGAAAACAGCTGTATTGAGGAAAAAGAGGTCGCCTCTTTTCAATGAGACAGTCTCGTTCCAGTTAGACCCTGACGCCAACATCACTTTGGAGAGCATGTATGTCATTCTATCCGTATACACCTACAGATCACGTGGCCCACACCGGCGTCTGATTGGTCGAGCAATACTAGGTGGGGTACAACATGCCGGTGAGAAAGGAAAGCAGCACTGGAAGAGAATGATCGAAATGCCTCAAAAGGTTTTTGCTGAGTGGCAAGAATTAAGATTGGAAGATAGGAGTAGCTCCGCGTAGCTCAGAAAAAATTTGAGTATTGGATGAATATTTGTTTTTAGTACAGTAATGACTACAGTCGAACAATTCTATCTCGATTTTCCTTTATAAATAATACGAGAACCAAGTAAACGTTTCGCAGGGCCTTTTTTAACACTAATACTGGGGGGCAAATGCCCTCCCATTCTTCAACTTTGCCCCTCCAGTCATGGCGTTTTTGACCCCCATGATATTATCCCTTTTCGTACTGATTAGTTTGGAAAAGCCTATTTGGACCTTATTTATTCGCAATCATAAAGGTGTGGTCAATAGGTTTTGTTCATCAGCCACTTATATCAGCTACTTATACAGTGGCGTTTCTGGGGGCTATTAACATATTCAGCAAGAGAAACTTAAGGATTCTAAGCCATTTTGAGACCTCGAAAATGACAATGTCAAGAGCTTCCACTGGCGTCGCCCCCTGGACCCCTACCAAGGTCCTGCCCTGGACCCCCTGGGGGGCATACATCATCCCAAGATCCCCAGCTTCTTTAACTTAGCAAATCATGACGAGACCAAATCTCCATTATCCCTTTTTGTAATTGGCCCTCCCACTAACAATTTCTTAAAAAAGGCTCTGACGTTTCGATGTGATTCTTATCAGTAAACTTTTCTACAATGATTTGGGGACTTAATTTATCTCCTAGAGTACTGATGACACAGTGCTGGACCTCCTCGACAGTACTGAACACCGTCTATAGTACTGAACGGCGTCCACAGTACTGATAATATCCTGCCACAGTACTGAACTTCCTTTACTGTACTGACCTAATCAACAAAACACAGGGTAACAAAGAGAACAACCTGAACTAGGATCATGATAAAATTAAAAAAGCCTTTAAAAGTTTACTGATGAAGATTTTATCGAAACGATTAAGGCAATGGTTTATTTTTCATTCGTTTTGCTATTTACAGTCCTTTTAGAAATTTATTCAAGGGGTGAGTTGGTGCAACCCAAGTGACAAAATATGTGTCTCAAGATTTCCTGGAATAACTTGGGGAGCGATTTCCTTTGTTTCAGTAAAGAACTTACTCAAAAAAAATTGTATCATCATTTATTTTATGTAATGATAATGATACCGAAGTCACAAGAAAATGGATAGCTGGGAAGTGAAAAATTGTCTGAGTTCTTAGTGCTGAAAATCGTTTCGGAATTTCATAATTTCCTTGAAAAATACTGGTGAATTGTAAATAATTTTCAATTAATATTTCAATATCTGTTAGATAAGAGCATATTTCGTCAGCTGGGGCCTTAACTAATTTATAGCTTAATTGAATTTTGTTTTCAATTTGGTATATTTTACTGGTAAGAATATTTGATTTTTGGTAGGTACTTACTATTTTTGATATGTAGAAAATTTGCTTGATTTTCTAATCTTGAAAAAAATACAATTTTTATCCATAATTGAGTGTTGGGTAGTTTTTCTCTTTTCTCTATCTTTACATTTACGTTTCTTTATGTTCAAAATGTCTTTTTTATGTTTTCAGTGGTTATTTTAGTGGTTACTTTAGTACATTTTTAGTAGTATAAAATATGATAATAGTATATCATTAGTTTAGTAGTTGTTTTAGTAGACTGCAAGTCTGGTTAGCTTATGAGGAAAGTGTTGTTCCTATGTAAAATTTTGTAAACTTGCATTAGTATGTAGGTCAAAAGTAAGGCTAAACGCACACTTCCTATTCCCAATGGGGGGGGGGGGGGGTAAACAAATAATAGCACTCACAAAAGTAATGCAAGATTTGGTACCATAGGAATTTCTTCCCATTTATTTGTGTTGGCTAGAGAAGCAACAAGAGCCAGGGGTAGTTGGGACCTATAAATTAAGAACATAATGGCTTGTGAAATATTTTCATGTTATGATTATGATGATGTATTACTTTTCAAGTTGTTGTTGTTGTTGGTTGTTGTAGTTGTTTCAAAAAAGTTGGCAGAAATTTCGAATGCTGAAACACGTGGAAGAAAAGAAAACAATTTGACTTTCACAACTGTCCAATTAACGAAAGTATTGGTAAGTATTTAGCAATCTACTAAACTTCCATTTGAAATTAACCCAACACACCCAGTGAGGTAAACTACTACTACATGAGTGTTAACTACTACATTAGTTGGATGGGGCTTGGGCTTGTTTGCACCTGAGAAAGCCTACAATAAAACTTATAGGCCCATCAACTTTTTGGAGATGATACTCAAGGTAGTTGAGTGAAATGGTGCAAACATGAAAAAATTTCATATTGGTGTATCACAATTTAAAAGCAAAAGCTTGGACCTAGTTTACCAGTCTGCAGGGCATGGCAGCACGCGCTAGGTGATTTGCAGAAGCTAAAAGTGCACGCCAAAAATTAGGCTCTGCACACGCGTGCGCATGCGCATGGAAACCAAGGTGGTCAAATCAGGAATTGTTTATGATTCATGCGACGCAATTTGTGATTTTCAAATGAGTCACTCAAAACAGTACGCGGGAGGAGAATAGCACGCGGTGCACGTCGGAAATTTTGCTCTGCACGCGCGATATCTTGTCGATATCTGCCATTCTTTGCAGACTGGCTAGTTTATATGGAATTTGGCAGAAAAATTCATTGTAGGAAATTTGGCCTGGGTTGTTATTTGTTTCCATTAGGCAGCTGAACTCAAGTCCCAGCCTTCCAGGAGTTCTCTAAGGATTGCTACAACCCTCTTCCTCAAAAACCTTTCTATTTGCAATCTCCCAGCAAGAGGAAATTGGAAAGCAATTCCAGATTGTCACTGACTTCATTAGATATTATTTTGCAGAAGAATCTACCCTCTGTTCAGGTTTAGTTGCTTATTGGCAAGTTGCTTATTGAAAAAGTGGGTCCATCTTTTAGGTTATCACAGGCACATGTACATTTATTAGGTTGCCTATCGGAGTTACTCATCCCCCCCCCCTGGGTACTGAGGACTATTGATATACACTGGCTTTTCAGAAAAGGAAATTAAAATACAAGTCTATGCCACTGTGCAACAGCCGTGCGTGAACTGTTTGTCATTTCCTTCCAATGTGAAACTCCTTCGTCTGTGGTTTTAGGCCCTACTAAAGCTCTGCCAATGGCCTCTTTTTGGCCTGATAAGGACTCTGAATATAAAACAATTTTAAGTGAAATGTTGTCTCTGGTTGCTCCGTCTTGTCTTATGCATGGTTCAAATGTAATGATTTCATTGAAAACATCATCCCTGAATTTTTCTATTGATGGTGTTGTCCTTGATGTGATTTCTTTGTCTTCAATGCATAGGGATACTACCACGTAAAGAGCTGTAGACAGAAACGAATCAGAGATTTAGATGGGCAAATAATAGATTTATTGAAACACGTTCATGAATCAGAAAGATTTAACTGCTTTACATACGGCCGTGGGGGACCAATATAAAAACAAAACTAAATATTGAAAAGAGAAAGTTAAGTTAAAAAAGATAGATGGCCTTCGTGCAATTCATTTCCCTCACTTGGTAGATAAATGACTGAGAAAATAGAAAAGTTGGAAAATCAATAGCAAAATGCTTGATGGAAAAAGTACAATAGACATGCGAGTTATGTAATGGGAGTTATGCAATTAAAAACCAATATGGTAACAGACAACTGCTCTGACACTGGGGATTCAAGAATCTAGATGCATGATGAAGCTGAAAACAGCCACAATTGATGTCTTCATAAACCTTTATCTTTCAGCAATAACCTCAGGGCTCAGCCCCTTCAAACTTGGCAAATATTCTAACAAGGGGGGCTCCACCATACCGCTGTCCCCCTTCTAGAAAGCTTCATTGTTAAAGCACTCAGGAGTGAGGTAATGAAAGTGCTCAGGTCGTTTAAGAGATATCTACTAGGGCTCTCCATTTGGAGATTTTGTCTTTATGGAAGAATTAGTTCGTACCCGTGACATCGTCTTTAGTTTCCAGACCCCTGCACTTCAAAATGGCAACCACAAGTTTGTCTTGCTCAGCTGTGTATGATAATGAGAATAGTATTTCACCGTTTGTTCGACATGGAATATCCTAAAACAAACAAAGAGTAATCTCAAAACAGGATTTTCAAGATGCCCAGTTGAGGCCCTATAGTTTATGGTGGATCAAAATTGGCCAATTAACTAGAAAATAGGCGAATGATTGGTATTGGTGAAAAAATCAATCATCCTGGGGAGTGTGGTTTGTTAGATGAAAAATAAACTGTTAAGGACATTTCCATGACTAACTATCTTTAATGAAAAATAGAAATGCATAATAATTTCTTACATTTTCTGAGTTTTCGTTGATCTCTCTAGTTATTGGTCCCGTTCCAGCAGGCTTCAACAAACTATCAATGAAATTCCCCAAAGGAACCCGTATAAATCCAATCAGTGTCTTGAACAGGTTTGGATCTGCGTCCCAAACCACCAAATATAGAACAGACTCCCCTAGCAAATCACCAGACAAAGGAAACGATAATACTTCATCAAATTCCGGATTTGGTGTATCATCTGGTGACGAGTGTCTCTCATTTTCTATTTTCCCATTAATGTTCACTTTTACGACCGACATTCTCGCGAATTCCCCGTTCCGCAAGGATATCTGCCGACCGCATATCAAATTGACATGCAGTCTTTGAGTTTCTTCCGTGTATTTCAACGAAAATGTTATCCGACCCAAGCCTGATAACACAGTACTGTTCGGCCTTGGTACTCTGATACTCATTGTCAGTTTTTCGTCCGTTGTGCCAATAACAGGAAGCTTTGATGGTTTTCTGGGTTTGGTTTTATGTTCGTACGCACTTGAGTATCCATAAACTGGCATTATTGAATTTTTTGGTGGTTGCACTTTATTTTCTTTTGTTTTCAGCCGCATGTATTCATTGTAATTAATTTTATGTGGTGAACGAGAGTGTATCCGTTGGTAACAATTGCATAAATTATACAAGTAGCATGTTGCTATGACAATCAGTGAAAGGAATATCGCAAGCACGATCAGAAGAACCAATAAGACGACACCAACGTCCCCTGGAACAGAATAGAAAATATATGATGGATGGCTGTTTTATAGGCTTAAATGTAACTAACAATCTTAGTCAACTAACTGCCCCTTAGGCAAATACACTTACTATCTTGGTAAGACATTGGCATATGTGCAAAGCACAAAGGGTCCACTGAATAGGTAGACTAATCGAGCAGTGCGACCCTGGTCCTTCCTCTTGATGTGACCACACATCGTGATTCCTTTTGCCTTTTCGCCTGGAATTACAGATAGCTGGCTTATTCTCTCCTCGCACTTTATGTGACAGGTCTGAAGGTGGTTTCAAACCGGGAACCTTTTGATCAAGGGTCAAGTGATCTAACCATTCGGCGATCCCTGCAAAATTGCCCAACTATCAAAGTCATCCTGTTTGCCCGTACTTTCCTGGCCCCTAATAGAAACCAATCATTTTTATGCCAATAAAAGTGTAACAATCCTCAACTATCAATGACCTTTATATGCAGACTAAAATGTAATTCTTTATTTTGTAGATTATCAAATAAATGGAATGGAAGCATCCAGATGTGTTCTTGGTTTTGATAGAAATGAAGCCATGCAGCTATATCCAGTATGCCAAACTTCTGTCAAACATGAGGTAAATAACTTTAGCCTTTTTACCTAACCCTCATTGGAGTGATGAATCAGAACAATCTTTAATTTGTAACCTCTGAACAGGGGACAAATTTGAAACTTGACCAAACATATAACATTATTTTTGAAGTCTCAACAATGTACTGACGAAATTGAAGTTTTTAATGTCATTTTACTATATAGATATGCTAGTGAGTGTATGGAGCGTTGTTCCCCCAAAACCAGATGATTTACGCCTCTACCCTGATTATCATTAGATATAACTGTTTTGGATAAACAGGGGTTTATCACACCATCTAAGCTGACGTAGATTAATGAGTAATCGAAGCATGTTCTTGAGAAATGTTTCACTATCTATCAAAATTCTCTCAGGTTTATCACTCCATTGTTAGGAGTACAAAATATTTTTAGTGATATTTGGAAATTGTTAAAGGAATTTTCCCTTTAACAATAGGACTCTTGAAAAGTGTATGAGTTTTCTAACTCGATTTGTAATGTCTAGGCTCAATTCTGATATGATACGCCTGATAATAATATGCAGCTGGCTTGCTAATCAAACAAGAAATGAATAATACAAGAGAACTCCTCCACCAGAAGGAAGTAAATTGAATTTTAATGCACAAGTAAGGACAGATGAGGCAATTTTAATGACAAGATTAACTCCCTTTCTTCTGTGCATGTGTTGAAGCATTGAAATTTCCCAGAAGGCTTTCCAAAGGACACGTGGGTTTAGAATGGAATTAGCAAGTCACATCTGACTGTGAGGTCATTTTATCCGATTAATTCAATTCAATCAGGGTTGCAATAGCGATTTCGATTCAGTTCATTCTCAGTCTACTCAAAGCTAAATTAGGGCAACTTGATCATGATTTAGTATTCTGTTTACAGGGCTGACGTCATGAGGGCAATGCGAAGGGGTAAATATCAAGTTGAGCCTTGAATGCGTCATATCTGCACTTTTCCTATGTTACTAACATCTTTCTGAAGCAGTAAACCAATTTGCTATCTAGGCCTAACAAGATTAACACTTCTGTCTTTCCCCTGACATCCATAAAGGAGGGGAGGGGAGAGTAGAGGGTTCAAAACAAACTTTTCTGCTCAGAGGTAGACACTTCTAATGTAAGATAACTCAAAGAGAAGGTAGCCTTAGCACATGATTACTAAAGAACAGAGGGGGTTTTAGAAAATTGCAGAAAGTTTGGAATAGTGATTTTGAAATGAGTATGTCTGAGTATGTGATCCTGAACGATTTGGAATAAGTATGTCATGACTTTTCTTTATTGCATTTTAGTATAAAGTTTTTTCATGCTTTATTTTCTAATTACTTTGGCTATTCTTGAGTTTATTAGTACCAATCCATTCAAACCTTGATGGATACAAAACAGTTCTTGTTTTTCACAACTCGTTTTTTAAACATATTTATATAGGCAACTGCTTTATAAGGAAGGTAGTACTCGACGAGACAAAAACTTAAGCAATTCTAGTACTGGATAGAGAAATTCTTGTAAGCAATTTGAAAATTCTAGCTCTGATCCAATTGGCAATGAAAATTGGCAGCAACTATAGCAGAGAAGTAGGTTACAGTGAATATTAATACTCCAGCACACTTTTGTATGCAAGATACCATTGACATTTTTTGTACAACAACTTCTGAGATAGTATTTTTTAAATAATGTTTTTAGTAAAAAAAGCTAGGCAATTGCTGAGCTATTTTGAGTGATCAAATTTGCCTTCCTGCTAACCAATTTTTAGTACTGTGCTCGAGCTGAAATTACTTATGTTAGACGTCACTGTTACTTTATATCCTAGGATTATTTGAAAATTCTTTTCCCTTCTCTTGCACATTCCCTTTCAGCTAGTCATCAGAACCAGTTATCCAGTGCTTAACATATTGATGACATATCCATCTGGCCCTCTGTAAAGTTCTCATTGTCAACTTAGATTAAAGTCGAAAAGGTTAAACTCAATTTCAATATAGAACTTTTTTAAAGTACTGTTGTAATGTACAGTATTGTATAGTGACATTAAAGTTTCATGTTAGAGATCTCAGTGTTCCATAGGACCTATTGTCTCAGTAACTCTTAAAAAATGTTTCTACTAAATGGCCATGGAATTTTAAAAGAAGCTAAGAAGCCTAGTTTTGATTATTTTAAGAATTTAGGAAAAATTCTCGTATACTTCGACTATTCTTCAGAATTCATTAAACATCTTGGAAAACCGTGTAAATTCTTGAAAAAATTTTACCAAGTTCTAGAAATCTCGTATATTTTTTTCGACATGATTTGCTCTATGTATGAAAATTGCTTGCTTCAGCTAAATCAAAAACTTGAGTTTATATACATAATTCATTGCAGCACAGTTGAAACTTCATATCGAGCTTCAAACTAGCTTGTGGCAAGATACCTGCCTGAACTCTAGACATTTTTGGGTCTTCCAAAGTATGCCAATATCACAGTCTGCTGAGCTATGGTTTGGTTTTGGCAGCACATTCTCTAGACCGGAAATAACACGACAAAAAAGAGAACAAAAATTAACACCAATACAACTTCATACCTCTGCCATTGTCGAAAGTTGGCAACATCATGATTTGGAAGCAGCAAATAATTCCATAGATATTGAAATTCTTATTCGACAACCTCAAACGCGTTTCAAGATTTCGATTTGCCACCAACTTCCTCCCTCGCGAAATCGAATATCTTCAAATTGATATCACATGTTGAAAGTCGAGGTTTCACCCAGGGAATCACCACTTTGTTAGGAATTTAGGAATAACTGAATATGTTGCTGCATGTAACAGTTTGAAACAGTTTTGCTTTAAACGGAAGTTCTGTGTTGTTTAGAGCTCGATAAGAAAAAAGATTAACTCTGGCAAATTTGTCTTTGCGATGGATGATCGTTCTTCTGCGTTGAATTCATGAAATTCAAGGTCAACAGCACGTCTAGAACTTGATTTGCGGCAACTAGGGCATCCCCTCACCAACATAACATTTGGCCTTTTGTTTCCAGCCAGCGTGTTTGATCCCCATAGAAAATCGTGTCCACATAATTACACAAAGTCGTACAGCATTACAGTTTGTTTGAGTCGGTGAGAAAATAGTCAACAAGCAACAGTTGTGTAGTCAACATATTGTGTTTTGATCACACAGACTCGATCTCCGTTGCAACTGAAAGCACAGGAGTTATTTCGGGAGTTATTTGACCGTTAATGAGGTCGGTTTGAGCCGTTGGGTCAAAGCTCAGTCAACGATGAGCAAAATAAAAACCACAAATTCTAAGAGATATCCGAACTGCTGCATTAAAATCCCTGATCCTCTTTGTGAACTTTTTCTAATGCGACAAAAACACGAAAACTAAACCCAAAATTAACTATTACAATTAACAATTGGTTTTCTCATAATTGGATGTTTTTATGTGTGACGTAGTTTGCGAGCTAATTGAGCTGGAGGCAGGGCCCTTTGGAGCATAGGGGGCACGTAATTGGTTGTGAAATATTTATTATTTGTAGCTATGATCAATATCTGCAGCTGCTAGTTTTGGTTGCTAATGCGTTGCTAAGGGGCCTATTTCTATCATGTATTGCGAGAAAAGAGACCCACTCATATTTTGCGGATGCGTCTATTTAATTCTACGTAAGCATGCGCATTTATCTTATTGGTTCACATGAAATGAAATGTCTGATCTTTAAATTGGCTTATCTATTAATCTAATAACCTACCCGATCTAATAGATGATCCAGTAAGCCATTGAATGCTTCGATCAGATAAGCTTGTATGTTGGACAAACGCCACTTAAATAGGCTGGACACTTTCCGCTGGACGTCACGTAAGAACTGAAGTGGGACGTTATCTCACTAGGGGAAGATATATCTTACTAATGGATTCCTTAGGAAATATGGTTTCTGGTTATCTATGTTTTTATGTGTTCTTAAACGGTGGCTGCTCTGGTGATTGTGTGGCCTAGGGCAGAAGGACCACTCACTACAGCCATTGTAGCTATGTGAATATAAACTCGAATCTTGCAATGGACGTGATACAGGGTTTCAAAGGCGCACACGGATGGGTCATGTGATATGCTGTAATTCAATTCAATCTAACCAGATTTAAAAATTCTCCACTTGCACGCATATCTTGGGTGGGGGCTCTTTGGGCCTAAATCTCTGCTCACCAGAAAACATCGTCAGTTACTTTCTCAAGATTTCTTAAAGAGAGCAAGAAAATTAAAAATACTCGATTAACTTTCCCTTTGATATAAGCGAGGAAGTTGTTAAACAAATCTTATTCGCAGAGATTCAACGTCTCGTGCCTGTCCACAGCTAGTTGTTAAAATTTTGAATTGAACTGAATCACGATTTCACATGCAAATAACAAAACTGCCAAACCATCCGTATGTACCTATAGCCTTTGAGAGATTATGCATTATATGTTTGATGCACACGTATGAAAGTTGAACAGAGTCACAAATCATAAGGAAATCTCTCGTTTTAGAGACATATTTATCAATCGTATTTAGATTTATGAACATTAACTACTGAAGTTAATAATCAACTCTGATTTCATTTGAATCAAAAATCAATAATGATTTACTAGCATTCACGATCTAGAATATCATAGTCACTGTATCTACAATCAATAGTCGAAATATTCAGCAATTTATTGATGAAAAATAAATAATCTTTAATAGGTAGAGGTTTTTACTTGTTCAAAATTGAATTGAATTGAATTGAAAATATGTATCAAGGAGAAGATGAATTTAAACTGTAAACTTATTGATCTAAGAGAGAAACCGAAATTCTTTAGATTGATGAAGCTTAAGAGTTTATTTACTAGTTATTTCACGATTTTATACTCGGTTGTTTGCTTGTGTACCACTTTGACTTACCGTGCATTTGGGGGACCGGGTCTCCCCTTTGCATGGTTAGTTGAAGTGGTGTTTTAGATCAGCTGGTTTCCAATTCAACTCAACTTTATTGCGTAAGAAAACTCTGTCCACTAAAGTGCATGCGTCCCATAAATAATCAACAATTGTGCCAACGAGCCACAGCTTGTCTCGGTGACAGAAGCATTTCATTCCAGTGTGCCAGGCCATCTCCATTTGAATACATATAAGGGCCAATGACGATTCTGCCAATCACCCGCTTCCCAGAACCAGAACGAGAATGAGCACAGATTGTGAGAACGAAGCTGATTCTGTCCATGTATTCGTTCGGGGTGTCGAAGATGAAGGACTCGTTGAATACGGGGTTCATGATGTCTCGTTTTCGATAATTTGTTGTCTTCTTTGATTTGATTGGTTTGCCACCAGATATCATCGAGATCTTTATGTAGACACCTTTTGAATAAGAGGGTTATCTTTATGGAGTGGGTTTCAAAGGAGGTTTAATAAATAAATGACAAAACACTAGATATTAGCTCCATATAAGCATTGTTATGTAGAAACCTTGGTTGGCAATATGACATTTTTTGAATAAGAGGGTTGAATTTATCAAATTGGTTTCAAAGGAGAAATATAGAAATAAACCTAACACAAGATATTATAAGTATTATTAGATACCTTAGGAAAAAGAAGACAGCTTTAAGATGAGTTTGAAAGAAGATTTAAGAAGAAATAAATGCTAGCTATTAAAACACTAGATATTAGCTACCAATCAAATAATACTAGAGCAGACTTCTACAATTGACATATGCGAACACCGGGTCTCGAACCCGGGTGTTACGTTTAGGACAGTGGTTAGTGCGCTCGCCTACGGTCGCAACAACTCAGGTCCTAAACCAGGACTGCGGCCATTACTTTCGGAATACTTATGTACATGAAATAGAAATATAAGTCAAAACGTTAACCACTAATTTCAGCTTATTAATAGGGAATTTTAAATCTCAAAAGTAATCTTACAAGATAAGATTCTGTGGTTTCCAGGTTGTTGAATACACGCCAAGGTGTGGTACATAAAATATATGGAAATGTCTGCTTAGTAGCCACAGATTTATTGTCTTACATGACCAGTTAACCGATCTGGTTTGCCTAGAATTGATTTTACATGACAAATCACTGTTGAACCTAACCTGAAATGGTTTTTATATGACGAATCACTGTCAAAGAATGTGCCTTGAAACGATTGAAACCTTTTTTAAGACCATCATTTCATTTTGCAATCTGCCAACTTGAAAAGCCGAAATCCAATTTTATGAAGATAAAGGATTTGTTCTGGTGAATCATCTATATGAGGTCACTTTGGTAGCTACAAATTTCAAAAGATTTCCACGGCCGTTCAATACAAACTATGGTAAAAAAGTCCGTGTTCTTCGAACTGTATTCGCATCTGTCCCAGTTTGTCCCAAACAATTTTTGACAAAATATGTGACAAATGTGTGACAAAATTTTACTTTTTTTGCCAATGATTTTGAAACTACATGGTATACCTGGTTTAAAGGTGCATTCCACTGGACCCAATGTGGGTTTGAATTCATTAGAAATAGCAAAATTAATAAACAGAAATATGGTATATTGCATTTTAAATTGAAATATCGAAAAAATGACTATAATCCTCGCCAGAAATGCATCTGCAACATCCTCCGATGACATCCAGACTTAGTACCTAGTATTGGTTTGGGGGAGGGGGAGCTCAAACATCATGTTACAGTTTGATAGCTCCATGATTAAAATAATGCTAAAATCGCCATCGTGTCTCAAGACCTTTTGGTGAGGATGGGGGTTTTAACTGGAAAGTATCGACCAAGGAGCGAGAAAGAAACATTTGTGTTGGATTCCTCAACCAATTTAGGTGCAACTATGAGAAAGAAAATATTTTGCATGATCAACTTTGAAAACTGATCAAAGACATGGAAAAAATGCTTATGGACCAGTCCATTATCTCGACTATGATTCCAAAGAAATTTCCGATGATAAATCAAATTTGACGTTCCCTATTTTTCTGACTAGCTAGGGTATGTATGTATTCTAAAAGACTGTTTTGAAGATTTAAAGTAAAGACGTGATTCAATTAAATGTCATTTAGCATAACAGTAAAACCCCACAGATAAGAACCTGCTTTTTTGAAAAATTAGACTGATTAGGTCCTAAAAAGATACTGTAGCTACTCATAGGTGGCTATACTTTCTCTAGCGTGTGTTGGGCTGTCATCAAAGTACACCTGCAACTATAATGAAGAACACCATAATCTATGGGTTGATAGAATATCAAATTATGTTTCATTTTTTGATGCCCCTATTGCCAAATCATTCTGATTGTTGTTATATTTCTAGGTTCTTGTTTGGGGGGTTTTTACTATATTCAAAATCCAACCTGAATCAGTGTCATCATGTACACGCAGATCAGCTCCTTTCAAAATGACGATTGTCAGTCTTCCAGCTGTAGGTAGGTGTGACAATGACAATAACAATGTTCCATTGTCTTCTCCAGGCTGAAGAAAAGGAGGGAAGAATTTATTCACATATCGCCCAAGGTGAATTGAAAATGGGATATATGTAGCCAAGACGCAAGCTCGTGATGCTTGGGAGAATGAGGGGAAAATCACGTTTCTAATCTATTATTTCACTGGATGAAATGTAAGTAAAAATTATATTCATTGTACGTAAAAGAGTAGTTAGGCTTCCTCATGGTAAAACGAACGATAATTAACATGGCTCAACCAGACGAAAAATATTGCATATGTACCCTACTGAAAGCAATTAAGTACTTTTTTTGAACTCGCAAAAACTAGGTTTCTTTGAAAAAGCCAGGAGTTTTTTGGAAGTATATGAAAGAAATAGAGGTACATGTGTCAAGTCATTCAAAAGAGATGGTCTGCAAACTGACAGTTCCAATTTCTTTAACTTTTTTTGCTGGGAATTTCGATTGTTTCCTTTTGTTATTCCGTACTCTCGTACTGCTCTACTAGCCAATCAGCCACGTTACTTTATGTAATCTTCATTTTTTTTTATGTTTGTGAGCACATTTGTTATACTTTCTTAATTCCCTGGTAGATGCAAGTAAATACAATGGCCATTTTCTCAGTTTCTATGCTCTCTGACTATGCTCAGTGAAATGGCCCTGCTTTCTCTAATGACCATGATATGATATACGTACGGGAATCTCATCTTTTGTAATCTCTCTCCAAATCTCCCCAGTCCCCTCATTCAACACGAGTTCTTCTTTGGCGTCAACAACTGGAAAGATGACGTATCCGAATATGTTTTGGCGGGAAAACCGGTCATAGGTGCACACAGTGAGCTTCAAGGTCTTATTGAGGATTTCGTCATTTGGTGCGGTGAAGATGAACTGCTCGTTGAATTCTGGGTTGCAGTCTCGGATGGTTTTGGTGTGCAGGCGTCGCTTCTTATCCGGCAAGAGGTGGATTTTAATGAACAACTGTGGGGTTGAGTTCCCAATCTTCAACTGCAAGTTGCTCACTGACACGATGGTGACATACAGCTTCTCTGTCTCTCTGTCATAAAACAACGTGAAGCACATTTTACCAAGGCCTAGATACGGCAGGGAACCCATCGATTCTCGCTTCTCTCTATGATACATCTCCAAATCAAGGGATCTGGGGTCGAGTGAATGTCGACGTTCAGCGGCATGTGGATTTGCTGCGATTGAATGACGTCGTTCGAAAGGTGTTGTGGGAAGGGATTTTGGCGGGAATCCGTATTTGATCGGAAGTTGTTGTTGTTGTACGCCAGCTTGATATTGGAAGCCGACATTGTTTTTGAGCTCCAGGGCTTTTGTGTTCTTTTTACTGTGTTTTCTCCGGCAACACCAGCAGAGAATGATGGTGAAGAGGATTAAGCCGAACAGCACCGAAAGACCGACCAATAGATAAAAGAACCATGTTTCTGAAAATTTGAAATGTGGATCATAATTCATTTAAAGAAGATCGTCCATCATCTTCATTTCAAAAATGAGATTGTTTAGCTGTGATATAACTCGACCATTGTCTGAAAGGGTAGTGGGTTCGAGTTCAACTTCAGGCCTGTCACATAAAGTGCAAGGAAAGATTTTGCCAGCTGTCTGTAATACAAGTCGTGAATCACGAGGTGTGATCACATCGAGGAGAAGGACAGGAGTCTTCTTAATTACTCTTTCTTTTCAGATGGCTCTTTGTGCTTTGCACATAAACCAATACATTGGCAAAGATAATAAGCGTATTTGCCTTCTAACTATCAATACACTGCTTCGATTAATCTACCTATTCAGTGGGCCTCATGTGATTTTAGCACAGAAACCAATCCATTATGGAGATAGTAAGCGTATTTGCCATCATCAACTATCAATGCACTGCTTCGATTAGTCTGTGATAGTCTGTGACGGGGATGGCCGAGTGGTTGGATCACTTGACCCTGGTTCGAGGGGTCCCGTGTTCGAAATCACCTTCAGACCTGTCACAAAGTGCGAGGAGAGAATTCTCTCTGTAATTCCAGGCAAAAAGGCAAAAGGAATCATGAGGTGTGGTCACATCGAGAGGAAGGACCAGGGTCGCACTGCTTGATTAGTTTACCTATTCAGTGGGCCTTTTGTGCTTAGCACATAAGCCCATACCTTGCGAAGATAGTAAGCGTATGTGCCTATCAACTATCAAGTCTACCTATTAAGTGGTACCTTTCTGCCTATACATGAACCAATACCTTGCAAGGATGGTAAGCCTTTTTGCCAATCAACGACATAGCTACCTGGAGCAGAGCCGATTCATTGTATGTTTAACTCAATCGTAGCTGGCCTTTGATCGAGTTTAGTACTAAAATCCCAACTTGATCTGTTAGAAATGTTGCATGATGAAACTATGAGTAGGTGATCAAGAGACGCAAACATTTTCATTGTGATGAAACTACTTGAGTCCTCCCATATCTCTAACTGTGTAGCAACTCGTGAACTTAGGCATTGGTAAAACGTGAAATGTTTTGCCTGAAAAACTTACCATATAGAATTTCCATTTGTCCTGTATCGGTGGAAACAGCTATTCAGTAATTTTCATCACTCCAAGGAATAAATCTGGCTGCCTGCAACCTGCGATTAAATCAAAACGGATGATAATATTTTGTTTCATTTCCGTATTGTTTTCTAAAGATAGATCGAAACAAATTCCAAGGTACCCACAAACCAACACAATATGTTTCTATGTTTATAAATGAATGCATGTTTCCCTGATAAGACCAACAACTTCTGATAAATTGCACCTGAGAAATATTGAACTTTTTTACTGTGAAATCTGCTAGCAGCAAACGCAATTTTAAAGATTCCCCAGTCAACATTAATGCTTTGCGGTCACAACATTGAGTTACAGCTATGAAGAAACAGCAGTGATTTTTGGTGCTATCATGCAAAGTTTTAAACGAATTCAACAATGGAAGATTATGAAGGCTAGAGGCTTTGAAGTTTGTCAAAATTCTCTTTAAATCATGAAATTTAATGTAAATGATTCAAAACTTAAAGATGGTGAGCCTTCATCTTCACTAAGAGTTTTTAACGTGGAAAGCAATATCTTTTTTTTCGCTTGTATCTATTTAGTTTCAGCCTAGCTTTGATATAGGAATAATTGCCTATGCCAGCCCAGCCGTTGCCACGGCAACTTCTCTTTAATGGAAATATTTTTTGTCAAGTTATATCCGGCTGCCTTTGGTTGCTGGTGGCATGGAAAGTAAATTTAAACTTTGTTCTGCATTTTCATGCTTGTGAACTTTGCCCACTTTGTACAATTCTATCTACAAAAAATCCGAATACTGTATATATATAATTACTACTATATATATATATAATTACACACTCTGATGAAAGCAATAGCTAGAAAGGCCTTAGTGTGCTTAAATTGTTTATATGTATTTTTTAAGAAAAAAATAAAGAAATTCTTCACATATCTCGACTTTTTGGCTTATCCGAATCTTTTAGTATTATCTATAATTACTATGTATATATATAATATATATAAGGGAAATGGCTAAATTTGTAAAGGAACCATTTGACCTCTGCTCTAATTTCCAGTTAAAGAATTAATATGTTCACAGTCAATAGGAAAACAACCCAGATATATAGTTGCTCTATCCCCTATTTTTTTCAGGCAGCAAGTTGTAACTAGTTGTCAAATTTCATTTATTTTAGTAGTTTTGGTTTAGTATTGTTAATCGTCATGACGCACTTCTTGTAAGAAATTGTAACAAGTCATTATTATCATTATAATTGGTACGTGAGGTTCTAATTCTTATATTCATCATTCTTGCTACAGATTTTCTCAATTTAATGTTGACTACATATTGACAAACTCTGATTCTATTTTGGACGTGGCAGTTTGAAGCCCACCCACGCAGCTCAAAACTGCCAGCGCTCAGCTTCTGAATACTATACCTGCTCCTAAGGTCCCATTCATTCGAGTTGTCGAATAGCTTTGCCTGCAAACAACTCACTTTAAACTTTCCCATACCATACTAACCCTATTTAACTTGAATTCATAAAAACAGTTGCCCGGTTTTTACATATATTTACAAGAAATTCATAACACATAAGCCTAGATGGGCGCCTGGGTTTCTGGTCGCACGTATTATGGTCTTCGGGAAGAAGGAAAACCTACTAAAAGTCTGTTTATATGGGCAAATTACTTCACCTACAAGACCCAGGGCTGACAAGCGAAGTAAATTTCAAGCACTGTTTATATGGGATTTTCATGCCGGGTCTGAGAGGCGAGGTAAATTCCTAGACGTCATTAATCGCAAACTCATCATAGATTTTCTATTGAAAAAGGTTAACTTTATTTGACTTCAGCGGTATTTTTGCGTTTATTTGGAAAAACTTCACTTTACCTCAGTGAAACTTCACCTCCTTAGAAGCGAAGTTTCACCATACCAGTGGTGTGAAATATCACTTGCCAGCCCCGGGTCTGGCAGGTGAAGTAATCTTGCCCATATAAACAGGTCCTAAACGTGCTAAAATGTTTTATCATAATTTTGAATAAGCATCGGATGCTAAGATTGAATAAAAATTGAAAATATAGTCAACAGAAAGACTTATTACGAAACTATAAGGCAGCATGTTTGTTTAAATGACAAATGTTGGTTGACTTTTTTGAATAGATTGTCTGCTTTCTGCTATTAACAGCTATTGAGCAATATTTCAAGCAGCTGGGTAAAATTGATAACAACATTTGAAAATCTAAAATGCATTCTTAAACAATTTTTGTTATTAGTGCAGGTCTAAGCTACTCTAACACCAACTTCAGATTAGCCTTCGACAAATGAGCAGCTGACTAAACTGGAAAGTAAACATTGCTAGGCCAAGATTTGATAAAAGATTGAGTTTTAAAAACAAGTGCTTTGACAAGATAGAGTCAGTATTACATCTAACACGAGAAGAGAGTGCCTATCCTGGCTAAAGTGCTCAATATACATTAGTATAGAGCAGTTATAGGGCAGAATGAACGCGTTAAAAAGTAGACATGTTCTTCTGTAACTCCGAGTTTCGTGCTTACGCACTCTCTGTCTGATGAGCGCGTAAGCACGAAACTCGGAGTTACAGAAGAACATGTCTACTTTTTAACGCGTTCATTCTGCCCTAGAGTCAGTATTACATATATTTATTATGCAAAAAGATAGCTAGTAGTCTATAAAAACTTCTCATGTTGTTAATTGATGAATGCCTCTTTTTACTGTTTCAGTGTATCTTGGCTGCATTCAGTTGTAATGAACACAATTGCAAAATGTCATTCTACATCCTGAATCTAGCCAAGGATAACTGCAGAGATGCCCAAGAGATTTTACACAAGTATTTCCAAATGTAAGTGTATTTTCATAAACTGTGTTGCAATGTTCTTTACCCGTTAGATTGCAAGAGCTTGATACTTTCAAACTAGTGCTACCATCCAAAAAGTCTTTTAAATTCCATGGATTGTTGTTTTTATGCTGTCCCTATGATGCAAAGTTTTATTTGTATGTTTTTACAAGGTTTTTGAATATAGCTTTAAAGATGTTGTTTCTTTAAAACCTCTCTGGGTTGAAGTAAGTTGTACCATCTAAAAGTAAAATTTCGTGAATTCATATTTTATGGCATACAACTTACTTCAACAACACTTTGACGTACGGTTGTAAAAACCTTTAAACTTTAAAACCTGTTACGGTAAAGATAAATTGTACCATCAATCCAAAAGTACCTTACAATTTCATAATCCATGTTTTATCGTATACACTTTGACGGAAGGTTGTGAAAACCTTTAAACTTTAAAACCTTTTACGGTAAAGATAAATAGTACCATTCAAAAACTATCATACAATTTGATGAATTGATGTTTTTACCCAATGCAATGTGATGCGACCCTTACTACGTACCTTTTTGCATATCAATTTAAAAGCTTTTTTACTTTCAAACCTACACTGTGAAGATACGTTGTACCATCCAAAAACTACTTTTAAATGATACATCTCAAGATAAGCGGACAACAACGAAACAGGCTTATTGACATGAAGAGTTGAGTCGCTTGACTCTTTTGCTTACAATATACACTGCACTCTATATTAATGTATCGAGCACTGTCCTAGGAGAAGCCCAGATAAAGAATCCCCAATTACAAACCCATACTAAGTACATCTACTCAGTACATCTCCTCACGATTGACCAACATTGAAACAGGCTAGCAGATATGCAGACTTAAATCTCTTGACTCTTTTCTTCACAATATAAATTACACTCTATATTAATGTATCGAGCACTGTCCTAGGAGAAGCCAGGATAAAGAATCCCCAATAACAAACCTATACTAACTACATCTACTCAGTACATCTCCTCACGATTGACCAACATTGAAACAGGCTAGCAGATATGCAGACTTCAATCTGTTGACGCTTTTCTCCACATTTACACTACACTCTATATCTATGTATCGAGCACTGTCTTAAGGGAAAGCTGAAACAGGGAAAGCTAATACTTCGTTATAAATACAAATACATGTAAATCTAATACCTATTTAATGCACTGGCATCGCAACAGCATTGCACAATCTTTTGCAGCCTGCAGCAATATTCCCCTCTTCCATACAAAACGAAAATCTCAGATTTTCAATTAACATCTCCAGATCAACAAAATCTCGTCGACCAATCAGAGCCGTCGAGTCACCTGTTTTTAATTCCACGGGCAATACTTTCAATTTTCTCGACTGCGACTCGTTCTCCTAGCAACTCTTTAAATATTGGGTTGAATTCTAAACTTTAGTTTTTTATGTGATTTTAATTAAATATCAATTTTCATTAAAGGATCTACAGAATTCACGCGCTTACTGGTAACGGGAAGCTAGGGATGATAACAGTAAGGAAGACACTAGTTTATAACCACTGTAGAGGTATAAGTACTGTGGAGGATGCTCAATACTTTGGGGATATCATCAGTACTGTGGAGGATATTCAATACTGCGGGGACATCATCAGTGCTGTGGAAGATATTCAGTACTTTGGGGAAATACCATTAGTACTGTGTAGGATACCATCAGTACTGTGGAGATTGTTCAATACTGCATATAGCTAAACTAAAAACACTGTCCAGGTAATACCCAAATGCTAGAGATTCAAGCTGAAAATCGATACTGCGGGGGATACCAGCCGCACTGTGGATGATATTCAGTACTGTAGAGGGATACCATAAGCACTTTGAGTATTATCTCCACAGTATTAGTGGGTTCCTCTACAAAGTACTGAATATCCTCCATTACTGAAGGTATCCCCTGCAATACTGATAGTATCCCTTCACATCCTACTGAACATCCTCCACAGTTATGAATAGTCTTCCACCACAGTACTGATCATATCTCCCCATAGTATTAAGATCCTCCAATGTACAGATGGCATCCCCCCTATACTACTGATGATACCCCTCCACAGTCTAAACACCTTCTACAGTACTGCACAGGCCTTCCAAGGGTGATAATTTCATACAAAACGGAACCGGAATCAGATGAATGAACCCTAGCGTATTGCTAACTTTGCCTCGCAGTAATTTCTAAATCTTGTTTCGCTACAATTTATTTTGTGATTTATTTGCTTGTTTGTTTATGCTCAAAGATAATACCAATTTCGATTTTTTATTTCCTCCATTGAATACCTTTCAAATCGAATACTAAAGACAGAAACGCAATCAATATGCAATTCTCATTTTTTGATCGTGCAATTTGAAAACAGATCATTCAAACTGGTATCCACAGATACAAGTTGCTCTGATAACAATTTAAAAGGTGAAGTTCTCAACTTATGTATACATTCAGTCTTATCACGGATGTTTCTGACACAATATTGACTTGAAAGTCACCATATTTAGTACAACAACATTGCAAATGGATTTGAACTTATCAAGACTGTCTCTTGTACAATATTTGACACGATAGTCACCACTTATCATGACAAGCCTTTGATGTCTAATAGAGCTTCTCAAAATCATTTCCCTAACATGGCTGTTTCTGACGCAACAGTTGACATGCTAGTCACCACTTACCATGAAAAGCCTTTCTGCCTTTTTGTTAAGTAAGGCAAAATTGTTAATTAATTCTGACTTATCAAGGCAGTTTATGACACAACCTTTGACATGATAGTTACAAATTTATCATGAAAAACCTTTGATATTTTGTTGGACAAGGTTGTAAATGCATTCTAACTCATCAAGGCTGTCTCTGAAACAATAATTGACATGACAATTACCACTTATCATGTAAAACCTTTGATATTTAGTAGGGTTAAGTTGTAAATACATTTAGAGTTTTCAAGGCTGATTCTAACTCAATATTTGACAAGAATAACACCACTTATCACAAAAAGCCTTTCTGGCTTTGATGTTAAGTAAGGCAACGTTGTAAATACTCTGACTTATCAAGGCTGTTTCTGATACAACATTTGACATGATAGTCACCACTTATCATGACAAGCCTTTGATATTTAGTAGGGTTACGTTGTAAATGCATTCTGACTTATCAAGGCAGTTTATGACACAACCTTTGACATGATAGTTACAAAATTATCAGGGCAAGCCTATCATATTTTGTTGGACAACGTTGTAAATACATTCTGACTTATCAAGGCTGTTTCTGATACCACAATTGACATGTTAGTCACCACTTATCATGACAAGCCTTTGAGGACAACTTTGGGAGATATCCTACCTTTGTAACAGGCAAGAAGCCAAATCTCTCATCGCATAATGATGGGAGACGGATGTATTTCGAAAGTAGTTCTACTAAATATGTAAGACTTCTTAACTTGTCTTCTTAAGTTCAATTTTTTATCGATGATGATTCCAAACCGACTCAAATATTATGGGACTGTTTGTCTCTACTTGCGTAAGCAGAACCTACCAACATCAGTAAATTTTCGTTATCGTTTTTGCTTGTATTAGAGTTTCTCTATTTCAAACGAAATAATTTGGACTTGATATATTTGTCGCTGTTTTCACAGCAAAGGCGTCTTGATTCCGAATCTTTTCATCTTTATCAATATCAATTTCAGTTGGTGTTCAACTAAAGCTATATCACATTGACACTGACTAAGATAGATAAAAACTAAATAACGATTTCAATTACAATTTCTAAGTAAAAGTAGGCCTTGACATCTTTTATCAATAAAACTTTAAAAAGAAATAAAGGTTTTAAGGAGAAAATCGGAAACATAACAGACATAAAAACTACTCAAGCATTTTCGTTTGATACTCTTGGGACATTGGAGTAATACGTTATAAGGAGGACGAAATCGAAATCTGTCAATAGACCCCTTTCACAATGACGTAGAATGTGTTTGAAAGTGAGGCAAGATATGTGATTCCCTGCTGAGGAAGGATGCTTCATCATACCATTATGATAAAAATACAAATACAAAACAAATCTATGCTTTGCTGAGAGCAATGCACACCTTATAGATTTCAAAGCACGTGATATCAAGGAAAGTGATGTTCCTAGAAGAATTTCAAAAGCATTGACGTCATTGTGAAAGTGGTCCATTAGAAAAGAGGTGAATGATTTGTATAGTGAAGAAACAACCACTCATCTCTATCAGTCCAGCGAAACGGACATTAAATGATAATATAAAGATAGGATGATATAGCCTTTACCCTCAAACATTCACCAAATAATACTGTTTTGCAATAAGTGAAGCCGCTTCTTACCCCCATCCCTTACAACCGTCCTTTACCTTTAAAACTTTGAAAATGTTGAAAATAACCCTGCACAGTACTGAACATCCTCCACAGTACTAAGTATCCTCCATAGCACTGATGGTATCCTCCACAGTACTGAACATACATTCCCCAGTGTGTTCAAACAGCCTCTACTCATTTAAGTATTCCAATAACTCTTGCCATTTAAACATTGATTCGCCACCTACCACTTGCAATATATCTCATTTCAGTTTGGTGTTATTGTTTACATTTAAGCTTACAGGACGGTAAAATGATACTCTTTGTTGGTATTGTACCACTGTTTATGTAAATCTTTTTTGAATTAAACTCAGATTAATCTTTATTTTTACAGCTTTTCACTTTGATGCTGGGCATGTCGTTACGTTGTCCCTTTTATTTGGCGAGTGAGCCTTTGTGATATGAGTTTGATGAATGTAGAATGAGAAGAGGCCTAACAAGGAATTGAACATGGAAGGTAGGCCACACAATCGTTATTTTATAAGCAACTATGTTTCTTTCTATGTTTCTTTGTTTCCAGAGTTTTTAAGCTTTCACCCCAAACATGATTTGAAACTTTTTCTTCTCGCTACGCATTTTTGATGTGGTTACTCAATTATACAGGGGCGAAACTCAAGGGGGTATGGGGTTGTGAAACTCCCCAATCAGAAAAAACCTGATTTTTCAGGGGAAATTGATTCAATTTTGTAGGGCAGAGTAGAAATCAGGCCTATTTTGGAAAGGTAATTAACTCTTGATTTTTAAATGATTTAGTCCAGTAGCATTGGCTTATCTCTAAAAGGAAATAGCAGCAGGATGCATAGAACACAACAGTCATGCAGAGACTACTCCTGAATTATTATGAATTAGTTCATCTTATCTGTGTTTTGTTTATGGGAAATTACCTGGTTTTCCATTTTTACCAGGGGATTTGGCAAAATTTGTAGGTCAGCTATGGCTATACGTCCAAACCAAACCCTTTAGTTTTGCCACTGTTACTAAAACAAGTTTGAAAGGAAAGTTTGAAATATCATTATTATTACACCCTATCTAAAGTATAGATTTTACTTTATTTTTCTGACATGATTAAAAGTTTTCTGACAAACTACAGAAGGGTCTTCTGCCATATTGTTACTAAATTGTTACATACTCATACTTACCAATTAAGTTACTAATTTGCTGACAAACTTCGTTTTTTGGATAAACCAGGAATCTGAATTATAGTTTAAATGACGAACAGATTCAATCGACTCATAGGTTGAACTATTTCACTCACTCCATACGTTCTAAAAATGATGCATCTTTTAAAAAGGGTAAGCAAATCAAATCCTGGATTTCGTTTTAGTTACACGGTATTTCCAGCATGAAATCTTGACGGCTTTTGTTGGGTTGGCTGCACTGAACCATTGAAAAGATGGCTTGTGGGGTTACTCATACTCTTTGTTCTTTGTAAGATTGTTTCTATATCGAAGTAATGCAGAAGAATATGGAAAATATGTTTCCAACGATAGGCCTAATGGATTACCTTGGATCTTTTATTTCTATTCATTATGGCTGCTAGTTGAATTTTCATATTGTTCCCTTTTTTTAGGAAATAGAATTATGATTCAATTAGAAATTCTGTACTTTCATAATTGAGTCATTGAGTGGGCTACCAGAATTATGATGAGCGTATATTACGTGTCGAACCCGAAACCTTGCTCCAGAGGTTAAAACGTTTCTCCTTCTTGGAATTTAGGAACTGGAAAAGCTTTTCTGCGAGGTGGAAGCACAAATTAAAAAAAAGATGTCCCCTAAAGTTATTATCAAAAGTTACAATCTATATTATCTAGAAGGGGCCTAGTCAAATATCAAAAGTTTAAGCCCAGTAGGCCAATATCTGTCTCTCAGCCTATTGAGAAAGAAATATTCTACAGACTATATCTATCTGTACATCTCCCGCTGAATGGGTAACCACGAAACAGGTTTGTAGAGATGGTTTTTTCTTCTTAGTGTATCAGAAAATAGGATATAAAATGTTTTTGAACACATATTTAGTAGAATAACATTCTTTGTTACATATATTACGCTCTACGTTAATGTACGGAGCATAGTCTTAGATGAAGCCTAAACAAAGACTTTGTATTTAGTAACATAAAATATGTTTCTAAATAGCTAAGAGTTAAACATACACTAAGGAGATAAAGACTCATGATGAGAAGCAGGCTTGTCGAGGAGAAGAGTTTTGTCGTTTCAGTTTTTTCTTCTTGGTAACAGAAAAAATACATATAAAATGAGTTTAAACACATATTAAGTAAGGATTAATTAGAATAATCACAACTTACCGAAATCTGAACCAGCAAAACTTTATATATAGCTTGAATCTGATTAAAAGCTGTCGATAATTGCAAATTAGATGGAAACAGCAATAATTAACTTAATTTTGTGTTTCCCAATGACGTACTCGATGATGGCAGAAAGTTAATTCATATCAGATGTCTTGCGCACAGGTCTTACTTGAGAAAACAATGAAATCCTTCGTTGATGTTTGCAGTTTGAAAAGCTGGTTTTTTTGTTTATCAGGAGCTGGAAACATCAGCTGCTGTCCCTTTGCTTTCGATCAACAAATCTGCCGAACTTTTCGGGTTTCTGAGTCAATAGTTTCAAAACAAATCACGAGACTTCTTGCAATAATTCGTATCGTCTGAAATCAATCTGCATTTTCCTTTTATTAATCAAAATTGAAACTAACCATTCCGATTAAAAATACAATTGAAACTAGAGTTGAAAATTTTGACTGTTCTTTCGCTTTTGATGATTAACGCTACTGATAATTCTAGGTCTTAAGTCGATAGTTTTGTAGCTTTATTAATATAGGATCTGATCGGTTCTTTCGTTCTACAGATAACAATACACATGTTTTTTCGTTATTTAGAACACATAGATATTCGGAAACACAAGGAAAATCAAGTAAACAAGATATCCAGAAAGAATCATGTGGATTATCCAATAGGAGATGGTTTAAGTAAAGGTACTTCATGACCCAACCAATCCGGAGCTTTCTCACGATAACATATTATTATTTTATCTTAAAGAAACTGATCGGTGCTTTTAGCCTTTTTATGATCACAATAACAATTACTACTATAGGGCTTTGTTTTCCAGGTCTCGTATTCTTGATTTTTTAAGTCAACAAACCACCGTTTTTTTCTGATTCGTTCTCATCTAAACTCCATGAAACTAAACCCAATTATTTTTATTCTATTTCTGAGTTCACATTATTTATTGAAATTGAAACATGCAATTAATGCTGTACAGATAAAAAAACTGCTGTACTTTTGAAATAATCAGCTGTTGAAAACTATTATCTAGATATTTCCTTGTTCCTTGAAACATCCAACGACAGTAAAAGCTTTTTCTCATACAATTATCAGATATTTGGAGTCTGAAAAACACAGACGAAACAAATTTTTTTTTGTTTACCAGAACTAATATAAATTCAGCCAAGACTTAGAAATGATAATGATTTAGCCTTTTTCCATTTTGCATACATTACAACCGATTCTTTGAAACTTTTGTCAGACCCATCAAAAGGAGGCCAAGAGAAAGTAAAGAGATAGTACTCAGAAAGTACCTAGTAGCTAGACTAGCTTCACATGTCCTTGTTTCCCTGTGGTCTCGTCACTATGATATGGTAACGTCACTATGTGCCACTTGTTCGTTACATGTATAGTGCAGATAAGAAAGAGCATCATGATTTTGGTGGGGAGTAGGACAATTTGATTAATGCCACTTTTTAAAGAATGGTCAGAAAATTGGCATCGGTGCTTAAATTGACAGCCTTATGTTTGTTATTTCACCAATTGTTCGACTAATTTTTGAAATCCTGAAACTTCTCAACTTCAACCCTTTTTAATTTGTGCAGATATCCATTAGTATATAATTCTTACTCAAACTTTTTCCCACCCAACTAAATTATACAAGAAAGTTATCTCTTTTTCTTGACACCACGTATCAATACTTAAACGCCCTTTTTAAAATCATCTATGATGTTATTGGTAAAACAAGACGACTCTTTGCACAAAAAATTGCCTTGCTTGTCGTTTCTCTTCATTATACATCATTTTTATCAAACCTTAAACCAACACAAATGCATTATATATAACACTTATCAACTTTTCTTGACACAAGATATATAGGTTTAAATAACCTTTTAGAATTATCTATATTGTATTGATGGTGAAAACAAGGCGAATATTCGTAACTTTGCACAAACATTTCATCATGTCGTTTTTCTTCACTGAGTTATTAGGTTTCTCAAAACTACCACCAGCACAAATGCATTATATATAACACTTATCTCTCTTTCTTGACTCAAGATTCTCAAACCTAAACACCCTTCTTAAAAAAATGTTCTCATGCCGGTCACACGTATTACTTTCGCTATTTTAATTTGAATGGCTCTCAAGCTTACAAAATATCTTCTTTGTGTTGCTAAAAGAGTGGGCAATACATCATACTGAACTTGAGAACATGACCTTATAGTGTTGTGCAGTACTACTGGTTCTATAATTCTAGCTTGAAGACCTTTCTGAGCCCAAAATCTAAGCTAGAACCATAAACCTGTGTTCTAAATAGCTCAAACAAGCATAATTAAGCACCGTTCTAAGATTTTGGGTTCAGAAAGGTCTTGAAATAGATTTAGATAACTAGGTATTTCAAAGCACCATGATGTCATGTCCTCATGCTCAATATCACGTAGTGCCTACCTACTAAAAGAATCCACGCTTTTGGATCAACCTACACATCATCACGAGGCTATTGTTGCATTGCTAACGAGCTTACGTCATTGTGAAACTACCCTATTCCTCCTCGGCGTCTCCTTTGATTAATTTATAATGATGTCCTTCTCATAAATAAATCGATATCTGAATATCTCAAGTTCAAATGATGTAGTGCCTACCTACTATAAGAATCCACGCTTTTGGATCAACCTACACATCACCACGAGGCTATTGTTGCATTGCTAAAGAGCTTACGTCATTGTGAAACTACCCTATTCCTCCTCTGCGTCTCCTTTGATTAATTTATAATGATGTCCTTCTCCTACATGAATCAATATCTGAATATGGCTTCATTCATTTCATCGTGCATATATAGGGCACCAGGTGTCTGTATTAAAGACAAAATATAACGAACCAAATCTTGTTGGAAGACAGTCAAACATTTACTAACAAGGAAATTCAGAGAAAGCCACGGCCTGGAATGAATATTGCAATTTTTCTGTTCACAGCGTCAGGCGTATGATCTTTCTCTGACTATTGTTCATTGTAGATTCGTGCTTTTTAGGTTAATGGGAGCCTACAGTATCCTGATGGAGAGTGGCTGAGGCAGAGAATAAAGACTGTATACTGCTCGTAAATCAAGGTACGGTTAATGTTTAAATATGGTTTACATGATGCGTTATGTTTTTAGATTTCTACAGCTTTTCTTGCATCAATCTAGATAATTTGTAAGGAGTTTCTCGTAGCCCCGGTTGCTCGCTCAGTGGTAGCGTTCTAGAGTACAAATCTAGAGGTCATGGGTTCGAGTCCTACTCGAGTAATTCTCATTCTCACAAATTATCTCGATTGATTTTCCAAATCATGCTTCTCCTCAACTTTTCTTGCATGTTTTTATGTATAATTTTGCCAAGAAATAGCTCAAATTGATAATCAATAAGAGATTTGATTTAGAAACTAGCCATATATTAATGTTTATCCAACTGCAAAGAAATAACATTCTCATGATATCTTAACAGTCTTTGGTCGGTACAGAACTTGAGGATAGCGAGAACGATGGGAAACATAGCGAAACATAATAACTATTGAACCTTTGAGTCTGACTTTCATCAGAGTATTTCATCAGAATAGTTTTTGATCGGTACAGAACTTAAGGATGGTGGAAAATATTGGAAACATAGCGAAACATGATAACTACAAAAGCTTTGGGTTTGACTTTCATCAGAGTAATATGTAAGTAAAGACTTTAATCAGTGCAGAACTTCCGGATGAAAAGGAAAATAAGAAACATAGAGAGTTATAATAACTACTGAATCTTTTGGTCTTACACTCGTCAGAGTAGTACGTCAGAACAGTCTTTGATCGTTACAGAACTTGAGGATGGCAAAAAAATCGGAATAATTAATCCATCAACTACTTGATCAATTTTTCAATATCGTGATTATCCCAATATTTTGTATTTTTACCACTGTGTATCAATATATAAGGTTTTGTTTTCGTTCTCTTTCTAACGCACTGCTGATGATTATCGACGCTAAGCTTAAGTATATATATATATGTATCGCTATGTTTCCGATTTTCTCGCCATCTTCAAGTTCTTTATCCAATAAAGACTATTGCATATCTGTTAAAATTAGCTATATTGCTTCAAATCTAAGACTGTCAAATTCGGCAAGCCATCTATTTCAGTTTCTTCCTTCAGCCAGCAGGCTTAGAAAACAAACTCCTTCGATATTTGTTAACAAAGCAGAAAACCTGGTAAAGCATGAAAGATAAGGCAGACTGGACAAACCTGCGGGCGTTGCTATGGTAATCAAGTCATAGCGTGATTACCAATATGGCATGAAGAAAACCTCGTTTTCATTGATTTGAATAAAAAACCTGTTACTTGCTGAATTTTTTCATGGTTTTTATGTCGTTGCAAAGATCATTATCTTACGAAGTGTAGATTTTAATTTTCAAATTTCAAACACGCACTTATTGGACAGTGAAGGAAATCATCTTCATTGATTTGAAATTTCTATTGGTAAATATGTCAGTTAATTATATGAATGTCGATGTGAAACGCGTATGAATATGAATAAAGATTGATGGTATGAATAAAGGATTGTGCACATCAAGTTGTCATACAAATCTAGCTTTTAACTGCTCTTCTGTAAAATACATTTTAATTGAATTTGATTTTTCTCTAATTTATATCTTGTACATGGCTGAAGAACAGGATGGGAGTGTGTTTCTAGTAAGCGTGCTAGCTAAAGAATATGCCTTATTTGCAGCAGGAGCACAGTAACATACACTTCATCGCTTAATATCCTCTTATTTAAGGCCTCAGATGTTTGAAGCTCCCATTTGTGAGCTTGTGATTTCATGTTTCGCGTATCAGCCTAACTAAGGCTGTCAGGGTTGCAGTATACAGTAATTTATGCACTACACCATTAGATATAGGTGTATTCGAGATCTTAGCCTGTTTGATGCTCCCGATTTTTGAGTTAGTGATTTTCTGTTTCACGTGCTAGCTAAAGCTGTCAAGGGCATGGTATAATTTGATTTATGTACTACATCATTTAATAAAGGTGTATTTGAGATCTTAGGCTGTTTCATACATTTTGAGTGAAATTCCCCTTGGTGGTAAATTCAATGCAGGACAATAGGACGAAACCTGTCCTATACAAATTCAAATTCGTCCGAGAAAGTCAATGTTTAATAATTAGGCCGCTTAGCCAAATTTGTTTATCATTTCATTCAAAACGAACAAAACAGCTTAGCCGAAGCAATAATTGCTTTCTATCAGCTTGTTCGTGCTTCTTCTGCGAGATTACCTTTACTGATGATCGACTGACGTTTGTTGCGCTACGAAGAAGTAAACAAAATCATCATGAATCATGGTTAGTTTGTGTTTTCCTTATTTTAAATCTTCATTTTTTATAACTTTACCGGGTCAAAAGAAATAAACTTTGACAACTCTTTTACTGCATGTAGAAGCTTGTTAGAGCACAATTCTGGGGTAGTAAGATTTTGGTGAATTGAATAGCAGATTAATGCTGTGTGGTATTTCATACTCTCTTTTTTCTAGAGAGAAATATCATGTTTGAATATGTGAGCAGTGCACACGCATCTACTCAGATGGCGCATTAGTTCCATCTAAACTGACTGTAGTTAGTCTTATTCCAACTTTAAGATATCTATTAGCAAGATTTCACTAAATTCATCATTATTTTCTTCATTATCATTGTAACTATGTTGCTAAATTTCAATTTCCAAATCATTTTTCAAAAAATGAGAGGTGCATACATGCATTACAAAATTTACGAAAACCAAAGCGATAGGCAAGAGCTAAAAAATAGTAAGTTAACGTAGCCGTCAAAGAGCACTCTGATAGTCCTTTCACTTTTGAAATGTAATTTCCTACCTTTAGATTTAGACTTGATAGCATCAGAGATACATATATTTCCTGTTTTATTCGAGAATCGATATAAGACGATTCTGCTAAGTATATGAGACCTTGTTTTATTCAATGCATGTTATAGATATCCCGTTTAGCACCGTATACCTATCAAAACAGATAAGAAATTTAGGCCGTTGTGATTATGGTAGCTATGCGTTGCTCAGGGGATATTCCTACAATGCATTGCGTTGAAATCTGCTATATTTTCTGGAATCTTCTATCGTATCTGTTTGCCCTTGCGTCAACGTAAACGCATCTAGAATGGTTGTATCCATTATAGTTTTTGTCTCAAGTTTAGTGATGCTTATTGATGTAGTGCTTGCTACCATGCTATGATGCTGTAATGTGAGCTCGAAGAATGGTGTTCCTAAGTAGGCCTATTAGGCCAATGCCTGCGGCTAGGCCCATGTACACAAGCTTTTTCTATGACTCTTTTTTGTTATTTCTCAAGGGCTGTGGAGCTTAATCCTGGGCCCAATGTAATCTTGAGAGATATTTAAGAAATATTAAAAACTTTTCGATCCGACCTATTTCATTAATAGGGAAGAAACCACATTTGTCATTGCCCGATGATGTGAGACGGACCTCTCCTGAAATGTTGCCCTACTAAATATCAAAGGCTTGTCATGATAAGTGTGGAATATCGTGTCATAAAAAGCCTCGATAAGAGCGAATGTATTTACTCAAATATGAGACTAACAAAAATAGAGACTAACAAAAGTATAACATAATGTTCTCTTGGGATCACTCTTGGTTGAAACCAAGGTTTAACAAAACCAAGGTTTAACAGTGATATAAATTGTATTTATAAGGGACTTTCCCCCGGCCTCTTTAGAAGTATTTTGAACCTGCAAGTGGTAAGCAGACTAAAAACTTTGCCTTCAAGCAAAATTCAAATTTAGGCCTAATATCACAGCTGCAGATTTAACCCTTAAGTTGGTAATAGTCCTGTAAAAAATACATGTTGTTTGTAAGTAACTGCATAAATCAGATGAAGAACTTTTGTGTCTGCTAGCAAATTAAGGATGCCTAACATTCTTCCAGTTAGCTTCTTAACTATTTATGATAGCGAATAATTATCTCATTAACAGTAATAAGTTATGGGTTTCTTTTTGCATTGCAAATGCGTTTTAATCCACCTTTCATCCAGAAACTTTACTGTAGAAAATTGGTTATGTAGCTAACTATCAACCACTATGTATGATAACGATGAATTTATGGATTTGCGATAAATACATGTTTTTTTTAAATGACAAAGTTTATAAGAAACACCAGGCTAAAATTTCGGTGAGAGTCGCAGAGTACAGAAAACCTGACGGTTCCACGGTTGTGAGCCGCAGGAAGGTCAACAAAATCTGCTGAATTTCGAGGAAGGCTTTTAGGATGTCGATTTTTTAGGCATTATAATGAAAGTTTTACATCTGGATCGGATACCCAGTGGCTGTCATTATTTGTGTGACTGCTTTTAATCAATTACGTAGATTACATTGGCTGTTAGAGGTCTGATCACCCCAGCCCCAGACGTCCTAAGGGTAGTGTTGGGTAACCTAGCCGTCAATTATGGCGGTTCATCCTGTTTCAGGGGAAAATTTCAACCGAGGGATGGCTTTGCATTTTTCTAGGCTCTGTGAGACCGTTCATCTTGAAAGTATTTGAGGTAGACCATTTTAGATAACACAAGACAAGTTCACCAACGCAAAGCGCCTGTCTAGAAATGTTTGTCAGGAGGGCGGGGATCACAAGTTGGTGAAAATATATCTTCAAATTACGCAATAACCAGACTGATTGCAAGGCCCAGTATTCTTATTAAAAGCTTTCAATCAGTAATAGATGTTGGTTTTCCATTGCAAACGTATTTTCAGGACGCCATCCTTCTTTGTTATCAATTTCTTATCTATCGATTTTGCGAATGTTTTGGTTTCGTGATTAAAGATTTATCCATAACATTAAAATTGATATGGAACCAGAAATGCTGCAGTGTCTAGGATTGTTTATCTATTGACAATGCATTAAGAAACAAGTACGCCTTGCAAGGAGACGTATCAGAGGGTTAAGAATAACGACTTGCTGGTCTTGAAGTAGGGTATGTATGCTCATTTTGAATAAGCAACAAGTCGATAAGAAACTAGCCCTAGATTTAGGGCATTTTTTCTGCAGAATAGCATTAAATGAAAGTGATTAAATTAAGGTGATGAATCTCTTGGATTGCTTACTTACTTCCTCTTGCTGGAAGCATGCATATATACGATTTTAAGCGAAGGAGTAGGTAAGTAGACTGCTGTTTTAGAAATATCGACTTGCTGGGCTCCAAGTAGGGTATGTACCTAGATACTTTTTGGATAAGCAAGAAAAAGTCAGCAAAATGAGAATTACTAGATTAGAAACTTTTCCAATGAAAGTAGGGTATGTATATACTTTTTCTCAATATCCAACAAGCTCTGGACTTGGGGCATTTGGTCTGCAAAAAGATTTGAATGAAGTCTGACTCTATTGGATTGCTCTACTAGCTTTCCCTTGCTGGGAATGTTCTTACAAACGGTTTTTTGTTCGGGGTACATAGCTAGACAGTTATTTTAAAGATAATGACTTGCATGTCTTAAAGCAAGGACGTATGCACTTTTTCTCAATAAGCAGTAAGCCCTAGATTTAGGGTATCTTTTTCTGCAAAAACATTCAATGAAAGTTATAACTATTGGATTTGCTTTACAAGCTTCCTCTCGCTGGAAAAATTGAAATAAAAAGGTTATGGGTTAAGGTTATGTAGCTAGTCTGTTATTTCAAAAGTAGTGGCTTACTGGTCTCAGGGAATATGGGAATATTTCTGCCAAAAAGCATAAAATGAAGGCCATGACTCTATTGCATTGTTTTGCAAGCTTCTTCGTTCCGGGAAAATGTAATTAAACGGGTCTTGAAGGTAGTGGTAGGAAGCTAGACAGTTATTTTCAAGCAAAATGGTCATAAAGTCTAGTTGCGTATTGAAAAAAGGATACAAGGTTTATGCGTTAGTGCGTCTCTATTTAGCATACAAGCCTTCCTAATGCTAGGCATATTTTTCTAGCAAGGGCTAGTAGTATGCACTACATCACTTCTTATTATAAAGGCTATTTGAGCCTCTGAGTCTTTGATTTCTACCATTTTAAGTGACTAACTAGATATTTAACGTGGTAACAAGGATAAGACAGGGTCTTACTTTTAGAACGGACGTAGTAATATGCACCCCTAGAGTGTCTACTGTCTACTTGCCCCCATTTTTTAAGTGAGTGATTTCATGTTTAAGGTGCTAACAAGGGAAAGACTTAGCCTTGTTTCTGGTAAGGGCATGGTAATATAAGCTGCATCACGACAAAAAACATATTTTCCTGTAGAACAGGTCAGATACATTCTTTTACAAAAGAACCAGTAGATTTTGTTTGTTCCTATTTTACTAGTGTAGGATAACAGGACAACAGGATCTCTAACCAGTTACTTTACAGAGAGTTAAAAACTGGGACGAGAAATAAGGGACGCCCTAAAAAAAGATTAAAAGACGAACTCAAGATCATTTTTGGTAAATTCATTATACCTGATCTTTCAAGTTAACAAGATCACACAGCTTGGCGAAGAAACGTGGTGATGGGGGCTGAAAAGACGGAAGAGAGTAGAGTGGACATTCGGACGGAGGTCGCCCGTGATATTGGTTACAATGGCGTCATTTGCGGGTCACCTTTAGTGTATTGACGTCAGACAATTGACGTCAGACGATTGACGAGATCCAATGCTTATTGAAGATATTTATATTCCAAATCCCCTGTTTACTATTCTTAAGGCCCTGGAAATGATATTGCTATCCCCCTGTTTAACTCCCTCTCCATCTATTGGACACTGAAGAATATGTCAGATCTTAATTCCATCGCTGATTAGACCGCACTGTAAGAAGATTACCTTTATGATCTAGTCGTGATCAAAAGAGTAACTGCGTAAATTGCGAGTTATCACGATTTTATCTTTCAGAACATTGTGGAAGACACGCTGAAATGCATGCAAATAAGAAATCTGCTCCTCATCTCAGTGACCATTCACGTGCTGTTTCCTTCAGTCCTGTCATAACTCGACGAAATGGTAAGCTTCGAATCTTTCAAATTGGATAAATGCCTACAATTTTAGTATTTATTGATATTTGTTCAATGAGAAGTAATCGGAATAGAAGACAGGCGTTGTATGGGGCAAATCACGAGGGGCAAATCACTCAAAAAAATCTCGTACACTTTTGGCTAAAAATCTGAAAAATGTTGAAAATCTTAGAAATCTACAAAAAGATAAAAAATCTAAGAAATCTTCAAAAATCTCAAGAAATCTCGTACATTTCAATTGTAATGATTTGCTTCTCGGTCTCAAACACTTTCTTCTTGGCACTCAACAATAAAACTGCCCTTTGGAAGACTAGAGAAATCCATCAACGTTTTCATCATTCTACTACTAAAGTTTGGAGTCAGTCCTGAAGAAGCTCTGTATGCCAGGGCGAAATATTGACAACATTTTATATATATAATATTTAATAAATCTACGTCTTTTCTGTGTGTGTCGTCTTGCGCTGTTCCTGTCTTGCTATATTTACTTACTTCGCCGCAAGCATCAAAAAGGATCCGGCACAAAGCCTAGTATTGTGGATTTCTTTGTCTAAATGATATCCTATTCAATATCAAAAGAAATTTCTCCCTAAATAGGTCTCAAACTTGGAAAAGACTACTTTGAACTAGGTCTCAAACATTTTCTTCTGAGCACTCAACGACAAAACAAAACCCTTTTGAAAGACAAACAAAATCATGATTTTTATCCTTGTTTCAATTTTATTGTTATTAAAGTTAGATCCTAGTTGGTTATAAGAGGGAATATCTCCTCTTTAGCCAGCCCAAAACTAGGTCTCAATCAGAGCACTAAATGAAAAAAATACGACCCCTTGAAAGAACAGCAACAACCCTAGCACCATGTAGATTTTATTTAGTCCTATGCTTTATACAGCGTATTAGTTGTAAATCGATTGCTGAAAGAGTTTCATGAAATGAAAAATGCTATAGATCACATCATTCATTAAAAAGGTTTTATCACACCAACTAGATAAGCTCGACTCCAAGCCCTAGTTTTTTACGGTAAAGAACATTTCTTCCCAAACAATCGTAGGTCCAAGTCCTCGCCTGCAGTATCTCTATGCCTATTCTTTGTTGTTAGCATGCATTCTTGTGTTAAGTAGAACTGCACTTATCTGCTGTGGAAGTCAAAACTCACAGTTGAGAAATCAAAAATAAAAACTATGATTTTTCCCTCCAGATTCCATTCAATTCACGATTCCAAAAAAGTACGAAGTGAGCCCTGAGATGCGAAGACGAATCCACGACATAAGTCCTGAGTCACGTAGAAGAGTCCTGGAAGATATGGATCACAACTCCATGCCGATGCGCTGTGGTGTCAAGGCACTTTCGGAAGAATCGATGAACCAAGTTGGAAAGTCAGCAGACCTCATTGGAAACATCGATCTCGAACTCTGGTACTCGGGCAAGGACGAGATGTTACTCGTTCGCCTGAAGGGGGTCAACATCGTAGCTACCCCTAGTCCCTCCGTCATCGGTTCGACCTGGGTGGTCAAACCAGAATGTCGAGTTCAGATCCTGCCTCAGAAGAACAAATTCTGGGAGGCTCTGGGTTCAAAAGGTTCGTTTCTCACCCCGAGTGCAGCTGTATACATCGCAATGAAGAAGAGTTGCCTGCGCGAAAAGTCACTGCGCATCACGTGTTATGATTCGAAAAAGAAGAATTGTAGTATCCCGATCGGGCACGTGTTTGTGTCGTTGAAAGATTTGTTTTTGTCTACGAAGACTTTTAAGTTTACGAAACCGATCAAAGCTTGTTCTGAGGTAATTATAGTTTCCTTTTCTAAATTTTGAGTGAATGAGCTCGCTGATGCCAGACAAGCTCCTAGGTTTCCCCTGCCTCCTGGCAGCTAGCCCCCTTGTTCCTTTTTCGAGCTTCCTCCTTGGCCCCTTTTCAGGCCCGTAGCGTGTCGGGTGTCTGGGGGGGGGGGCATTTGCCCCTAAATAATCTTAAAACTCAATGGTTTACAGCATGGTCCCTAGTCTTCCTATTCTTCTCAAAAAATGACCCCTCCCCCCAATATTTTTTCCTGAGCTACGGTTCTGCCCCTTATAGATTACTTTACAAAGTCGCTATTCTTTCATTCTTTTAGCCTGCTGGTTTCAATAGAGGTGAAATCGAAACGTCAATGCTTTGGATATCCTCAACTGACAAACTGGAAATTAGGCTTGGGAAATTAACAGACATAAAAAGCCCACGTGGTGTGCTGAAACGAAACTTCTACGCGAAAATATCGGTTTTCGTCGCTGGAGAGGAGGTCAAACACTGGAAGACGCAAGCGAAATTCGCTGATCCTGACGTAACTTTTGACGAAACTGTCATCGTTTCGTTGAATAACGCGCAACTCGTGGATTCGACTGTCTTGGTGTATGTATTCGCGAAGCAGATTGTCAAGTTGTCGATCACGAGTGAACTTATTGGCACCACCATCATTGGTCCTTATATGCCGAAGGGGACACGGTCGTTGACGCAATGGGAAAGAGTGTTAGCAAAACCTTTTGAGGAATTCACGGAGAAGCATAAACTTTATCTGTGATATTGTTTTTCAGTTGTTTTTATTTCAGGTATTTTAGGTGCATTATTCGAAATTAAAGTTGTTAATAAGAGTGTGAGCTCTCTTTTTTTTAGTATGTAGAAGGATAGGCCCATCTACGACGAGTGCCATGTTCTTCAAAATCTTCGTTTTAGATTTGATTTTCCACCGCTTTTTCCTTAGCTATAACCTTCCTGGGGAACGCCTGTGCAGTACTGTAGAGGATGTTCAGTACTATGAAGGAATAACATCAGTAATATGTATGATATTCAGTACTCTTGAGGGAAACCACGAGTACTGTGGGTGTACTTCCGATCCCCTTAAGTACTAAACATCCTCCAGAGAACTGATGGTATCCCCCACAGTGCTCATACTATCTCCAACATTACAGATGATATCCCTCCATAGAACGGAAAATCCTCCACAGTACTGCATTATATCCCTCCACACCTCCAATGATATCTCTGACAGCACTGAACACCTCTAAGTACTGATGGTATCAATCCACTGTGCTGAACATCCTGTATAGTACTACACAGATGCATTCTAAGGTGGCAACTGTACTTTGGGTCAACGAGCGTAGCTTACTGTATCAACGAAGTATACTTTGGGTCACTGCCTATGAATTACCAGCAGATCTCGCTTGAAATTAAAGTGACCAAGTTCAATATATTATTGTGCCTGTATTACTTTGGTTTTCACCCATTTTCTACCATCCTTTGATATTTGTCTTAAACAACAAAAGAAACAACCTTTGGCTTCCCGCAGATCGAACAGCTCGCCGAAGAAAATTAATTACGAAACGCTGTGTTGAGCAACATGCCTGTTCTGCATCCCAAAGCAACTATTGTGCGTGGTTTATTGTGAAAAGATAAACGAATTATCTCTCAAAAAAGAGATTCACAGCATTTGAAAAGAGAACAAACAAAGTCGTGCAGCAATATAAGTAAGTCCTACCAGTTGTTCTGAATCTTTGTATATTCGAGTCCTTGTTTATTTACATTACTTATTCGTGTTTATTTACAGAAGATCATTAAAAGTTTTTACATTACGAATTATATCCACTTAGTCCATAGAATCTAAAAGTCTTGGTGGTGATTATTGCAGAAGAGGGTTTAGAAATATCGCAGAGAAACATTTGAAACAAGGCGAAAGAATAGACAAAATAAATGTTCTGATGAACTTCTTTGAGAGTAGGTGCGGTGAGAACTACAAGTTTGAATGTTTTGTTGCTGGTGGATCGTGGAGAAACTGATGCACATGAATGGGTAAGCATGATTTAAGACTTTCCACCATCTGGATCCGCCCCTTACTTACACTCTTTTTTTTTTATAAGAATATCTAATTTTTTTCTGAGCCTCAATATTCTTAATTTTTTGCTATTTTGAGCCTCGGAATATTCTTAAATTATTCTTACGGCAGAAAATACGGATATAGCATTAAATTGTTATTATGTCATAAATGCCAAAAACGCACACCTACAGTATTACAAATATAATGGCTAACAAGACAATAGCTTTATTTCCTGTAAAACAGAGCTCATCGACACTTGCATAATTAAGGTGAGTGTATTTAAACCATCCCCGGTAAAAAGCACACCAATTCAGAAGTAAAGAAACACTCGCTCAAATTTTTTTCTATAAGATCTGAGCCTCACAATATTCTTAAAATATTCTTAAATTTCACCGATTTTGAGGCTCATTATTCTTATAAAATTTATTCTTATAAAAAAAAAAGAGTGTATGTTGTTAATATGCAATAAGTATATATTGTTTACACTTTTTCAATCACATATAGCAATCAGCTATAAACAATTAGCTTTGGATGGATTGTATTTGTATCTAATCTTTAAAAAGCAAAATGTACTGCAGGTAGGGCTATAGGAGCCAGTGGCAACGGAGGGACGGGCCACCAACCCAAGATTTCGCTAAAACAGTGCCACTTTTACTTTCAGAAATTATCTCTCTTCCTTAAAGAAAAAGTGCCCTTGAAGCGTCGTGCCACTAGAGTTAAAGATGCTTCCTGCATCCATTACTGCAGGCAATGTATCGATCGAAGATGCACCGAAGGGCAAATCACTACCTAAAAATGTCGGACATTTTTCCTGAAAATGCTATGGGTGTAATGAAAATCGAAACCCCGTTAAAATCGCTGGAAGTCCTTTTGTTCTTGATAAAACATTTGTACGCTTTGAAGGGGAGTGGAATGCCCCATGAGATGCATTCTGCTAGAATAAGATTGCAATAAGAGTTATACATTTTGTAACAATTAATTCAATACCAATCGCTCATAACAAAGGAGTCAATGGCCGTGAGATGTAAATATAGAACTTGGCTCATACTTGGCCTCCCAATATGGCTGCTAAGGAGATTATATTGCCTTTATTCTTTTCTAAAAATAGCTGTATGATTATTCAGTCTCCGGGTGAGCATTCATAACAATTCAACAATCCACAAACAAAAAAGCAGCGTCTAGTGAAATCTCAAGGTATTGACTTGGACCTACCAATATGGCCGCCAAATGATTTCATTCCAGAACGACAGATCCTCGATTCAGTCTTTATTTTGAGATAAGTGTCTGCACACCATTGCTATAGTATTTGGTGCTCTTTACCTACATCACAGTGCAGAGTGAATAGAAGTGCAGAGCGATGAGATAGCCTGTCTCTGTCTGATGATTGTGAAAACAAGAAACTTTGAGTAACAGAGCCAGTCTCCTTTCTTATTTCTTATCTAATTGCAATGCTAAATACAAATAGTTGTTAGTTCATAGCTGGTTCTATAGAGTTTGACGACATGTTTAAAACTGCAGTGAAAACAGCGAAAGTTATGTTCCCTTGAAACAGAGAATTACACGAATAGGATGTTTGCAGGCGTAGCAGAAGCTGTTCATGGTTGGTCCGGTTCGAGTTAAATCAGTTGATCCGGGGGCATACGCAAAGATACATTTTGAAATCTATATTGTCTCAAATGCAACCTCGTGCATTTTCAGAACAGAATTTCCGTAAGAACGAACCGAAATTGACTGGTTAAATCTATGGAACAATATTGTTTCTGTAAAAAGAGAGAAACCTAGCCCGAAACCCGGTCCGGTCAAAGCCGCACAAACCGGACCGATTGCAAGTAGTTGTTGATTGTTTGCATAAAATATAGTACGTTAAGCACCCAAGATCTGACGCTATATGTAACCTTGATCACACCAAAGTCCAATAAATTTTGCGAATAGCACCCCATTACCTAATTGACAGCTAACAAAGGTATGAAAGTTTGTTCTTGAAGTTCCATGGCTTTAAATATTTATCAAAATAACATATTTTAGTCAGAAGCTCCACTATTGTGTTGCACTTGGTTTTTGGGGCTACTGCCGCCTCTCCAGTGAAGGTTATGAATCTTTTAAATTGCTTTAGGGGAGAGTGGGGTGAGTCGTCACAGCCTCCTTTTCGGTCCAAATGTTAATGATGGCAGGCTCGGCCATCGGCCAAAGGATATCAAAAGAAAGCTTACATAAAGTACTTCACAATACTATCAATTTTGAATCAATAACAGAGGGTTTTGACCCAAAAAGAGAATGTGACAACTTACCCAACTCTCCCCTACTAACTTCTATTTGCCAGGAACATGCAAATAAATGGATTTAATGGGATAGTGCTAGTTAGCTAGTCTATCATTTTAAAAAAAACGTTTAGCAACATGAGGGTGTGCCCCTAAAGTCTAGTCGCTCACTGAAAAGAGAATGTATTTAATTTCCGCAGACGTGGACGCCAGATAAGTTTAGGAAATATCTCTTTGGTGGGAAAATGTATATTTGTTTGAATTGTGAAAGCGAAAGAGTTGCTTTTATGCTTGAACATTTATGTTTACACTTTGAATGGTAAATAATTACTAATCTATTCTGCTTTTTATAGGAATTCTGAGAAATCTTTTATCCAGCAGAGTCGCGAATGGATTGATGGATATAGTTTCGAATTAGATTCTTTTTCGAAATAAAGAGGACAAATGAGGTAAGGAAAAACAATTCTTAAGATATATTCCTTTTATTTAGCTTTATAAGAGTTTCGTTCAGGGTTGAGATCCAATAAAGGAACTAAAAGCTCCTGCTAAAAGAGATTGGTGGAATAATTGGTTAATCTTCATGTTTTGTGAAAGGTAACATAAATCAATGATTGATCTCTACTCAACTTAAATTCAAATTTGATTCAAATTCGATTCAATTCCCTACAACTGTCTGTATAGTTGATAGAGTGAAAGAGTAAAGAATAGATTGAAGTATAGAGTGGAAAATAGCTTGGAGCGTAGAAGTTACTCGCTAGAAGTGCTGGATCTTCTTGTGATGAAACACTATCCATCTCAGTGGTGAGACTGGAGCCTAATCAACAATCATCTTTGGCCTAATGTTAACTCTGAGTGCATAATCATCATCATCAGCAAAAATCAGCTTTTGAATCTCATTCCAGTGCTCCTTCAAATTTCCAACGATCTGATGCTCCGTAGCGCAGAGATAGCTGTATGAATCTTTGATATTTGTTTGTTTGTTTGTCATCTTATTTCAATTCAATATATAACAATCTAGCTTCTAAAGAAACTAATCTAAATCGAATATTTAAACTACTTGAATACATTAATACATTTTTTTCTTTATTACTTTATCGAAACATAAAGTACGATCAGAAGCTTTTTAATTTTTGCATTCTTTGCAATTGCACTCTGGTCCCCTCCATTCTTTAATGACCCTCTTTAAAGTTTGTATATTTTCTGATGTGAACATTTGGGTATGCAAACTATTTTGGATTGGTAAAAATGCTGGTATATTTTCAGAAATTGAGTAATCAACGTCGTGACCCATTTTGCCCTTTTTTGTCTGGGGTTACAGAGAGCTGATAAATTCTCTCCTCCCACTTTATGTGTCAGTTGTAAAGGTGGATTCGAACCTAAGACCCCTGTAATTTGATTCGAACAAAAGCTGAGTAATGTAACTACTCTGTAATCCCACCCCTGCAGACATGTCAAACTGAAACTCATTCACTCGTAAGAACACTTAGTCAGATCTCCCACAGTCATTTTTTGATTAGTAATGCCTTTAATTAATGTTTAATGCTTTTCCTGCATCTGATAGGGTTTTTCTTTGCAAACTCGACGCTAATTTCCTATTAAACCGTTGAAGAGGATGTTTGTTTGACCCAATTTTCTAATTTCTGCTGATGTTATCGAAACCACATTCGAGCACGTTGGTTTGTTTTCGTTATGAAATTCTTTGAAAAAGAGATTTGTTTTCGAGTCCTCTTCGGGTTTTTGTTTCTTTTTGTCTTGGATTGCGAAATTCCGTAGACATAACTACTAGAGTAGAGTACCGTAGGCCTTAATTAGCCGTAATTTGGCTATTTTTTAATTTTTTAGTTAGTCTAGTTTGCGCCTACTATAAATAAATTAATGATGATGATGATGATAATGACGAAATATGATAACTGCAAAGGGTTCTGTGCAGTCATCAGAGAATGACGTCAGAAAGATAACGAAAATGAAACCTAAACAATCGCTTTAGTCAGAGCTGAGGTGGATCGAAGTCATATTGAGTTTTTGCATAATCGGAGAGAATGCGCGCAATTTTTTCATAATTTAGGGGGAGGGGTAGATTTTTTTTCATTATTAAATCTCACAGCAGGTCACAAAACAAACAATTACATTACAAAGACGATACCAGGAGGAGCAATATATCATGACTACCTCCTGGAATTAAACATTAAGAGAAATTCAGTACACTTTTTCTACGAAAATGAATATTTATTTAAACTGATAAATACAAAAAGGGGACATGGTGGCATTCTTTATCATTAGTCTAAGGGGCAGTTAATGGCTCCTCTAGCCAGCTCGTGAAATGTTGTTTTCAAATGCATTTTTTCATGTTTACTTGCTAAAAACAACAAATCCCAAGGGCCTAATAGAAACCCATCTTGAATTTCCCCATAAACAATATATTTAAAAAATCGATCAGTGAGACTTATTGGGTTGTAAAATATTCATAGAAATAAGCTTCAGATCATTTAGCTATTTTGCATCGAGTATGAACTTTATTCTTTAGAATCGACTCAATACACGATTAGTTATAGCCTGTCAATAATGAAGCATTATTTGTTGCACCCGGTATACCCCTTTCATCTAAAATCATGAATTACTCCGGCACTGTAAGTAATTTTTGCAGGTTCCTTACGCACGTCAGATCCAAATATTGACTTTGTTTGCGAATCGAACCAATCAACTGGTCATTTTAAGTCTTTATTTGTTTTTAATGGATTTATTGATATTCCATCTGATCGGTTGAAACTGGTGGTATCCTTCTCGGCCTTTGTCTTGCTTTCGTTTGTCTTCAATTAAAAAAACACGCTGACAGGTGCCGCTGTTTTTTATTGCTAGGTTGCTCAAAGACCCAGCAGAGCAAGAAATTAGCTGCTCATCAATCGCTGAATGGAAACAGAAGAAACAGCAAGGTTTCCTTTTCAGTGTTCATCTCTTTGGAGAACCAGCCAAGATCTTCTTCTTATTGGAAGGTAAGGATAAGTTTTACTTTAATCTAAGTCTTATGTCTAGTTTGCTTAAAAACCGGAAATAAATCGGACTCCATCTTTGAGTAAGAAAAAGCACGCTCATCTTCTAATTGAAAAGGTTATTAGATGCGTTCATTGTGGGCATTGAAAAAGTTAGCAGATCAGGGTACTTTGCTTATTTTAGGCTGCAGATTTTTAATTCTGCGAACTTTATATTAGTTATTTCTGCACTTTCTGTTTTGGGTATGGCGTATGTAAAATTAATCTCTTTTTGGTAAGTAGAGAATCTGGCCCTCCCTCTATAGTGCAAGATAAATCCTAGGTCCTTCCTTCGTGAAGAATCAAGTCCTTGTCCCTACTTGGGTGAGGAAGTCTCTTGCCCCTTCTTTGGTGAAGAATAAATCCTTTATCCCTTCTTTTGTGTGGAGCTAATCCTTTATCCCTTCTTTTGTGAAGAACTAATCCTTTATTCCTTCTTTGGTGAAGTATATATTTATCATCTTTTCTTTGGTGAAGAATAGGTCCCTTGTCCTTACTATGGTGAAGATTAGAACCCTTATCCCTTCTTTCGTGAAAAAAGAATCTTGCTTTTTTATCTAGTGAAGAATGAATCCATAATCCTTTCTGTGGTGAAGAAATGTATTCTTCGGTGAAGAATATATTTCTTGTCCCTTCATTGGTGAAGCGTAGATCCCTTGTCCCTCCTTTGGTGAAGAATAGATTTCGTGTAACTGCTTTGGTGAAGAATAGATCTCTTGTCACTTGTAAAATGGAGAATATATTTCTTGTCCCTTCTTTTGTGAAGAATATATTTTACCCCTTATTTGGAGAAGATTAGGTAAGACCCCTTATCCGTTCTTTGATGAAAAAAAATATTTTTCTTTGGTGAAGAATGAATCATTCATTCCTTTTTTGGTGAAGAATGAATCCCAAACCCTAAGTTGGGGAGGATTATACTCCTTTTCCCTCCTTTTCCCATTAAGAATGCACCCCTTTCTTCTTCTTTTGTATAGAGAAAACACTGTTTTTCTTCTTTGGTAAAGCAGTAGACTGTTGTTGATGAAAGCGTTTTGTCATCATGTATCATCTTTGTGATTATGACCTGTTGATGTATATCTATTTTTCTTGATAACAATATGAATTAAACATACAATGTTTTTATTTTAGAATCCACTCATTGCTGAAGAATGGAACCCACTGTTGCAAAGAATTCATCTAAAAGTTAGTAGATATAATTTTGCTTCTCATCATAAATTCAGAGAAAATATTCCAACTCAATCAAAATCTCGGGGATTTTCAGAAAGCATGCGAAATCTAAAGAGCCCTTCAGTAAAGAATATCAAAAAGGCCAGAAAATGGCAAAATAGCCAAGCAATCAACTTGCACACCCAAACCAAAGTTACTTTTTGGAATACAACAAAACGAAAATGATATCGTTATTCCTTATAGACCGACTCCTTTTTTTAAACGAAAGCTATGTATTTGATCCACCAGAAGAAAACCTAGGGTTAACACAACTGATTACCCAAGCAACACTTCCATTATGAAGTATCCCGTTCGAATTAAAACCCCGATGAGCATCACATAAAAGCCTTTGAAACAATATGTTTCGCTATGATCCCGATTTTCTTTGATATTCATCCCCAGATGCGCATATTAAAGAATATTGGACATTGTTGAAGTAGCACATGGCTGCCCTAGTTCCCTTTATATTTCGCAATACAGTCGTGCTGTTGTGTTTTAAGCTGCTCAAACACATGTTCAAATTGTGTATTGTGTTGGCTTGTTCAGTTGCAGGCACTCGGAGTGAATTCTCTAAATCGTGTTTTTAAAAAGTAAAGCAAGCAGTAAAACCTTATATGATTTAACAGCCAAGAAAAAACGAACAGCAGCAAACTGTGGGCAGCTTTCTAAATAACACACTGCATAATATTTGACATGATAGTCACTTTACATGACAAGCCTTTGATATTTAGTAGGGGCAAAGATTGGTATTCTTTAATTTGCGCATCTGTGGATGAATAGCAACCAAAATCGGAATGATAGCAAAGGCTCATCAAGGGCTTTTTATAATAAGGGGTGACTGTCATGTCGAATATTGTGCCCGAAACAGCCTTTGAAACCAGACCGAATGTATTTACTCAACACACTGCATGCTGATACAGAGCAACTCTACTTACAGTCTAGTGTACCCACGTAGACTTGAGGCCTACTTATAGGGATAATGATGTTCCACCATTCCACTCCTCGAGTTGAGATCTTACCTTTTAATGCAAATCTATATATTTTTCATTCTCTTATCACGTGGAAAACGTTTCATCCCGAGCAAGCGATATCTTACTCGTTTGAGAGGTTGAATTTAACCTGAATAGGATGAAAGTTTCTATTAAAAAAAGGTTGGAATGTAAGGTGGTTCGAAATTTAGAAGGTGGGATAGAATAGGTTAAGGTACAATAAGAAATGAAAACAGAACGTGTTTTTTGTGAAATTTCATCACACCTCCAAGCTAATCAAATTTGGGACGGGGAAATGATAAACTGAACAGTTTGGGCTGTAATTTCTCAAACAAATGCTTTCGTTAACCCACCTATCAACATTTGACCTGGAAGGTGGGATGATTCTGTCCATACCAACAACCCCTTGGTTAAATTCCAAGTTCTATTTATGCTTCAATTTGCAAAAGAGTTGCATAATGTCTCTGAAGTGGCGGGGATGGATCACTCTACCATTGATCAAAGGGTCCAGGGTTCGAAACCACCTTCAGAACTATCACCAAGTATGAGGAGAGAGTTTGACAGCTCTGTAATTCTAGGCTAAATGACAAAAGGAATAGCGGTCACATCTAGAGGAAGGACCATGGTCGTACTGCTCGATTAGTCTACCTATCCAGTGGACCTTTAGTGCTCTGCACATAAACCCATACCTTACGATAGTGAGCGTATTTGTCTATCAACTATCAATGTACTGCTTCTATGATTCTACCTATTCAGTGGGCCCTTTGTGCTTTGCACATAAACCAATACCTTACGAAGATAGTAAGTGTATTTGCCTATCAACTATCAATGCACTGCTCTATTAGTCTACCTATTCAGTGGGCCTTTTGTGTTTTGCATATAAACCAATACCTTACGAAGATAGTAAGTGTTTTTTCCCTGTCAACTATCAATGCACTGCTTCGACTAGTCTACCTATTCAGTGGACCTTTAGTGCTCTGCACATAAACCCATACCTTACGATAGTGAGCGTATTTGTCTATCAACTATCAATGTACTGCTTCTATGATTCTACCCAATCAGTGGGCCTTTTTTGCTCTGCACATAAAACAATACCTTACGAAGATAGAAAGTGTATTTGCCCATCAACTATCAATGCACTGCTTCGACTAGTCTACCTATTCAGTGGGCCCTTTATGCTTTGCGCATAACCAATACATTACAAAGATAGTAAGTGTATTTGCCTATTTACCTGGAAGGTACCATTTCTAAAGCAGCAAAGTTTTTTAAACAGGAGCACACAATGTTTTAATGCTCCCATTTGTGCTATATAAATTTCCTATACACTATATCCAACTAAGTGGTAAACTATTCTACATATAGGAATAAAAATCACGATATGTTTAATGCTCCTTTTTGTGCTATAGGAGATTTCAATTCATTATGTTCGTTCAGTAAAGTGTTATAACCTATTCTACATATATGAAGAGACAACACAATATGAAAGGTGCTCCCATTTATACTATTGAAGTTTTCAATTCACGATGTTTGAATTTGAACGGGGATCTCTTTCCAAATGATACCCAACTGATTTCCTAGGTGTAATCTGCAGCTGTCCTTTCCCACAAGAACTCATTATAAACAGTTATATTTGCTTTGTTTGGTTTCATATTGTTAGTTTGCATTTGTATTGCTGTAAAAAGCATGGAGACCTGTTAATATTTGTTTTCATATGAGAATCAGAAGATATTGTCTGAACTTTTGATCTCGCCATAATATTTGACTTTTTATTGTGGCAAAATCGAGTTTTGATTGAAAAGTATCAGCACCTATGATTTTTGATTTGTAGTGAATCGGATATTGTTTTAATATTGACTCAAAGTGATATTGATTGAATGCAGCTAGCTGCTGCCTCGTGAAACAGCACATGTGAGCAAAATAGCAACATCAACGAAATAATCATAATTTCATCCCCTGGTTTGTGGTTTTATTGAGTTTCTTTCATATTTCATCCATCACAAAGCAACACATCTTGTCATTGCACATCGGGCCTTTAAAGCAACGACTCAATGAACCACTTTCAAATTAATGTTACCATCATGGATTAATGCAATTCTGCCTCTGAGCATCCCGTAATGCATTGCGTCGTCTTTGACTTTACAAAGGATCCTGGGATAGCAATTCCCAGATTACTTTGTGCTGGGGGGCAAATTTGCATGAATTCAAGATTGTAGACTTAAATGGATAGTGGTCCATTGTTTGTTCACTACCTTAATAAATGTTTCAACCGTCCTTAATAGACCAGTAGCCTCTCTTAACTGATCCCTGCTCTCACGTAACTACTCTCAGCTGTTTGTTAGACTACCGAAGTGAGAAGTTTGGATGTGTGTTGGTTTTGAACCTATCGTGCTGCCCAGAATCTCCACCCCTTAGTAGCTGGCTTACAGGGGCTTGCACTCACCCTGAAGGGGAGTAGCTTTTGTAAGATGGGATGTAACTGTTAGTTTCCTTCTAAGGAGTAAAACACACATGTTTTTGTTCTTCAGAACACAATAGAGAATGAAAAACACAGTGCTTCAGGGAATACCTAATAAACAAAATAGCCATTAAGATCTTGTGGATTATTTTATGGGAGAAGGTTTTACTAAAAGTGCTATATGACCCCCATTTCTCCCTTAAATGAAAAATATGTTTTTCCTATTCCAGATACTGGCCTAGTTATCGGTGGAAGCGTGTTTCTAGGCCTACTCATAATCATCTTCGTGGTTTTGTTTTGGTGGTATTTCAACAAGAGGAAGAAAGACAAAGGCCTGAACAACGAAATGCGAATGAGATCCAGCCGGACGAACATCATAACAACCGCACCAAAGATTCAAGTGAACGCAGTCGAGTTCAGCGTGCCTTTCAGAGAAACCAAAGGCTCTACCTGGTCCCTTCCGAATCCGGAATCTTCCAACGAGGGCTCTTTTCCTGATGCAAGGGACTCTGGAAACTCGGAAAGATCAGGAAATGAAAACATTGGCATCCCCACCTGTCTCGGATTGCTACGCCCGGAACTTTATACCTTAGATGCGGAATCGGTAGATGAAGGAGAAGACTTTCCGGCCAACAATATCGGCAGAGTTTGGTTTCGTATAGAGTATAATTGCGATACAGAAAATCTATACGTCACATTGATCAATATAAAAAACCTACCAGCCCGGCAGACACGTGGCAGTTCGTTATCAATGGCCAGTGGTAGCACTTGTGACCCGTTCGTCCGGATCTATCTCCTTCCGGATGAAAAGCGATTTCTGCAATCCAAAATGAAGAAGAAAACGAGGAACCCCCGGTTTGAGCAGACATTTGCTTTCTCAATGTCGTACAGTGTGTTGATCGAACGGACTCTCAGGTTTACAGTTTTCGATGTCGACCGATTCACGAGGCAGACCATAATAGGCCATGCTTTATATTCGCTACAAGAACTGGATATTACAATGACAACTGAAGAATCACTGGATCTCGAAAAGCTTGCTTTGGTTAGTTAGATCTCGCCTTATCTTAGCTTTTATGTAGGATGAGTGGTCATATGGCTTATGTAGTTTGCTGTATGTAGCTGAAATTAAGCTTGGTCTTGTGAGGTCAGCGTCTGGATGGGTGACCTTCGAGGTGTTCACTTAACAACTCACTCCATTGTGCATCGGAAGGGGGTGCCGTGCCCCTATACTACTGGAAATAAGGCCCCTGGCCTTTGACAAGCTAGCACGTTGAACGTGATATCTTAATTAAATGATTATTCATACAGATCAAACACCTCAACCATTACAACGTTGTTATTATCACTGTGTGCCCTGTGCCCGAAAACTAATGAAATTTACGAAAATGTATAACAATAAAGCCATTTTAGAATTTTCACGAGAATAAAATCTATAAACTTAATTTAACGTAAACTTACTTCCTTACATTTGGTACTGGGTGCAGATTGTATAGTTTCCAGTCCAGTCTAAGGTCGCATTTTCCTTTTCAAAACCTTTCAGTATTGGCTTGAGTATATTCATTCTATCTTATAATACAAGAGCCGATTTCCTATGTTTATAAAATTTAAATAGACTAATAGTTTACTGACGAAGATGAAATCTAAATTTTTAAAAAGCAGTTTTTTGATTTAGTTTAATCTATCTATTCCATGTTTTTCAGCCTGGATCTGATCACATTGGTGGAATTCTCGTTACCTTGACCTTCTTCTCTGACGTCAATCGCATGGCCGTGACATTATCCAGAGCAACAGACCTACAGCTTCCAGATGTCACACCACTTAGTAAGTTTATCTTAAAATACAATGTATCTTTTATCTATTTATCATGAAATTTATTTTGTCTGCTTGTATATGGTCATAGTCACTTGAGAAGAATGGTCTTTAAACCTTTTGTTTCATTTCTTTGTTTAATTCTGGGTGTTGAATTGGTTTTTACTATGCTCTTGGGTTCAGTGGCTTAATGTCAATACAGATGCAACAGTGAAAAGGTCGGTGCACGGTGACGGTTAAAAAACCTAAAAATAATAAACAGGAAAAGGATGACTCTGACTTGGTGATCAAGAACTTGCACCTTTAAAGATCTATCATACTTCATTGAAGCAGTTTTTCTCCTTGATGTATACTTTGTCGTAAAAGACATTAATCTGCCTTTGGTGGTTAAAAACCTGGGTTTGATTCCTGGTGATGGCATATGATAATTACAGTAACCTGCTTCAGCCATAAAATGATATACTCTCGCAAGTGGGATACTGTATTATCACAATTGCATTATACCTCCAGACAAAGGTGAAAGAAGCTTCCCTGTAATTTGTTTCTGAAGCTCCTCGATTTTTAGAAGCAACGGAATCGATTTATTTTGATGCAAACGTTCCATAGAAATTTGTACTACATACGAATTCAAATGCCGTGGTGGGTCAAAGTTCTCTATCATCTATCTTCAGTAGTCTCTCTCTTAACTCAGCTCTCTATTTACCCAATCTTCAAAGTCTTATATCTTGGTGTACTCCGTTCAGATCAGATGCTTCAGGAATTGTTTGTAAATCAGAGAGCTTTATCCCTCATCCTTCCTGTACCAGTCTCAAAGCATAGCTTATTATTATTATTTTTATCACTATTATTATCATTATATTCACTTGAATTTTGTGGCAGACGACATGACCTACTCTTGGCCTGAAAAAAACTATCTGGACTCCAAGACTATCGTTGCTAAAAGTTGTTAAATGCATTAGAGTTTCTAAGGACAATGTGATTAAAAAAAGAAATGATAAGGCGTGGTATGATTGGCCCTTAGCTTCTGTCACTGTCAGGATGAATTCTCATTGGACAGATAATAATAAGCATGGACATTTTGGACATACGTCAAATGTAACATAGTCAAATCCCTTTAAACCATGACTAACAAAGCGTACTTCTCTTGTAGATCCTTACGCAAAAATTACTCTCTCCGTGATGGGAAAAGCGCTGAAGACGAAGAAAACCAACGTACACAAAGACACCCTTGACCCAGATTTCAATCGCTGCTTCGAGTTCAAGGTGAACCCAGACGATTTAGAAAAAACGTGTTTGACGATCGAACTGATGCACAGCACCTCTCCCGTGCTGAAGCAGGATAAATTGATAGGTAAGGTTTACATAGGGGGGCCACTGGTATCACGCGGTAAAGAACTGGAGCACTGGACGTCTGCGGTGTCGCGTTCTAACTCTCCGGTGAAGGAATGGCATGATTTGAAGCGTTGATTTTTGTGGTCTTCCTAGGATTACCTTTTAACCATAGTTTAAAAAATGAGATGGTTTGGAAACGTATTTCTTTTTGTGCAAGTTTTATAGGTTGAGAATGCACATTTTTTAATTTTGCCAAGGTCATGGCTGGAGAAAGATAAAGCGTTTGGTTCCTTATCTCACTATAATCGTTCTTTATGAACTTTTATCATTTTGACCAACATGTTTATATAGGTCATATTTAAATGTACGACTGTAACAGCTAAGAGAGAGAGTTGGACATACGTTGTGCACTTTCAGGTACTTTTCAACGTCAAATGTGAAACAAAGAAGAACAGCAATAGGTTTCCAAACCATCTTCTTCTATCAAGTATGTTTTAACAGACAAATTATGTTACAAATTAGCCAATGAATAGTATTTTATCTTAACTCATCACAACACTCATCACAACACTCATCACAACACTATTCATATCTTAACTCAACTTATCTCATTGATTCATATCTCAACTTATCACAAACTGATTAAAAAACTATATACTATGAAATCGAGTCGGCTTCACGTCCTATTCAGTTTCTTCCTCTAGGTCTCACTCCTCCTGTCTCATCTTCTCGTTCGCACAGAATTCCAGGGGGCCTCCGCAGAGGGCCTCGCATACATGTTTTGCCTCGTAATTCTCATGTAGTTTATTTAACAAGAAGGAGTGCAAAAGAGAAATAATCACAATTGCAATCATCTAATATTTTTCAATATATTAATAACAACATGCAACTTCCATATCTGATACAGTTATAATACAAGTAATGAAGTCAAATATAATTAAAACTACACAGCCTTCTGTGTTATACAGCACTAATATCAAATCATCAAAACTCGAATGCATTTAGTCAATTAAATTGGTAAAGTATTGGGCCATGATTTCTATATAATTGGATTTTGCAAGTTATTTTACAAGTCAACGATGGGTGTGGAAATTTATATAATCATTTGTAACTATCCAGTACTTTGAAGGATGTTCATCACTGTGGAGGGATACCATCAGTACTGTGGAGGATTTTATGTTCTGTGTATGGATACCAACAGTACTATGTAGGACATTCAATTCTGAAGGTATCCCTCCACAGTACTGAATATTCTCAACAGTACTGATTGTATCATACCACAGCACTGGACCTCGTCCGTAGCACTGAACATCCTCCAAAGTACTGCACAGACGTTCCCTATGGTCATCAAGCCAAATGCCTTATCGTAGAAGATTTGCTGTGTTAGGATCTGAAGGTTAAAAGCAATTTCATTCCTTAGACTTATAACATATACGTAGATGCCTTTTCAATACTGTATACCACTTGTATATCATGCCTAATTACTTTACCAATACCTCCAAACAAACCGCTATTTCAAAGTCTAGAAAAACCAAAAACAAAAATATTATTTTCTGATGTTGATATTAATATGTTCACCAGAACCTTATACATACAATATAATAGTCAAAAGTTCTCGGTACAATTACATATTACGCAAAACCTCACTGTCATTCATATGCCTTAACTACTGTATCTGAACACTCTAATAACTTAACAACTATGCAATGATAAAAAGGGTTAAAAGCAACGATTAACAACATAAAAATAACGACTGTAACTTAGATAGAAAGATTACGTTTGCACTTGCAGATAACACTGCATTGCCGTGCATAAAGCCTTGTCCACACTTGCAAAAATTCCCCAAGGTTCTGTAGTTTGGTAGGGCATATGTATAAACTGAAGAAAACTAGTTATATCTTGGGAACTTCTCTCCTAAGTAGTACTTAATGTTTAAGTTTGCCCGTTTGCATAATTAGGTTATTAAAGTCTAGTATTTGCAAATTTAAGGAAACTGTAGTTTAGCCAGAAAAATCGGAACCATAATGAAACGAACACATAGATACTACTTAAGCTTTTCGTCTGACACTCAACAGAGTAATACGTCAGAAAGAGAACGAAATAGAAACCTAACTGATTTATATACCCAGATGTGGATCGAAATAGGCCAATCAGAAAAGAGGTGAATGATTGGTATGGTGTGGGAAAACCAATCAACACCCACGATACAGTGAGCTGACCAATAAGATTATTTCAAGAGTCCTAAGGCGAAAACGAACTCCTTCTGTCTACACAATAGGGGATCCCTGGTTTTTATGTAGACAGATTCCAAAATAGCTAAGTGAAAGGTAGATCTTGCTCTGCCAATTATTCGAAAGCAATTCTCACTGTAGGCTTTAGCACACTCTGGGTTGTCGAGCAAATTCTGGGTTTTCTGATTGGCCTATTTCGATCCACATCTGGGTATATAAATCAGTTAGGTTTCTATTTCGTTCTCTTTCTGACGTATTACTCTGTTGAGTGTCAGACGAAAAGCTTAAGTAGTATCTATGTGTTCGTTTCATTATGGTTCCGATTTTTCTGGCTATACTGAAGTTCTGTACCATCCAAAGACTGTTCTAAAACTGTAGTTTATTAAATTTTTAACTAGAAAACACTAGCAAACAACTCCAAATTTTCGTTGGTAAAACTGAAGGGTTTGCCAGACTAGCTGTCGAGATGCGTCTCCCAAATTAAGAAAACTATGTAATTTTACCAACGTTTTTACAAAACGAACCCTAGCAGGCTTCTGTAAAGTTTTGTTTTTAAGCTTTTAAGGTTGCCGTTAACAAACTGGTTTTTAAAGGGCACAAGCGAACCTATATGTGAATGTTTTCTTCAATAGGTTAGACAAATTTGCCAAAAATTTGTTTTTAAACTGAAAATTCAAACTAATTTGCTGAATTGCATGTCCAAACTTTAAAAAACTATTTTGCCAATGCTTCCTAAAAGGTTAGCAAACTTCTACAAATTTTGCTGGAAAAAGGTTTGCGGGAAAAAAGTTTTTTGATGTATTCTAGCAAACTTTGCCAAACATTTCTTTGCAAACATGATGTTTGCACAAGCTCCCAAGCCTAAGTTTTCTAATGTGGACGAGGCTCTATGTGCTAGCTTTGATCTAGAAGGAGCTAAATTCAAGCGAAATACAAATAAAACTAAAAGGTTAAATAATCAATCGATATTACTCACAATTCTAATTGAATTATTACAAATGAAATCAAATATTTTACAATCCACATCTCACGAACGTAAGAATTAGTTAGGTTAACTTAGAAATGTTTTAAGACAAGGAATAAGACAAGAACATCGTGGCTATGATAATGGGGGAGTGGTAACTTTCAAGTCCACCATGTCACTAACGTAAACTTTTGGGTATTACGGAAAAACTAATAATGATGTCAAAATTAGCTATGCAAAAATATCTAACAAAATACTGTGAAGTTTTGATTTTAACCGAGCCTTCATTGATTTTTGAATCTAGTTAAAAGTAGAATTCAGTTATTTATCGTGAAAGTATATAGTAACAAAGCAAGTTTCTCAGAATATAGGAATATGACATATGCATTTTATTATCTTAGTCTTCTCAAAACTTTTCTCCAAACTTATACATTCCCCTCATGGAAAGGTCAGAAATGTCATTTAGAGTAAACAAAACAGCTATGATGTTTACCCATTCAAAAATTTGTAAATACCTTATGTAGTTTTATCATAAGCTTCAGGAGTCTACGAAAGTAGTCTTCCTGAAAATAGATAAGTCTATAGGTAAACAACAGGCTGCTTTGTGAAAGAGATTCTGGACAATTCTAATTTAATACCACCAATCCGATCCATAGGCCTATACTGTTTGAGATGCACTTAAGATGGAAGAAAGTGTAGCCGCACAGCTATTTTTTACGTTGACAGTTGACAGCTTCCCTTAACAATTAATAAATATTTATACAGATAGAACTTGAGATATGAGCAAACCTCAGCAACAACCAAACCGTTATTATACGCAATAATTATACAATAAAAAAATACAAAGTTAATAATTATAAATCTAACGTTTCACTCCTGAAATATGCGGTAAAACTTTAAACATCAGTTTCAATATACACAACAATGAAACAAGGACAAATTCAGCCTTTTCAAAGACACTAAGAGCCGTTGTTGTTGCTGCTTCCCTTTCTTATGGGTATTAACCAATGATCTCAAAAAAGACTGGATCTAGCATATCTGTCGTTCTCAAATGAAGTCATTCGCGGCCATATTGGTAGGTTCAATTCAAAACATTGAGATTCCACCAAGGACTTTTTTCTTTACTTTTTTTCTTTGATGATTGTTGAAATGTTATGAAGCTCAGCAAGAGACCCAATAATCGTGCAGCTATTATTAGCAAAGAATCAAGTCAATATAATTTCTTTGGCAGCCATATTGGGAGGCCAAACGCAAGACAAAGCAATTGGCTTCAACATATGAATCCAGAAACAACAGAATGCTCAATCCAGTTTTTATTTTGAGATCAGTGCTTTAACCAATTATTATGATTTTAAAAGCCTAAATTTCCCTGCATATTGATATTCTCTTGGTGTCTCTTTATGATTGATTCGTCCTTGCTCTACAAATATTATTGCCATTATTATATCTTAAACTTGTGCTCTTGTGGTCTAATGTGAAGAAATGACTCGTGATGGATACACAACGAGATAGCTGAACACTATTTGCTATAATATATGCATGAAAAACACTCCGCGGTACTGTTCACACTGCTACGGGTCCATTTTGAATTGGCAAAAGATTCCATTGTATTAACTAGGTTGCTCCTTGATTCCTTGTCTCCCTAGGCTCTCTGATTTGCTGACGTCAATACAACAGACTGATGTGTGCACAGGGAAACAAGGCTCCATCTATTAGGGCTATCATTGACCGTACAAAGCAAATATCGAATCCCAATAAGCTTGTGTTTATTGATGGCCATTATTTACAGTCATCTATGAAACATCAAACTTTGTGAATAGCCAATTCAGTACATATAACTGTGTATTTTCCGAAACACCTGATTTGAACTGATAGCCTCAGAAGGTGATCAACCTTCTAGAAATAACGGATTCGCATCTCTACTGATTTACATTAATATCATGGCTCCGTACCAGTATAAGCAGTTCTTTTTGAGCATATGTACAAAATAAAGTATGACAATTCACCTGACCTTGGCCGGGTATTTAGCTTGAAGCTCGTCTGCAGTAATACCCGAGTACCTTGCACTTCTCACACAGCGTCTGTGGGTGCTCCTTGGTCTGGTCGGATACATCCAGGCCGTCCGGTTTGTCAAGCGGTCTCTGCTTGTGGGGGTAGACGTTGATGTTGCACTTGATGCACATTTGCCCCATGTTGGCCCAACTGTTGCCACTCATCCACTTGCGCTTGCAGGAAGGGCACTTGTACTCTCCGAAACATCTCTTCTTTCCCTGGTAGGGAGTTAGGCCTTCGCCTTTCGGTCTTGCCTGGAAAACAGTATATTCGTTACGATAACATTACCTTAACATTATCATCATATATGAATTTTAGTTTATATGAAGTTATTGTTTGTTAAATTTAAACAACTGTAAAAGGAGGAGTGAAAGTATATTAGCAATTCAGCTTTGATTTAGGCCTTAGCTGGCTTCATTTTCTAGGGCAAGGACTAAAATGGTTTCCCCACAGAATAAAGCTAATTAGCACAAGTGATAATCTCTGCAAGAAGCTGGCAGGTGGGGTGAAAAGATGGTTGATTACGGACCACCTTTCAATCAGTCTACCATCTTAGATTCCTGCAAATTAGCCTGCTGGTGCAAAGGAACCTTGGAAATGTTATCCCAGAATCCTTTGTAGATTCAAAGACAATGCAAAGCATCAAGAAATGCTGAAGTGGCAGAATTGCATTAATCACAGATGGTAGAATTGGCTAACATTGGTATGGCCATGTTAATTATAGGCCTATTTTTAGGACTGAACGATAACATCATGCTATTAGCATCCCCACCAAATTAAGTTTTAAGTATAGATTGTCCATTGGAAAAATCTAAGCTAGACAGTCTAGGTGGTGTGAAATGTCTGGTGACATTAAACAGCTGAAGAGATGGCTGGTCGCATGGGCTAGGCCAGTTTGGTAAGGCCCATTTCCTGACCTCGCCGTAAAAGGAAGCAACTCTCCATTCCATATGTTTTCGACACAAAATCGGATGCAACTGAAATCGCATTCAGCTGAAAAAAGTTAAACAGAATTTCTCAAAAGATTTAGCTCAGCCACAAAATTATGATTCCGGTGAAAGAGGTTTCTAGCGATTTTTCTAAAGTAGTATCCTCTTAGACGCAACTTAGTGACTTCATTAACATATATTTAGTTGGATTACATTAGTGTCTGGCGTGTTTTTGACTTCAAAAAGTGCAAGTCGACGGAAAACGTTTCAGACAGCGTTAAATCTTTCTGTAAGCTGTTGTTGAGATATATCATATTTGCAGTTGGCCATCTGCCTCCAGCCGAAGCCGTTTGCACTCAGAGGTCCAGTGCATACGTAATGTCCTGTACTTCTAAAAAAGGCTTTCTATTTCTTACGAAGACTTTTCACTTTTAAGAAAGACTTTCCAAGAAAGACTTTGTAATCGTTTCAGAAAATCAATTTACCCTTTTGTCACTTTTTCTAAGAAACTTGACTCACGCCCTAGCTCTATAGGGTTTTTGTAATAAAGCTTGTTAATTTTCACTTCCTATAGCTATTGCTAGAGAAAACAACAGAGCAAATATCCATCATCTTTTAACACGAATACTAATACGAATAAGTTCTAATTCAGCTCCCCAAACCAGATCTCTTGCGCAATGTCAAAGGGGTTCTAAGAAGTCGTGGGTTTTACAAAGACACCTCTTCTGAGAAGGTTTTGCACCCCTTTGACAAACAGATTTTGATAAACTGTAAGACTAAGAGACAAATTTTTCTAAGATTCAAGATTATAGCGTTATAAAGAACCATAGTTGTTGTTAAATAAAACCATCACTAGCAAAGTTCTTAGGAGAGGTTTAGAAAAGCTCGTAGGGCCACAAAGGTAAGGAAGGACCGGTCTCCCTTGCAGAAATTGTCCGATGCACCAAAACAACCCAGCCTCATTATGTAGAAAAATATTTGGGTTTTTGTGAGGTCATGCATTGGAAGGGTTAAGGTTAGGTTAGGGGATAGGGGATGAATTCAGATATAGCGTTATGTTAAGAGGAAGAGCAAAGGATATGGTTTTAGGCTTCGGATTAGAGGGCTCTCACGGGTTTAGATTTAGTTTCAGAGAGAGGATTTTGAAAAGGTTGTTCTGATGCATCCTAACAATTGCTGACCGTATCCTCAACTTTCTTACGAGTGTTCCATAATGGCTATTCAAAATGGCCAGCAAAGAAAGTTCAGAGTTGAGTCCAGAATGAAGACAAAATACACCCCTGCAGTAAGATACTTAGTCAAACGTGTTGAATTTTCAAGTTAAGATGCACAAGGTGAGATTATTTATTGAAATAATATAATTCTAATTTAGTCTCGCCCACTTATTATTTATGTGATAGGAAATTTATGATGATGACATTCTAGGCCTACTAGACTAGGCCCTACCCATAGGCCATAATACGAACTAGATAGGCCTAAGAAAAGTGGGCTACCTGTTAATCAGTTGCTAGAAATCCGGTGGCTTGTAGCCCAGTTTAACTCATAAGCTATAATTCTTTCAAAAAAAACATTTAGAAGGTTTATCTGAGATTAGCTTGGCTGGAAAGTTAGTATTTTACACCAGAGAGGTTTGTTTACACCACCCTAATTGTGTAAAGACAGTAGACCTATTGTTCTCCCATTGTTTTTTATGTTCATGCCATAGATATCTGGTGCAACCCCCTGTTTTCCCGGAAGGGACTCATTAGGATAGATCTTCTCACATCAGGGCTCACTTTTTGCTTATGTAGTTAGCTTTGGTAATGAATATCACGAAAAATCAGTTGATACAAACCTGGGGGCAATCTTTGATGTAATGACCCTTGCAGAAGCACAAATGGCACAGATAACCCTCTGGGGGCTTTCTCATCTTCTTGCACTCATCCAAATGAAAAGATGTCATTGAAAACTCTAGATCAATGCTATCAGGGCTAAGAGAGCCAGATGAAGTTGAACCCATTCCATCAAAACTGTATGAGCGCATGGCTTTTTCGATTTCATAAGGGTCGTAAATGTCATCTCGCAAATCACATGGGTCGCATTTATTCATCTTGTAGTCGAGGTAGCGCTTGTAGGCGTCGTAACGATGTTTTGGCACGTCAGGGGATGCTTGCTGATGGTTGAAGTAGTTCTCGTAGTTAGATATTTCACCGTAAGAATCGCTGTGTTTTCGCTCATCATAAATGTGATCATCATAATAATAATCAGAGTAGCTTCGTTCTTCGCGTGGTCTGGAAATCGGAATGCGCTCATTTTCAATACTCCTCAGCAAGTCAGTTGCAAAGGAGGATAGCGAGTCATTTTGTTGTTGTTGCTTGTGGAGTCTTGAATTTCCATACGAATTAGCCTAGAATTAAAAAATATGACATTATCATATATAAATATATATATAACTGCAAAGAAGGGGAAGGATATTGCTCAGATACGTACGTATAAGTGTAGAGTGGAAAAAATAACCCCCCTTTGGTTGTACTTTATCATTGTTCAAAATGAGTAGGATAGATAAAGCATTCTAGGAACTTGAGATTTGAAGAGAAAAAATTTGAAGAGAAGTAAAATTTTTTCAATTTATGTCCATATATGGTAAAATCTACTAAACACTTATAGAACTAAGACTCTTATATAGCGATGATGGAACAGAGCAAGAACAATCCAAGGCCTCTCTTACTAAAAGAAGCCTGACTACAAAAGGTCTTTTACTACTGGGTTAATTCCTTCCCAATCCTTGGCCAGTCAAAGATCAGATTCACTAAAAAAGAGGAAATCCATACCCAGCAAGGAGCTAACTCCGTAATCTTTGTTTGAATTTGATATCAAAACCAATAAGTTTAACAGAAACAATATTATTAATCTCGTATTAGGATGAGCAAAATCAATAAGCACTTACAGTGTCGTAACACATAGAGCTTTGTCTCAGGGTTTAAGGGTGTGGCTGAATGTGCAAGCAGCTAACTGAATAATCCTTTGTGTAATAATCTAATGTTTTTTATAAGGATGCTTAAGATTAGTCTTTATAGTCTTGATATCTCTCATAGTGTTTTTAGATTTGCATTGTTTATTGGTAATCTCAAACTAAGTTATTCTAATTGAAAAGTGTGGAAAGGAACGAGTCAATATGCAATCAGAATCAATAGATTATTTATAAATGCATAAAATAAGACAGATAAAATAAGAAACTTTAGGTCTGATGAAAAAGATAAAGAATTGCAAAAAAAGTATGATTTCCAATTTAAGCAACACGAGTTAAAGGAGTGTACTTTGAGAATTTTGAGAGTTGAAACTAGTGCCTTGCTGCATCTAATTAGCATATGAAATGTTCCCCAGTATGAAATCTTAAATTAATTAAACAAATTTTTAGGATTCTCTCTTTGAAGGAGAGAGGGCCATAGGCGTAGGTGGCAGAGGGCCTGGGGGTGTCAGTTGGGCAAAAAACTTAGTAAATAAAGGGCTCTTAGTCAGGCAACCCCCCAAATTTTCAAAGCCCCCACGCTGATTAGGGGAACTATTTAAGAAATCAGGCTAGTGATGATGATTGTTAATAATGATAGTGTTGTTGTTGTTGATAATGCTCTCGTTATCGTTGTTGTTGTTATTATTGCTGTTAACAGAGAAAAACGTACACTCTTTTTTTTATAAGAATAGATTTTATAAGAATATTGAGGCTCAAAATCAGTGAAATTTAAGAATATTTTAAGAATATTGCAAGGCTCAGATCTTATGGAAAAAATTTTAGCGAGTGTTGATGTGCTCTGTTTTAGAGGAAATAAGGATATTGTTCTGTTACTTTAGCCTCCATGCTTGTAATACATACTGTAGGTGTGCGTTTTTGGCATTTATGACAATGATATCAATTTATTGCTATATCCGTGTTTTCTACCGTAAGAATAATTTAAGAATATTCCGAGGCTCAAAATAGCAAAAAATTAAGAATATTGAGGCTCAGAAAAAAATTAGGTATTCTTATAAAAAAAAAGAGTGTAGTAAGTCTTTAATGTCACGTTAAAATCACTTGTTGTTTTGGCCTATTTTTGGCAGGGATTCATAGTTGTTATTCAAGACTAGTGCAATTATGAACCTAGACCCAATTTCATATTAAAGTTTAAGATTAGGATCAGCAAAGACTTGTGTTTTTTCATTTCAAGTTTAAGAGTTTAAGGGTGGGGCAAAAATCGACTGAGAAATCCCTTTTCAAAAAGCATTAAAACTTTAAACTCGTCTGTTTCGTTTGAATCATCATTCGGTCTAGTTTCCAAGAATTAATTTGTCTCCTTCTTGCTAAATAGTTTAGTTTTATTGGATGATAATGATGGAAAAGCGAAAGATCATGTTCTTGGCTACATATTGAACCCTAAGACACAGAAATCCCTCTCCTAATAGCATTTGCATGTGTGATTCCCTTGTCTTGGTTCTAGTCTGATAAACGATTTTCCAATTCCAAATACTCGAAGTTTACTTTATAAGAACAACCTTAATAAGAAACACCAGGATTTCGAAAACGGCCTTCAAACCTGTCTCATAAAGAGTGAGGAGAGAATTAGCCAGTTCTCTGTAATCCCTGGCAAAAAGTCAAAAACGCAAAAAGGCAAAAGGAATCACAAGGTGTGGTCACATCGAGAGGAAGGACCAGGGTCACACTGCTCGATTACTCGATTAGTTTACCTACTCAGTGGGCCCTTTGTGCTTTGCACATAAATCAATACCTTACGAAGATAGTAAGCGTATTTGCCTATCAGCTATCAATGCACTGCTTCGATTAGTTTACCAATCCAGTGGACAATTCGTGCTTTGCGCATAAACCAATATCTTGCGAGGATGGTAAGCGTATTTGCCTATCAGCTATCAACAACTATCAAGGATGAAATTTTGGTCAGACAATTTTGCATGCGCATTTAAGATGAACACAAGACAAGTTTACCAACGTAAAGCCTCTGTCTAGAAATACATTTAAACAAATCTTTAGAAAGGGTTAGGGTAATAAACTGGTGAAAAGTCACTTCAAAATAAGAAAAAGAAAAGCTAAATCAAAGCTAAGTGCTCTCGTAAACAAGCAGGCTAAATCAAACCAAATGTTCTTGTAAAAAATATCAAGTTGTCTGATTTTGTGTAAGTTAGTTACCAGTCTTTAAGTCTCATTGGATAGTGATTTGGATTCAGCAATATGTTGTTACAGATAACAGCTTTAATTCCTCTTTGGACCCACCAATAGTGAATCGTGCTTCATTTTAAAGTTCAGTAAGGGCTCAGTAATGTGTTAGTCAGTGTTCAGCAAATGTTCACTGGTTTATTAGGGGTTTGTTAAGGGTTGTGTTTATATGAGAGTTCAGTAAGGTTTCAGTCAAGACGAGGTTAGTCCATATGTTATATATGTCAGGCATAAATCCCTAAAGGTAGATTCCACCACGGTAAATGTATCACAGATTAAGAAAATAAGTCTAATGAGCATTATTATTCAGAAGTACAACCATACTACTGGAGGAGCAAATCACTCCCTAAAATCTCATACACTTTTCCTGAAAATCCTATTGTTCTGATGAAAATCTTTGGAAATCCTTTATTCTTGAAAAGATCTCTTACGCTTTTAAAAGGATTGTAATGCCCCCTGGACGCTACTCTGCATATTGCCTACACTGTCGTGACTTGAGTTTGAATTAAGCATCGTGCAGACAGTACTTAACACAGAAGCAGATGCTGCCTAAGTGATTAGGATAGACACCCTCCTTAAATCAAGACGAATATCCGTCTTCTAAGCTCACGAAATGTTTAATTAAATCCTTGATTGAAATTGACTTGATAGATGACCTTAACGAGCTATTCAACTTTACGAATCATCATGACTTCATAACGACCAGGACTTTGGCTGACTCAAGCATACATTTGCATAGAATATGATGATGTAGTATAATCAATGGAAATTGTCCTATACTAACATTGGCCTTTGTGGCATCTTCGTTTAGTTGTACATTCAAAAGAAAAATGATTTAGCTTTTCTCCATAGAAAAATTGAACATAAAGCTATGTAAACACATCTTAGGAGTAACGAAATCCACATCCAATGTTGGGTGCCGATGTGAATTAGGTCGTAATCAATTGTATATATCAAATTTTAAAAGAAATATAAAAAACTGGATGCGAATATTACACGACCCTATTAATGACATTCTCGAAATGACATATAAAGAAAATATGACTCAAGGACTTACGTGGACCAAGAATTTACAAAACATACTCATGACTCATGGACTGGGAGACATTTGGGAATATACACACTTGAACAAACTTGATCATCTATCTCGTACACACACTGTTAATAAAATATTCCAACGTGTAGTTGACATAAGTGTGCAAAACACACTAACAACGTTACAAAAACAACCAAAAATGCGAACATATTGCTTATTTAAGAAGGATGTTAAACTAGAAAGATACCTCACAGAGATTAATAGCTCTAACACACGAAAATTTTTAAGCAAATTTCGACTTTCTGACCACAAACTAGAGATAGAAACTGGAAGATATCATAGACCAAAGAAAACACCTGAACAACGTCTCTGCCAAAACTGTGGGACAATAGAGGACGAGATACACCGTCTCATCACCTGTAAGATTAATTCATCAGAACGAGAACAAACCTTTGCCAGAATATCAATTCAAGATAAGACTTTTTACCATTTTGATGAAGTAACCAAGTTCACTTACTTGTTACAAAACGACAACCTATGCGATCAAAACATATATTCATTCATCGTCAAATGTTTAGAAAATAGTTATGCAGCAAAACTGTGAAAAACCACCCTTATTATCATTAACGATTTTTTTTTTCTTTTTTTTTCTGTATCTTTATACTTTGAAACATCTCTGTTCTTTACATTTTTGAAATCTTGTTCTGTTCTTAGTTGTATTGTTAATTGTTGTTGTTGTATTTCGTAATTCTGTCATTAGCTTTAAAGATACAATTTACATTGTAATTAGGCTGTTGATGGAATGAAAAAATTCAAAAATTCAAATTCATTCATTCATTTAATCATAGAAAGGGCTAGTTGAAACGTTTTTCGTTATTTGTCTTTCTTGAAACTTTTCAACCGCGGCCTTCCCCCAATCCTAGCATTTCAGAAAGCACATTTCAGAAATATTGTTATTGTCAAACGTAGGTAAAGAGTTTTAGCCACATAAACTTCTGTAATTAGCCTTTATTTTTACTATTACGACAAACAAGACAGGAAGAAGGTATTAAAGATTATCCTAAATAGTTAAATGCTGCAGCTTAATGCGAATTAATCTTTTAATCATGATTTGCAGAAGAAAGAGCTCTAGCAAGCTTATGAAATGCAAAACCATTACTTGCATCAGCAATGGCAATACAGCAGGAAATTATTATGGCTTAATACACCTAAATCACCTAAAATATGTTGCATGCAATAATATTACAAAGACGGCAGTTAAATGATTCCTAAACAAAATGATTTTCAAGTACTAAAACATCACAAGATATGATAAGCTTTAAGTGAGAGCTATTCTTCTTAATTCAGTAGATCAAAGAAGAGAGAACACACTGCTATTTCTCTTGTGAACACGAAACCAAAAGAAGAATTTTTTTTGAAGTTGATAGACCTTTTGAAGACACGATTTATATAGAAACAACTTTACCAAGCGTATCAAACGCAAATCAATTATTTGCATCAGTAATGGCAATGCGACAGGAAACAATTTATGACTTAATGCAGTGAAATCTCGTTAAGAATGCTGAATGCAATAATATAACAAAGACAGCTAAGTTAAATGATTCATAAACAAAATTATTTTCAAGTAATAAAACATCACAAAAAAATTAACTAGTTTTATATGATGTAGAAAGATATAAGTTAGAGCTATTCTTCTTAATTCAGTTGATGCAAAGAAGAGAGAAAATTCTGCTATTTTACTTCTGAACACAAATCTTAAAGAGGATTTTTGTTTAAATCTGATAGACCCACTGAAATCGATCACGATTTAAATTTTTGAATAGAAAGAGCTTCAGCAAGCGTATCAAACGCAAAACCATTACTCACATCAACAATACCAATGCGACAGGAAATTATTCATGACGTAAGACATTGAAATCTCTTTAAGTATGCTAAATTCAATATAATAATAAAGAATGCTCTTACGTACTTACTAAAGAAACACTTTTCAAGGACTATAGCATACCACGAAAAATCAACTGACCTTATATAATAGGAGATATAAAGATATGGAAGGAAATAAAAGCGAGAAAAAACTAACTTAGGCTCACAGGAGATTTCCGCTTAAACTGAGAAGGCATGCCTAAATAGAGAATCTACACTTGTACAAAAATTAAAAAAACTAAAGAAAACGCTTTTCAAGCACTATAGCATACCACGAAAAATCAATTGACCTTATATGATATAAGAAATAAAAGCGAGAGCAATCTTTCTTACTTAGTTACAAAACAGAGATAGAAACTTCTACATCTTAGCCTTAAAAGAAGATTTTAGCTTAAATCAAGGAGGCATACCGTAATTTACACACTTGCAAAAATAGACTTACCAGCGAAAACATATTGCCGAATGCCAACTGCTAACAAAACACTGACTCAGCCACGACTAACTATTTCTAGAACTGATAAAAAACTTCAGCTGCTTCATGTATTATTTCAGACTGAAGCTTGTCAGCAAGGCATCTATCCAAACACAGTCTGCATTCCTTTAGAACTTTAATTAAAACTTTTAACAGTCAATCAATTAGAATTATTAAGTAAACCACGGAGAGACATTTTGCTTTTGCAGTTCACCAATTGGGATGTTGTCTTTAATTGGCCGCACTTCAATTAGCCTTGTTAGTCTGATTAGCAAGAGCAATGCTATTAAGACGTTGGCTTGAGAAGTTATTCTTAAGAACTGTAGTATTAGAACATTAGCTTAAGCACGTATTCGGATGTACAATGCATGATTTATCAGCAAATTAGCCTCACTGTTTAAATGAACGATCAACAGAAATCCCTTTTCAAATCAGTGCTTATATAACTCAATGTCAAGTTCCCGTTTATAGATCCGAAATTTCCTTAGTTCTCTTTTTACCTGATTGGTTAAGTCTTGAAGTTTCATAATTTCAATTTCTTTGAAGAAAGTCTTGATAAGAACAACGTGCATACACAATTAGTTAAAAACTATTTCTTACTGAAGATATCCTTCTGTAAAGATCAATCCAAGAGATGCAGAAATAGGTAATAAGCAGTAGGACTTCACTTTCATTCGAGTAAGCTCTATCATAATTGCTTGTGTAGATAGGTGAATGAATTAAATACATCAAAGCAAATACTTTGCGAGGTCAATTGGCTCAACTACAGTTGAGAGTCAATGGACTAACTATTGATGCAAAGGAGTCAATACCCATTCAAGCAGCCACATATTAATTCTATGACAGGGATCACTTAACCCTTGTTCAAAGGATCTGGGGTGTTCGAGTCCACCTTAGAATCTGTCAGAGAGAATTTGCCACTTCTCTGTAATTCAAGTTAAATAGAATGACGAGGTATGGTCACATGAAGAGGAAGGACCAAGGCTGCACTACTCGAACAGTCGACCTATTCAGTATGTCATTTTTGTTTTGCGTAGAAACCAATACCTTACGAAGATGGTAAGCGTATAGTATAAACATTAAAAAAATAGGCTAGGCATTACCTATACATAAGAACGATAGAATAGTATGGAGGATACACTCTACCATCCTCGTTGTACAACTTTCACTCACTACCAACTTAAAGCTGGCATTTTCAAATAAGCAGTTGGAACAGGAGATTTCCTTCAAATATTAAATTCCCTTACTGTTTGGTTCCTCATGCTATATAGTTTCCTGGAGGTAAAACTTTCCTTAATTCTAGGAAACTTCCTTCAAAACGTAAGCACTGTTTCAAATGAAGGGCAGATAAACAGGCTGTGGATGACGATGGGATGACTAATAAAGTTTACAATCATCTTTTTCGACCCTTCAGTTCGCTCGAAAGCCGATCAGCCCTTGTCAGTTCCCTGTGGCTTCCCATGAAGAAATGTTTGAAAATTCTTTTTGGCCCAGCCGAATTCTATTTGATTGCTTTAAAAAAACACCAGAGCAGATGTGGAATGATTGTTCGGAAAAGAAAGAGCCCTCAAAGCCTCCACGCGCCAATTATTTTTTGTTTAACATTTCTATATACACTCACTTAGACTTAATAAATAGTGACTACTGTTTCAAATAACTGGAGCTTCGGGGTTCCTTGCTAAACCGTTTAGGACTCGCGGCGCATCGGAAGTCACGTTAATGTTGTTGATTAGGTTGTTAGGTTAGGTTGTATAAGACTCCTAGGAAGATCTGGTAGTGATATAACAGCCGTTTTACGTTTTTGTCCACCTAAAAAAGCATTTTTTTCGTGAAGTTTATTGAACTCAGGCGTCAGGTTCTATAGTTCAGCTTGCTGTTAAATAAAAGGTTTTGTACCTCCACCCTAAAAACTTGTTTATTGTTATGCTTCTTGAAAGAAGAAGCTAAAATCATGCACAAAAATCTACGTTGCTCTCACAAAAAGAGTTTTCTTGGGATTCTGAGCTGCTTAACAAGCATAACAACATATAATAAAGAGTTCTGATGAAACTAAGAGAATATTTGTGTTCCACACCCAAACTGTTGGACATTTCAGCATGCTAAAACCATAATTACCAGTCCCCTGTGTTCGACAGAGTGTGCAGAGCTTGACAGACGTAGATCACAGTGCTGCAAATCGATGTACGGTGATGATGATGGAAGCATGCTGTTTTTGTGTTCGTTTCACATCAATGCATTGCGCGCATAAATCCTCTTAACTTGTGAAAAGAAATCTCAACAAATGAAAATTGTAAATCTGAGGGATGGAGCTTATGGGTTTTTATTCAACTATATTTAGTTGCATTACATCATAGTCAGTACCAGACCTCTGTTGTTTCAGTCTTGTAAATGAGTGAGTGAGTGTGTTTATGTTTAACAAGGCAGCCTGGGTAAGGCAAGATCTTGTTGCTAGCAGGGGTAATGTAGCATATGCATACGAGGTCACAGTGTCTTAATAGAGTGGGTGAGTTTTTGTAAGATGCTAGCCTGTCAAAGGCAAGATCTTGTTTCTTACTACATCACTCCATATCATATAAAAGCTCCTAGTATATTTACCTCACAAAAGAAACCTCCTCCTAGACAAACCTTCGGTTTGAAGCAAACTTCACTCTGAATAGGGGTGTGGGGGCCAATACAGACTCAATCTAGGGCCTGCACCACCTAATGGTGGCCCATACCGTATGATTTCGTGTATGACCAAGGCAGACTATACTCTCCAGAAGTTAGAAGTCAAATGGTGACGTAATGAAAATACAGATGAGTAATTGTTTATTTGCTGGGTAGGCAGATAAAACGACCTTTGTCGAACAAACAAGCATGTTTTTGTAAGGAAATATGGCCCAGTTTGAAATGACGTAACGTAAACAACTTAAAACTGAGATTCAACCGAACCGGATGGATCCATGTGGACGACCTAGGCAGTTTTGATGACTTTCATATGTTCAGTTTTTCCAACGGAAAGTTTGGTTGGTCAGTTATTAACGGAGCTACGTGTCGAGTCAATGTTTAGTAGGTCACTAAAAGTTATCATCATAAGTGTACAAAAAACTGTTAAAACCTTGGTCTAAGGAAACTTTTGGTCCACATTTGGGTAAAAAGATATGGTTGTTTGGTTCCCTTACTAATGTTTCACTTTTCTAGATCTAGAGAGGCTCTATAAAAATAGATAGACTTTTATGAATTTCCTATCCTTGTTTTTGATATCTGCATATTTTATTGTAAACAAAATTGATTTGGAAATTTGAATAGAATAGGAAAAGGGTTTAATTAGCCGTCTTTATTTCACATTTGTTAGCCTACTACAAATAAATTGATGATGATGATGATGATGATGATGATGATGTTTGCAAATGTTGCATATAGAGCTATAAACTGTTGTGCCAATTGGGAAATGGGAAAGGCCTAATCTTCAATGAGAGATCTCTAAGATGTGGATGTCTATCACCACAACATGCAAACACAAAAACAGTACGAGTGATATCCTGCGCACGCGCATCTGCATATCTGTGGAAAGCCACCAAATGAAAAGGTTGCGAACTCGGTTCATCCTCACAAACACATCCGGATACAGCAATTTCCACAGTCGGCCATTTGCTGGTCACGGTCAATGGCCAATGGGTCGTGGTGACACAATCGCATTTTCGTTTTCGTGTGTATTCGAGCACTGTCTGATAATGATTATTATCACAACCAGATTTTAAGCGTATCTAAACGCCCATACAATCATTTTTATAAGCAACTGGTTCACGATTTAGGTAAGATAGTAGCAGTACCCAAGGCAGTACTTTTTGTCCATACAGTTGATGTTAACAGTTGCTGATAGTTGAAATACAAAATACGCTTACTATTTGTAAGGTGTTGGTGTATACATTTTGTGCAAGCAGCCTACTGAATAGCTATAGACATACCAAAGCAGTGCAACCCTGGTCGTTCCTCTCGATTTAATCATACTTCGTGATTTCCTTTTCCTTTCTGCCTGGAGTTACAGTGACTTTGTAAATCCTTTCCTCACTCGTTATGTAACAAGTCTGAAGGTGGGTTTAAAACCACGGCCCTTTGAGCAAGAATTGAGTGATTTAACCAATCAACCATCCCTAACCCTATCCAATCTATACATCTATACAGACAGGTCAAGATGTGCTGTAAAAGTTCTTTATCTGTGTGGTAATTGAACTCAAATAAAGCAGATAAGAAACATTTTGTGTATGAATTACCGTAGGCAAATTGATATTAGATGTATAAACTATGCCTCAAGGTATGCTGTGTACTATGAAAGGACTTAAGATATTTGTGTACTGAATCATATAGATTACGATAATCCTAAAAAAATATAAAGTCGAACGATGATAGCACCAATCCATTCAAGAGGCATTTATGGGTCAAGTGTCTGAATCTCAGCTTGCCCTCTTCCTCAGACTGAGGCTCAGTGTGATATTAGTTGTGAGTGCTGCATGGATTGTGGGTATCCTAAACAATTACTCACGTTAGGATGTCTCAACACGTGGTCGATGTCATTTCAACATGGGATATTTGAAAGTTCTCACACTCCAACTTTATTAGTCAGCCGCCATTTTGATTTGCATCGTTTAACAATGTCAATTATCACTCAGGCTCACTTCAGTGACGAGTTAGTCTTGACGGGTGTGTCATCTGATGATTGACTTGTCCAATTCCAATATAATAGACTCTAAAGAAAGCCTTTAAAGCCCTCGATACATGCCTGGTTGATCTGTTGCTCTGAAGGGTTCATGACACTGTAAATAGTTGTTATAGTTCTTAATGCCTTTAATTAAAACCTACTCTTAACTTATAGATAATTTCTTCCCGAGTTTTAGCTTCAATCCTTGATTTCCTTATGTTGCTCTCGAACTGTATCATGAGGTATGCATTTGATTCCTTATACATAAATTTCCATTTATTTATAAGCTTTAATGGTAAGAGCTACTAGACTGAGTACATGAGCCGCAGTTATCGCTATTGATGAATTCTATGAACGCTCAAACTAACAGTTTGAGCGGACTCAGTTGGGTGCTAGCCTCAGTTTCATGACGAGTCTTATGAGCTACCACAATATCTGTAGAAGATGATGTAGACAATGAGTTCATGTACAATGGTAACAGTAAAGAGGGAGGATAAGGCATACGTTGTGCACTTTCAGGTGCTGTCGTAGCTACATCGAATACAAAACAAAGACGTACTACAATAGATTACCAAACCATCTACTCATATGGTTTATCAAAAACGAGGATGATTAGAAGGTCACTGTATCGAATATGTGATATGATTCCCATATGACTCCTATAATAGCCATTGCACCAGACAGCCATCTGCAGAGGCTTAGCTTAAATCAGAACAAAGAACGATCCTTCCATTTTAATAACTCTGACAGACATGGACAAGACGCTGCTTAATTGCAAACTGGAAGTAAGGAAAGGGATTAATTTGATGGATTTTCTAGCTAGATTATGAAATAAGCAAACACAGCCATCAGAAAATTTGAAATTGTCTGCAATCAGCAAACACGTTGTGAAAGCATTTCCAAGATTTGAGTTGTCGATGTTAGATTTATCCCTGATAAGAATTGAAAGGAGATTTCAGATATTACTCGAGGATCAACGGGCATGATTCCATCGTAAAATTAGTCTGTTCTCGGATTGTTTAAGGTTCTGTAGTCCTATTGATTCTCACAAGGATTTGAAAGCAAACATCTTCATTGTGATTTTGTAGTTCTTTGCAAAGGAAAGTTTTTCACATTGACTGGTGTATTTGAACAGAAGTTAGAGGTTTATGAATAAAGGATCAGAACTTTTTTGGAGATAAAATCTGCATAGCTAACATGATATTGGTAAAGCAGCGTATGGGATTAGACCCTAGAACCAAGTAGGAACGGGCTATCAATATTACACTTGTGGTCATAAGCTACTGGCTAGGCAGTCTTGGTTTTGCATTAAGTAATGGAAGAGTAAATGGTGCATCAAATCAGACAAGTTTAGGGCTTCGAACCTAGGACCCCACAGGCCACCTTGTGTTACACTTGTGGTCTTATGCTCCTAACTAGGCAGTCTTGGTTTTGCATTGATTCAAAATTCTAGTCAGAACAGTAAGTAAGTTATTGAACTCATAGAATGAGGAAAAATCCACAAAAAGCAAAAAACACAATCTTTATACAACTGTTTTTCAACAGCTATGTTGGTAGGTTTGAGTACTAGGTTCTAAGCCTTGCATTGAACTGAAGTCAGCTATCTAGTTAGAAATGATTTGTTGGTAGTACATATTATGCTTACTTGTGTGCAGTAGTCAATTGTTGAAAGAAATTTGCAGTAAATGAGATCCTAGATAGGTCAATTCTGGTTCCCGGATGCTGACCGTAACAAGCCGTAGTGTAGTTCGCAGGCAAAACTAGGCTAGGACAATGCTTCGCACGCCTAGTTTTTCCTGCAATTTTACTAGTTAGATTTAATCCCTCAAATAAGACTAGATAAATAATCTAGAATTGATATGATTTTATGATAGGATCTTATTTGTGTTAAGGCTGGTTATAGTTCTGGATATATTTTAAATATGCAATGGGTGATTCTGTGAGTTTCTGTCCCGAATGTCTCAGTCTCACTCTTGTTTAAGTGTTTTTGAACTCATTTGCACTACAGATAGCTTCTAATTGGAAGTAGGTAACTTGGGCGTGCACCCAAGAAAAAAGGGAAGAGTTGTAAGCCTGAATCAAGAAATCGAAATCCTCTTTTTGGAGAATTGAAAGCAACAATCGTCTAGCTCTTCAAATGGTTTGGCCTCGACCACAAATTTCGAATAGCAATTGAAACCTAGGTAGCCACACCTGGTCTTTTAACCTTAATTGATTTCATTCCATTTCCATTGATATTTTGAAAGTTAGATTAGCAATCAGTGGTTGAGTCTTAATTAATGCTATAACTGAAACAATATCTAATTGTAAAACTTAACAGTTTATAAGTTTTAAATATCCAGGCAAATAGATTAACAAGACATGCTTAGTCTGTAAATGACTCATTTTGTAAATGGCTCAAAGAGCCTCGTCTCCAGGGCATCTTAAAATCTTACACTGTCAGCTTCCAGTCCGTGAAGATACCTTATAGAATCTGTCTACTAAACTCGGTCGTTAGATGCCAGAAAAGCCCTGGGATCGAGGCTGTGTCTCAAATAGTCCTTTCAAAAGGACTAGATCGAGTAGCTACGTCATTTTCCTTAGATATGCTAGCTGCTGAGAGTCAAAGAATCTCCTTATTGCACGAGCTATATTACTGCAAAAACTGAAATCTGGCTACCAACAGTCAAATTAAACATTTGATTTAATGTTAACAACGAATTTCAAATAAGGAAGAGTTAGTATAATAGCACAAGAGATCTTTCTTTGGATTATATAGCTTGCTTAGCCCCTTTTAATTCAATTCAATCACCAGTTGGTGAGAAAAGCCTTAGCGAATGGTTTTACTCATAACAAAGCATTTTCTAAGCAAGTGGGCCAATTGAGGACCAGTTGGGAATTTCCCCACCACACTCATTATTTAAAAAATGTCTTGACTCAGAATCAGATTAACATAAAATATGGCGTTGCTTAGGTTGTTGTTGTTGCTGTGACTTTATTTTAGATTGATCATTCACAAGTTGTTGTCTACTAGCTACTTAGTTACATTAATTAGCTACAGCAAGCTAATCTAGTGGAAGCAAATTGCTGCGCTGTTCTCTTTCCCTTGTTTTCTATATCAGTTGTTTTTATTGACACATCACAAGGCCCGACAGCCTGATTACAAGCGCAGCTCAGCATTTTCCACCCGAATTAGGCCACGCCTGAGTTTTCATGATGAAACTTTATTAAAAATAGGAAAATGAAGTTCGCTCTCAGCTGTGCGATGTGATGGAATTGTAATACCCAAAGTTGACGCAAAGCCTCTTAAAAAACAACATAGAACGCGTTTTCAGAGCGACTTTTCATCTGATGGGGAAGACCTTTGTGAGAAAAAGTTAAGCAGCATATTAAAAACTATGATCTCAGCCGCAAGCAGCTTTCGGGTGGCGAGTAGTCGAGTCCCAGCACCTGTAGGTTAAGACGTATTACACACTTTTTTATAAGCTATTTTATGAAAATGGAAAAAAGGGGTTATCTCTAGACCAATTCATTCGTAGATGTTCTCACCCTGGGAACGTCTGTTCTGTACTGTGGAGGGTGTGCAGTGTTGTGGTGGATGTTCAGTACTATTAAGGGATACCATCAGTAATGTTCGGAGATATCATTAGTACATTAGAGGGATATGAGGGAGATGAGGGGTACCATTCAATACTGTGTTGGATGTTCAGTACTGTGGAGGGATATCGTCATTCCTGTGAAGGGACACCATCAGTATTGTAAAGGATATTCAGTACTGTGAAGGGCAGCCATGGGAAACCCATAGCACTTCAGGTATATTACATTTACATTCACAGTTGCAATGGTTTTCCTCTACATTATTGAAAATCCTCTACTTCTACAGTACTGATGGTAGCTATCCCTCCACAACACCGAACATCCTTCACAGTAACTGATGGTATCTTTTCACGGTACTGGACACCCTTAAATGTGCTGATGGTATTTCCTACAGTACTGATGGTACTATGTATATTTTCAAAGTATTAACTATCCTCCACAGTACTGCAAAGACGTTCATGGGTTGGAGATAGTATGCATCTGTAGATCAGCTGTTTGGTAGAGGATCTGAACGGCATGGACTTGAATTCATAGCGTTGTACTCAAGGGGTCGCTTCGTCTGTACCAGTGGTGGCGCTAGGTTTCCTCCGACAAAGGGGCTAGCACTTCCGACGGAGGGGCTAATCTTTTTAGAGAACGATAGGGCTAGGGGGCGACAAGGAATTGTAAGGGCACTGGAGTCCGAAGGCTAGCGTTGCGAGCCGAAAAATTGGGGGGTTCGGGGGTACTCCCCGGGAAAATTTTGGTGGCTACACCCGTTAGATTGGCTAAAAATGCTATCAAATGGTGTAATCGTGTTTTTTACTACGTTTTTTGACATATTACTAAGGGCACGTTTGCCCCCCCCTTACCCCTCCTTTCTATTTCCACCAAAACTTAAAAAATTCACTCCGACAAAAAAAATTCAAGCATAATTTATCTTCCGACGGAGGGGCTAGCCTCCTCCGACGGGGGGGCTGTAGCCCCCCCTGCCCCCCCTCTGGCGCCACCACTGGTCTGTACATAATAAATGCGCTGAAAATTGTCAACATAATCCCACTAGGATGTATCTGTGTGTTATATTGCCTATTTGGTTTGGAGCTAGATTCAACCAACTATTAACTGGTTTGCTATTCGTGCTGGAATTCTTTCTTTTCTACTGAGTTCTACCTTATAAAAAGTGACGCTCCGAACTCATTCAAGCATGGAATTGAATCGGAGGAAATTGTGTCGAGATGAAATGTTATTAAAGTATCAAGCAGTCGACAGAATTAGCTGAGAATCTAATAATTGCAGACTGTTTATTTTGTTTTGTGATTTGTTTTAGAATTTCTTACTTGCCATCTGTTTTCTACAAACAAACGTTTTTCAAACCAAATTCATTCACTCATTTTTCCTCCTATGATTTTTCAAATCCTGGTTCTCATCAGCAAAAATTCGAATAAGTTTTCCAAAGATGTGTTCAATTGATTAGTCTATTTGTTTGTTAAAGATTTGAAGTTGAGATATTTCCTATTTGTTTCGATTTTAATGTTTCATAGAACAGAAAGCGAGATCGTTTTTTAGTATATTCACATAACATTTTCCCCTTTCAATTGGTGACGTAATTAGGTTGGATGATGTAATTCTGAGTAAGACTTTTTTAATTTTGTACTAGTTCCCACTTTTCCCAAATGTGATATTGTAATGCTTATATTTTTTGCTGGCTTGTGACGCAGTAGTTTTGATGTTGTTGGCATACAATTTGACCTTTAGATACTGTCCGATAGCTAAAGCTTGCTGTCCTGTAGCTTTAGATACAACTTAATATCTCACTATCTTTGTAAGGTATTGGTTAATGCACATACAGTAAAAACCCGCGTATAAGAACCTGGGTTTTAAGAACCTGTTAGGCTAATATTCCATCCCTCGTAAAGGCAAATTTTGGATTAAAGGCTACAATCATAAAAGTAGAATAATCATGAAGTAAAGATTTGATGTGGTTACACGGCTTTTTCAATGATTTTTCAATATAAAAACACAAATCTTTTAGAAACCCCTAGGAGAAGTCCATTTAAATAAGATCCTGCTTAGGCTAAATTGAAAAATTTAGGGTCTTATACGCGGGTTTTTACTGTAGTCCAAAAGGCCGGACCCACTGAAAAGGTAGACGATTCTAGCATATAACCCTAGTCGTTCCTCTCGATATGACCGCACCTCGTGATTCCTTATGCTTTTTTACCTGAAATTACAGAGAGCTAGAAAACCATCTCCTACACTTTATGTGACAGGTTTGAACGTGAACTCGCACCAACATGACTTGAACCAGGATTGATTGATCTAACTACTTGACCATCGACTGGTTTACCTTACTGGTTTCCATTTACCGCTATTGGTTCTCATTGACCAATACTGGCCCACATTAACCGTTACTGGTACAAATTGACCCCTACTGGCTTACATTGACCGCTTCTTGTTTGATAACTGAAAATCTCTTCGCAAGGCTGACTTTCATGCACTGAATTGCATGAAAAGCATGACAATTTGAGTTTGACCTAGCCTCTGTCTCCCCTTGGTCTCGTGAAAATCTCAGACAGGAAAAGTTGTATCGGAAATATGGTAAAACTGCAGCAGGCCTATAAAATCGTAACAGCTAATCCCAGCAAGGAAGTTTCATAAGTGGATTTAAGTGTCAATTGACACGTTGTTGCCAAATGTTGTTTCTAACCATGTCACACATGCAAGCAAAACGATATTTTCCTCTGTTCTGTTGTTGTTACTGTTTTTGTACAAATGTCTGCTAAATATTATTTTTGTGCACTGCTTGGATATCAACTAGGTCGTATATTAACGAAGTAAGCTATTAAGTAGTGCCCATAGGTCAATCAGATCTAAGGTTCTACGAAATCTTGCAATCCACTCGAAATCTTCTCGCATTTTGGAACACAGATTTCATTTTATACGAAAGCTCAAAAATTCTTTATTATGAATTGTACAACTAGGCTACTTGTATGATGGATACATAGATAACTGTCCAAGATAGATACAGTGTTACGACAAGAACTTTCATTCTTATCAAATCGTTTCAAAGGATCAATTTTTCCCCTTATGTAGAAAACAGCCGTCTCAACTTGGTTATTTGCCTTCCAAGAATGACTCAATTAGCCTCTTTCCAATGTGAATTCTGCCGATAGGCCATAGGTTTTTAATATGGATGGTGGATTTTCCAAGCTAGTTAAGTTCATGAATGCAGTCGGAATGCAGAAATGTTCTTAGTTGGGAGTTGCAGGGGCGGATCCAGAATAAATTCTGCCTACTGCTCTAAATAGCCCAAGTGAAAGAATTATCTTTTTTTTATCTTAGACCCTAAATTAAAAGAAAAACATTTCTAGGTCTAAAAATCTGACTACTGCTCGAAGCAGCATTAGCTTTAGTCTGTATCCGCCCCTGAGTTAGTACACTCTTTTTTATAAGAACCAGTAAAATTGATTTGAAGCTGGCTGTTCTTAAATTTTCCTCTATTTTCGAAATATACACGCTTTTCCATAAGGCTCTGGTTCAGTTTCCCTGACTCTTAATTTTGAGGCTATTTTTCACCACTAACTAACCCTACCCTTCTCAAAATATTTCTAATATGCATCTCTAGGTAAGGGCTTTACTTTGGCGAGCTTGTCTTGTGTTTATCTCAAGATAGCAAAAATTCTGATCTTGATTTCAGCCAGATCCCTTGTGTTTCTTCTATAGGTCGTTCTTATAAAAAAGCGTGTAATATTTGATTTGTTTCCAGATTCCTGTTTGTCAATGCTTTAAGTTATACAAGTTTTAGCATTAAGCACACTTAGAGAATGTTTGTTCTCCATCTAGGTGAACCAAAAATAAAAATACCAGGATCGTTATAATCGTGTTTAATCGACACACCTAGCTACGAACTCAGTAAACCAAGCCAAATTTGTTTGAATGTTAAAAATTTCACAAGAGCCTTGCAGACAAAGAGTTCATTTTATCTTGGAAGACTTTCAAAGATAGTTAACATGTTACGTAATGCTTTAAATTTTAATGCAATGATTGTCGAAGCTTTAAATAATTCGTTTTGTGTACGAGAAATTTGTGAATGGACAACAACGTCTTACATTTCTGGACAATTTATAAGTTATACTGCACTTTTTATAAGGAACTCTATATCCAACAGGAACTAGAGAATGACTAAGAAACGTTTGAATGGATATGTTTAAAAACTAATACTTGCAGCAGACCTACTAATGCAGATAAACTATTTTTTATAAGGAACTGGAACTCTCTATCCAAGAGAAACTAGAGAATGACTAAGAAACTTTTGAATTGAAATGCCTAGAAACTAATACTCGCAGCAGACCTACTGGTGCATATACAATATTTTTTATAAGGAACTGTATATCTTTAACCCCTAGTATTGAGAAGCTACTGAATCGATATGCAAGAAGCTTCGATTACATTTGGGTGCTAGAAAACTTCAACCTTAACTATTATAATGAAGACACTTTTTTTAACAGCAATGTAGATAAGCTGAGAGTGCCGTTTAAGATTAATCTTAAAAAAAGAAAGTCTTGGATGACTCCATTAACTCGTTTGTAAGAATGAATTTCATAAGAATACCAAAGCTCAGAATTGCCAAAGGATAGTGGAAATATATGAAACTCAGCCTTGAACCCTCTCTGGCTTGTTTTTGAGTCGAGTACTATTTTCTAATAAAGTATTTTCCTATGGAGTTGGCCGAAGGGGAAAAATTTAGTCGAAGATATTGATGGAAATCATGTTATCAAGATATGGCTGGCATATGTTATGTTTCCTTAAAGATTCAAGAAACGGTACAAAACAAATCGAGAAGCTCTAAGTTATAAAGTGAAACGTTCCTAAATATCTTACAGAGATGAGTTTAGTAGTATAACAAAATGTTGCAAAGGGAAGTTAATTGGAAAGCTTTGAAACTTAACTTTGAGAAACTTGTAGACTGTAAAGTATTTAAATGGACTCTTTTGTTGTCTGGATGTGGTTTTAAGATAAGAAAAGCCAATAAATGCCTGATTTCAAATTTGGTTTTTAAATTGGATAAGGATAAATGTTGGGTGGGAAGTTGCATCAAAATAATTCCTCCTGTTTTACGCATTTCGTAACATAACAATTTTATCACCCTATTCATTCTCTATTCAATACTTTGAGAATTGTACCCCTTTATGTTCTCGTTTTGATTGCGGCTTCTGGCTAAAAACCAAAAGGCAAAACAGTTTGTAAAATCTAGCAGTGCTTTCAACATGATGTGGCTGTGGGCTGCCCTGACATATCGATTCGTTCTGTTTACCTGGAAATTCTTTGCCTTTCTTACATTATATCAGTTAACTACTAAACCTAATTCATTCTTATATAGTTTCTTAAATACTTCATTTTGTTATACTGTTGTAAACGATATAACGAAATGGAAAATGTATAGCTCTTTATCCCTTATATCTAGAATAACTTTCAAGTATTGATACCTTGTATTAGAAACAGACGAATGTATTAAAAAACGTGTATTAACTATGATAAGAAAAGCATCGATATTCTAATTAAGGTCAAGCTCTTTTATAGTTTTTGTAATGTTTACTTCTAGAAAATTCTTGTAAAATCTATATATCTTTATCCAAAATGTTACTAGAGAGTTTTTATCAAACACATAGTATTAGAGAAAAATAATTCACAAATAAAACATGCAGTCCCTTGATTAAGAAAAGCTTTAACTCGCTACTCATGCAGAAGCTCGTATAGAGTTTCTTAAATACTTTGCTTAGGCTAAAAAACGTGATAGCAAAACTTATTCTTCTTTATCAAAAATGCCACTAGAATGATATTTATGAAGTAGCTATACCTAGCATTATAAAGTTTCAGCTATTATTATACTCTTTAATATTTCAGTTATTAAAGAGTTTCTTAAATAAAAAAGCATTTTATGCCCGATCCTCTGCAGCTGCACCCCTTTCCTCCTGTCTTTCCTAAAGCATTTCTTTCTTTAACCATGTCTAAATGTCAGATATTAAAACTTTAATGAGAGCACACCTTTCTCTTATGAAATGATCTATGTATTCAATAAAGCGATTGTTAAGGATCTTCATCAGCATATATTATTTCTATATCCTGATTCGTTCTATAACTGTTGTTATAAGTAGTAAGAAATTGAGTCCTTTCTTCGGCATTTTGATAAGCTTTATTTTTTTAAAAAAAGGTAGAGTTTGATGGAGTGGGAAATCTTTGTTATTGGATGAATAAAGTTAAATGCATGTTCTGCACTTTATTATATCCCCATCATCGTACTAAATCTCTTGAGAAAACACCTCTCTTAGCTTTATTTTGTTAGACAATTGATTACTTAATGTTCAGTGTTCTATCTCTTTAGCATTGCTCAGTATATAACTGCATCATAGTGCTCGATGTACAGAAGTACAGAGTACTATATTTTAGAAACAAGAAAGGAGACTGGCTCTCTGTTACTCAATGTTACATGTTTCTTTCAACAATCTTGACAGACTATTAACTTGTTCAGTCTTCTAATATTCAGTTAATGTATAGTGTTCTATATGTTTATAATTAAACTCCATGGCGTCATATGTATATTATTTCTTACTATTTTGCAATCTGCTTGAATAGAAGTGCTTTATCTTTAATCGACATTGCTATTAATGTTTGTGGCTATAAGAATGGTATTAAAGAAAATCTTGATGCAAAAACATACCAATCATTGCGTAGTTATATTTAATACTGCAGCATAGAGTGAAATGACGAATTTTCTCTTATGTTTAGTTTGCAAATGCAAAATATTTGCAAACAAAAATGTTTACCTGAAATATTCCAAACCAAATTTTATCATTAAGTTTCATAAATTATATAAACTATATTAGATAGCAAACTATATAACCGACTGAATATGAATTATACGCAGATCGTAGAGATAGCTGTTTTCGTAAGGGCTGGTGCACCTTATCCAATTACAGCTCATTGGATCTGTAGTTGATCAGTCTGAACAAAATGTTATGCCTATCTTGTAACGTGGTGAAAATTGAGTAAAGGAATGCGCCAAGTGTATTGATAAACAAATGCTCGCTCACCTGTTTGTCGTAAGAACTCGAACCAAACAAAAACGAACTCAGCTTCGAAGCGGATCCTTGAGGCAGTGGGCCTTGCTGCAGTAATGTAGTCGCCATTATTCAGAATATCGCGAAGAATTCATGAAAACCGTCGACTTATTCCTGAAACAGAGCAATATTTTGCTGCTGGTAACACTGTAATGACAGACTGGTGATATCCTATCGTATTCCTTTTATTACTGTGGTCTTATATACTGATCGCGAAGCCGCAAAGTCACTGCGCGCGGCGGGATCTCAGCCGCAAGACTCAGCCCGAAGCCGCTATCGTAAGTTGGCCCGCAGTTTTAAAAAGCTGTTTTTGCTTGTCAATAAATTCGCATCTTTTTGTGAATGTTCTCCAGTGTGTTTGAAACTGCAAAATGCCACCATATTGACGGTCAATTTAACGTCTCCTAGGAGCCCATGTTTCGTTTAAAAATGCCTGCTTTTAGATGGTTTTATCGATTCGATGAACAGATAATGATATAAATCTACACATTCCTTTTTTCGATTAGAAAGCATTTATAAAAAACCGTAGGGCTATATTTTCAAAACTTTAGGAAATTTTGATAGGAGATTTGGTAAAGGATAAGATTTTCCTAGGTTCTTTGTAAATGATTAGAGGAATTACTTCAAAACAACGAAAGTACTTACATTTGGCAATGATTTAACTTGTCTAAGTTAATATTGCCAAATCATTGTCAAATCTGCGCCGTACTGAAGGAATAAGGGAAGTCAAAAAAATATTTATGAACGCTTAATCTGAACAACAACAATACTAGGGTTAGAGTTAAAGGTAGATTTAGAGTTGGGGTTAGGGTTATAGTTAGGGTAAGAATTAGGTCTAGCAAGTTGGGTCTAGAGTTAAGAGTGAGAGTAACGGTTAGAGTTAGTATTAGGGCTTAGGTAATGTTTGCATTAGACCTAGAAAAGACATCATATATTTTAATTAACTGAAAACGTGTTTCCAAGAGTAAAGTTTGAAATAAGAAAATAATAACTGTAGTTTCAACAGTCCAGCTTTTGAGGAAGTATTGAATTGCATTGAATTAAATTTGAATATTGAATTGAATAGCTAAATTGAATTTCCATGAATTATGTCTAACTCATAAATGAGTCATGAGTTATGTCGTAAAAGTATGAACTACGACCTTGCCATTGAAAAACTGTGATCATAACATTGTAGACTACTGCAGTATGTCGTTGTTATGTCTCCTTATTTTGACGTGTGTTGATGTTGCCTTTACTGCTCTCGATGCAGCTGTTTTGTGTTCCGTGTTAAGCGTTGTGTTCGTACGGACACTGGCTGTTGGACACGTCTTTTATGAGGCTGAGGAAGGGGTGAATTTGGAACTAGGGTCAGTCTTCTAATAAACTGGGAAAATGGGATTTGACTTCTTGGAACTAGGATTTGGCAATGAGAAAGTAAATTGGGATTAGGATTGTCAATATTTGGAATTTCTTTATTTTCCTCATTGGAGTTGGAATTCTTGATATTTTCAAGGCTGAGTTTTGGATCAGTACCCCCTTCATACTTCAATTAAAAAAGTCACATTACAAATACAACTAGAACGATAACACGAGGAGCATAAATTATGTCTACCTCGTGCCCTTTAGGACCCTCTTTTATAGTAGCACTTAGCTCTGATACCAACCTTCACGTTTCTTATTGTCAAGGTGGTTTTCACCAATTATCATTCCTTACACTTTCTCACCAATGTGTTTATAAAATGGTTTGCTTGGGAAGAGCTTTACATTGGTGAACCTTTACTGTATTCCACTAGATTACTTTGGAAGATTGCAAAAAGCATACATTTCAGCTTTTTTCTTATTATGGCTATTCTCAGAACAAAATCGTGTAGCATAAAACTCTACCTTCCGATAGAGGATTTCTTCAGAGTTCAAAATCGGTTTGCCCCCTTCTCTGTTAGAAAAGCTTATGCGTTAGGCCCTGCTACTTACTTTATGCATGGATTTAATCCAAGCTACAACGCCTCTGCTAAAAACCATGCTTCGTTAGGCTAGCAAGTTACACTATTTGATAAGAGTAACCTTTATGAGAAACACTAGGGTGAAATTTGTGTCAGAATATTTTGCTATTTTTAAAACTAATCGAGATAAACTAAAGACAAAAAAAATTTTCAATGCATTTTGAGGAGTGTAGGGAGGGATTGATAAGTGTTTTCAAATTCGCTTCCAAAATAGTGAACAAGGTGGCTGATATCAGGGCCAAGTGTTTTTAAAAGATAAACTCGTGCACAGAAACTCATTCATTCACAAATGGGGCAATGAACCCATCAGAACCTCATACTAGATACATGCTGTGATGTTGTGGATTCTGAGCTACCACGCCCCTTCTGGAATCAGGACCAGGCCTCATCCAAGCTTACTACACGCATTGTTTTAAAGCCATTTCAGCTCGAGTTAAGTACTAAAAATGGCTTACCTAGAGGGAAATGTTGTGTACTCAAATTGCCTAGCAATCCCTTCGCTTTTTTACTGAAAGATTTGTTTCTTAGAATACTGTATCTTACAAGTTGTTGTAAAAAGATGTCGATGGTATCTCGCATACAAGTATGCCAAGGTACTAATATTCACTGTAACCTACTTCTGCATAGCTGCTTCACGATTTTAATTGCCAATTGGATCAGAAGTAGAATTTCCAAATTACTTAGTATTCCTCTATCCAGTACTAGAATTGCTTAAGTTTTTGTCTTGTCTAGTGTTGACTTGCTTATAAAGCAGTTGCTTATAAAATAAAATGCGTGTAGTTAAACAGTAACTCTCTCACTAGCACACTCTTTAAGTAGTCTCTTAGACAGACAATGAGTGCACACAGTGTTGTTAATCGGAGTATCCTCAGACTTAATGGAAAATCGGGGTAACACTCAAACTGTTTTTAGATTTATCCCGGAGACTTATCAACTGAAAAAGGGAATTAGCTTTCCTGCTGTTGAAGGGTGCTTAATTGAATTCGAAGCAGTCGTGAAACGAAATGAGGATATATGTCCTTCTAATCCAGAGGGTAAACTGTGAGAGGGATTAGGCTATATTCATATTCGTATATAATGTACTTATTCTTCTTAAAGCAATACGTTAATTAGCAACTAGGGCCTAGGGCTGGAATCAAAAACCATGGGCTGACCATCAGGCTATCCTCCAATTTTAGGCTAATTTTGAAGGAAAGTATTTGTTGGTTTTATGCGTTTTCTAAGGCAACTATAGCCTAATATTGCTCCCTGGACAGTCTTGTGTGGATTAAAAGCCTTTTTGGAACAATTCATTTTGGGCTAATTTTTACATAAACCATGGGCCAACCATCATGCTTTTCCCAATTTTTGGCTGATTTTGGAGGAACTTTTTGTTGATTTTATGAATTTTCTAAAACTATTATATTGCTCCCTGGACAGTCCTGAGTGAACAAAAAGCCTTTTTTGGCTAATTTTCACCAAAAACTACGGGGCTTTGAAAAAAGCTAGTATGTCTCGCTAGCCTTTTTTGCTTTGTAGCTAGAGAGTGTAATTTTCACCAAAACCATCAGAATTTTTTTAAAACATTTTGGCTGATTATGAAACAAAAACATTTTATTGGTGATTTTATGCGTTTTCTAAGACTATTATAACCTATTATTGATCCCTGAACAGTCCTGAGTGAATTAAAAACCTATTTGAAAGACTTTATTTGTGACCAATTTTCACCAAAAACCGTGGGCGAACTAACCATTAGACTTTTTCCAATTTTTGGCTGATTTGGAAGGATATTCTAATGGGGACTTTGTGTTTTCTAAGGCTACCGGAACAGTTCTGAGTCGATTTACAGCCTTTTTTGCAAAAACTGCAGACCTACAGACATAGTTTGAGGGAGATTGTGACTAAAAAGTGACGATATTTTCTTTACAAATGTAAGATTTCGTTAGTAATGTGCTAAAACGTGTCATATGAACAGCTTTGGCAGATGAACAGCTTTCTATTCTTGTATTAGAATGCTTCCTATAAGACGAGTTATACTTGAAACCGCCTCATAAAAGGCACATCTGCATATTATTATTTTTTATACTGAATGGTAGAAAAGAAACAAGAAACCACTCATTCTTGACAAACCCGTCTCGTGATTGTTCACTTGTCAACAGATGAAATTAGTATATCTTCGCTCTACTATCATGTATTGAGCACTATCTTTTGAATCGAAACACTGGCTTTATTATGATTGTTATGAATATGAACATGGTAAAGCCTCGAAAAGTTTAAACTAGAGTTCAGGGGTTATCAAACTTTTAGTATTCACATTGGTTGCCAAATTGTATGTTTTTAAACATTCTCTTTCTTAAGTTCCCAATTGTGTATAGAGCGAAGAAGAAGACAAGCAGCCAGTATTAAAAGTAGCAGAGGTGAAAAGGAGGTTACTTAAAAAGGAGGCAGAATAAAAGTATTTGGAAGAAATGGTCAGACAACAAATGGGTGACAGACGTAAAATGAAATTTCAAAATGTCATCTAGAAGTGCGCATGTCCCGGATGTGAAGGCTGCTGAAAATACTTAAGAACAAACAGATACAGATTTAGAAGGTAACCTGAATTTATTTTATTTTATTCCGAACTTCTTTGACCAAAGCGTTGAGTAAGTACTCCCCTGGAATCAGTACCCCTCCTACCCTGAAAAGAGAGCCTTCTCTATCAAGGGGTACCCTAGGTTTAACAATTCTTCTCTTTCGCCTTTGGCAGATGATGAAGATGATTCTACTGAGGAAGAATGGGAAAAATCATTGAAAATCTCAAAAGGTGAGTTTTTCTATCCTACGTGTGTATTTTGCTGAATGTTTCAATAGATATTGAGTAGGGAAACGCTATCATGTACAATCTTGGCTGTTTAAAGAGAGAAAATCGTAAAGAATAAAGTAGCTTCAAAAGTATCGCCTTCAATCTACAGCAAATATGGGGTAACTGCTTTGGGAAAAATGCTAGTCTGTTTCGGTTAGTTGCTTTACTTTATAGAAAGTGTAATTGTTGCCCTAAAAGCCTGTTTAGAACTATTTAGCTCCTGCTAATTTTGATCAAAAGCAATAGGCATATGCATTTTCCCAGTTTTGGTAGAAAGTCTCGACCCTCCTATATTCGATCAGGGTGGATGAGATTCAGAGTGTTTCAGGGTTGAAATTACTGATACTGGTTGACCTCGCTTCGGAATCTGGGTGAGCAATAATTCATCTGTTGTGTTAATAACTTCTTATACAGATAACGTCATGAATAAGTTTATTCTTATGGCAAGAGAGAATTAGGCCTAAATAGATTTTCACCTCCACCTAAAATGAGTGACCATTTGTTTGGCGACCTCTTGCCTGATATACTTTTTCTCCACATTGTGATATTACAAGAACAGCAACCCCCAATTTCTCCAATGATTCTCAACAAACATTGGTAATGTATTAAGATGATTGACCATCACGTGAAAGTATAAAATTGTTCGATTCTTCCTTCTCTAAGGACTTTAACATAACTCGACGAAACATTCCTATCTTTACATGAAACAGAGAACCAGAGGCTGTTCAGGAAAATAGACTTAAATTGAAAAATAAGGAAAAAGACATTATCGTTAGCCCATGGTTTTTAGCCAAATGAAGATGGTTTGGTTCAAAAAAGGGTTCAGGTCCACTCAGGACTGTTCAGAAAGCAAAATTAGGCCATAATAGCCTTAAAAATAGCATAAAATCACCAAAATATTTTTCATTGATGGTCAGGGCATAGTTTTACGTCAAGCTTGGTCCGAAATAACTGGTTCATGAGATCATTAGAAATCATGTAAAATCAATAAAAATCTTTTTCTTCAACAACAGGCTAGAATGGGAAAAATCCTGATGGTTAGCCCATAGTTTTTGGACAAAACTGGTCAAAAAAGGGTTCCATATATGCTTCTATTCCACTCAAAACTGTTCACATAGCTATTAGCCTACAATAGTTTCAGAAAACGCATGAAATCACAAAAAAATTTTTCTTCAAAATGACCCAAAAATGGGAAAAAGCCTGATGGTTAGCCCATGGTTTTTGGTCGAAATTGGTAAAAAATAAATGGTTCGAAATAGACCTTCAATCCAGCCAGGACTGTTCACATAGCAATATTAGCCTCTAATAGCCTTAGAAAACAAATAAAATTACAAAAAAGTTTTCTTCAAAATGACCCAAAAATGGGGAAAAAGCCTGTGATGGTTAGCCCATGGTTTTTGGTCGAAATTGGTCAAAAATAAATAGTTCGAAATAGACCTTCAATCCAGCCAGGACTGTTCACATAGCAATATTAGCCTATAATAGCCTTAGAAAACGAATAAAATCACCAAAAATGTTTCTTCAAAATGACCCAAAAATGGGGAAAAAGCCTGTGATGGTTAGCCCATGGTTTTTGGTCGAAATTGGTCAAAAATAAATGGTTCGAAATAGAGCTTCAATCCAGCCAAGACTGTTCACATAGCAATATTAGCCTATAATAGCCTTAGACAACGAATAAAATCACCAAAAAGTTTCCATCAAAATCGAACAAAAATGGGGAAAAAGCCTGATGGTTAGCCCATGGTTTTTGGTCGAAATTGATCAAAAATAAATGGTTCGAAATAGACCTACAATCCAGCCAGGACTGTTCACATAGCAATATTAGCCTATAATAGCCTTAGAAAACGAACAAAGTCACCAAAAAGTTTCCATCAAAATCGAACAAAAATGGGGAAAAAGCCTGATGGTTAGCCCATGGTTTTTGGTCGAAATTGATCAAAAATAAATGGTTCGAAATAGACCTACAATCCAGCCAGGACTGTTCACATAGCAATATTAGCCTATAATAGCCTTAGAAAACAAATAAAATCACCAAAAAGTTTCCATCAAAATCGACCAAAAATGGGGAAAAAGCCTGATGGTTAGCCCATGGTTTTTGGTCGAAATTGATCAAAAATAAATGGTTCGAAATAGACCTTCAATCCAGCCAGGACTGTTCACATAGCAATATTAGCCTATAATAGCCTTAGAAAACAAATAAAATCACCAAAACGTTTCCATCAAAATCGACCAAAAATGGGGAAAAAGCCTGATGGTTAGCCCATGGTTTTTGGTCGAAATTGATCAAAAATAAATGGTTCGAAATAGACCTTCAATCCAGACAGGACTGTTCACATAGCAATATTAGCCTATAATAGCCTTAGAAAAAAAATAAAATCACCAAAAAGATTTCTTCAAAATGACCCAAAAATGGGAAAAAAGCCTGATGGTTTGCCCATGGTTTTTGGTCGAAATTGGTCAAAAATAAATAGTTCGAAATAGACCTTCAATCCAGCCAGGACTGTTCACATAGCAATATTAGCCTATAATAGCCTTAGAAAACGCATAAAATCACCAAAAAGTTTTCTTCAAAATGACTCAAAATGGGAAAAAAGCCTGATGGTTTGCCCATGGTTTTTGGTCGAAATTGGTCAAAAATAAATAGTTCGAAATAGCCCTTCAATCCAGCCAGGACTGTTCACATAGCAATATTAGCCTATAATAGCCTTAGAAAACGAATAAAATCACCAAAAATGTTTCTTCAAAATGACCCAAAAATGGGGAAAAAGCCTGTGATGGTTAGCCCATGGTTTTTGGTCGAAATTGGTCAAAAATAAATGGTTCGAAATAGACCTTCAATCAAGCCAAGACTGTTCACATAGCAATATTAGCCTATAATAGCCTTAGAAAACGAATAAAATCACCAAAAATGTTTCTTCAAAATGACCCAAAAATGGGGAAAAAGCCTGTGATGGTTAGCCCATGGTTTTTGGTCGAAATTGGTCAAAAATAAATGGTTCGAAATAGACCTTCAATCCAGCCAAGACTGTTCACATAGCAATATTAGCCTATAATAGCCTTAGACAACGAATAAAATCACCAAAAAGTTTCCATCAAAATCGAACAAAAATGGGGAAAAAGCCTGATGGTTAGCCCATGGTTTTTGGTCGAAATTGATCAAAAATAAATGGTTCGAAATAGACCTACAATCCAGCCAGGACTGTTCACATAGCAATATTAGCCTATAATAGCCTTAGAAAACAAATAAAATCACCAAAAAGTTTCCATCAAAATCGACCAAAAATGGGGAAAAAGCCTGATGGTTAGCCCATGGTTTTTGGTCGAAATTGATCAAAAATAAATGGTTCGAAATAGACCTTCAATCCAGCCAGGACTGTTCACATAGCAATATTAGCCTATAATAGCCTTAGAAAACGCATAAAATCACCAAAAAGTTTTCTTCAAAATGACTCAAAATGGGAAAAAAGCCTGATGGTTTGCCCATGGTTTTTGGTCGAAATTGGTCAAAAATAAATAGTTCGAAATAGCCCTTCAATCCAGCCAGGACTGTTCACATAGCAATATTAGCCTATAATAGCCTTAGAAAACGAATAAAATCACCAAAAATGTTTCTTCAAAATGACCCAAAAATGGGGAAAAAGCCTGTGATGGTTAGCCCATGGTTTTTGGTCGAAATTGGTCAAAAATAAATGGTTCGAAATAGACCTTCAATCAAGCCAAGACTGTTCACATAGCAATATTAGCCTATAATAGCCTTAGAAAACGAATAAAATCACCAAAAATGTTTCTTCAAAATGACCCAAAAATGGGGAAAAAGCCTGTGATGGTTAGCCCATGGTTTTTGGTCGAAATTGGTCAAAAATAAATGGTTCGAAATAGACCTTCAATCCAGCCAAGACTGTTCACATAGCAATATTAGCCTATAATAGCCTTAGAAAACGAACAAAGTCACCAAAAAGTTTCCATCAAAATCGAACAAAAATGGGGAAAAAGCCTGATGGTTAGCCCATGGTTTTTGGTCGAAATTGATCAAAAATAAATGGTTCGAAATAGACCTACAATCCAGCCAGGACTGTTCACATAGCAATATTAGCCTATAATAGCCTTAGAAAACAAATAAAATCACCAAAAAGTTTCCATCAAAATCGACCAAAAATGGGGAAAAAGCCTGATGGTTAGCCCATGGTTTTTGGTCGAAATTGATCAAAAATAAATGGTTCGAAATAGACCTTCAATCCAGCCAGGACTGTTCACATAGCAATATTAGCCTATAATAGCCTTAGAAAACAAATAAAATCACCAAAACGTTTCCATCAAAATCGACCAAAAATGGGGAAAAAGCCTGATGGTTAGCCCATGGTTTTTGGTCGAAATTGATCAAAAATAAATGGTTCGAAATAGACCTTCAATCCAGCCAGGACTGTTCACATAGCAATATTAGCCTATAATAGCCTTAGAAAAAAAATAAAATCACCAAAAAGATTTCTTCAAAATGACCCAAAAATGGGAAAAAAGCCTGATGGTTTGCCCATAGTGTTTGGTCGAAATTGGTCAAAAATAAATGGTTTGAAATAGACCTTCAATCAAGCCAAGACTGTTCACATAGCAATATTAGCCTATAATAGCCTTAGAAAACGCATAAAATTACCAACAAAAATTCTTCAAAATGACCCAAAATGGGGAAAAAGCCTGATGGTTAGCCCATGGTTTTTGGTCGAAATTGGTCAAAAATAAATAGTTCAAAATAGACCTTCAATCCAGCCATGACTGTTCACATAGCAATATTAGCCTATAATAGCCTTAGATAACGCATAAAATTACCAACAAAAATTCTTCAAAATGACCCAAAATGGGGAAAAAGCCTGATGGTTAGCCCATGGTTTTTGGTCGAAATTGGTCAAAAATAAATAGTTCAAAATAGACCTTCAATCCAGCCATGACTGTTCACATAGCAATATTAGCCTAAAATAGCCTTAGAAAACGCATAAAATTACCAAAGAAATTTCTTCAAAATGACCCAAAATTGGGAAAAAAGCCTGATGGTTAGCCCATGGTTTTTGATCGAAATTGGTCAAAAATAAATAGTTCGAAATAGACCTTCAATCCAGCCATGACTGTTCACATAGCAATATTAGCCTATAATAGCCTTAGATAACGCATAAAATTACCAACAAAAATTCTTCAAAATGACCCAAAATGGGGAAAAAGCCTGATGGTTAGCCCATGGTTTTTGGTCGAAATTGGTCAAAAATAAATAGTTCGAAATAGACCTTCAATCCAGCCATGACTGTTCACATAGCAATATTAGCCTGTAATAGCCTTAGAAAACGCATAAAGTCACCTAAATTTTTCTCCAAAATGACCCAAAAATGGGAAAAAAGCCTGATGGTTAGCCCATGGTTTTTGGTTGAAATGGGTCAAAAATAAATGGTACCAAATAGGCTCTAAATCCACCTAGGACTGTTCAAGGAGCAATAATAGACTATATTAGCTTTAGATAGAAATCATACAAAATCAATAAGAATTTTTCCTTCATAATAACCCAGAAATGGGACAAATCCCTTATGGCTAGCCCTCAATTTTTGATTTGACTATGGTATTTTTTCACATTAACGATATCGAAGATTTATAATGTTGGGTAAAAATGATAAAATGTTAAGACCTCCATCTTTGAGAGTGCTCGGGTGGCAAAGTGGTTTAATCCTAGGGCTTATAATGTTCGGACCATAGTTCGACTCCTAGTAATGTAACACTTTTAATTTCTTAGATTTAAAATGTTTGGTAAATATTATATAAAAGTAACACCTCTCTCATTTGGAATGCTCGCTTAGTCTTTCTGAGTTGCAAAACTTTATTCCTACAGAATATTTTTTCTTTAAAGGACTTAAGTATAAGGATAGAGTAAGACCTCCTTTCTCAAGCATATTTCAATTAGGGTAATAATTCTATTTCTTATTCCTTTTCAGGTTCATAACAGTTCTAGCTGCGAATTAGAACTAATTTCTATCGAGTTCACGTCAGGCCTTGGACACCGACATTGTAGAACGATGGTATCATTTTAACCTTCAATTTTTATAGAAAATGTATAAAAACTTACAGCACTAAAACACATATGAACATTACGAATAAGATACCTCAGCAAGCAAAATCCTAGACTTTCCTGCGGCAATAACATTAAATACCTGAATTGATCAAAATCTTACACGCATTAGGTGCTAGTTACAAATTTTACTTAAATTACAAAAATACAGACTAAATGGCTTGATGACTGCCTGACATATAGAGAAGTGCAACAAATACACCAGTATTAATTTTAAAGGAAAATCAGTCCTTTCAATTTTTAAGAGAAGCGACAGTACTTTAACTTTTTAAGAGAAATGTCAAGAAAGCCTTCTCTTTCTCTTTAAAATGACCGTGCTTGTTGTTGAGAAATGTTGAACTGTTAAAGAGAAATGACAGTGCTTTTCTCCTAGGGTAGGAGTTTGAATTTTCAAGATATATAATACAAAAGAAATAAAAGTGATACAAAAGAAATACCTCTCTCAATAACATTGCTTGTTTGGCCAAGTGGTCTAAGCCGATGGCTGAAAATAATCGAACCCCAGTTCAACTCCTCGTTTGGTAAAACTTTCGATTTCAAAGATTATAATGATGGATAAATATGATACAAAAATTGATACCATTCTGATCAAGAAAGCTTCAATGACAGAGTAACATAAGCCAACCAACGGCTGTAATTGTTCGAACCACAATGCGATTCTTTGTGAGGTAAGACTTTTGACTTCTAAGATTTGTAATTTTTGGTTAAAAATGATACAAAAATAATACCGCTCTCACCAACAAAGATATTCCAATAGCAGTTCGATTCTTTTTAAGGTAAGATTAATTTCTAAGATTTGTAATGTTGGTAGAAATGATACAAAAGTAATAACTATCTCATAATAAAGGTTTAGATGGCCGAGTGGACTAAGCCATGGACTTCAGATGTCCGGACCGCAGTTCGATTCCTCGTAAGGTAAGACTTTTGATTTCTAATATTTATAATGTTTGGTAAAAATGATACAAAAGTAAAACCTGCTTCAATAAGAAAGCTCGGGTGGCCGAGTGGACAAAGCCATGAACTTCAGATGTTCGGACCGCAGTTCGACTCCTTGAAAGATAAGACTTTTGATTTCTAAGATTTATAATATTTGGTAAAAGTGATACAAAAGTAAAACCTGTTTCAGTAAGAAGCCTCGGGTGGCCGAGTGGACATAGCATTGGACTTCCGATGTTCGGACCGAAGTTCGACTCCTCATAAGGTAAGACTTTTGATTTCTAAGATTTAAAATGTTTGGTAAAAATGATACAAAAGTAAAACCTGTCTCATCAAGAAGGCTCGGGTGGCCGAGTGGACTAATCAATGGACTTCAGATGTTCAGACCGTAGTTCGACTCCTCGTAAGGTAAGAATTTTGATTTCTAAACTCTCAATCAAAAATGATATCAACTTCAACACTCTCCTGTCGGCGGCAGGGATGGCCGAGTGGATAAGTCACTCGATCAGCAAGCGAAGGTTCCTGAGTTCGAAACCAACAGACGGAGAGAAGGTAAGTCGGAAGATGAAGGAGGAGAAAAGGTGAGTCGGGAGAGAAGGTAAGTCAAAGGAGGGGAGTCGGAGAAGGAGGAGAAGAAAGATAGTTGGAAGAAAAAGTGAGTAGGAAAAGAATATTATTAATATTGATTAAAGCTCATGCAAAGATTAAAACTCTTTTTCTCTTACTCCGACTCTTCTTCTTCTCTGACTCCCCTCCTTTGACTCACCTTTTCTCCCGACTCACCTTTTCTCCTCCTTCTTCCGAATCCGCTCCTTTCTTCCGACTTACCTTTTCTCCGACTGTTGGTTTCGAACTCAGGAACCTTCGCTTGCTGATCGAGTGACTTATCCACTCGGCCATCCCTGCCGCCGACAGGAGAGTGTTGAAGTTGATATCATTTTTGATTTACAGTCTAGAAATCAAAATTCTTACCTCACGAGGAGTTGAACTACGGTCTAAACATCTGAAATCCATTGATTAGTCCACTCGGCCACCCAAGCTTTCTTGACGAGACAGGTTTTACTTTTATATCATTTTCACCAGACATTATAAATCTTCGAAATTAAAAGTCTTACCTTATGAGGAGTCGAACTGCGGTCCGAACATATGAAATCCATTGATTAGTCCACTCGGCCACCCGTGCTTTCTTATTGAGACGTGTTTTACTTTTGTATCATTTTCACCAGACATTATAAATCTTAGAATTTAAAAGCATTGCCTTACCAAGACTCGAACTACGGTCCGAGCATCTGTAGTCAATGGCTTAGTCCACTCGGCCACCCACACTTTCTTAATGAGACAGGTTTTACTTTAATATCATTTTTACCAAATATCGTAAATCTTAGAAATTAAAAGTCTTACCTTAGGAGGAGTCGAACTACGGTCATAATATCATTAATAATAGCCTTAGCCCAGTAGGCCATCCAAGCTTTCTATTTATTAACGGTATCATTTTTGAATCATTGTTGCCAAACATTATAAATCTGAGAATTCAAAAGTCTAACCCTACGAGAACTCGAACTAAGGTCAGAATGATTACAACCCTAGCCTTAGTCACCTTGGCTATCCAAGGATTTTTGATGAGAGAGGTCTTTCTTTTGTATCATTTTTACCAAAAATTATAAATCTCAGAATTTAAAAGTCTTACCTTACCCGGAATCAAACTGTGGTCCGAAAATTCCCAGCCATTGGCTTAGTCTACTCGATTGTCGAAGCTTTCTTGGTGAGATTGGAACTGCTTTTGGATCATTTTTACCAAACATATTCTAAAGCCTAAAGAAAAATGAATATGGTTTTATCAATTATGGTTCATATTATTTGTTTTTGATATTTCTCCAGTGCTAAGACCAGAGTAAGGTTTCTTATAGAAAATGTGTGTAGATTCTGAAGTCTCTGACAAATATGCAATCCAACAGGCCGAACTTTGCGACCCGAGGATCAGGCAATGCTTGCTGAAAGAAGAAGTATCATCTAAAGTTAATCATAATCCGAAGTTTGGAAATCAAAATACTTGCCATGCGACGAGTCGAACAACGGCCCAAAAACGTACCTTTCAAGGACTTGAACTGCGATCCAGGCACCTATTCAACTTAGCTTAGTCCACTTGCCCAACCAAGCTTTGTTAGTAAGGGATGTGTTACTTTTGTATCATTTTTAACTTTATATTATAAATCGCAAAAATCAAAAGTCTTACTTTACGAGGAATCGAACTGTGGTACGGACATTTGCAGTCATCAGCTTAGTCCACTTGGCCAACCAAGCTTTCTTAACAATGGAGGTAATAATTTGTGTCACTTTTACCAAATACTATATATCTTAGAAATTTAAAGTCTTACCTTGCCCAGAATCCATGTACAGGTCGAATATCTTAATCTCTTGGATTAGTCAAATGGGTCATCCCAGCTTTATTGATGAAAGAAGTGTCATATATGATGAAAGAAGTGAAAGTACTGTTATATACGCAACTTCAACTTGTAAGGAAATTTCCTTCAAAGTAAAAGCACTGTCATTGGTTTTGTACAATTTAAGGATAAGAATAAGACATGGAATAATAAAGAATTTTACTCCAAGAGTTTTTTAGACTCGAAGAAATTCTCTAAAGAGTTCCAGAATTCAAACATCTTCATTCGTAATTAAAAATGTGTATTTTCGATCTGAAGTTGGTATATTAAAAAATCAGGCTAAAGTTTATCCAAGAAAACGATCCTTCTGATTCGTAGGTAGGGAAACCAATGAGAAAGTGCAACCCATTCCCTATCTTGCGGTCACAATGTCTACAAAAGTGCGATTTTACATTTCGCTGGGTCAATAATCCCATCCTTCTGTCTTCAAGCAATGATCATCGTAATTTGGATATTGTTCATCCATTATTTCTCATTAACTAATACATGGTTTAATGGTTTTTTAGGGATAACCCTTTACGTACCATTTTTAATGATTAAAGATACAGGGGCGGATCCAGACGGTAGCAACGGTTGCAGCTGCAACAGTCAGATTTCTATATTACACAGTGTCACACATAACTAGAAAAAAATCTTTAAAAAAAGCAAGGCAAAACCATTTTGATTTTTCCATAGCGAAGAAAATAAAGAAAATCAATATTTCTTGTAAAATGTAAAGGTTAAAAAGCACAAACCCTATAATTTTCTTAATTCTGCAACAGTCACTAAAACAGCTGGATCCGCCCATGAGATATGATTTTAAAGTGTATATAAGAAGAGGTCGAAGGGAGTTTCCAATCTCTTATTTGTACTACGAAAAAGAATTTTTTTCATGCTCTCATTAATTTTAAAAGATCCAGTCTGACTGTCAAATTACCTTCCAAGATACTAGCTCTAAAACCGTGTATTGCAGAAGAGATTCAAATCAGTTATGACTTTAGTGTTTTATGTAAGCGAAAGACTTCGAAAAATTTATTTACACAGGAATTTCAATATACTTGAGAAGAAGCAGGAGTTGGAAAATAAATCGAGATAATTGTGAAAATGAAAATGATCTGAGTCTCGAACCAACGACCTCTAGATTGGTCCTTCTCGGGTCATTTTCATTCTAGCGAATTATCACAACTTACTTTACGAATCCTGCTTAACTTCACAAGTATGCAAAAATTCCTATGTAAATGAATTTTCCGAAGCTTTTGCTTATTACATGGATTGAATCGCAATATGAATTGTAATCCTGAATGGGAATATTTTTATGGTCTTTTCTAGACAGTGGATCTGGTGTATTACCCTTCTTCCTTCTGGACGGTTGGCCAACATAATCATTTCTGTATAGCCAGAAAAATCGGAACCATAATGAAACGAACACATAGATACTACTTAAGCTTTTCGTCTGACACTCAACAGAGTAATACGTCAGAAAGAGAACGAAACAGAAACCTAACTGATTTATATACCCAGATGTTGATCGAAATAGGCCAATCAGAAAAGAGGTGAATGGTTGGTATGGTGTGGGAAAACCAATCAACACCCACGATACAGTGATTGGTTGATTGGTTTTCCCACACCATACCAACCATTCACCTCTTTTCCGATAGTCGAATTTCGATCCACATCTGGGTATTTGCTAGGTCTCTGTTTCGTTCTCTTTCTGACGTATTACTCTGTTGAGTGTCAGACGAAAAGCTTAAGTAGTATCTATGTGTTCGTTTCATTATGGTTCCGATTTTTCTGGCTATACTGAAGTTCTGTACCATCCAAAGACTGTTCTATTATAATCATTTCTTTATGCTACAGCGTTATAGAGTTAGGATTTATTACAGAATTTCCGAATGATCAAGCTTAAGCCCTAACGAGTCTGGTGATGTGTATTCCAAGATATGTTTAATTTAGTCATCTGTTGTACAGTTTATCTGTATACTTTAAAGGTAACGACCAATGTCTGCTCGGACTAACGTATTTACAAACCTGTTTACTCTTTAGAGAGGTTTAAGGAATGTGTTTTTCGATGTCACCTTCGTCCCAATATTTGTGACCAAGATTAAGAAAGGGTTCTCATATTTCTGATCCATATAACAAAATCGGTAAAATCAAATCTATAAAACAAATAACGAATCATAAAAGAGTAAAATCGAAAAGAGAAAACCTGTTTCTAAAATCAACCGCCATTTTGATCTCAGTCTCTTTCGAAACTTTACAAGCCTTCCAGTCAACTCTTTCTGGCATGTTCAGTAACTCTTCTGCAGCTAGCACCTCTCTGCAAAGCAAAAAAACCTTAAAAGTGTAAAATCTAGAACTGGAAAGGTTACTTTGGTTTATGTAAGACAACATTCTTGTCAGTTACAATATCAGAAAGAGATGGTGACTTTTGGTTTCTATTAGAACAGCAAGCAAATGAGAACAGAAACCATTACAGAGAATTGTCAACTAGTAAAACGTTGGATTTGCTCCTGACATTTCCAAACACCAGCTACACCTATATGAAATACCGTAAAAGCTCTATCAAACCCCCGGGATTGATTCAATTTTTGAGGTTCTAGAGGAAGGCTTATAAGAGTGGGTGCTTTTGAAAGAGGATTTTGAGAAGAAAGTTTTCGCTCTCAAGTATGTAAAGCTAGAAATTCGCAATATTACGATGGAATACATCCATTAGCTATTCCCAACTTTTCACAATTTACTTTGTAACCTTTCTTGTATGAAGAGGCGGGGGTTAATAGAGCTTTTACGATACCTGTTGTTCTTGCTGCAAATAGAGTTTATTAGCCAGTAGATCTTAGGTAACAGCCTAAACACTTGTTGCACGATAAGTTTTTCTGCAAGCCTAACCATAACACTAACTCTAACACAAACTTTTGATTGTGAATATTTTACAAATACTTTAGGTGTCAATTCAAACAATCGTTAGATTTTTATCTCTATGGCATTTTTTAGTTAATACCCGCATCATAGTACAGAGGTACAGAGTGATATCGATAAGAAACAAGAAAGGAGACTGGCTCTGGTTTTCTTTATAGGTGACATGAATTATCATCTCTAGCATTGCTTTCTCTATACCTGCAACATAGTGCTCTAGGTACAGAAGTACAGAGCGATATAGATACTGTAAGAAACAAGAAAGGAGACAAGAAAACAAGAAATTACCTTCCAAACTGCAATGGCATTTTGGACTTGACTCGATGAAGCAATCGGTCACCATTATCAAACTCAACAGTGAAGTACGGCGTTGTTTCTGATACAAGCTAAAAAATATTCATTAAAATATTTAGTCTTTTATCTCCTAAAATCATATAAAATAAAAAATATTTAGTCTCCCATAGTGTTATTTCTCACCATACCAATCATTCAACACCTTTCTGATTGGCAAGTTTTGATCCACATCTGTGTTTAATAATCCGTTAGGTTTCGTTTTTGTTCTCTTTCCGACGTTTTGGGCGGAGGGTCTTGGGAGGAAAAATATTTTGCTTTACGGGACAATGGATTATTTTTCTAATTTCTGCGAGCATATCAAAGAAATGGAACACATGGGAGTAGGTGTGATTCTAACAGTACATATCAATGCAGCAAGAAGCTATATGCAGTATTTGATTGTGATTAACAACTAACATACAATCAGCCAAATACAAAATGTTTCATGATATTCTTATCCTTTAAATAGCTTTTACATAGCTGACAATTTCCAACCATAATGGACCTAAAAAGCTCTATGGTTTGTGCAGATATCAGCTTTTAAATAACTGGTTTGAACCTATCCCCAATACACACAAGGCCATGATGGGGAGAGGGGTCAAACAATTACATTTTCTATGACCATTGGTGCTATGGTCCACTACATTTTCCTCCCCTGCTGAGAGTAAGTTGTTCGCGAGTGAGAGGAATAAGTTGGGCCTACTCCTATCTGAAAAGGTAGGTTAAGAGATACGAGCATTTATGTCACGGCTCCCACGTCAAAAATGGGTTCACAACGAATGAAGGAAAAATGAAATTAAAGATTTATTTCAATATAAACAAAAGAAATGTGAAATCAAAGATGGAGCAGAATGAACACATTAAAAGACAGACACGTCCTTCTGTTTACTCTGAGTTTCGTGCTTATGCACTCGTCAGACAGACTATACCAGCTTTATAATTGCTTTATACTCAAGTATATCGAGTACTATAGCCAGGTTAGGTAGTCTCTTCTCGAGTTAGATGAAATTAGAGATTGGTATTCCAAATAAATAAAGAAATATGAAAGTATTGATTGATAAAAGCTAAACCTCTTGAAGGTCTTTATCTACTGGAATTTCATGGAGTTCAAGATTTTGCAGCTGACCATAGGCCATGAACGATTCTTTTGCTTCTTCGGCTTTATCAAAAGGAATTGGGACAACCTGAATGGTGAGAGAGTGCATATATTCAGCGTCAGAAAGGGTTAATTTGGAACTAGGAGTTTCCTTTTTATCAACTGGGAAAACGAGACTGAACTTCTTGGGACTGGGATCTGGGTATGAAAAAGTAAATTGGCCTTATTAGGCACATCAATATTAGGAATATCTCTATTCTTCTCATTGGGATTGAGATTTTTGATTATTTCAGTGATTGAAATTGGATCAGCACCTCCTTTAGGATCCTCTCGTTCCATGCAATAACTCAACTAAGTGCCCAATCCTTGCAGAACTGCAGGTTTTTTTGAATACCTGTTTTCTCAACCTCCCAGCCACCCCTGCAGAACTGTATTCCTCAAAGTAAGAATTTCCCCTACAAGTGGAGAAACCAAACATGAGCAAAAATTTCCAACGACGAAAACGTTTGGGGGACATACGATCGAAATCCACACGGAACCATATCCATTGTTTACGCACGCACGGTGGCCTAGGAATGCAATGGAGGGACAAATTTAGGATTAAGGCCTAAGGGCTCGAGACTTTTACCGGAAATCAAAAGGAAATACTGTTAGAGCCAAAAGTATTAGAATAATGCAGACAAAACCATCTCACTGCACTCTGGATTAGGGCAGTCTAAACATTATCATAATTTTTGCATTTCATGAAACTAAAACTCATCAATTTGGTAAAGCAATTGAACCAAAATATTTCTTTTTTTGCAGAAGTCTCATTGTTTCTAATTTGCTAATCATTTCACAGAAGTTAACTCAGAAATAAAGCGACGAACCTGAAGTTGCAAATGCTGCGTGTAGAAATTCCTCTCAAAAATGACCAGCGACTTTCCTTTCTTTCTGAACATCTTTCGCAGTGCTTGTTTGAATCTTTGCAAAGTTAAGACAAATATTTTCAGCAATCTTCAGAATGAAATTGATATTGGAAAAGGGCAAAAGCTATAATCAACAGTTGTTCTTGGAATTACGATTTCCTGGCGGATTTTAGAGCTGTTAGTTTGTTATTTTAGGCAAAATATTAACCAACTAAGATGTTGTGGACCCAAAGTCCAGTTGCTTATTGAAAACCGGTTGACCTGTCTAGTTGATGAATAGTAGGACAAAGGCTTGTCAAGAAAAACCATTCCAAATGTAGTGTTAGAAACAGCCTTAATGAGACCGCATTTACTCCAACGAAAAGGATACTTTTCAAGTTCCATAAGCGTTTCCTGCAAGATGAAATCGTTTTCTAATATGAAAATGGAGAAATATCTGCATGGGTAAAAATAAAAGTTTCAATAAGCACCTACAACAGGAATTAAAGAGAATAGCAACCACACATTTTGTTTGCACTTCATGTGAAGTAAATGCCACGAAAACTTTCACTGCCTAACCAGTTTATTTACTCGTTTGCAGATGGACGTAGAAAAAGGATCAGATCAAATTATGGATGCAAAGAACGTTTGGGGTGTCAAAATTGGGTTCCCTGCTCTATTGATGAATTTCAAGAAATTCACAGCCGTCGAAACATTTTTGTACCCGTGCATTTAATCCAAACATTATGTATGCCCTTTTTATATCAAAATAGTGCCCCTATATTTCTTTGTTAAAATGTAATTTTTCTGTAAATTTCAGTAGAAAAGAGGTATGTAAGCTAAAGCAGCTGTTTTAACGTACAAAATGTTTCAAACAGTATGAATTCAGATCCCTGTAGCAATTTTGGCACATTCCTTGAAAAAATGCCCCTTTTCCACATGCCGCTCCACTTTTTAGTACCCCAAATACCCCCTGTATATCATTCACAAATCGTTCAATATTCACAAATAAATTTTATATCATTAGATTTCCCATGGTCTTCTGATAGTAATAGTGCACAATATATGTAAATTGGAGCAAAATTCTGACAATTTCACAGAGTTATTTAGTTTGAGAAGAAGCAGGGTTTGGAAAATCAATCAAATTAATTTTTGAGAATGAGATTGAGAAATTGACCCAAGAAGGATTTGAACTAAAGACCACATTTGGTGCATCAGTGTTCTGTCAAAGAAGCTATCTATATAGTAGAGATTTAGTCGACAAACCCGAGCCACATCATTCTCACAAAGCGCACCGCACTTACCAAAAGTAGGGACAAACCTGTTCCGGAATCTTTAGCAAGTACATCTGACCTACTAAAGGGCGAAGTTTCTCCAACACTATGAGGAGTATCACAGTTCAAACAATTGATAGCATGGAAGAAGTTCACTTGAGAAATGCTTAGTTGGTATAGTACTGATATGCCAAATCAGTGGTTGCGGGTTCAAATCCTTTTCCATCGTCAAAAATCAATTCGATTAGTCATTTTGTTGAGTGATAAGATGTTGCTTTTGCTCTCATCCATAGAGCAATGATATGCCAAAGACGGTCTATCATACTAAATACCGCCAAAAGTTCTTGCTTTAAACCGTCCATCCTGGGCCATTTTTTTCTCATTAACCGCTTTCAATTGTGCGTCAAAAGTAATCCTAGATCCACAAAATTGCCAAACTGTTATAGACTCTAAAGAAGATATAAACTGTTACTTACGTCAGGTAGAACAGCAGTCGAGTTGTAATGATGAATCGGGCATACTAACACGTGGTCGGCCGTCAGTCCCCCCTTTGCCAATGCTAGATAAGTCTGAAAATGTTCAAAGGACAAAAAAGATTTCAGAGGTAGAAAAAATGAAATTAACAATTAATGCTTTTACTAATTTATATTTAGATGGCTACCCAACCAAGCTATTCAATAATTGTTGAGGCTTTTTATTAAACAGTATCTACTGCAACATAACAAAAAAAAGCGAGACAGCAACAAAGCAAGATGACACACAAAGAAGAAACGTAGCTGGATAAAATATTATATAGAGTCCCTTAGCCATGAATGGAACGATTCGCATTTGTCGGACATTTGACCGAGCAAAGTAAAGTCTAAATTTGAAGGAGTTTGGGTTTGATTATTTAAGAAAAACGGGTGAAAATATCTTGCTGATACAATATCTTGTTTCTTCACCGTTTTTTTATGTTTGGATAATTACTAGATATCTTGTTACAACCATTTTGAAAATTAGCAGTTCGAAATAAAAATACGCACGTTCGAAATGTCTTGTCTTTTTTTAACCACTCTAACTTTTATTGTCTTTTTTCTGTCTCCCGTTAATGAAAACGAAACAAAACTCAACGACATGTTCCTTCTCCTTTTAAAAGTTGGTTTCTCGAGAAAATTGACTCATTTCGTGTGATGCTTTTATCACGGGAGCTATTTACCGGAAGCTACGTGATTGGCCTATTTTTTTGTTGAGTGGAACGACTGCGTTTCGTCCACGTTCAAAGGCAGAGTTGACTGAAAATGTGTCACGTGTGATACAATTCATTCAAGGAAAACAATCGAAAGCAAAACTAGGGGAAAGCAAAGACATTTCAGAAACACAAAATAGCTACTGAATTTGTTTACACCCTTTTTTATAAGAAAAAGTTTATAAGAACACGAGCCTCCGATTTTCCAAAACTCCAGAACAAGCTAAGAACAAACCGAGGCTGACCATTTAAGGTCAATATAAGAATTATGCGAAATTGCCATGAAACTGAAAAAAAATTACAAAACAAGCAGATTGACAGCACACGGATATATCAGATGGTATATAAATATTCGTATTACATACAACAGTTTTGTCCATCGGAACAGCTTAGAACTTCTTGCAGTGAGGGTTTCTTATAACTCCCCGTGAAACTTAGTGCAAACTTAGCCCCGCGCTTCAGGTTAATTTCTATCGTTCCATTCATGGCTAACGGCCTGAGTTTTCACAGACAAAAGTAGTACTCAGTTATGACGTTCTAACAGAAAGACGAAAGAACTCATTGAAGTGGAATTATATGCGAGTAAAGATCATGCAATAACGAACATATCTATGATAGTTTGTTTTAATTCTCATGCATGAATGGACTGTGAAAAACTATTTATTTTCAAATCGTTCCATTCATGGTTAAGGGACTCTATATAAAAGTACTGTCAATATTTCGCCCTGGCATACAGGGCTTCTTCAGGACTAGATTTACAAACGAATAAATGCGGGGCTATCACAGCTGGGAAATATAGCGGACCACAGCACCGATGGTCCCAGAGAGAATAATAGTTCCATATTTCATCTAGCGACCATCATTTAGGCTAAGTCTTTCATCTTGACTTCTGACCAAAATGGTTTAATCCCTCTCCCGTCACGGCTGGGTGTGTGAAACTCAATTATCTAAAAGAGATCTGTGCGTATTGCAGAGCTTTTTAGGCCCATTATGCTTTTAAGCTATTTTAAGGATAGGAATATCATCAAACTTTTTACAAATAGTAGATTGCAAAGTAGTAGTTGATCAACGGCAAACACTGCTCTTTACTACATTGGTAAGTACTGTGCTAGAATCACATTTACCCTCTAATCACCCTTTATGTTGTATTTTTCTTAATTTTTTGATATGCATGCAGAAATGAGAAAACTAATGCATAGTCCCAAAAAACAGAATATTGTTTCCACTCATGATCAAAATCAAAACCACTTACCAAATTCCCAACACTGATGACAAGGTGCTTCTCCACCTGAGGACTTCCCAAACAAAACCAACATGGTCCAGATAATGCAGCTGAAATACAAATGAATTCAAATGAATTTGCTACCAACAAGTCATTTTTAGTTTTGCTAATTATTACTTCATTTTTCCTGAAAAGCGTTCACTTTCAAGTAATAAATCCGATGCTAACACAAATATAAGTCAATCTAAATATTTGCTACAAACAAGAACGTAAGATTGCCTTAAAGAAATATAGCTTTACCTCTAGCCAATCAAAAGTTTTGGTGAACTAATACGGATAAAATAGGAGGCTAACCTGGTGACCATACACCTAGCGTCAGTTCTGATGGAGGCCAAATAGCCTTCAAAATATTGAAAAAACTGGTTATCGATGGCATTTTAATTCTTGGAGCTTTTAGTAGGTTTAACGCCACAAAATATCATACAAAAAACTCACTTTCCCTTTTGTGACCGCTGGAGCAAAATTACTAATATTTTGGTTAGTTAATGAGTTAGAGGTGGCATTTCAAAATTGATTCTTTGTCAATGAACGACTGAAATCAATATTCCCAAATTATTGCATTCAAAAAGATACGTACGTGGTCCTTTGGGTTGCTTCCGTTTTCCATCTCCAGTAGAATCTGCAAAAAAGTTCTTCGCATGAATATCAAACCTCTCTTTTTATTGTCAAAAGCAACTTTCAATCAAAAAGGCCGATTTGTTTCCTCAATTTAAAAAACCTTATTTGTTTAAAGCTCTGAACAACATGTTAGACTTCAAATAGATATGCTCACCATATTTCCGCTTTCTCGATTCATCCAGCTTCTTTTGATCGAAGAAAAACTGTTGCGAGTCAGCCTATCAAGTTAAAAGGTTATTAGAAACAAAAAAGTAATAATTAAGAAAAACGATTCACTACGTCTTGGCCCTGAAAATTGTCCCTTCTTTGTCCACCCTTGCAAAACAAAATGGTGCACAAGACAGAAGTGACGAGCCCAATTGGCAGGGGGGCTAAACACACACTGGGTAGCCATAGCCTAAGGGAAAAATATCAAACTCCATCCTGGCACAGTTATAAGTTCAACAGGACATGTACTCAAAGCCAAAAATTAGGTCTAATTTCATGTGGGAATGAAATCTTTTGGAACAACATGGCATGGTACCTGCCTGAGCTAGTGGTAGACCTTACACATGAAGAGAATCACACAATGATATTCTGTAACCTACGTTGGATCGTTTTCACCATAGTTATGGCTCAATGGATGGCCATTGAGACGTAATCCTCTTGATTGTTGGGTGCTTTTTCTTTGCCATACTTTGTTGCACACAATTACAATATCAAATAGAAAGGACGGTTACTTCATGGCTGGCTTTAGTGATTGACATGAACCAAACTGCAGTGAAAACAACCAAATTAATGTCATCTGGAATAAAAAAACTGTGAAATTGCATACCTGTTGGTCGTCACTTTGGTGTGAAAGGATTTTCTTGTATGGAAATTCAGACGTATCTTCTGGTTGTTTGATCAGCTCTTGTCTGTCTATATGTGTGAGTGGGCACAAGCTAAATGCGTAGAGGAACTGAAAAAAGCAGATAAATCTAGTGAAAGTCATTAGAAATTCCATATTAAGTAAGTATATGGTAAACATACTATCCTGCCAGAGGCGTGTGGGATTATTTCCAGCAGGGGCACGGGACCCCTACAATCCTAGCCAAAACCTCTTGAGACAAACCAAAAAATAGGCTCAATATGTAATACTCTTTATAAAAAATAGAGAAAAAAGCTCTCCCCCTTGCCCCCGTACAATTTTGGTCAAATTGGTTACCAGGGTATCAGGGAACAAAAATGCATATGAGTTGCCCAAATAACATTGAAATGGGGGTGAGGGGGAGGACGGCAAGCCAATAAGTTGTGTAATAAAGATTAATCTCAACAGTTTTGGCGAGGATTGTAGTTTAACGTCCCTCATTCAGGACAGGGTAGCGAGTTGTTAAGGCAGCACCTCAAAGGTTAACCATCCAAATGTTGATGTAACAAGCTTAACTGCATCTGCAGTAAGCAGGCAGCTTAAGCAGCTCTTCCTCTTAACCCACTATTTCTCTGTCCTAAAAATAAAAGGCTGTTTGGGCTATCGCTACCAGGATGGCAATTATTGTCACTGCCAAATAATGGCCCATTTTTCAAAACAATATAAAATCAAAATCCATATCTCACCTTTTTATTATCTTTATTCAAGAAGGGAGCCAGGCTGATGAACCTTGTTACGTGCTCTTGTTTACCAGCCAAAACTTTATGGTTCCTGATTAAAAAAAAAAGATTTTACCTTAGCCTAATTGTATAATTTTAACAAACTATCAGTAAAAATATCTACAAAAGACATTACGGTATGTTATTGTGCATCCCCTGTGGTTTAGGGTCAGAATTCATACGCCCTATTCCTGAGTGTCATAAGAGGTAAATAAAGTTTGTCTGGGGGCGAATCCATGGACAGGTTCCACCCCTGCTGGCTGAGGGTACAGCCGGAATATAAATTCTGTGTGTTAGACATTTTATCTGTCCACATTCTTGATTTGTTATTCAATTAATTTTCTTAACTATTCAATTCATTTTAATCCTTTATTATCTGTCTCCATTCTTAGTAAGTATGTTAATTTCTATCTTGCTAGCCGGCAAAAGGCCTTATCCTTAATTCCAGCAGGGGACATAGGACCCCTTAATCAATGTCCCTTTTGAAGGATGGTGGATCGGGTTGTGTAGTCAACACCTAAAAGGTCATCCAAGTAGATGTTGACCTCATACGACCAAGCTTCAGCTGCATATTGAGAACCACTTAAGCACCTCGGCAAGTAAAACTTCTCTACTAAAAATTATCTGAGAATCATAAGTTACCTATAAGGGGCTCTCTCGAAATGGTGATCTTCATGAGTTGTAAGATGATATCTTGGTTTTAGAGAAGAGGCACACATTGATATTAATTTTGAAGCATTAGAAACATCAAACTGAAAGAAAAAATTTTATTTCATATATCATTTCAAGTAAGGGATTGAACTTAAAGTTTGTAGGTAAAATGGTACTACTATAAGTAAAATATTGATCACGACAATTCGGCAAAAAGATGGCAGGTCTGTTCTCAGACAATGCATGATAGGAATTCATGATTGGTAAATATTTATCATCCATTTTGAGCGAGATTCAACAGTTGCAATTTGAATTTCTTGTTAATTAAATTTGAAACAGCCTTGCTAGGTGAAAATACTTTTCTCACACATAAACAGGAGCTGAAAAATAACCTTGCCCAGAAATAAGCATTTACAGCTGGGATTATATCAATATGAATAAAGCCTATTTCTTAACAAACCATTGATAATTAATATATAAATAGCATAATCATATGATGAAGAGACCCGATGTGCCCTTCCCATCATCAACTGCAATTCCTAAACTTGTGCATAAGAGGAAGTGTTCTAATCCAAATCATCTATATCATCCCATGAAAAACTGTTTACTTAAGCTGGTAGACTAGAAGAATGAAGGGTGATCAGAAAATTTGAGTCTAGCAGACCTTAAATGAACGTCAAACAAAAAAACATTCTAAAGATTCAATTAGAAATCAGTCACTGATCAGTCCAATGTGTTTACCTGGCAAAAACTTCTTTTTCCAGCTCAATTTCACAAAAAGGATCAACTAACAATCTGACTTTGGAACTTAATGATTAAATCATAATCGGAGGTAAAAACTTTTTCCCTTTTTTGACTTGGAAAGTTTTGATGAGAACAGAAGTTTTTCTCTTCATAAAAATTCAAATATCCAATAAAGTGAATAAGTAAGTAAGTATGTCTAATTAACATGCTAAGCTAGGGCCTCATTACCAGCAGTGGCACATAACTCCTAATTTAATGTTTGTTCTGAAGGCCAGTTGAGTGAATTGTTTAGCCAACACCTTGAAAGTCATCAATCCAAATGTTGACCAAGCTTAACTGCAGCTTCACAAAGCATACAGCCTAAGCCGCTTGGTCACTCACCCCACTGTAGTAAGGCTAAGAAAACTTCAGTTACCATAAAACAAAATTCGGCTATTTTCCAAATAAAAGCTTAATTTAGCCACATATTGATGGACAGAAAATAGCCAGTCATTGTATATCCCTAATAAAGCCAAAGTATGTATCTGCAATATCACAAAAATACACAACAAACTATCTGGCTTGAGCTAAATAAAATTGATGTGTATTTTCTTGATAGGCATATTACATCGATTGGGACTTACATTTTGGACTTACATTAGATGCCGTATATTGGGTGATATCTCTTGGCCAGACTGAAGTGAGGAAAATATCAACTCCCACAAACTTCTCATCCTCGGATATTCTATTCAAAAATGATTCAATTTCTGATTTTTGAAAAGTGCAGCTTGTCTTGTTTGTTGCTGTGTACTGCTCTCCACTGATGTAGGCAATTTGTAATCCAGACATTGAGGTGTAAAGCCCTTTCTTCCCTGTAAAACAGAGGTATCAGTGCTCAATTGCTTTTATTGATCACCACAAGCTAGGAAAAAGTAGAAAATTGGAGTCCCATTATTAACTGCGCAAACCAATGGGTCAAGACATTGGCCTAAATAACTAGGTAAACGCATTCACATATAAGATTTGTATAGTTCAGACTGAAAATTTGGCTGTAATTATAAGGTGGCTGTATTAATGGGGCCTTTTTCATAAGATTTTGTATAGTTTAGACTGAAAGTTTTGACAGCAATGAGGTGGCGGTATCAACAGTGTGGCTATAAGGTAGGATCCACTGTATAGGCAAACGATTATATCAAGTATTCTCACTAATACGCTTCCACCAGGTCTCTTATACTAAATTTATCTGTTAGGAATTGTGTTGAAATAATAGATCATTCCGCAACAAAGGTAGAACTCATTTCATGCAATGTATGCCTTTTTGGTAGCTTCGGCTGTTATTGGAAACATGCATCGTCCATTATGTGGTTGCTAGATCTATGATTCAGATTCTCAAACTATTTTGAAGTTCTTAACAATAAATCAATACACAATAAATACCAAGATATGTGATGTTAGGACAAAGTTCTCCCCCATCTTCATCAACACTTTTATAAAATTCAAGTTCATCTTTTGATACTGGTCCCAAAACGTAGACTGGTAAAGGTGCTGAAATGTAAAAAAATATAATCGGATATAAAAAATCATGATACTCCTAAAACAACATCAGGTGCTTTTTCCCTTTTCGAAGTAATGTTCTTAAGTAGCCTTTTGATTTTACGGAAGTAGAATGTGCCTATCCTAGCTATAGTGCTCAATATAAACCCAAAGCATAGAGCCATTGCACAGAAGAATTTAACACCAAAAAAACATTTTTTCTGTTACTCAGAGTTTCGTGCTTGTGCACTCCTCAGACAGACTATTCCAAAAGCTTTTACTATTAATTTCTACATAGAACTATTGATCAAAGACTTTTCTATTATTTTAAGCAAAAATAGAAAAATTATCAAGAAAACCATTGACAGGCCCGAAGAATAATTTGAAATAGCATTTAAGAGTACCTTTGATTTGTTCATTTTTACATAGCTCCCATTCTTTGACACAAGCGTCTGACATGGCAAAGAACTGACCAGGACAGAGAACAGCCTGCCAATAAAAAATATCTATTTTTTTCAAATATCCATTTAATCCTTTGAAATAAAGTTGAAATCATTACAAAAAGAAAAAAATGCTTCCAAAAATATTTTTACGAATCAAAAATAAGAAAACCACCTAATGTATGAAGACTTATTGCATTGCAGTAATATAACATTGAACCTCTTAAAGTGGCCACTTGTATAAGCAACCATTGATTAGAGAAGGCAACTCCTCAGAGGTTAATCTGCTGTTATAGGAAAGTATTTTGGCCTCAAATTAGTGGCTGTTACTTGGAGATGTCCACTATTGGGCAGTCTGTTTCTTGAGCAAAATGCTATGCGAGTTGTCAATCGCACGCATTATTTTTGTGATGCGTGCGTTTCACACTAGTTGGTAAATTGACAAAGATAACAAATTAAACCAAAACTCAAATAATCTTCAATATACCAAATATATTTAACAGTCTTTGGATGGTACAGAACTTCAGTATAGCCAGAAATATCGGAAACATAGCGAAACGAACACATAGATTACTTAAGCTTTTCATCAGACACTCAACAGAGCAATACGTCAGAAAGAGAACGAAACAGAAACCTAACTGATTTATATACTCAGATGTGGATCGAAATAGGCCAATCAGAAAAGAGGTGAATGATTGGTATAGTGTAGGAAAATCGATCAACACCCACGATACACTGAGCTGACCAATGAATAGATTACTTTAAGAGTCCTAAGACGAAAACGAACTCTTTCTTTCTACGCAATAGGGGATCCCTGGTTTTTATGTGGACTGATTCCAAAATACCTAAGTGAAAGGTAGATCTTGCTCTGCCAATTATTTCAAAACAATTCTCACTGTAGGCTTTAGCACACTCATGTTTAAGTGATCTTTTTGGTTTTGAGGCGCGAGATGGTGGTTCTCGTTGCGGCACAGTTTTTTGGCATATGCTAGGCGGCACGTGTTGTTTAACCCCATCACATAACCGCTGAGTTGTGTGACCTACGTACCTGGCATCACACCAGCACGAGTATTCATATACTTAAGGCTGTTTTGTGTGTTAGGCACCCTTTCCTTGCGGATAGATGGAATTATTTTTCTATAGGAGAAGACAAGACTGGGGCTGACCGTGGCGTAGCACTTAGTTATGGCTTTCTTAATTTGTTTTTCAAATTGCAAGGAGACGTTGCCAATGTAAGGCAATTTTAGATAAACAAGGGCACTTTTGTAGACCAATCTTTTTGTCAGCAGAGAATCCTGCGATTTTATTACGAAAGCAAGCCGAAATGAGATCTTCTGGATATCCATTGTTGATGAGGATAGATTTGATTTTTGCCAATTCTAAATGGAGTTTTGGTTCGGAATAGATCATAAGTGCCCAGTGAACCGAGGTGTTAAGTTGATTTTGATTTGAAAGCTGAAATTCTTTAACCACAGTGTAATTATGGGATTATCCCATTCAAAAGAAGTGCCATCTGACAATTGGGGTCATGAACCTGCCAGACACAGATTTATCAACATGACCATTAAGTCATTGAAAATATTTCAGAAAATCTACGAAAAGTACAATTTCATGTGAGCGATTTTTCGCACTCATTATTCACCTCATGCGTGTGTGGATGCGTGTGCGTGCGATCGCACGCATTAAAAGAAACAGACTGATTGGGTTTGAATCTAGTTTGAAATGAAACATAACAAAAGTTTTCTATTCACTGCAATTGTTTGTTTCGTTACTAAGCCTTTGAGCATCAAAATCCCAGCCAAAAAGACTGGACATTTCATCAAATATTGATTGACTTTTGTAGAAATGTGAATATAAAATTTACCTCAAAAGGACCATTCTTCTTCTTGATACTTCCAATCTTTTTGAAAAATTTGGTAAACTGGCCTTTTACACTTCCACAAACCAGTCTGCAAAAATGATGCTTCTAATTAAATTTGATAGTGATATGGAGAATTGATATTATTAGAAATATCAAATTTTAGTACAAACTATTTGACTATTCTTTCCTAGTCATCCTTGGTTCAAAATTAAGTCATTGTTAATACATTTGGTCTTATGAAGGCTGTTTCAGACAGAATATTTGGTATGATAGTCACCAATTATCATGACAACACTTTCAGTGACAAGCTGATCCGACCTTAGCATAACAAGCTCATCTGACAAGTGCAATAGGTAGGGAAGGAATCTACATTTCATAATGCCTGATAATGGGAGATGGGTCTCTCCTTTCCTAAATGCTTGCAATGATAAAGGGGTGACTACCTATCATGTCATATTGTACATTAAGCTCATGTATCTCACTTCATAAAAACACACACAAATCAACAATACATATGATTAGGAAGACAGATTAAGAGTTTCAAGATGAAAAAAATTCTCTAAACTCATATTGAATCTCTACTAACTAAGCTACCAATGAAAGCAATTCGTTTAATCAAGCAGCCCAAGCCATATTTTGTACCAACACTCACAGGGGCGGCGCGCAGCTTTTTCGAGTAGGTATTCAGAATTTGGAAAAAAAGATTTGTTGGGGGGTGGTACGATCCCCCTCTAGAAAGCTTGGGCCATGCGCTGTGCAGCACTGCGCAGAAAATATCAATCAGTTTTTTTAAAGGCTTTGTTGGAAGGTTTCTTACGAAAATTTATAATGCAAATCGCAAATATCAGCGTAAGTTCAAGCCTGATCACAGCAGCAGGGCAGTAGGGCAGCAGCCCCTGCTACTCAAATGTCCTCCTCAGCTCATATCGGCTTCAGGCCCATCCAGGGGAGCCATCAAAAGGCTGAGGTATTCGAAGTTGAACCTGAATACCTGCCGTCAAATTGAACAATGTAGGCCAAAATGACAAAATACCTATAACTAGCAGCTTTTTTGTATTTATATTCATTGATTCAACTGTCTTTGGCTTACAATTTTAGAAAGTATTTTATCGCACATTTTTAAGATTTCCGTGTATCTGAAGTTGCTTATTTCTATCCCTTCCTATTCCTCAGGCAACTCAATTTCAATAGTTATATCGTTCATACAAGCTAGGCCAAGGCCAACAGAAAGACTTTCCTTTTCCATGTCTCATTTGCCACCATATATTCATGAAAAACCACTCTTAGAGTGGAGAGAGAGATTCTCCAGTTCTTTCCTGCTGTTTTATTTTGAGAAAAGGTACTGCCTTGAGCAAAATTCACAAGAAGAGAGGCCACGTTTTGGTCAAGGTATTCAGATCCAATCTGAATAGGTCGAAGCCAAAGCGCCCTTCAAAATGATAATCTGATACAATAGCGGTCTATTGTCGTCGACGTCATTTTCTTTTTGAGAAAACAAAGCCGCTGTATTCAGAATTTTCTCGAATAGGTTGACCCTGGTGACATATCGGATGTCAAAATTTCTTTACCACAGCAATCATCACATCATTGGAATGGATTTTACAGTAAATATTTCTTTGTCTTTGAAAGGAAGCCCGAAAGTTGTTAAGGTGGATGCTGTTAAGGTGGATGTTCAATTTAAAATCAATCAAAAGAAAAGTCTTAAATTAATTTCCGAAGCAAAAAATTTTTTTCCATCGCTGGAAAAAACAGGTATTTGTGAATACCTTGAATACCCCCAAGCGCCGCCCCTGTATCCTTCCCATTTTTAATCTTGCAGTTGTGTGCAATAAAGTATGGCATACACAAAGCACTCAGCTATCAAAAGGATTATGTCTCAATGAGCATCTATTAGACTGTAGCTGCTGTGAAAAAATATTCTTTGATTAGAGATTATCTTAGTATGATTCTCTTCGTGTGGGAGGCCCACCACTAGCATCAGGCCAGTACCATGCTTTGTCATTCCAAAATATTTCATTCTCACATGAAATTAGACCTGATTTTTTGGTTTAATAAAAGCGCCGCCCCTGGACACTCAGATATCGTAGTGACAAATATATCCTTGTTCTTCAACAGCTACAAAGAACCTACCAAAGGCAACAACATTTCCACACCACAAAGTGAATCTGAGGTAATAATATAATAAGATCTTTGGCCCAGAACAGAGTTAAAAATTCAATTTGGCACAAGTTTTTTCATTTGGATTTTGGCAAATTGCAAGTATCTAAAGCCATTACAAAAGATTGGCACGATTTTAAGTCAAATTTCACCCAGAATATTATACAGGAAAAAATCTTTGGTGCAGATAGAAACTCACATTCACTTTGGCGCACAGTCTCACCAGTGTTAAGGGTTGAAAAGTAACCTTGGGTCATTTTCATTAGCAAAAACCATTCTAATTGAGGTATAGGGTTACTTATGTTACCTACTTATTCACATATTGTTTTAGAACAATTTAGAAAGAACATTATTGGCATCCATTTGTCGGATTGGAAAATGTAGTGTGTTTTGCCTACACATAGATGCGAGCAAAATTATGAGAACAATGAGCTTCTGCATGAAACAATAGAAAAGGTGCAACAAAATATCTTAGGGCAATAGAAAGGGAGCGAGCATAGTTATTGCAAGCACCAAGAGCAAGTTTTCCACCCTGGTCCACTTGATTACCTTTCAGTGTGTGACATATAAAAGGGGGGATAGGGGGTTCAGACCCTGCAATCTTTACATGACGACTCTTAAGACCAGCACAATGTATCAAAATAAGCTGAAACCCCAATAAATATAGGCTTAAACAACAACAACAGAATGGCCTACTACTACACTATGAACTGTGGTCTAAAGTTTTAGAAATTTTATCTTACATTTTCACTTGTTCCCCCATCTTCAAATTGTATCGCTATTCTCAAAAAACTTCAATCGGTATCAACAATTATCTCGTCCTTCAAACTTAATAACTTTCTTTGGATTTCTGTTTGCTTCCAGGCCTTTCCTTTGCAGTTCGCACGATGTTTCGATTTCGATCCAAAATTTAGGCCATTAGCAATTACGCGCCGTCAACTCAGAGGTCTGGGAATAAGTAGTCTGGGATCGAGTAATAAAGAGCTCTCGAACAACGTGATATTTCTTTCGGTGATCCACACTTCCAACTCACTTCGCCAAGATGTCTGAACAGGTTTAATTTACGTTTTTGTGACTTTAACATGAAGATAATGTCGTAGATCCATTTCCATAATCAACCTGAATATTTTCTTCACCCTCAGATGTTTTTTTTAATTGAAGCTACCTTTTGGGGCTGAATACGAATCGCCTAGTTCAGGGCAGTGGCATGGCATGGAATGAAAAATAGGCCTACAATTCAGTTCAATTCTCGCCCAATTTTTTATGTACCAACCCAGGGAACGGCCTGGTTTCTTTAATGGGTGCTTTTTTGGGGAGGAACTTGTCAGTTGACTTCATTTGAATCAATCTCAAATCAATGCACAATCTAATGAGTTGGGACAGTTCTTTGAATTTCTCCTACTGATATTCATCGGGATCTCCAGGCATCACACAAAGGCAAGCCTTTTCTTGTGAATGAACTAGCAGAACTTGATTCTTAGGAATTCAGGGCTAGACTGCACTTTAGCGGACAGAGTTTTGTTACCTGTCTGGTTATTGAATTTAATTTTGGCACTGGGGGTTTAGGCAACAGTTTAGAATTCAATTCAATTTTTGTAGGTGACTAAACTCTGTCTGCTAAAATGCAGTCGTCCTGAATTCAAAAACAAAAACAAAGGATTGGCTTTTTGTACTCCTCTGGCTTTGTATAACACAGCCATGACAAACATTCTCCTATTTGATTGTTATAATAAGCAAGTTGTTTCAATCTACAGACGGAGAGAGCTTACCAAAAACAGAAGCCAATCTTCCAGAACAAGAAGAGGCTGATTGGGAAAGTTGTGAAGGGAAAGGAGCAGAGATTCACAAGAGCCGTGGGTCTTGGATTCAAAACACCCAGAGATGTATGTCATAATTACTCTCTACTTGTTTTACCAATGTTGCGACTTTTCAATTTTTTTCCTTTGTTTAAATCTTAATACACATTTGTGCTACTGATATGGCTCTAATGATCTACCCTCTTAAGATATAGGCTAGAATGATAGTATTGCAACATTGAACAGGGGTGCGATTACAAGGCTATCCTATTAACTTGTACAATCCCTGGTTTCATGGAATTTTTTATGTTTACATTGGTCAAGAAGCAATGAGGAAATTATGTCTCGTTCGTATGAAATCTTGATTACAATTCAATATTTCTGAGCTTCCTTGACCTTTCTGATGATGAAATTCTCTGCTAAAGTGTACTAATTAGGTCAACACATAAGTAGTTATCCTATTTCAGTCAAATCAAGGCTGTGATTATAAGGGGGGGGAGTTTGTGATAGTTATATCTGGATCAACAGTGCCACATTTACCCTCAACAATGGCAGAAACCCCCAGTATTTTTTTTTTAATTTTCCTACTTCTCATAAAATACTTTTTGCTTTAGGCTATTGAGGGAACCTACATTGACAAGAAATGCCCCTTCACTGGCAACGTCAGCATCAGAGGACGTATTCTGACCGGCATTGTTCAAAGCACAAAAATGAAGCGAACCCTGATCCTCAGAAGAGATTACCTTCATTACATCAAGAAATACAATAGATTCGAGAAGAGGCACAAGAATCTGGCTGCTCATCTCTCTCCGTGCTTTAGGTTGGTTTCAAGTGTTTCTAAAACCTTGGATTTTTTATTTTCCTAAAAATTTTTGGGACATAAATGTGTATGTGATTCATAAATAACCGTACTTGTGCAACTGCCTAGGTAAGATTACTTGGCCCCGAAAATGTTCTTGGTAAAAAGCATAGCTATTCTCATTAGTTACTTTCTGTATAGACAGAACTTTCTTGTTTATTTCTTATGTAAGCAAGGGAAACCAATTGTGGAGTAGCAGATGCCATTCAAAACCTGCAAGAAAATCAATCTAGCTTTGGCATGGGCCAGATAGATGGTTTTTGCTATTTAAAAGCTCTGTGGAAGAAAAAGGTTTTTGTTTGATGTAGTTGAGGAAGCAATGATGAGATGATGTCTCGTTCGTATGATATCTTGATTACGCTTCAACACTTCTGAGCTTTCTCAATTCTAGAAAGTATTACCTAACCATCCATAACAAATGAACTAACAGTCTCCTTTTGTTATGGTAAATGATGAAGGCTAAATGTTTTGAGCATATGATAAATCGGATGGGAAATAAGACAAGATTTTTGCAATCTGCTTCATTGCAGTTGTTCCATTGCATTCATACAATGGATTTAATTGACCAATCTTTGATAAAGTTCTGTTCTCTTTTTCAGGGATGTAAGCATTGGTGACCTCGTCACAGTTGGTCAGTGCCGTCCATTGAGCAAGACTGTCCGCTTCAACGTCCTGAAGATCAGCAAGGCCCAGAAGGGAAAGAAGAGCTTTGAAAAATTTTAAATGAACAATGTTTTTGAAATCATGAAAATATTCAGATAACATTCATCTTGTTTTCTCTGTCTAAAGACCCTTCATTCAAGTGTTGTTTAAAGTTGCATCAAGCAATTTCTTCAGAAGTTCTAGCTAACGGCTTATTTTTGCATTTATGCGGTGCCAAAGTTTTGGATCATGTGAAAGCTGCTTGGAAAACAAACCATAGAGGTAGAGCTTGTTCAGTGACTTGAAATGATGTGTTAGAAAGTTGGTTAGCAAACACACATCTGGGTAGTAGGTCATTAAAAGAGCAAAAATGGAAGCAAAGAAATTGTTAAGTCGAGGTAGATGGATCCTGATTGAAAAGTTCAGTAATGTAAACGTAGAACGTAATATTTCAAATTCAAAGAAGATGGTTCTTTCGACTTTACATGGAAGATACTCTATGCTTATTGCCAGGTCTTGCCAGAACAGTTCTACTTTGCAGAACTTTTCTACATCACTACTTTCTTTAAAGAAATGTATTCAAAGATCATACTTTGGTTGTTAGTTTCAAAAATATTCAGTACCTACAGCTTTGAATACTGTACAAAGGGGAAAGTTTCAGGAGAGCATTTTTACCATGCCAAACTAAGTCCTGTCTCAAATATTTACAAGTTTCACATCAAGTTTTTACACTACATAATATCATGCCTGTTTCTCTAAAACAATTATATTCTTAAGCTTCATCAAAGGGTGGATCAGTGGGCAATTAGAAAACCACTGTGAGGTCCTCAAAAACCTCTACAGAAAACTCCAGAAAGAGCCTCGCTTTCTGCACGCAATCTAAGTAACAAAATAAAAGTGACTGAAAGATTGTACTATTTACTGTATATCTCCAAAGTAGTAAGCCAAAGGCCTTAACTGAGTAAATATTGGTCTTATCAAGGCTGTTTCTGACACAATATTCGACATGATAGTCACCACTTATCATGACAAGCCTTTGATGTTTAGCGGGGCAATGAGAAATGTGGATTTCATCCCTATTCAAGCAAAGGTCGGATCGAGAGGTGGGAACACTGAGTGAACCTAAGGTAGACAAAGAGGAGCCTATATGTTCGATGAACCTACCATACATCAGAGGGACAAGTGAAATGATCCATCGTTCCTTGTCTAAACAAAAAAAAAATATAAGGTGCACTTTTTATTCCCTCAATACACTAAAAAAGTCACTTTCAAGACCAAAAGACAAAGTTGACGATCTTGAAAAATCTAATGTTGATACAAAATACCATGCAAAGATTGTCCCAAATCTTATATAGGACAATCGAAAAGAGAAACAGGACCCAGACTCAAAGAACATAAGGCAAATGTGACCCATGGCCGTTATGACAAAAGTGATCTTGCCCATCATTGTTGGACGGAAAATCACCAGATGGATTTGGATAATATCTCAGTAATTGATGAAGATAAGAACTGGAAGAACAGACTAGTGAAAGAGAGCATCCATTTCGTTCTATCAACTCCGTGTATCAATCAGATATCATACACAGTCCCAGAAATCTGGTTTAACAATGTCAAGAGCACCGGTAACATAAGGTAATGGCCGTACTTCAATATCATACCATACTTGAAGACCAAGATGTCTTTGCATGGCATAAAGATCCTTTATAGAGTCTTAGTCCTTTACTAAGCCAAAAGGCCCTACGACCTTTAAAGTTTCAAAAGATGCAACCATTTGTAAGAATTTATGGAACTATTAACGAAAGAAGGCTTACTTTCTTTGAGAAAGTTGACATTGTAATTCGTGTAAAAAATGACAGAAACGGTTTTACAGTTTTTTGCTAGGATGCTTAGAACACAAATCAGAAAGGGCGTTGCCAGCGTTTCACGGCAGGTTTGAAGGGCGTGGCTCTATTCGGCTCTTTTTTTGTTTTAATCCGTTTCCCATTTAAAACCAGGTGGTTGCAGGATATGTATCTTCAATTAGAAATTCATAAAACATGTCTTCATCACGAATTGCCACAAATGTGGAAACGCCAGAGTCGTAGCTAGTTCCTTTCCAGGCATAAAAGGTGGGCTGATTGATGCTGACGAATAAGAACACGTATGGCAGCGCAAGATACCCGAGCCGGCATTTTCTTATTTCAGTATCAATGATTTCCATAGTATTTCTGAAGAAAGTGCCACCAACTTAGTTCAAGTGAGTTCTGTTATGTTTTAAATGATTTGAATTTATTAGAAGTTATTATTTGAAGATTTGTATCGTTTATTAGATATCAATACTTTATGAACAGTCGTTGAGCTGTGCAGAACTGGAGAAAAGTGGGGTTAGACCAGAAACATAGTGAAGCAAAGTCGAACTTTTTGTCGACAATCATCCGTGTGGTGCAAGATAACATCAAAAAGAGAAAACCTGACGAATTCGTTTTAAGTTCAATTGATAAAATACCTCACATGTTACAAGTTGGTCAAGTTTTCATTGTCATTATCTTTTACATATACTGTTCAGAGGAGTGTCAGACAAACAGATTTAGTACTATCTAGTACAGTCTTTGGATGGTACAGAACTTCAGTATAGCCAGAAATATCGGAAACATAGCGAAACGAACACGTAGCTTACTTAAGCTTTTCGTCTGATACTCAACAGAGTAATACGTCAGAAAGAGAACGAAACAGAAACCTAACGGATTTATATACCCAGATGTGGATCGAAATAGGCCAATCGAACCAATAGACCAAATGTTTCGTTCTCTTTCTGACGTATTACTCTGTTGAGTATCAGACGAAAAGCTTAAGTAAGCTATGTGTTCGTTTCGCTATGTTTACGATATTTCTGGCTATACTACCTAGTACTTTTAATGTATCGCTACGCAACGTGTCACCATATTGAATCTCTTGTGCGAAAGTTCAATATCATTTCCAAAAACATCAATATCACTTCAAATCATTATCATATTTCGTGTGAAGTGAGCATGTGTGTGCCATCTACAACATATCTCTTTCTCTTGCATTTGATGTCATTCGCCTTAAAAAATTAGTTAACTTTCAAAAAAGTACTGGAAAAGAGCCTTGACACTACGTTCAAATTAAATCCTAGTTTCAAAAAGCACAGCAATAATTTCGCACATTGCCATCTTCATTTACTTCACGTTTCCTTAGTTGTACACACCCTACATGTGGTATTCTAAACAACTCCTGATCACAACACCGAAACTTAAATGTCACCATTGCTAAAGCAGTGTAATTACAATGACTAATAGCATTAATTTTCAGAGTTTTTGTTATTCAAATTCGAAAAGACTCGTCATAAGCTTATTTGAAAGCGTCAAATGAGGCATGAACGACTTTATCGATCCATTCAAAATAAACTTAACAAACATTAGGCCCGTTGGGAATACACCGCACGTTATTTCTCCATGCAGAAAGCTTGTTTGTTTACGACCAGTAATTGAAACCAGGTAAGAAAGCTTTTATGAATAATTGCCTATATTTTGAGGCTATGATGGTGTTGTCCGGTAAGGTTGACTTTTTGTAAGGCGAAACGTAGAATTGATGAAGGAAGTGATGGTAACCTCAAAGACTAGACAAGCTAAGATTTGTTTTTAATTCCCACAAAATTCCAATGGGAAAAGAGAGCTTGGCTATTTTCTGACAGAGACTTACTATTGTGTTGTGCTATCCAAAATTTCACCCCAAATTGATACAAACATTTTGAGAAATAAAACCTTAAACTTTATCTCGACCTTGTACACTTTCGAGAAATGATAGCGACTTCTGGAAAGGTTGGCATATTCGTTCCAAATCTTTAGTGCTTTTTTGGGGCTATCTTGGCCTTCTATTAACTGGTTCTTCTTTAAGGTCAAAGCTTTCTATAGGCTAGTATAAATCATCTGATGACAAATATTTTAGATAGAAGATTTGCCTCGACGGAAATTCAGTTTATGATATCCAGATCTTTCTTTTCTACGCAGTTTCAAGTACAACTTGTCTAGTAGGAAGCATGCCAACACACAAATAGAATGTTCTTCATACAACTGTTTTTTTAGCGCATTTTTAACAAAATCTTATGCATTTGGGAACAAAAACTTCCTTGATTTTAGTCAAAATCTTTCTCCCAAACAGTTGTGTAGGTATGCAGTGTCTTTACAACTCTGATGGCAGAATGAGTATCTAGGCTAAGTTGACACTGCTCTGTATTCAGTTTTATCCGTTCTCATTTTGATTTGTTTTGCCTGTTCACACTGCTCCGTTCGGGATTGGCTTATAATGATCAAAAGTATAAAAACGATCAAAAGTATCAATAACAAAAGTACAAAAAGTATTTTCGCTGTTCACACCGTGTTTTTTGGGTTTTCAAAAGTTTTTTTACTTTGTTATCCGTTTCACATGAATAAGAAGCAGTCTGAACTGAGAATAATCAAATACCCTTATTTCTATTAATTCCCTCATATTTCTGGATTATTTTGCACCTTATAAATAACAAACTCTAAGTAGGCGTTTCTAAAATTGTAAAGATCTCTTTACCCGGAATGATCAGTACAAAAACCCCCCAATGTGACAGGAACCCACCCCCCATGAAATATGACCATAATCTTATAGCGTGTTGCAAGCGTTTATTGATATAACAGGAGAGAAAAGTTTTTTACAACTTGCGATGGCACCAGTCTTCTACATAATTCATGTCCTAAAATACTTGATAACGATTGAGTCGTTGAAAGAAAACGTTTTCTGATTGCGCTGAAAATCCCTTGAAATAAAGCTTTGATGTATGACGTATGCAGGACACTCCAATGCAAACGCAGTGTTTGTTGTTGAAACAGATGTGGAAAGGTGAATGATGTGTTTGAGAGATTTGCACAAAGCAATTTGAAATGATTGATTCGACATTAGCTCTATCACTGCTAGACGTGATGTCATCAACCTACAGCCTACACGCCATGTGGCAAATGTAATACACGTGCAGTGCAGCTATCTCCTTACGAAGATAGTGAGTGATTCTACCTATCAACTATCAATGCACTGCTTTGATTAGTCTACCTATTCAGTGGGCCCTTTGTGTTTTGCACATAAACCAATACCTTATGAAGATAGTAAGCGTATTTGCCTATCACCTATCAATGCACTGCTTTGATTAGTATACCTATTCAGTGGGTCCTTAGTGCTTTGCACATAGAACAATACCCTACGAAGATAGTAAGCGTATTTGCCTATCAACTATCAATGCACTGCTTTGATTAATTTACCTATTCAGTGGGCCCTTGGTGCTTTGCACACAAACCAATACCTTATGAAGATAGTAAGCGTATTTTCCTATCAACTATCAATGCACTGCTTTGATTAGTACACCTATTCAGTGGGCCCTTGGTGCTTTGCACATAAACCAATACCTTATGAAGATAGTAAGCGTATTTGCCTATCATCTATCAATGCACTGCTTTGATTAGTTTACCTATTCAGTGGGCCCTATGTGTGTTGCACATAAACCAATACCTTACGAAGATAGTAAGCGTATTTGCCTATCAACTATCAATGCACTGCTTTGATTAATTTACCTATTCAGTGGGCCCTTTGTGCTTTGGACATAAACCAATACCTTACGAAGATAGTAAGCGTATTTGCCTATCAACTATCAATGCACTGCTTTGATTAATTTACCTATTCAGTGGGCCCTTTGTGCTTTGGACATAAACCAATACCTTACGAAGATAGTGAGTGTATTTGCCTATCAACTATCTATGCACTGCTTCGATTAGTCTACCTATTCAGTGGGCCCTTTGTGCTTTGCACACAAACCAATACTTTACGAAGATAGTATGAGTATTTGCCTATCAACTATCAATGCACTGCTTTGATTAATTTACCTATTCAGTGGGCCCTTGGTGCTTTGAACATAAACCAATACCTTACGAAGATAGTGAGCGTATTTTCCCATCAACTATCAATGCACTGCTTTGATTAATTTACCTATTCAGTGGGCCCTTGGTGCTTTGAACATAAACCAATACCTTACGAAGATAGTGAGCGTATTTTCCCATCAACTATCAATGCACTGCTTTGATTAATTTACCTATTCAGTGGGCCCTTGGTGCTTTGGACATAAACCAATACCTTACGAAGATAGTAAGCGTATTTGCCTATCAACTATCAATGCACTGCTTTGATTAATTTACCTATTCAGTGGGCCCTTGGTGCTTTGAACATAAACCAATACCTTACGAAGATAGTGAGCGTATTTTCCCATCAACTATCTATGCACAGCTTTGATTTGTTTACCTATACATTGGGAACTTTGTGGTTTGCACATAAACCAATACCTTGCGAAGATAGTGAGTGTATTTGCCTATCAACTATCAATGCACTTTAAGTATCTGATTAACCATAAACAAAAATATATCGAGCAAGTAGTAGAAAAGAAAAATTTTTGTTTAGTTGCTCGAACCTGTCAATCTAGGTGAAATAATGATAAGACAAAAGCTTGAGCACTTTCGAAAAAGTGAAAAAAGTGAACAAAAGCATATAATAAAAGGCTTCCAAAGCATTTCTTTCTTTACACTATACCCTAATCTCAGTTTTCAAAACGAGCCCCAAACATCCATTAGGGATGCGTTAATAATAAACATTCCAAACTCACACCACTTATTGTTGTCTTTTAGTGGTAATTTCTTCGTTTTTGTTTATTTGTATTTTCTTTTTATTTTACTTCATGAATCATAGCAACCTTAACTTGTATTAGGTAGTGTTTTAAATCATACAATGAAAAAAATGAAACAAATTTTCTCGACATGGAGTCTGTTCATCAATAAACACTTGATAACCGAAAGATTGCAATTTTCTTATTACGTTGGACTATGCCGCGTGTACCAACATACGCATAATCTTTCACGGGTTCACGGGTTTTATAAGATCCTGTATCTAGTCTGCTACAAAAGATTCAATTTAAACATTCATTTCATATCAAAATGGATAAATAACGAAAAACTTACGTTTTGAGACATCTCTTGATTCTACCGTGGTAGCAATGAAAATGATTTTGTAAGCATTAATTATCATGCCAAGTCTGCAAAGAGAAAAAGTAATTTTGAAACAAGACATCACATGTGCAAGCTAGGGCATGAAAAAGCACCCGACTGTGTGATCACCGGTCGCAGGAAATATTTCTATTTGAAATTCTTGCAGGAAATGTTTTGAAATTGCTTACTTTTTACAAAGCAAAAATGGAGCAAAGCATTGTATTCTGTGTTTGTATTTAGGAATGTTATGGTAAATCATTAATCACTGGAATTCAGATGATTTTTCGGTGGTAGGAAGAAAAAAAATATTTCATGCCCTGGTGCAAGCCCAGATGTGGCCTAGTCAATCGGCTAAGTGTTGTTTTCATGCCTACAGCTTTTTATTTCAGGCTACTGCAATTGACATATGCCTCCACCGGGTCTCGAACCAGGGTTTGATCGGACACAGGCGGGCGCGCTAACCACTGTCCTAAACCAGGACAGTGGTTAGGACAGTGGTTAGCGCGCCCGCCTGTGTCCGATCAAACCCGGGTTCGAGACCCGGTGGAGGCATATGTCAATTGCAGTAGCCTGCTCTGGTACAATTTAATTGCCCGTGTTAGACCATGCCTTATGAATTAATGCTTTTTATTTCATATTTTCTTGATTAAGATCGCAAATTCTGAGTGATTTACAGGAATTAATCTTTAATTTCCCCAAGAGTAGTGTTTGAAAAATCCTTTAAGCTTACTGGATCATGAATATTCTATACCTGGGGCTTCAGATTATTTAGCTATATTACGCAGTACATATCAGCTTCAATCTTTATAATTAACTCAATGCAACATTTATTATAGGTTGTGTAAGATCATCCCTTTTTACCTTTGGCAAACACGGTAGAATATATCCAGTGAACAGTACATTTCTCTAGTAGCAACTGTAATATAATCACATTGAAGCCTTACTGAAACCTCACTGACTAAAGACTTACTAAACTCATGCTGAACCTATACTATACCGATACCAAACCATCACTTAACCTTTGTAGAAGCTCACTAAACGCTAACTGCATTTCAACTAAACCGTATATATCTGTAAAACATACAGTTACTGATGAAGATGAATATCGAAACGTTTACACAAGCATAGTTTATTTTTGAATTTATCTATTAGTATTTTATAAACTTAGGTCGTTAAGCTCTCGTATTATTATAAAACATAGGGTAACCCTTACTAAACCCTCCCCAAAACCTTACTAAACAATTACTAAACCATTACTAGATCCCTATTTAGACCAATTTCTAAACCATTACTAAACAATAAACTGCATCTTAACTTTAACCTTACTTTTTATGAATCATAAAGAATTCCTTATCCTCCCTATTCATAATTTCTAATGACAGTACAACCATGTTGAGCTCCTGTGCTGTTGAAAGTTTCTCCCATAGGAAAGTATGAACATGAGATATTTGCAGACACTTATCGTAGTAAAGACATCTCGAGAACCATGAGAAAGTTCATCTGTTTTATGAAAACCCACAATAGCTATATTTTCTCCTGGTATACAGGCCATGCTTCAACTGTTCTTCAAAATAGTATTTACACATATGCATTTATAGCTATGCTTCCCATAAATAAAGCTTTTAGTGATTGTAAAACATTTCTAGGCCAAATGAAATGAATTTCTTAAACTATCATATAATGAGAAAATATTCGTTGTTACTCTGAATCCCATAAAAGAAACCAATATTCGTTGTTACTCTGAGTTTCATACAGATAACTGTTTGGGGACATTATTTTCTGTTATCTTCTTTCAAGAAAGACATTCTTTTCTGAGTCCACCTCTTTGTATATTGCTCTACGAATGACATAGAGCACTTTCTATCCAGTAACGAAGTCTATACTATGATATACTATACATCTCTATAGCATTACGCTGTTGTTGCAATAAGTAGCATAACGTTGTCTATATCTTCATCCCAGTTAGTCTGAAGGTACAGAGCGATATATATAAGTAGTCTGTCTGACCATTGCGAAAGCATGGAACTTTGAGCCACAGAAGACAAGACTCTTGTTTCATATCTAATATAATAAACATAGCTAATAATAAAAGCAAGATTATTTTGTGTGAAATGACATAGGCCTATGCAGAACTCGAGAATTCGACCATTGAAGCTACTGAAGAAGCTTTACCGTGGGGTGTCCAAGTTAAACCATTTGCATTTCATTTTTAAGTCTACCTAAAAACTTTGAATCCAATGTAATTGTTTTTGTAATTGTAATTGATATCTTGGCTTTTGCTTTTGGGTCTACAAAGAAAAAGAGTTTGCGTACGCTTTGAAATATACAGGAGTTTTATTGAGGTTAACGGATTTGTGATTACAAACTGCTCAAAGAACAAATTGATTCATCTCAAGAGCTCGATGATGAAAGAGTATGGTGCGAAATGTTGCTGTTGTTGGGTTTGTAAATATACCTCCGAAATTCTGGGTCTGCATCTAACTAAACGCAGTTTCGAATTTGGTCTGAATTAAATCTCCCGTTTTACCACTCAGAGCTATCAGAGAAGGCCAAACAATCAAATGCTCGAAAACTCGCATCTCGTTAGTGCTGAAAGTACACACAAGACGACTAGATTGATTTTCCAAATCCTTTTCTTCTCAAATGCGTGTATTTCATTACGACTCACTATACAACAGACTTGAAACGTGGAGTTCACTGCAGGTTAAAACAAATCTTTTATCGCCCACTCCATGTGTTTATTTACATTGCCCTGTTATCACACTGTGGTGCGAAAATAAACTTTCCTGCCAAACGTGTCTGAATGTCTAATTACGACTCCTGCGGAGGAGCCATTTAACAAGTATGTAACATGCTGTTGTCTGAATCGTATTAATATTTAAACTGTGGAGGAAGCGCGCGGATAAAATGTTTGGTTATACTTATGTTTGGTTATTACATCTGTGTATACATGCATTACAGAGCATTTTAATTAAATCTGAAAGCAACTTTTTCTCTGCCTGATATCCAAACGTTGGTCTACATGTTGTGACCAGAGAACTTGACTCGCAATATGGATTATTACTTGAAAGATTATTTATCAAATAAATATTCGATCAATGGTAGTATTCCAGGTTTGTAAATGTATATTATTGTCAGATTCTTTGTTATCTATATTTTCATATCTTCCGCATTTTTAATTTGAAAGTAGTAGTAGAGTTTTTATCTAAAGCTCCCCCAAATATTAATTTAATTCATTCCCAACCCATTTTTTAAATGAGATCAATAATAAACCAGACTTGTAATGTCTATAATTTCAAGAATCAATGTCATCTATGTTTACATTTTCTCCATTTCTTTTGTATGAAAGAAGTAGAAGAGTCTAGAAAATTCCTCAAAAGCATTGCTTGATATCATTTTTCCAATCATTTTTGTATGACATAAATACTCGTCCAGGCTTGTAAATGTATTTTATAGTCCGAATCAAGTCATCTATGTTTAAATTTTCCCAATTTTTTATATGAAAGAAGCAGTAGTTGTTTCGACGAAAGCTTCTACAAATATTATTTTTTCAAAGATCATCTTAGTTCGAATCATTTTTCAATGATAGGACGTCTTTCTAAGTTTATAGATGTTTGCTATTTCAAGTTCTTTGCAATTTCTATAAAAATAGCATGTTATACTGTAAAGAATATCAGAGTTTTAATCAGAAATTTCTTTCTTCGATACTTTATAAATTCTATTTCGAATCATTTTTCAAATGATATGACTAATCTTACTAAGTTTGTAATCGCCTGTCACTTCCAGACTGTTTACAATCTATACCTGCATATTTCAAAATGAAAATAGGATTAGAATCCTGATCGAAAATTTCGTCCCATCAATATTTTGAATATATATTTTCAAAACTTTCTTCATAAAGACATGAATTATCTATAATATTTGTGATTGTCCATTATGTTTTTAGACTCGTTGTAATTTCAAAGTGGACATCTTGTATGAAAATAGGATTAGCATTCTTATCAAAAGTTTCCTATAAATATTTCAAAGATAATCTTTTTAACACTCTAACCATGATTAACAAACTGTCAAGTGTTTTTCTTTGGTGCAAGCATCACCCTAGGAACGTTTGTGCAGTACTGTGGGTGTGGGGGGTATTCAGTGTTGTTGGGACACCATCAGTACAGTGAAGGGATATCATCAGTACTGTGGAGGGTGTTCAGTACTGTGGAGGGATACCATCAGTACCGTGAAGGGATATCATCAGTACTGTGGAGGGTGTTCAGTAATGTGGAAGGATAGCATCAGTACTGTGGAGGGTGTTCAGTACTGTGGGGCGATAACATCAGTACTGTGGAGGGATACAATTAGTACTGTGGAGGATGTTCAGTACTGTGGAGGGATACCATCAGTACCGTGAAGGGATATCATCAGTACTGTGTGTTCGTACTGTGGAGGGATACCATCAGTACTATGGTGGGCTTTTAGTACTGTGGGGATACCATCAGTATTGTGGAGGGTGTTCATTACTGTGGAGGGATACCATCAGTACCGTGAAGGGATATCATCAGTACTGTGGAGGGTGTTCAGTACTGTGGAGGGATACCATCAGTACCGTGAAGGGATATCATCAGTACTGTGTGTTCGTACTGTGGAGGGATACCATCAGTACTATGGTGGGCTTTTAGTACTGTGGGGATACCATCAGTATTGTGGAGGGTGTTCATTACTGTGGAGGGATACCATCAGTACCGTGAAGGGATATCATCAGTACTGTGGAGGGTGTTCAGTACTGTGGAGGGATACCATCAGTACCGTGAAGGGATATCATCAGTACTGTGTGTTCGTACTGTGGAGGGATACCATCAGTACTATGGTGGGCTTTTAGTACTGTGGGGATACCATCAGTATTGTGGAGGGTGTTCAGTACTGTGGGAGGATATCATCAGTACAGTGGTGGGTTTTTAGTACTGTGGAGGGATATCATCAGTACTATGGTGGGTTTTTAGTACTGTGGAGATACCATCAGTATTGTGGAGGGTGTTCAGTACTGTGGGAGGATATCATCAGTACAGTGGTGGGTTTTTAGTACTGTGGAGGGATATCATCAGTACTATGGTGGGTTTTTAGTACTGTGAAGGGATACCATCAGTATTTTGAGGGAATACCAATGTACTTTGGAGGGATATCATCGGTACCGTTAAGGGATACCATCAACACTGTGGGAATACCATTTGAAATGCGAGGGGATACCATCAGTACTGTGGAGAGTCATTACTGTAGGAACATCATCATTAGTGGAGAGTCTTTAGAACTGTGGAGGATGTTCAATATTGTAGAGGGATACCATCATTACTGTTGGGGATAACATTAATACTGTGAGGGGATACTATCAGTACGGGAAGGGTGTTCAGTACTGTCTGCAGTACTTCACAAACGTTCCCCAGGATGAAAATGTCTTTTACTTCGACCTGTTGTTTCAAATCAATTATGTATGCATGTCTGTATAAATATACTGTTTCACGTCTCCATTTGCACTTAAGACCACTCAATCTTTTATGCCTGATGATCGAGAGATCATGCAAATCAGACTTGCATACTAATAGTATTTTCTTTTTTTAATTCTACTAATGAGTCCCTATTTTAGTTGTGCAGTATGAAAGGTTTATAGTTGATTGATCATGCATGTGATGCATGTATTTCAAGCACTATTCTTGATGAAAGTTGATCAACTGATGAACTTACTCTCTTTGAAAACAGAAAATTAAGGCAAAACACCCTCATTCATCTACTTTTACAAATTTGATGTTAAAAGCATTTTTAACAACTTATTTAAACTTGCACTTTGTATATTTTACTCTTGCTTACTTTTAACTTGTTCTGTTACGAACAAAATACATTACTTTCATATAAAGAAGGTGGTTTAAAGAGTGGAAATCACGAATCATCGTTATAAAATTGTGATGCACTCCTGTTCTTGGTAAATAAAAATGGTCCTTCCATGTTTCACAATTTAAATGTAATGTTAATCACACTTTCCTGAATAAAAATATAAACCCTTTTAAGAAATCAGTGTCAGAAGTCAGTAAGAGTTAAGTTTAAGGGCGCAGTCGAGTTTTGGTTAGTTCAGATCAGATAACCATGTGTTAGGCATAAAACCCTGAACAGTAATTTAGATTTGATCGACACAAATGTATGTCAGAATATTCAGTCCTCTTTATACCACATCGCCGGTATGAAGCAGCAGTCTGGGATTGAGTTAATCATTGATGTCATAGCAGGAAATCATCTGCTGACGAGGCAGTGAATGGGATTCTACCTTCATTGTTCGTTGAATCAAATATTGTTTATATTACAGCAAATATTGTTTATAACACAGGCATGATATGTGATTGAAGAAACAACAATGAATGGAAGGCATAGTTCTTTTCAGGGTGCATTTGCACTCACGACGCCAACATCAATGTATAGTTATCAACAAAGCATAGCGTCAATAAATAAATTTGCTTGCAATACCGTAAATCTGCAAATAAGCCCCTCAGGGGGAGCTTATTCAGTTTGCAAGTTTGAAAGATCTGTCAATAAATAAATTTGCTTGCAATACCGTAAATCTGCAAATAAGCCCCTCAGGGGGAGCTTATTCAGTTTGCAAGTTTGAAAGATCTGTCAATAAATAAATTTGCTTGCAATACCGTAAATCTGCAAATAAGCCCCTCAGGGGGAGCTTATTCAGTTTGCAAGTTTGAAAGATCTGAAGGTGGGCTCGAAACTACAACCGTTTAAGCAAGGCATTGCCTAGACCGGAGTCATTTGGCACACATTGACGAAAGAGTGACAAAGGAACAGGGGAGAGAACATGCCAGTGGCAAAGCCATCTGCTATGTCCATCTTTATGCCAAGTTCGAGAGCACCCAAACAGTAGTGTTTCATTAGATCCCAGGGTTTCAGCTCGCCGCGACAAAAACAACTTAGCCTATATTGATGACAGGAGTTAGAGAAGAACTTATCGTAGAGCGTGATGGTAGCAAAGTCATCTTCGTGCCAAGTTTAAGAAGAGCAAAACTGTTGTGATTCTTTCCTGTCTTAATTTACATCAAAAGCAGTGGATCCTAGACAAAGTTTTAGATTGTCTGGACAAAAACAACTTAGCCTATATTGTTGACAGGAGTGACCGATCTGAAGGTTGGCTCGCGTCCACAAACCTTGGAACAAGGTATTGCCTAGCCAGAGTCACTTAGGTCCACAACCTTGGAACAAGGAATTGCCTAGACCAGAGTCACTTAGCACACATTGACGAAAAGAATGGTAAAGGAAGGGATGCTGGAACGTGCCAATCGCAAAGCCATCTTTTTATGCCAAGTTTAGGAAGAACCAAACATTAGTGTTTCACTCCTGTCTAAATTTATATCCAAACACTAGAACTAGATCCCAGACTTCTAACTCTACCGGGCACACAGAATACCTGAAATTTCGAACTAACGATTAAGAATCTTATCGTAATAATAAGTTTTACAACAAAGATATTTCATCTTTCTGAAGTCTACTTCTGTGTACCCTTCATATTATATGAATCCCAAATCTACATCTTGATAAGACATTAGATACCCAATTCCATTTATGCACGGATTTCAGCTTGAATTAGCATAAATTGTCATTCTTTTCAGAGACGAATCCTTCAGCAATTACAGGATTGAAAAGAATTATCCAGTTAGATTAGTGTGCAAATACAATATATCGAAAACAGGTGCTTTTGAAAATCCTTTGTTTCTGTCTCGACTTGCCTGTGTTCCTTTCTTATTAAAACCTGCTGACGTCACCTGACGAGTGGTTGCTGACTGTGCAACACAAAAGAAGGACAAGACAGTCACTTGCACACTAATATTCTCATGTCAATATGATTAGCTGTGCCTACCTCATTCTTGTGTTTGCTGCAACATTTCCATAGCAATACCGAGCTAAAAGTGCAATTGATGGAAGAACATTCGATACTGTGTAGTATGGATAGCATAGAGAGAATCAGGTGTCTAGCTCAATATTTCTATAGCCATAATAACGTACTTGAGATGCAGAAGACAGCAGAACACTCGATTTATAGATTGCACCGCTAGAATCAAGTGTCTACATTGATATATTCATATTAGTACCTTACTTCGAGTAGTATAGAAAGAAGAGCATTCACATATTGATTGCGATGATAGAAGAGTGGTCTACAAAAGTATCTACATAACAATACTGTACTTGAGGCACAGTAGACAGAAGAGCACTCTATTTGTAGATTGCACCGCTAAAATCAAGTGTCTACCACAATATCTACATAGCAACACCGTTAATGAGGCACAGTAGACAGAAGAATATTTGATACTGTCAACGATAAATTGAGGCGTCTACTACAACAGTATTTCCATCGTAATGCAGTGCTTGATGTCACAAGACAGAACAGCATTCGAATTATAGATTGCACCGCTAGAATCAAGTGTCTACATTAATATATTCATATTAGTATCTTACTTGAATTGATACAGACAGAAGAGCATTCATATATCGATTGCAATGATAGAAGAGTAGTTTACCACCGTATCTACATAGCAATAGTACACAGAACTTGAGGCACAGTAAACAGAAGAGCACTCGATTCGATGCATTGATTGCAAAGAGAGAATTGAAAGTCTACCACAACATATCCATAGCAATACCGTACAGGTGTATTAGCCAGAAGAACATTCGATTAGAGCACTAGAAGTAAGTGTCTAACACAATATCTACACCGAAATACTGCAAATGAGGTGCAGTAGACAGAAGATTATTTGATACTGTGTATTGATTGCGATAGAATACAGATAGATCGATAGAATCAGTTGTCTACAAGAATATCTACAAATTAGTACCTTACTTTAAGTGCAGTTGACAGAAGAGCATTTGGTAGAGCATTTGGTAGATTGATTACAAACAGAGAATAGATTGTCTACTAGAATAAACGCATAGAAATTAAACTTTACTATTACTTAACTATTACTACATAAATTTCCTTCTAGATAAAAACAGGAGAACAAAAAGCGATCCCATAATGCCGAGGGAATCAGTGGAGCCTCTCTTTAGCAAGAAGAAATCAACCTCGTTGTTGCCGAGTGTCGTTGTCTTACCCAAAATCAACGGAATGAATGGTTCTGCCGACAAAGCCTTCGCAGTGACCAGGTCGTTTCAAGAGAACAATCGAGTCTCGAATTCAAGTTTCGCACCAATGACGTTTCCTGGTCAATCCGATGTCGAGGCAGATGGACGGAAGGGTGAGAAAGTGTTTTCATTTTGTTTTAGCATACTTCCTTAAGTTTAGAACTCTATACAGTACTGTGGGAGGATGTTCAGTACTGTGGATGATATTTAGAAATGTTGGGGGATACAATCAATACTTTGGGGGATACCATCAGTATTGCAATGGATGTTCAGTACTGTGGAGGATATTTAGAAATGTTGGGGGATATAATCGGTACTTTGAGGGATACCATCAATACTGCAAAGAATTTCAGTACTGTGGAAGAATACCCTCAGTGGTGTAGAGGATATTTAGTTCTGTGGAGGGATCCATTAGCACTATAGCTATTATCTCCATAATACTGACGATATACCCCTAAAGTACTAAACACCCTCCTCAGTACAGCGAAGACGTTTCATAGGGCAATTCTCTAAAGTCATGTTCACTGACTGTTATTAGAGGGACCGAGTCATAAAAATATTGCTTATGAATGAAAAACCCATCATTAATAGTTTTGAATTATATGGTTCTTTCTTAAGTTCTCTCCTCTATTAGTTTACCTCTTTAGACAGTTTATCCTAAGAAATTCTCTGCATGCAATCTGCGGAACAGTGAAAAACAAGGCCTTACTACAGTTAACAACAAACTTAATTTTCGCTTTTATAGATTCAGCGACAAAGTCAACGAAAAATCAAGTCCGCAAACGCAGTGGAAGCAACAACAGCAACACAAAAAGCACGATTTCTGATCCTCTTTGCAACGGGGCAGCAGCTAACATGTATTCCTCGTTACCTCCCACAAATAAAGAGCGCAAAGACTCTAAAAACTCTCAAGAAAGAAGGAACGGAAAAATAATGAAAAAAATCATACCTAATGAACAATTTCGCGATCTTGATAATAGCTTCAAAACATTTGAAGATGAGTCAAGGCGAGAATTATGGCACTATACTAAGGCTCCTCCACCGTCCTTTGGGGCTAGGAGATCATCATTGTGTAGCAGCTGTGGAGGAGCGATGTCCTCTACAATATCGACGAGTACTCGAAGGTTTTCTGCGGTATCTATAGAAGTAGGAAGCGAAAAAAACATAAATGACTCTGTGATTGGCATTGGTGCAATTGCAAATGACAGTAAGATATTCCAAGATGAAAATCGACAGATTTGTTCAAATGCAAGCAAGACTGATGAGTCGAATAACGAATTGAAACCATACTACAGAATGTAAGTTGTTTATACACACTAAAGGGTTTTTTCTACATTTAAAAAGTTTTTTTGTGGATAGAATCACCCCACCCCCCCTTCCAGACCCAAGCTGAGATCTCAACTTAGACAAACTTCTGGGTGTAGTTTTCATCATATGTTTATAAGGAAAAAGTTTCATCCTCGTCAAGTAAGATCTCAGTTGTATAGAGGTGGGCTCTCATTTGGGTGGGAAGACATTTTCTCATATAAACGCTTGAAGATGGGTTGGAAGCTGGATGGTGGAGTAGAATGACAAAAGAACAATATAAAAGATGAAAACAAAGAAGCACACGTTTTTTAAATATGCAATTTAATTCTAGAGAAGAAGCAGGATTTGGAAGATCAACCGAGATAATTTGTGACAATGAAAATGACCCAAGTAAGAGACAAACCCATGACCTCTAGATTTGGACTCTAGTGTGCTACCACTGCGTGGGCCTGGTTTTCTTGAAGCTCCGGTTGCACAGAGGTAGTGCACTAGTGTACGAATCTAGAGGTTGTGGGTTCGTAACCAGTCGGGTCATTTTCCTTTTCATAAATTATCTCAATTGAATTTCATTCTACCTTACAGCTGATAAAGGTGGAAATTCTTTGAGCATATAAACAGCCCCTTGCTGTTAATTTCACCCTAAAAGCAATTACAACGAATCTGTTTGTATAGTCAAAGCAGAAAAAGCAGTGTAGGAGAGAAAAATTTAATCCACATCATGAACCAAAATTCTATTTGAGTTAAATTTAGAATTTAAGTGAAAGGAAAAGCTCCCCGAGAGAATGGTCGTATGACCTAAAATGAGTATAAAGAATGATAGCTGATGTTTGACTATTTCTTTTATAACAATTAATCAGTAAACAAAATTATCAACATGGGAAAAATGTAAACATGAACAGTTTTCAATAGTGTGAGTTAAATCATGTGGTATCTAAGTTAGCTTTTGTAAACAGAATCATGAAATGTATTCAATTTCTGTCAGCAGAGGTTTAGTCATCAACAAATGAAATGAGCACAATCGATTCAAGCCCTGTAGCTACGATGTCAAATTTATTTCATTGAAATATCACCCCATGTGATACATACCCCCCTTTTACCTTTTAATTTTCCACTAAATTTACTCCAAGTTCCTAATAACGCTTCGGGAGCTCACACCAGAGGTCAAACTCAAAAACCTCATTTTAATGCAACTAATATCTAAGAGAATTGCCAATAAAAAACTTTCTTTTTTAATCGAAACTTTTCGGTGTTTTGACACTCAACAGACCTTCTTGGATTTGTGTTTTCTCCATTTCAATTCATGGTATCAACCAACTGGAAAGAGATTTCTTGACAAACTATTGTACCAACGTGTATTCCACGGGCCTTCTGCAAAATTTATGTGGCGTACAGACCCAATGAGAACATAAGAACTGTCAAAAGAAAAATAGAATTGGGGGATCTATGATTTAAGGGGAAAAACCACTGAATGCAGAATGGCCGTTTTATTCTTAACCAATCAATTTCCTCTTGTGTTTCTCTGCTGATCTTTAATATCTTTTATTTCCAGACAAAAAGAGAGAAACTTGCTGTACGATCTGATTTCAGTTTTATATCGAAAGTAAGTCACAATTTCATGTTCATTACACAAATAACAACAACAATTAGTTAATTTGGGGAAGGCTTACAACCTATGTACAACACTTGGTGAGCATGATTATTGAACCACCCAAGGGCAAACATCAGGTAGGTGTAGGGGTATGTGTGGACACCATCTGTGGACACCACTCAAGGGCATGTAATCAGGTAGGTGTAGGAGTATGTGTGGACACCTCAATCAGAAAAAAGTGATTATCAGGGTAAATTGATTCAATTTTGCAGGGGCAGATTATGGTTTCAGGCATATTTTATCAGAAAAGGATCAGCTTTGATTTCTCAATGATCTCGTGTTAAACATTGACCCACCTTTTGAAATAGCAGCAGAATGCATAGACAATATAATAGTCATAATTGACTACCCCTGAATTACTTCAACTAATCTGTGTTTGGTTTATAGAAAATTACCTATTTCTTCAATTTTTGGCACATACAGGGCAAATGGCAAAATTAGCAGGACAGCGATGGCTACGCCCCCAACCAAACCCTGTAGTTTTGCCGACCACAGTACAGCAGTATAGGCCTAAGTAACTCACCGTTGATAGTCTCGGTGATAATTCATAGCGATTTCTTGAGAAAATTCTTTAATTTGTGACAAATTCCTCAACAAGATACGCCTTGGATTACAAAGTTTACATTCATCGGTATCTTCTCTCTCTTTACTCAACAAAATAGGAAAAAAACTACACTTTTTTCAAATTTTACGGTGGCCTGAGTTGTTTAGCAAAAAGTCTTAGGATGCGGCAAAACAACCTAGCCTCACTATGGTTAAATTTTGGGGGTTTTGGGGGGTCAATTAGGAGGTTAAGGTTAGGGACAAGTTTAAGGTTAGGGATAAGGTTAGGTTTAGGGTAACAGATAGGGTTAGTTTGAGGGGAAGGGATAGGGATGAAGATAAGGTTTAGGGGTTTATTTAAATGGGGTTACATCAGTTTCAGAAAGAGGCTTTCGATAGCTTCTTTTGATGCATCCTAACAAAGAGCTATTTGGATTTCCCGCTAAAATTATGCGTGTGTTTCAAGTCAAAGATTCAGAAATCCTGGATGATATTAAGGAAAGAGGTTCCTATCGTCAAAAAAGCGGGGGGCATTTCACCTCCTTTCAAAGCGTACGAGATTTTTTCAAGAACAAAAGGATTTCCAATGATTTTCAAGGAATTTTCATAAGAACAATAGGATTTCCAGGAAAAGTGTACGAGATTTTGATGATTTGCCCCTTGTAAAAAAGATTAGATAATTTTCAAACAGATCAGTTCAGCGTATCTCGTAGAAAGCCAATGCATGCACAAAGAAAAATTGTCAGTAATGGTTCTTTTCAGTCCTCTTTATTTAGTTGAAGAACTAAAGAACAACCATAATTTATCCATTCATTACGTTTTTTATTGGTGAAAAACACTGATGTTGTTTTCGTTTTGTAGGAATTTCATAAAAGACGAGGTTAGCCCATACGTCAAGCACGCGTTGGAAATATGCAGAGATGGTGGATCTTAGATATCAAACGAAAGAGCAGAAAAAACATCAGCCAGGCTCACGGAACGAGAACTAACATTCCTACAAAATCCAAAACTGGTGTATTTCTCTGATATGCTGCATGAAGAACTAAGAGCCTAACAAATATAAAAAAGGTCTTAACAAGGGTCGTCATGGCATAAAGAGTTGCTACAACAAAGTCAACAGAAGAGTAAGTCTATGACGCACCACGGAGAAGGCATTGATGAAAATCTGAATCATTATTCTTCTCTTTGACTACTAGAAGAAACAAAAAGACGAAACTAAAGTGACAATAGAAAATGAAAACTATTATCTCACGACTTTCAAGAACGTAAGCCGCTGTTTACATTTCGAACAAGTGCAAAGACGGTTTAGAGATGGAAAATGCAGTTTTGAAGTTAGACTGAAGAATGAAAAACGAAGGAACAAATATTTTACTAAAAATATGTGTTTATAAAACCATTTACAATGACTACTTGAAGCTCATTTAATGTACAGTGCAGAATAAATGTTTTGAAATATTCACTATAAGAAAATAAATTAGAAACAAAAATATTTCATCTCAACCCAGCTGTTTTCAAGCTAAAAGCTTTTATCCCATTCATTCTCGAGTTTCATGGAAAACTCTTGCCGGGTTTCATGGAAAATTAAGATAATAGAGAGCCAATGGTCGTGGGTTCGAGTCCACTGATCTCAAAATAAAGACTCGATCGAGCATCTATCGTTCCAAAAAGAAGTCATTCGCGGCCATATTGGTAGGTCCAATTCAATACATTGAGATTCCACTAGGGCTTGATGTTTCCTTTAATGATTGTTGGAATGTTATAACTTCTCAACACGAGACTAAATAATCGTGCAGCTATTGTAAGTAAAGAATACAGGCTATACAATTTCTTTTTGGGAGCCATGTTGAGAAGCCAAACACAATCCAAAGCAATTGGCTTCAGCATCTGAATCCAGAGACAACAGAATGCTCGATCCAGTCTTTATTTTGAGATCAGTGGTTCGAGCCCTACTCAGGTCATTTTCATTCTCACAAACTATCTTGATTGATTTTCCAAATCCTGCTTCTCCTAGAATGATAGAGAACACAAGTTTCATGGCGGAAGTTAGGAAGCATTCTCTTGGGGGATTACTCTTAGGAAATTGAGACTTCTGGTTTCTGGAACTGGTAAACTAGGGAACGATTTCGTAAGAGATTTACCAGAAACAGGCTTCTAAAGCATTATTAATATAGGCCCGATTAGAGGCCTCGTTCACATAATACTGTTTCCCAATACCGTAAGGAAAATGGAGAGGAGTTTTCCTTTTGATTACACGACACTGTTTTCACTTTTGCTCTCTGTTCGCACAGAAACGCTCTGATCTACCTAGGCTGAAGCTTCTATTGTTTATGAACTAAATAGATCGGCTTTACAATAACTTGACCGAGTTTTCATGCGTTCACACGAGCTCGAAAGCAATCAGTCTCGCTATGTTTCCGTGTTTCCTCGCCATCCTCAAGTTCTAAACAATCATAAACATCTATGCTGGTCTAATAAGCATCGAAAAAATTGTTTTCAAGGCAATCTATGATTCATAGCGGATTATCAGACGTGTCTCCTTTTTCCAGGCGCATACGGAATAAAAACGAGCGTAGTTGAATAAACAAATTAGCCTTTTATCGCAACGAACTTCATGTGAGTACACACCTGTCGAGTATTCATCGACAACACCTTGGCTGACTCAAAGATGTTGTTATTAAAATCTTATTATTAATACTCCTTCCAGTAAATCCAATATTGGACGTCATTGCAAGATTTAATTTCGTTTTCATTGCGACTGCGATTGAAGTTTTTTAATTAAGTTTATTTCAATACACGCATAAGTTTGCACGTTAAGTTTCACGTTCACGTTCAGGATTTATAAGTATGGATTCGAGATCTTTCATCAACAGAGATATTTGTTCAAACTTTGAAATAGATAATGCAACTTTGTTCTCAAAAGAATGAACGCCAAGTTCATGAAAAAGGCAGAAGTATGACTAAGTTCAGGATCAGGGCAACAATTTCATGTTTACGTGGAGAATTTCAATGCTTTCCAATACGTAGTCAATTTATAAGCGTAAATTTCAAACATTTAATAAGCGGAAGGCTTTGTTCTCATTTGTAGAAACTGTGACTGAGAAGGCCGAGATTTTATTGGAAAAATCGGTGTAAGACTCATAGAAAGGCAGAATATATGAGGATAGCCGTCCTCGCGTAAACATGTAAAGAGATAAACAAGATGAGAGAGGAAAATAACCTAACAGGACTGCATACTCAAAACCACCAAACATTCAAGTGCCCTTAAAAGGGATCGTTTGACAGACGACTGTGCTAACCATTATTGTTAACCAGTAACTTCAGGTAATTGTACAATGCCCTAAAGAAGTTTCACCATTTCATTTCATAATTTCGTCTTTAAATTTGAGTTTAGAAAAGTTCAGAAAATGAATCTATTGGAAATCAAAGGAATTTAAACTCAACTCAATGTGAATTGGTTTCGAGCTAAAGAACTGATTTCTCATGTAACATCTAATTGTTCGCCTAATTTGGAAGCCTGTTCGTAGACCATGTTTCTCTGGGGCCGTGTGATCTTTCTATATGAAGATAACACTTTGTTCCAATTGTACTACTAGCCTTAGCAGAGTTTCAGCTAATTCAGCTCTATCTTTGTGATATCGAGCACTTTACCGCCCAGAATAGACGATATCGTATTTAGTACATCCTTACATCTTAGTTCTATGCTTTATTTAAACCCTTGATAATTTACACAATCATAGCAGCAAGCATCTAAATAAATAAATAAAGATCTCATAACTACTTCCCCTGAGAAATATAGAAACCAGCTCTATTTTCAACGGTCGACGATATTTCATATTTCCTCTTATAGTTCTTCATGGATCTCTCTTCGCCTCCTATTGGTGTGATGAGCTGCTTGGAAACGAGTCTTGTCTAAAGAGCTCTGTTAGAAAACAATATATCGATCAATTCATTTTGATCTGAAGACGTTGCAGTTATTACTAAAACCACATAAAAACAACATAGACTGATTTGAAGCTTTCCTAACTATCTTCTTCTATTAACTATGGGCATATTTTCTGAAATTTCAGCTATTATTTAACATCAAATGTGAAACAAAGACGTACAACTACAGGTTCCTAAGCCATCTACTTCTGTAAACTATAGGCATACGTTATGCACTTTTAGGTACTATTTAATATCAAATGTGAAACAAAGACGTAAACTACAGGTTTCTTAGCCATCTACTTCTGTAAACTATAGACATACGTTGTGCACTTTCAGCTACTTTTCAACATCAAGTATGAAACAAAGACGTACAACTACAGGTTTCCTAACCATCTACTTCTATAAACTATGAGCATACGTTTTGCAACTTCAGGTACTGTTCAACATCAAATGTGAAACAAAGACGTACAACTACAGGTTTCTTAGCCATCTACTTCTGTAAACTATGGGCATACGTTGTGTACTTTCAGCTACTATTTAACATCAAGTATGAAACAAAGACGTACAACTACAGGTTTCTTAGCCATCTACTTCTGTAAACTATGGGCATACGTTGTGCACTTTCAGCTACTTTTCAACATCAAGTATGAAACAAAGACGTATAACTATAGGTCTCTTAGCCATCTACTTCTGTAAACTATAGACATAGCTACGTTGTGCACTTTCAGCTACTTTTCAACATCAAGTATGAAACAAAGACGTACAACTACAGGTTTCCTAACCATCTACTTCTATAAACTATGAGCATACGTTTTGCAACTTCAGGTACTTTTAAACATCAAGTATGAAACAAAGACGTACAACTACAGGTTTCTTAGCCATCTACTTCTGTAAACTATAGACATACGTTGTGCACTTTCAGGTACTTTTCAACATCAAGTATGAAACAAAGACGTGCAGCTATAGGTTTTTTAAGCACCTTCTTCTAACAATTAACCATACAATCAATGCTATCATCTACCAGTTCTTGCTCGCTGACAAATCACCAAAAATTGATAATGTTATTTTTAGCAGTATCATGCAAATTTCTATTGAACAAACATTTTTTGTTCTAAATCTCATCAAGTGAAACTCACGCGTTGACCAGCCAGCCCACGCAGACAGAAATTGAATGATTTTCATAATCCTATTTACCAAACTGAACGACATGAGTTGTGGTATGATTTCGAAGCTGGCCGAATTATTGTCAGTTTAACACAAACAGCATTGCCAATTTTTATATTTAGCCTTAGCTTAGGTAGAGAATAATCACGTAAAAGAGCCCTTGGTGTGAACTGCTAAAGCCACCAGCTATATTTAATTCTTAAAATCAATTTATGAAGGTATTGTTTGAAAGCATCCTCATCCTTCTAAGACTATAGTCGTCATATCCTATAGTGCCTTATCAGATTCTAGCAGCTATTTCATACAATTTCTTGTTTCCACCAAAGAATGATGTCAACGCCTATTCTCCCTAAGTAAGCATTTACCTATCCATCTTAGAAATGTCTGTCTTTCTCTATTTCTTTTTCCCTCTACTTTCCTGTAATCACTTGGTATTCAATGCCTCTCTTCCTCGTTACATGTCCTAAAAAGCTACATTGCGCACTATTTGCTTCTAATTGCTTTTTAGTCTAGGCTCTTCTAAATACATCTTCATTTGTCAACTTCTTTATCTAAGAGATCTTCGTCATCCTCCAAGAAAAACACCTTTCTGTTACCTCGAGTTACTTAATGCCTCACTTATTGTCCATATCTCACATCTATACATCATTGTCATCTGTATACAGTACTTAAAAAGCCTAAGTTTAATTTGATTGCTTATATGAGTACATTAAACTTAGATTTGAATGCTGCTTTAACGATTCCAATCCTACACTTTATTTCTTGATCTGATTTTACAGCTAATGTGACAGGCCTGAAGGTGGTTTCGAACACTCGGCCCTCTTTGCCGCGTTATATTATTTCAGGCAAAATGTTTTCTCATCATTAAGTTCCCTGATTAGGCCTGAATATTCGAATATGTCTACTTGAACATGGTAGACTCCATTAATGAACTGAAGCAAGACGAGGTTATAACTTTGTAAGAAAAACTTACCTCTGTCCATTTCGGTCCACCAACAAGCGTGCCATTATGTCCCTGTCCACTGGAGTCGATAAGAACTGTTCCAGATAACTGATCGAAGTTGTAATGAGCACTGATGATTTTCTGATGTTTAGGCCATGCTAAGCCAGCTAACTTCATGTATGAAGAGATTTCAGAATCTTTTATGAAAACATGCCAAATCGCCACCTGAAAGTACATCAAGAATATTGAACAGTTTTACATACGCAAAGCAGCTTTCAAGAAAAAGCCCCTAGTTTACAGTTGATAGACAAATAGGCTCACTATCTTTCAAAGGTATTTGTTTGTGTCCAAAGCACAAAGTGCCCACTGAATAGGTAGACTAATCGAAGCAGTGTATTGATAGTTGATAGGCAAATACGCGTACTATCTTCGTAAGGTATGTTTTTGTGTGCAAAGCACAAAGTGCCCACTGAATAGGTGAACTAATCAAGCAGTGTGACCATGGTCCTTTCTCTCGATGTGACCACACCTCGTGACTCTATTTGCCTAATTGCAAAGAGGTACAGAGAGATGGGAAATTCTCTCCTCATACTTTATGTGACAGGTCTGAAGGTGGATTCGAACCCGCGACCCTTTGATCAAGGGTTGAGTAATCAAACCAGTCAGTCATCCAAACCAACTCGTAAATTAAAGCCATTTAACATCACACAAATATTACAAAATCAATACAGATATCTGATCTATGAATGGGGTTTGCCGAATGGTAGGGTCACCAAAACCTTGTTTAAATGGTTGTGGATAATTCTAATTGGTATTTGAACTTAATCATAAAGAAAATGATGATTCAAAAAGATACAAACTACACACTAAACAAAAAAGAAGAAATATTAACCTCATCGATAACGCCTTTAAAGTAGCTGTTTTGATTTCTTGCAAGATACAGTGCAGTAGAAGATGACTGAAAAGTTCAGAAATATAACAATTAATAACAGGTGAAAATAGTGCTTAAAAAAATGACAAATTATCCATTAACATTTCAAATTGCACTTTACTGTAAAACAGAGTGATATCTATATCTATTGTCTGTAATGGGGATAGCCATATTCTAAAAGTCCAGAGCCATGCCACTCTTTACCCATTGCATGCTTTGTTAGAATCTCGGTATAAAATCTAATGATTTATATTATAAAATAAATAGGAAATAGCTCACCCAAGAAGTTGGAAGGACATTCGTAGTTTTCCCTTCCGATGTTGCATTGAGAAATAATTCAAGCTCATGTCCTGAGAGAAAAAATCAAAGAATCTTTTGAAATTTAGGATATAATTAGAGTATTGTTCAAAGGTCATGAGTTCGAAACCACCTTCAAACCTGTCACAAAAAGCGAGGAGAGAATTAGCCAGCTCTCTGTAACTCCCGACAAAAAGGCAAAAGGAATCACGAGGTGCGGTCACATCGAAAAGAACGACCAGAGTTGCACTGCTCAATTGGGTTACCTATTCAGTGGGTCCTTTGAGCTTTAAACACAAACTAATACCTTACGAAGATAGTGGGCAGATTCGCCTATCAATTTACTGCTTCGATTAGTTAACCTATTTAGTGGGCTATTCAAAACCATGGGTTGAAATATATTTGAACGAGCAAGAATTAGGAACACACTATTATAAGTGACATTAATTCATAAGGCATGGTCTAACACGGGCAATAAAATTGTACCAGAGCAGGCTACTGCAATTGACATTTGCCTCCACCGGGTCTCGAACCCGGGTTTGATCGGACACAGGCGAGCGCGCTAACCACTGTCCTAAACCAGGACAATAAGTTAGCACAGTAACCTTGATGTCTTCACAACTCCAGGCTTATCCACGGTGGGGCATTAATTCGTGTTTCGGATTAAATCCTTCTTCAGAGCCATGTAATATTAACATTAATTCATAAGGCATGGTCTAACACGGGCAATTAAATTGTACCAGAGCAGGCTACTGCAATTGACATATGCCTCCACCGGGTCTCGAACCCGGGTTTGATCGGACACAGGCGAGCGCGCTAACCATTATTATAAGTGAATTGTAGCTGTTTTCCTTTTCAAAGAATAGATGTCATTGAATATGAAAGATTTAAGCAGCTCATGGACTTACGCTGGGCATCAAATCTTAAATTCACATGGTGCCAAGTGTCAGCAGTCAAAGTTGTTCCACTTGAAACGGTTTTGTCACCCAGTCTCCCACGTAAATTCCTAAGGAGATAAAAAGAAAGTTTAAAAAAAACACAATCCTATTGAATCCTACTGAAAGCCTTTATAAGAAGTAATTCTTAAGGATTGACAGTATATACCAGTACTTTAGTAGAAAGTTATATCATGTCAATGACTGAGTTAGTTTCTGCTCTTCGACACAGAATTTATATCTTTAGTGATAAATGCACCTAGTTTAAGTTCCATTTCTACGAAATGCTAATATAACGAGGAGAAAACTGAATGAGGAGCTGAAGTTTATCCGATTCTACTAATAATCTGCAAAAATCTTCGGCTTGCTGAAGTTTGCATTAATCGATAGATAGATAAATCATTCATGTAAAATTTTACCTCAGTAGTTTGGTAACGAATTAGGCCCAATCAATGGCTGGTAGGTCATTCTCTAAAAATCTATTCTTCTTGGTTTTTGTCCCCATTTCAAAAATTAGGCTAGAGCTAGAAAAATTAGTAGTCACCCCCTTCGAGTAATCTGTCCTCTTTAGCCAACTCTTAGCAAGTGGCTGTTCATGATATGAACAATTGTAGGCCATAGTGACTAGCCTAAGGTTTTTGTATTCTTTTCATTTCTCAATATCAATTCGAGTTTCTGAGTCACAAGTGTCTTAGTAATAATACGAGGAATGAATATTGAATTTTCAGCTTACCCACTAACGACATAGATGCAAAATGTTGAATCAAGACTGCAGATAATAGGAAGTGTTGTCATTGGATAGCCAGCAGCCAATCGTATCCAAGAGCTTGTCGTGAAACTATCAAGTGGAAATAGAATAAAATAGAATAGGATAGATCTAGTAAATGGTTTTTCGTTTACTCTAACTTTCCTTTAGATTCAAATGGGTGAGAAAAATACACAAATTGTAAACAATAAAAAACGTTAAGGGTTTCTCCAGACGAAAGGAATAAAGATTGATTAGAACTGCAGATTCCTAATCATGTAATCGAGCACATTTGGTTATGAATAAATTGATTACATAGATGACAATATGAGATTCTAATATCCTGAGTTTATATGAAATGTAAGGGTAATCCAATAAATGAAATTCATCTGTTAACGTTTCTTTTCAGATGAAGTTTATTTTTGAATTACACAAGCTTGTTTGATAGAATATGAATTTTCTGTTTATAAATACCAAACCTTTCTTTAACTTGCAGTGTATGAATTGTAGGAAGTGTGACGTAATCATCCACTCCGTCGAATAGTAAAGCTTGGTTGTACCTAGAAACAATAATTATAGAGAATATGAATAATACAGTAGAGTCCCGATAACTCGAACAAGCAAGGGACGATCAAGATAGTTCGAGTTAACGAATGTTCGAGTTATCGAGGCTCTTGATAACATGAATATGGTTCAAGGAGAAAGCAAATTCTATTTGAGTTAGCGAGAGTTCGAGCTATCGCATGTTCGAGTTATCGAGATTCTACTATATTCTTAATTTCCAACCTAAATTGACAATTGAAAGTCTTTATGATTGTAAATATAGAAATATCTCTTTGAAGCAAGAAAAATCGGAAACATAACGAAAAATAACAACTACTTTTAAGCTTTGTATCTGATATCCATCATCAGAGTAGAACTCCAGAGCGTCTGGGTATAATAATTCGTTAGGTTCCGCTTTTCTTCTCATTATGACGCACAACTCTGATGAGTCAGACGCAAAGATTCAGCAGTTATCATGTTTCACTATGTTTCTAACTTTCCTCGCCTTCCTCAAGTTCTGTACGATCAAAGACTGTTCTGTCGTAAAAAATCTGATGAGTATTAGACGTAAAGCTTCAGCAGCTATTATGTTTCGCTAAGTTTCCGATTTTTCTCGCTAAATGCATGTAAGGACAATGGAAGGACAAAATAAATTCCATATAGTCCAGACAGAAAAATTTCCTTGCTGATAACATACAACAAAAATGTTCCTGTAAACATGCACCAAAAATAATTTTCATTTCATACTGACCTGTCTCGGCATCTTGCCCTAACCTTTGACCAAATGACATCACCTTGTCCGTAGGTAAGGAAGCCAAGTCTACCACCGTTGATAGTAGTGTCGTATATGTACCCAGAATCAACAAATTGCGAACTGCCTTGTGTTACTAATAGCCTGGAAAACAACAATATTAAAGAATTAGACAATTCTGCAAAATAACAACATCCATAGCTCGGTCAGGGAATCATAAACAACAAGTTTATACAGGAGAACAGTGTGTTTGATTTGTTACTGGAGAGAGAGATTTTGGTTACAATTCTCAGACAACTCTCAAAGTAAGTTTGTGAAAAATACAAAATGTCCCTTACAGCTGCAAATGATCCTTTATTTGGTAATCCACATCCGTAATTTGCAAAAGTCCACACGGCATAACAGAAAATTCAAAACAACAAGAAACCTTTCTTGGGAACTTAAGAATTTTCAAAAACTTAAACACATCCAGGTAGAGAAAGACACCAAGCAATTTTTTAAAGAGTGTGTACAATTGATACATTTAGAATTGCTTCTATGACTAAAAAAGAATAGATGGAAAAACTGATGATTAAAAAGTATGGCTAAGTTTGGCTAAAAGGTAGACAAAAGAGTTGTACTAAGGGATATGTAATAGAACAGTCTTTGGATGGTACAAAACTTCAAAACAGCCACAAAATCGGAACATAGTGAAACGAACACATAGATACTACTTCAGCTTTTCGTCTGACACTCAACAGAGTAATACGTCAGAAAGAGAACAAAACAGAAACCTAACTGATTTATATACCTATATGTGGATCGAAATAGGCCAGTCAGACGAAAAGCTTAAGTAGTATCAATGTGTTTGTTTCGCTATGTTTCCGGTATTTCTGGCTATTTCAAAAGGATATGTATGGTGACTGTACCTGATTCTGCCCAAGGAAGGTTTGATTTCGAGATGAAACGAGTATGCTGTCTCATGTTCCCAACCTCGCATCAAGGGGTCTGTCCAAAGCAATTTCACCTAAAAAACGATTTAAGTTGAGCTTTGTGTATTAGAGTCCTTGTTTCAGTTCAAATTATATTCAAGTTGAATATAAAACATAACGTCAGACGTGCTAAAAACCTAGCGAAACCAATATCTTGAAACCATTTCTTATCCTGTCATTCTTGATACTTCAGCTTTAAAAAGGCCTAGATCAACGAGCTCTGTGACAATTCCTAATCAGGAAAATATGGGAAAACATGGTTAACGTGTTTGAGAGCTTGAGTACAGCATACAAGGTCCTAGGTTAGGACCCAGTTATGGTTGTAGTAGTTTGCTTATAGGAATATATTGTCCAAGTGGTAGAGCATGTCTGACGAATTTATGTTGAGCAAGATCCAAGGTTCAAGACCTAGTTGATGAATATGGTATTCTAGTAGCCAACTCATGAGGATAAATTACGGGATATATCAACTAGTTAAACCATTGCCATCCTCGTCTGGGATTCTAGACGAAGTGAGTCAAACTGGGAACAACGGGTGTGAGTAATAATTTGTAAAGGCACTTAAAAGCTTTTACCTGGTTGGTGGTACAGTATAATCCGGTTATAACGTACTTCAAGGGACTAGCTGATCTAGTACGTTATATCCGAAGTACGTTATAGCCGGGGTAAACAGATATAGACCAGAATTACGGAAGGTATATAGTGATATATGCCTATCAGCCGCCTCTGTAGCTATTTGTGATAGAAATACTTGAAATAAAGACTCGAATAAGTTTCTTCTTGAAAAATTGATGATTTTAAAAACTTAAAACAACATTTGTAAAAGCGTAATTTTAACTATGTTTTTCATGGTTAATACATGGTTTAAAGAAGTCTGTAACGTGTTTCTGTACAGTGTTTTTAACCCAAGCATTATGGACAGCAGCATCAATTTTGCTTAAATGCTTTAGTGTCACGTCGGCGTTCGGTAAATCTGCGAATTCGAAGAAGCGTTGAAGGACCAGAACAGCATTCGACGCCTCTTTAGCTAAGGAACAGCTTCTGATTGATCTTCATTGACCTTTAATTTCTCCATCACTTTCATCATCATTTTCATTTCTTTCGGCTTCTGTCAGGCCTCTGATTTCATTTGCGATGTCGGCATCACTCAGAACTGGAGATGTTTCCAACTCATCGTCGACAGAGATGAAATCTCTCAGCAAATCATTGTCATTGGAACCAATGTACTGAAGATCAACAAGGTGGTCGAAGAAATTCGTTAAACTTTCATTCCGGGCATCATCGATCTCTGTGTCGCTTTGGCTGTTGCTGAGCTCCTTTTGAAACCCTGCTTTTCTAAAGCAGTTGGCAATTGTTTGTTGGGTAACACCGTCGTCCCAAACTGACTTCGACCAACATAAACACTCCAACACATTTACCGTGAAATCTTCCTTCCTTCTTTCTTCTATTGATCTGATAAGTTTGGATAACAGGCGCTTTCGATACAAGACTTTGAAGTTTTTTATAATCCCCATGTCGCATGGCTGTAGTCGGCTTGTGCAGTTTGGGGGCAAGAACTCCAACTTGATAGATTTCAGCTTGGTTGCGATATCTTGATCATGTGCGCTGCAATTATCGACAATAAGGAGCACCTTTCGATTCTCTCTTGAAAATTTTCTATCAAGCTTTGTAACCCATTCTGTGAAAATACCTCCTGTCATCCATGCTTTCTTGTTGCTTTTATATTCGACTGGAAGATTCTTAACATTCTTGAAGCAACGGGGCTTTGCTGATTTCCCAATTGCTAACAAGGGGAGCTTTTCAGTCCCGTCCATGTTTGCTGCAATCATTAGAGTTATTCGCTCTTTGCTTTTCTTGCCACCATGGCAGGTATCACCTTTAAATGTGTATGTCTTGTCAGGAAGCAACTTGAAGAAAAGTCCTGTTTCATCTGCGTTGAAAATATCTTTCGGCTCATATTCTTCAAGAAGTTTCGGAAGTTTGTTGTGAAGAAAGTCATCAACGATGTTTTTTGGCACTGAATTCGCTTCACCACTGACCATACGAAAGGTCACTTCTCTTCTTTTCTTGAATCGGTCAAGCCAACCATCGCTACAAGCAAAACCCTCGTGGCCAAGCTCAATGGCTAGTTGATTAGCCTTCTCTTTTAAGAGTGGTCCACCAACTGGAACCCCACATGTTCTTGCTTGCTTCAGCCACAGCAGTAGAGCGTCCTCAATATCATTGAATGTCGCCTTTCGCAGCCTCTTATTGTCGTTACCAAAAGAGTAGTTTTTCGCAGCATACTTTTCTCTGTCTTTCCAAATTGTGTTAACCGTAGATTTACTAAGACCAAATTCCCTTGTTATATCAACTTGGGTCCTCTTTTTCGATTCGATGAGTTTTACAATAGTCCGCTTCGTTTCTAGACTGACTGCCTTCCGCTTTCGACTATCCATCGTTGTTACCGTTTTGTCACTACTAAGGACATGATGAAAATAACAAATGTATGATTGCTTATTTATGTTAAGCTACGTACGTACGTTAAACGGTGTACTCTCTCTTGGGGGTTTCTACCACTGGTCGTAAGAATCTCGCAGCAATTAGCGGCCCCCTGTCTAATTACAACAGCTGTTCGCGGAAAATTACTGTGATTATAGAACAGGTGTCAATGATTTGTATGGTGGGCCCGCAAAGGAAAACAAACAAAGAAAGCTAGCAAAGTACGTTATAACCAAGGGAATTCGCCTTGTGGGGTCAAAAAAAGAGTACGTTATATCAGAAAGTACGTTATAACCGAGTACGTGATAACCGGAGTATTTTTATAAGGCTTTGTATGGACTTTGTGCCGGGACCGACAACTTTGGTGCGTTATATCCGAAAGTACGTTATAACCGAGTACGTTGTAAAGGGATTATACTGATCAAACTGGGAACAACGGGTGTGAGTAATAATTTGTAAAGGCACTTAAAAGCTTTTACCTGGTTGGTGGTATCAGCAGAGTGCCAAATCGCATTACTCAAAGCTGTCCCTGGACCAGTATTCGAATTAATCAACTGAAAGACAATCATTGACATAAATCAAAACACTGAAAAGAAAAACCAGATCTGCAGTGATCTGTAAGTGTAATATGGAACATATGAAAAGTCCTACCACTAAAAAGTTTAAAATCATTTAGCATAGAAAGGAAACTTGAATAAAACCAGGGATTGCTGTCCTACATATAAGAAACATCATCTCAACATCAGGTCTGAAGCCCTTCCAACAATTCTCAATGGAAATCAAAGGTTTTCCTTTTAACATGGGCAGTTGATAGTTGATAAGCAAATACGCTTGCTATCTCCGTAAGGTTAATGTGCTGAGCACAAAGGGCCCACTGAATAGGTTGACTAATCGAAGCAGTGCATTGATAGTTGATAGAAAAATACGCTTCCTATCTTCGTAAAGTATGGGTTTATGTGCTAAGCACAAAGGGGCTACTGAATAGGTAGACTAATCGAGCAGTGCGACCCTGTTCCTTCCTCTAAATATGACCACACCTCGTGATTCCTTTTACCTTTGTGCCTCTAATTACAGAGATTTGGCTAATTCTCTTTTCACACATTGAGGCAGGTCTGAAGGTGGTTTCGCACCCAGGACCATTTGAACAAGGGTTTAGTGTTTCGTATATGTGGAACACTGGTGTATTTGTTTCAAGTTCCCGTAAGCAGCTAATTCGTGCCAGAAAAATGCTTTTGATATCCTTCTATAAAATCAGAATTACTATTGAACGCTCTAATTCTTAACCTTACGTTAAAACTACGTATTCCTTAAAACACATCGATTTCTGACCACTTAATGAGCTAATGATTTAATAGGACAAATGTTGAACTAATTAGAAAAACGTTTAATAATCCATGATGCCTAATCGATATCTAATATTCAGAGCTTTGGGCCCTGATCACACGATGCCGGATTCATTTCACTTCGGATTCCATAGGCAATCCGATACGAAATTTTCTCCTGTTCACAAGATGCCGACTACGCGCCGCTCTACGCCCACAAGGGCCCACAGCAATACCTATTGTTAAAACTATTGCCACTTGACAGCTAAGCATGACGTGTTCTTGAGAGAGTTGATAAGATGGCGCCAAAAATGTTTGCACTTCATCAAAAAAGAGGTTCTGGAGCATAAGTATATCGGATTCATGCGTTCACACGAGCCCAAAAGCAATCCGATATAAAGAGCAATCCAAAACGTTTCACCTTCAGAGCGGAGTGATTTGACTCCGGAAAAACGATGCAAAACGTTTCGGATTGGCATGGTGTCGTGTGAACAGAAAGGCCATCCGATAAGAAAAGCATCCGAAATGATATGAATCCGGCATCATGTTGACGGGGCCTAAATAGAGCCATTGCTAAGGCCTACCTTGATCTGAATGCCTTTGATGCCAGCCTTGAAAGTGTTGTTGTTTAAATTGATATTCTTATGTCTCCACATCAAGACATAGAACTTCGTGTTACTCTGATATCCAAACACAACTCCGAAGTAATCCTCCCCACTTTTGCTATTCACGAAAAGCGTGCCAGAAAAATCAACTTCTCCGTATTTTTGTTGACCTTCAAGAGAAGAAAATCCAGCATTCAAAAATCGAATTTCATATCACCACTTGTGTCAATTGATCAGGCCAGTTTTGGTCAAGTTACTTTGATGAAAAGCATAAGCTTGAAGCAACAGTGTTTTATACATTTAAAATGGATTCGTTATTTTATATATAAATGCAGGGTTTGATATATATTGAGAAGAAAAGAGTCAAGGAACACTCAGCATCTCGACAAGCATGTTTCGTGGTTACCCACAAATCAGGAGTGTTCCTTCATTCTTTCTTCTTAATATAAATAACGCTCTGCATTAATGTATTGAGCACTCTCAAAACGGAACACAGACTTTGTAACGTTTGTTATACGCATGTGATCAGGAGACCCCCTCCCCCCTCAGTTAACACCAAACTGGCATTCTACCATTTTACTTTTAGAGCAATGCCCATAAAGATTTGAGCACTCTTTGGTTCTGTAATACCAAAATGTATAAACGTAGATCGTATGCCCAATTTTACGAGTTCCTGCATAGCCAGCGTGCTGATAGCCTTTTGATCACATACTTGTATTTTGCTTGCTGTCCTTGCAACTTCTTGAGCACTCTTTGTTCATCTTGAGTTAAAAATTACCATTTTACTATGTTTCTTATTTGCTTTATCTCACTTACGCTATGTCCTCACTAAAATCATCTTAATAGTAAACAAAAGGATACCAAAGTCATGGAACGAATTCACTGATCTCATACCAAAGAGGAAAGAAAAAACATGGGGCTTACCGATGAGCATACTTGGTCTTCTTGTAGTCGTTTGCTGTTCAACATCCAAACCCTATACAAGATAAAAATTTAGATTTATGACAGGATTTTGTATACCATGAAATATGATAGAAATAACAAAAGAATTAGGGGAAATTATAAATCGCTAGATCTACGATTCACGTAAACATAGAAAATCGCTTGAGTGGGTAATAATGTATAAGAAAAATAGAAAAACTATTCAATTTTATGAATGCAGTATTCTAATGAAATTTTGTCACTGAAAATCAGGCAACATAATCTAGATGAATAAGGGAATGAAAAATCCATCAAATCGTCACCTTATTGGTAATTCGCCATTTTGGTTTTGGTAGTGTTGACGATGATGGACCTAAGTCCACGAGGAAGTAATCTGCGAAGGACGTCTTCTGGATGTTTGATGTTCTTGGACACGTGTCTAGATTGTCAACCGTTCCATCACCATCGAAATCATTTGCACACGCATCACCAATAGCTTTGCCTTGCAATGAGAGGATGAAAATCATTATTCAAGTTAAAGTTGTATAGGTTGTAAACATAACAGCAGTTAACGCATCTATAAAAAGAGTTGACTGCGTGTGGTACTTTGTAGATGCAAGTCAAACTTGATAACGGGTACAATCCCAAAACGTTGTAAAAAATTTAAAACTTTATCATTTCGGTACTAAAGTTTTTAATTTTGTCGTTTTGTTAACGCATCTAGCCTTTTTCATTCCCTATATCCTCATCATAATTACATATTAACTGTATTTGCAGCATAATGCTATTTATTTCATATGTCTATCCTTATCTGTCACTAGCCAACTCTGTTAATTTTTTTAATTCTATGCCATGGTCAAATTTGAATTGAATTTTTGAGCTATAAGGACAATTCTGGAACTATTTCCCAATAAATTTGCTTTTTTTCTCTTCCTTGGAGAATGGAAAATGGAGAATGTTTTATAAAAAGAGGTTTCTCGACATACAGGATGAATTAATATCTACTTACTGTTGACGTCATAAGTGAGCTTGGAGTGGTTTTGGAGAGGATTGTACACGAATATGCAGTTATCGTTTGTATCAGCAATACCATCATTATCTTTATCATCATCACAAGCATCCCCTGTACAAATATACAAACATCTTGATAGTGAGGAGAATCTGAAATATAACGTAACATAATAACTACTGAAGATTTGTACCTGACCCTTATAAGAGTAGAATGTCAAAAAAGTCGTTCAACGATACAGAGCTTGAGGCTGGCGAGGAAAACTCGAAAACATAGTGAAACATATTATAAAATATATTCGCCGTGATTAATAATCATATAAAATATTTATAAAATATAAGTGAAAGGTTTTTCGGCTTTTATTGTGTCCTGAAGATGGTGAAAGCCAAAAAGCTTTTACTTATATTTTTATAGATATTTTTAAATGAATAGTGAAATATAATTATTCTTAAGCTTTGCATCAGAAGCTTATCAGAGTAGTCTTTGATTGGTTCAGGATTTCAGAATGGTGAGGAAAACCAGAAATATAGCGAAAAATAATAACGATGAAAGATAGCTTTTCGTCTGACACTCATCGGAGCAATAGGTCAGAGACAGTCCAAATATTCAACTAAACGAGCTTCTATACTCAGAGGTGGATGGTGTCAAGTTGGACTACTGAATAACAACAACTAATCGAAGTTTATAGAGCACCAGACAGTGAAGAAAAATTGATAAAATTTAAACCTTTTCCATCCTTGTCAGTATCGACTTGATCCGCATTTGGGAGATCTGGACAATTGTCAAACGAATTCAAAACACCATCACCATCCCTGATAACAGTAAAGAATTGTATTAACGGGGCATTGTCACGAAAAATGAATTATTCTAGAATAAGGAAAAAACAATGCCTGCAAAGGTAGTGTGTACAATAGGGAATAGTTTATTTCGCCAAGAAAAATGTTTTTGAACTCCAAAACAAAACAAAAAGTAAATGACCGCCTTTTTTACCGACATTACTAGATAAGGCACTTGTTGTTCGTCTTAATTTTCACACGGCCTGACCATTAAACTTTTATATTAAATATAATATAACGTATTTAAGGTAATAGATCCCAGTATTTATGAAGAGGTAAAATAGCCAGGGAAGGAACTCAAATCAGAGGCTCATAAAGAAGGCCTGTTAAGATAACACAGGGCCAATACAAATGTAAAATAGACGGAGAGGAGAGTCTTACCCGTCAGAATACATTGCAGGCTCACAAACATCCCCGTATCCGTTTTGGTTCGTATCAAGCTACGACAGAAATTCAAAAATGTAACTCAAAAATTTACAAACAGAGTGATAATCCAGAGGAGCTGAATCAACTGTTGTTGACAAGAATTCCAGGAGTAAATTGGGGAGCTTATCACAAAAGATCTACTCATAAATACTTATGACAACCTAACTTTAACTAATTTAATGCAGTGAACTCACCAGTTCTGAACGGTACTTTTATAATATTCATTCCGTCACAAAAGGTACAAGTTAGATGGACTATACCTGGCTAGGGTTAGCAGTTTTTGGACAATTATCACAGACATCCCCAACACCATCACCATCAGTATCTGTTGTATTCATGGAATTCACGAGCGGACAGTTGTCAATTGTATTCAACACCCCTAAAAATGACAAATATTTCAAGATAAAAATGACAATTTTCAAATGACAAACCATGTTTCCTAAAAATCAATTATTCATCGCATTTCAATATGATCAATTTTAAAGCTTTACTAATGACGATCTGATAAACGAAAGGTCTTAATTTCATTTTGGTTCTTTCCTTTTCTCTGTTACAGTTACGTTGGGTCAATTCTATGCTTTATACAATATGATAGATTCATAGAAAAACGATGAATTCTTTAGGCATACCTTTTTGATGATTCGTTAGTCATACTATAAAGAAGCTATTTCACTAAAAGAGATTTTAGAAGGTTTTTCTGTGCCCCTCTAAATTCATCAAAATCAGAAAAGGAGGCAGAAACCCCTTTTCAAGACAACCTTTAATCAATTCCCTTTCCTTATAAAAGAATAACAGAACTGACAATATTGAAAATGTACAAAACACGGAACGTACCATCGCCATCTTTATCTGCATCACAAAGATCTCCTATACCGTCTTTATCAGTGTCTTTCTGGTCCGCGTTAGACACACCCACACAGTTGTCACAGACATCTCCAACACCATCAGAATCACTGTCAGCCTGACTCGTATTCGAGGCAAAGAATGGACAATTATCCTGCAATCGAGACACAAAATATAATGATATAATTTAATCGGTTTAATAATATCGGTTTGATAATTCATCCGAAAATAATTTGAACAGTTTAATCTGATGCCTCTATAATAGATTAGTGATACAACTCTTCCTGTATATTAAGTCCAAGAGCAGACCATAAAGCTAGCTAAAGTACTCAGAAATGTAAAACGGCAGAACCTCTAAATCAGCCTGTGGGATGATCGATGTAGAATATAGAACAACCAAAGTATATCAAACCAATAAGCGTTCCTAACTATAGTGTAGTTTAGGATATTGAGTTTAGAGATGTCCGTCCTTCAAGGAGAGACTTTAAACTATGCGGAATGCAGATCAGTTTAAAATCGATAAAGTAGCTCGAACTTGCAGCATTCTATGAATGGAATAATAATGATAATCAGCAGATATGTTTTCAAACAGAACGCGTTAGCATGTATTTCAAGCTTACCTCTTTATTGTATTACTTCTATATCTTAATTTTGTATTTGCGACTTCTTTCTTATGTTATTAATAATTAGTATTTCAAAACGTATTTACACTTTATAACTTAATGTATATTTGCTATATTTTGTATAATTTGATAGACCCCTCTCTTGATGATTAAAGTTATGAAACGAAAAACAAATGCAAATAATATTTAATTGCTTACATTGACATCAGGAATGTTATCACCATCATCATCAGGGTCACAAACATCTCCAACTGTATCCTTGTCGAAATCCTCTTGCCCTGCATTCGGCACACCTAAACATTTATCCTGAAAAGTGGAATAATTTCAAGTTATCAATCAAGAAATATTTGATCCAGTATTTTCCTACCAAAACCAAAAACAAATAATAAGTTTATGAATCAACAAAACCTAGTTCCATCATGAAACGGAACCTCGCTAAAGTGGTTTTCAATAATTTCGACTACTTTCCTTTCTATTCCAAGACCTTCCTTTGGTAGATTCAAAATATCTGACATATTTTATCTTTAATATCACCGCATCGAACGTTGATCATTCTAGCAATGGCTTAGGTGGCGAAATAGAAAAGCTTAAGTTCCATATGTCTTGCTATGTGACGGATTTTTCTTGATGTTCTAAAACTCTCTATACAGATCAAAGGCTTTTTAAGAACATAAACCGATCATGACGTACCCCCTTGCATTCAGTAATTGAGCAATCAACTCCAATATTTGAGATTCCATCTAGATCAACATCATCGCCACAAACGATACCATCTCCTGCAAACCCAGGCTTGCACTATTAACAAATGAAAACAAGAAATCAGAAGTTTATTTGAATATGAATTAAAGCATTGAAAATAAATATGAAATACTTAGCTTGAATTAAGTGAAATGTTAAATGTATCAGTAGAGATTTTAGGTGAAATTATTTTGAAGAGTGTACCGTAAAAATGAAATTGAAAGGTGTGAGATATAATATGAGCCAAAAATCTTGTTATCTACACATCTAGTAGCCAAAGCTTCTCCACTTTGAATTGAATTTGAATTGAATTTCTTCAAAACTAAAAAGGGATAACACAGCACGAAGATAACAGAATATGAAATAGAGAAAACTTGTTTTTTGATGTCTAGTTATGTCTTGTATAGTGAGAAATTTATAGAAACAAGGACTAAAACCTAATTTTATATAAACTCAATTACTCCTTAAAATACTCGATAAGTTTTGAAATACAATGGCTTCCCTTTAACAATTCTATAGAGGTGGCCACATAAATAGGGTCTTTTTCTCAAGGCTATCTACTTTTCGGACAAAAACACTTGTCCTAACGAGGTGGCTGTAAGGTTGGTTCTAATTCATTTCTGGTTATGAGAAAACACAGTCTCAGTGCTGAAAACTGAGGACTCACCAAAGAGAGCGGGTAGGTTCAAAGTTCTAGAAAAATATAGGCATACCAAGCATTCGTGAGTTCCACTGCTAGTAGCTTCACATTTAGCATTAACATTGCAATCTTTTATCGTGTTAGAAATTGATTGCTCAGTACAAATGAATTATATACAATATCACAACTTGATCATGCTAGGGATAAGGGAATTAAATGGTTAGAAAAATGCTTGCATACCGAGCACGTATAAGTCCCAGCACCAGTGGCTTCACATTTCGCATTTGCATTGCAATCATTTGTTGTATTAGACATACAGAAATCTCCCTGATTGCAACCAGCATACCCATCTCCTACAAAACCAGGGTTGCAGTCTCCACAGCGGTAGCTTCCCTGCAAGTTGATATTAATTGAAATAAACTTTGACGGAATAGAGTAACTACCATATGCAAATATAAAATTTCTGTGTTTTTAAATCAAAATGGGATTTCGTCCTGGTTTAGGTTACTCTCTTGTCACCTTGTGTTTTGAAGATTAGGTTATGATAGAAACTCCCGGATCACTGTTTGCATAGTTTACTGAGGAAGATTTTATCGAAACGTTCGAAGAATTGTTCGTTTTGAATAAGTCGAACTATTCAAGAAACCCGGAAAATTCAGCTCTCGTATCCATAAAATAAGATTAGTTTGTCAATTTTTATCGGTCTAAATTTCATAAGAGTTCGAGATTCTCGTGAAATGCACTATAAACGAGAGGAGGGGGTTCGAGTCAAGCGAAATACCAACCAGTGTATTGATGCATTGAGCATTAGGATCACAAGCATGTTTTCCAGTGGTGCATTCGTCGATATCTGTACAGCTCTGAGTGTTGTTCCCAGCCTCCTCAAGTCCGACGCCGCTTGGTGCGTTACCAGCATAACCAGCAGGACATCCAACACAACGAAAACCAGGAGAGAGATTAACACACGATTGGAAGCATGGCCTTGCTTCTGAGCACTGTAGGATAAACATGAAAAAGTTATGAAATGAGAATTTCTATTGATTGATGTGTCCAGAAAGAAACTGAATATGTAACACTTTATATGACTCTTTGATGGAGAGCCAAGTAACAAGTTCAAACTCTTCTGCAACGAGAACAGCAATATCGTGCCTCTAAGACATTGAAAAATCTAAAACATGAATCTGCACTCTGCTATGGGTCAACATTTACTGGACAACCAAGAACGTGCTCAAAACCATTGTGAGAATGGTTTTCGCATAATCGGTAGAGCAAAGTCAATATTTCACTTTTAATTTCGGAATCTTTCAAAGTCAAAACCATGGATCCAATATTGTGTTGACAAAGAAGAATTTTTCCCACTAGCAATCTTTAGATGTAGGCTAATTTTAATCTACGTTGACCACTATGTCATCATTGATCGTTTTTGCACTAAAAAAATCGTTCACTGTTAGATCAATATTTCAGGTCTCTTTCAGAAATACTACTCCGATGATTATCAGATGAAAAGTTTTTGTAGCAATTATTTTCAATATGTTTCAAATGTTCCCGCAATCCTGGAGTCTTGTATCCATCAAAGACTGATTTGACAAGAGCAAATTCTTACTTCATCAATATCTGTGCATGTTTCACCATCACCTCTGTAACCTTTCGGACAAGCTTCACACTTGAAATTTCCAGCTCCAATATTTGTACATCTCACTCCTTTAAAACATGGATTGTTGTCACACGCACCTGTGTAAATAAAATGATAATGTATTCATGTATGTTGAATAAATTGTTACCCCTTCCCCACTACCCCATCCTGAAACTAATTCTAATGATGATTACCCCTTCCAAAGTAAAAATCAAACTTCTAACTTACACAACCCAGAAATCATATTTTGCAGATACTACAGTCTCCTGAGGACCATTAATGTTTTTTACAAGGTGGTCAACATTGTTTTGGGTATATTTCCAATTAATAGCTATTTCTCCCCCATAGCCTCTCCCTCTGTTAGCGTTGTCAATAAGCAAGAGCAGCAAGAAAAAGATAATCACTGCTTATTTCAAAGTGAAAATCAAACTTCTAACTTACACAATCCATCAGTACATATTCTACAGATACAACAATCTCCTTGTAAAACCATTAATCATGTCAACAAGGCTGATAACCTGTCTTCGTGCATGTTGAATAGATTGTCATTGCTTCCCAAATACCCCTCACCTGATACTGACTTCAATTGGTAAGATCATAAAGAAGCTTACAATGGTCACGGCCAATTCAAAGTAACGATTAAATTTGTAACTTACACAATCCATCAATACATGTTCTGCAGATACTACAGTCTCCCGAAGACCACTCATTATCTTTACAAGGCTGACAGCTTGTTTTCATGTATGTCGATTCGTAACCAGCTGGACAACATTCACATTTAGAAGCTCTTGTTGTGTTACTGTAGGCTCCAGGAGGGCAAATCTTGCAACGACCTTAAATGGAAATTTTGGATTTAATTCATTGATCTAGATGAAATGAATGCAATGAATTAGCAATAATATTTCATTAATTACAAGGGTATCTATAAAGACTTATGCATGAAAAAGTACTCCTAATCATAGATTCATGCAACTATTTCCGACAGATGTTATTTCATTAAAGTTCCCATGTGATAAGAGTAATATAATAGACATTTTGCAAGCTATTATTTGAAGAAAATCACAATATCTTAAACAAGTTCTACTCTAAGATTGTACAACACTCCTCTGTAAACAAGCATCCACTCAGATTTGAATGCAGAACTATCTGTTTTTCAGGGCTTTATGGTATCAATAAATTAGGACCATTTCATATCATATTAGCGATATCTCTGTTCAATTATGGATTCGCCTTTGTCAGCCTGCATTATTTACTGTTATTTTTCTTATCTAAACAAATATTTTACAATACACTGTGCCTGAAACTAAACTATCATAAGATTTTGATTCGTAAAATTCTATAATTCATACCTATGTGCCTGAAACTAAATTGTTACAAGATTTTGATTAATAAAATTGAATTATTCATACCAATGCCATCACTATAGGTGCCAGGTTTGCAATCGTATTTCTTGCCTTCTTCGCAATATGTTCCCGGTGGGCAGCTAAAGCAGGAGGTTGGGCACCACTGGGAATAGACAGAAACAAAAAAGATCAGACATCTAAGGAATTGGTATGGATCAAAACATTTATATATGAAAAGTCTATCACCATGCATTTCTCACGTTACCAATAACATGTTACAGACCTTCCATTTCTCCCTTTCCTCCGCCCCTTTTTCGTTACCTCTATCTCCTAATGCATTGCTGCTAGTAGCAAGCACAGTTGATATGTAATTATTTTTAGGATACTTATAGAAAGGGAACTAAATTCATAAATATTGTTCTTATGGATTCGTACACTTTTTTCTTTTATTCTATAGGATCTATATACCGTCAAGCTTTTTAGTTAAAGTAAGGGTTAGGGTTTGGGTGGGGGTTAGAAACCACAAATCGTCAAGCTTCTTAAGGATAATTATACAAAGGATATTGGCAGGTAAAAATCGAAACATACTCACGGTTGAATTGCATTTTACATAAGTGTTTGCAGCACACTTTAAAATCAGCCCATTTTGGCAAAGCTAAAACGGAAATGGAAAACGTTTAAAGATGAAATTTTATACAATTTATTAATCTTTACATGTCCAAACATCATAGGACTAGAACAGCTACCAGCTAATCAAAAAGAATATGAAAATATCTCAAAACTGAGTAAATGTTTCATCTAAGTCTTCGAATGTGCTTGCAAAAATATTTAGAACGACTTATTGTTTTGTCCACTCAATGCAACTACCCCCTTTGCGATTCTGGTAATCTGGCAAGCATTGAAGTCCCTACTTACTTACTCACTTACTTACTTGAGCCCCACCCATCCCAGCCTACCCAGCAAATTATAACACAACCTAACTTCAAGGGTAACTTCAAGAGAGTAAAACTCACCCAGCCCTCAGGACAAGATGAGCAGCTACCAGCAGATCCATAAGAATACATGTATTTCGTGACTGGGTCTTGGCCACATGCAAGCTCTCGACCATCACCTGGGCAGTAATAACCAGCTTTGCAACCGAAACAGTCTTTGTTATCTGGAACACAAATTAAACAGTTTTAGTTAAAACTGATATTTAACTTGAACCTAGGAATCGATCCGGAATTCAATAGATTGTACTTTAATAAGGCTAGGAAAAGTAGCCCAGATTGCAGATCCTATTCATCGAATATGTAGAACCGTATATGGTCGGAAGCATCTTGAGATGGGCAGTACCCATTTGCACTTAATATGTACCTCCTATTGTACAAGAGTAAAAACTTGATAGACAACCGTTAGGTTAGACCATGTAGTGATTGCGAACCCACAGGACTATGGATCCACTCATTAGGGAGGGGATATTATAGGCTCTTTGGAAGAAGTATTCATATGAAAGGTTTCTAAGGTCAGAAATAAATTTCAAAGGTATCCAAAAATTATTTACGCATACTTCTGGAAGGTACCTTTTAGAGGTACCTTTTAGTATTCAGCCATAGACAGTTATGGAAATGTGATGGCACAAGACAATAGTAAATGATAAGACTGTATTGAATAGAAGTAGGAGGGATTCAATCATAATTAAAATGATCCTTATTTCCTACCTACACAGAGGTACTCTGGACGGACGAAGTTGGCCTTGAGACATACCGAATCAAACTAGATCATTAACCTAGCTGGTAGCATCTCCCCCAGGAAAACAAGTGCCGGAAATGTTCGAGTGGTTAGATCACTCGACCCTTGATCAGCGGGTCCCGGGCTCGAAACCACCATAAGACCTGTCCCATAAAGTGTGAGGAGAGAATTTGCCAGCGCTCTGTAATTCCAGTGGAAAAAGCAAACGAAATAACGAGGTGTGGTCACATCGAGAGGAAGGACCAGGGTCGTACTACTCAATTAGGCTTTGCAAATAAACTGATTCCTTACGAAGATAGTAAGCGTATTTGCCTATCAACTATCTCAAGAATACTTTTCTGGGTGAAAGAGGTTAAAGTCACAATCTAGCCAAAGAGAAATTGACTTTATAGACGTAAACAGACAATATTTGAATTCACAAAAGCCAATTGAATGAAACAGATATCTTGTTTGGGATGGAAGATGCTGAGACCATCTTCTGACCATCTCATATATCGAATTATAGATTGAATTAGAAGAGTTTCGGCAATAAACATGATTGAGTTCAGCGACACTCTACATTTAAGAAAATTCCAATATACAAGACATTTCCAAGATAAGCTATATTTGTTTAAAAGACGACTCCATATTAAAGTTATATATCGATGTGTATGACTTCTTATGTTTAAGGCTTCTAAATGCATTCACTTTGAACAGTAATTGTAAAAAAATAGGTAACCACATGATATTTAAAAGTACTCAATCAAAAGTATCAGGGTAACATACCATATATTGATACAGTATATCCTGGTGCAGTGAAGAAAACATGACCACTCGAATTGACTGAGACCTTGGCACGTGCAACACACGAGGCACTGAACGTCACAGTGAACGGGATGAAGTCGCCTCGTTTTGGCACTCCATTGTCGACAGCAAATATGCGGACCGTCCACGTCCATTTGACCGTTTCGTTTATCCAGCCAGTCACAGTGTTGTTGTAATCCCCTGTTGTGTTGTAAGTGTAGGCCGTCGAGTTTATAGTGGGCCTAAAATGAAGATGACACAGAGTCATATAGACGTATTTAAGTGCTTTACTGGATAGTTTAACAAGGGGGAAATGTTTTCTCACAAATCAGCTACCAAACTTTTGATATTGTCAATAAGCAAAAAGCTCTGAATTCAGGGTTTTCTTTCCGCAAAAATCAATAAATGAAGGCTGTGACTCTCCTACATCGCCTTATATGCTTTCTCTTACAGGGAAGTCTACAAAGTCTACTATCTATATACACTTCTTTTCAACAAGCTACAAGTCTATAAGCAACCACCCCTGGATGAAAGGGTTTCCTCTCTGCAAAAAAGGATTAAAAGAAGGTTGCGACTCTCCTTTATTACCTTACTAGCTTCCTCTTGCTGAAAACATGTAAATAAACTGATTTTCGGATGTGCGATAGGAGTATGTGGCTAGTCAGTTATCTCGAGCAAAATCTTGAGTAAGAGCGAGGGTTGGGACCTAAAGTCCAGCTACTTTTTAGAAGAAAGTGTACAAGCATTAGAATGGGTGCATAAAAACATCATCATTAATAGAGGCTAGTCTTGCTTTTAGCTAGGGTCTGGACATTTAAGGTTTGATCGGCTACTACTTCTGAACATTTCTTCAAACAAATTTGCAATTATTTTCACAATTTTCAATACACCATACTTTATTTTCACTTGTTGTATGAATGTTCAACTCTTTTTTTATCAGCAGCAAACTGGCTTCAAGTCTCTATTAGTTGGTGCAAGAGTTTCCGTACACCAGCATAAGTGTCTGTACACTTTTGCAAGTATAAAATAATTCACTTAAATCTATTCTAAAATCTCAATTTTTATTTTCTGGCCAAATATATTCCTATTCTATCATTTTTAACTAAAATCTGCATTTAAAACTTATCTGTTTTATTGTGAGCGAATTTTTATTGCTTGCATAGAAATTATGCGACACCCGAACGGCTTACACTCATTATGCATCGATTATGGATAGACGTTAGTTTAATAGTGTTTATTACTCGAGGAGGAAAAGCTTTACCGCCAAGAAAGTCTTAGAGCAGAAAGTATGATGCGATGTCTTCTATCTAATAATGGTTAGCAAATTATTTCATTCAAGTTACTTGTTGAACTTGAAATCAACTGTAAGTTCAACTGTACGGAAACTCCCGCTGTTTCTCCCCCTAGACCATACAGCAATAAGAACAGATACACTTTGTGATAACTTACACTGCACTGAGAACAGCACTACTTGTGTAAGTGATCCGTCCATTTTCTCCACTGTCATTATCAGTTGCATGAACAGTGAAAATAGATCCACTCTGCAGGGGCGGTACTGGGTATCTCTCATAGGAAACATCAGGTAGAATAGGGCAGTTGTCGTTGTAGTCCAGGACATATATCTGAAGGAAAAAGACATTAATTTCATCATTAGATAAAGACTATAGAACTTTTCAGAATACCAGAAAAGCTTCAAAGACAATTTCAGTTGAACTAGATGAGACATCAAATTTCTATCAACTGTAGGATTTATTTCAAATGTAATTAACTCTATTTTTAGAAAACTGAATACATAAAAATTCATAGGTTCTAGAGTCCGTGGCCTTAGTTTGAGCTTTGAGTATTTAGAGGGAATCTTATTTATATTGAGATATAAACTAAAATATTGTTGCTTTAAACATAATTGCCAATTATCCAGAAAAAGGCCTTATAAAGCAATTATTCTAATTCAGTCAAATTAAAATTCAACTACTAATCTCGTTAGGCGTCGTAAATGTAAGGGAAAATGTTGGAAAATTACCATATCATATCTAAAAGTATCATATCACATCTTTCTTTTCCTTAACTATTTCATGTACCCTAGACTTCTTATTCGAAGAGGCATTGTTACGAAAAAGTATTGTAGAATGAGAACAAAACTTGTTCTAATAGACTGCCAAGGTAATATTTGCAGTAAGGAATGCCTTATTTCGCAAAAAAACGTTTTCGGACTCAGAAACCACAGTAAATGACCGAAGGCTTTCGACTGATTTTCCGACATCACGAGATAATGCACTCGTTCGTTTTAATTTGTATACAGCCTTATCTTTAAACCTTCCAAAGATTTGTCGAAGAAATACGAATAGGGATTTAGATTTATAGGACTCGGTGACCACGGAAAAAAATTGCGAAGGAAATTAGCCAGCTGAAAAGAGGCGATAAAACTCTATTGATAGTTTTTTATGGGTCAAAAAATTGATTTCTGTACAACTTTGAGAACTTTTATTTTGAGAAAAGGAAAGGATGATAGAGCAGAAAAACAGCACTAGCATGTAGAGAAGAATGACTTCTTTAGAAAAATGAGACCAAAATATCGTGACAATGCCTATTCAAGATTTTAATAAGCATTACTTACCATGATAGTCACATTGCCAGATTTAAGAGAACTGGTGTCAGTAACTGTCATCTTGACAAAATACTCTTTAGTTGACTCGTAATCCAAACCTCTCTTCAGCGTCAGCAGCACCCCATCGGTCGTGAACGTCCCAAACGTCTCTGCTCCACTTACCATGGTAGGAATCACCGTCTTGTTAGCCGAGGCACCTGGGCACAGCAACACTGCTTCATTGTTGAGTGTGACTGTGGACGGAGCAGGGGTTGATGGGATTGTTGACGCAGCAGCCTGTGCAGCAGAGTCGTTTGCCTTGATTTCGAAACGTCCTTCCGCATTTCCAGAGTTGATTGTCACTGAATATGGGCCTAAAAGTAAAGTCATGATTCCCTTCGTCAAATGAACCCAGCGATTTTGTGGCTGTTTTTTGAAATGAGACAATCTAACAACAACCTCCACCGAGGGGCATATCACTCGAAAAAATCTTGTACGCTTTTTGAAAAAATCATGGAAAAATCACAAAAATCACAGAAAAATCACAAAAATCACAGAAAAATCACAGAAAAATCACAGAGAAATCACAAAAATCATATAAAAATTACAAAAGAATCACAGAAAAATCACACAAAAATCACAAAAAATTCACTGTGATTTTTGAAATCACAAAAAACTCGTACACTTTTTTGTGAGTGATGGGCCCCTCGACCTCCGCCAAAAGGATCTCCTACAGATACCAAGATTCCAAACAATAATTTTTGGGGAGAATTCTATTGCATACAGATGCTCACCTTGTAAATAGCATACCTGATGCGGTAAAGAGCTGTAATAGCGTCCTCCCCTTCAAACAACAAATCAAAGGGTGGAAAGGGGATAGCTGTACCTGCAGAGCTTGTAAATAGTTTAGAAAAATGTAGGGAATATTGTAAATATATAGTTTTTATAGTGGTTATTCAAGTATAGGTAGTGTGTTGATCTCCATCAGTCAGTGTGGTACCTTACTTACACTTACAAATATGTAGATCTAGACAGTGCTTCAACGTACAAGGAAATTTTCTCCTAGGAAAAATACTGGCTCTTGCCTTTGAAGGAAAAACATAAGATGAGATTTGCTCATATCACAGCCAATACGGCTTCCTTGCTACATCTAAAACTATCATTATTTTATTGCAAACTTGAACCAAAAACCATGGACCAACTATCATACTTTTTTCCTTTTTTGGCCGTATTAATACCCCTCCCATCAAGAAAACTTGGATGGCCACGTGGCGTTGTAAATGAAGATGTAGATGAAACCAATAGGCTATTTTTTCATATAATCAATGTATAAAAACTTACAGGACTATAAACAAATATATATCATAGACGATACCCTTGGAAGCAAAGTTCATGGCTATCCCAGGGCCATAGGCACACAATAGGCCATTCAGGTCCCAAAAGCTATTGTTGCAGAATGATGATAAATTTTGTTTAATTTGCATCTGATATTGTAAACACGAAAATAGTTACCCGTTGAATACGCATCAGCAACAAGAATATCTTGAATGATGGCATTGAGGTGCAATGTCTCGTTATATGTGACAACGAAATCAACCGAGGGAGTAGTTGATGCCAGTTGCTCTGCAGTCACAAAAGTTATATCACTTGCTTGAAACAGATACTCTGAGTAACAAGGGAATCTCTCGGCATGAAAGATCTGCAATTTGTAAGTTAAGCCAACCTGGAATGAAATGAGAATGTAAACTTCAGAAAAAGTTATCAGAAAATCAACAAAACAATTTGTGTGAAACGACTTTGCCTAAGTAGGACTCAAACACACTTCTTCAAACCCTACTTTCTTTCTCTCCACCACTGAGCAATCGAGGATATGATTCTCTCCTTAAAGATGGGGCGAACTTTACTTCTGCACTTCTGTACTTCTTTCAGCAAACAATTGATAATAATCAGGAGATTGGGAATTTATGTAACTGTTGGCTTTGCACAGAATTCATAACAAACATAGGCTATATTAATGTAACCGATACATAGTCTATTTCGGCATTTTTATCAAATCAAATATATAATTTGATTAGTTATGATGCTATAGTTTTGTTATTACAACAATTACTATTGTAATCTTCAATTATTTAGTTAGTTAGTTGGTTTGAATTAGCTTATATAACCTATTAACTATGGTTATACCAACTTTGAATAAAGTTAATAAAAAAAATGACCTTTCATTAGAGTAGAATTTCAAAACAGCCAGGATAATTTCAAACACAGCAAAACTTAGTTTTCAAAGTTTTCACATAATCAACAACATAAAGAATCAATATTCTTACTTTGAGATCCAAGTGTATTTGTTCTGATGCTACGTCTCCGGTTGTCACGCATTTTCCTCCAACTACAGAACCTTGTTTCGGAACTAACGTTCCTCCACCTATAATGCAACATTTCAATATAAATCTCGGCATAGTGATGATATATTAGTACAGATGAACAACTTTTTGCATCAAATCATAATTTCAAATCTGGTATGTTCATTTTATACCCGTAAATTGATTCACATAAATATACCCTTAAGTTCCAAATTTTCCTCACCATCTTTAATGATAAGTTAAACGATATATCGTCTGACAGGTTGTCTTTCTCTCGATCTACACATGCCAGAGCAGCAAGATTTATCTACAACCTACCTAAAACGTTATCTGATGAAGAAAGCATTCTAAAAGAAAACTGGCAGCCTCTTCCGTATAATTACAAGAGAAGGCTACTGGCAATTATGCATAAAGTGTTTTACAAAACAAGAGATGAAACATTGCAGCCTCTATTTGAAAAATAAAACCAGCATGAACACAGCTTCACTATACAAAGATTCAACACCATACACCATGGAAGAACAGACAAAAATTTCGAGAAACAGTAATTTGGAACAAGTTACCAAATTGAAACTGATTAACAACGTAGATTTTATTAAAGGGACTGCCTTCGTTTCCCATAAGATAAAGGACTTCACATATTTTCAGGACTGGGAGCTTTTATAAACCTTTTCTAAGCAAGAACAACTATCTTGCACCTCTAAAACTAGAAAACTGCCAAACACTGCTATTGGTCAACAATTTACTTGACAACCCAGAATTTACTGATAACTACAGAGAGGACTGTTTTCACATTACCAGCATAGCAAGGCAAAAATGTCATTTTTCAATTTTGGACTCTTCATGATAAAATTAAAGAGACATTGCACTCAAAAAGTAATTTGGCTTTGTAAATATGTAAGGGCACAATAATTCAAATAGAAAGGATAAATTAGTCCTCTCTCCTTTCAAAGTATGGAGTCAGCAAGTTTGTGTGAATGAAATGGCCTGTGTCTTCTCGAAGCCCCGGTTGCGCAGTGGTAATGCTCTTGAGTACGAATCTAGAGGTCGTGGGTTTGAGTCCTACTCGGGTAATTTTCATTCTCACAAATTATCTCGATCAGTAAATTTTTGAGCCTACCTGTATTTTTAGCAGGACTTAAACTGAGTGTTCTACAAGGCACTGTGGTGTTGCTTGGATCATGAAATATCTTGATGACCATAACACGATTGATGACAACATAAAATTCCTCTCCTCCAGCAAACGCAAAATTCTCACCACCATTGTACGTGAATGCAGTCCTAATTGCACTTGTGAATCTTAGGAAAGAAGACGAGAAAATTGATCAAAGTTTAGGCAATAATAAGACTAATTTTTTTCCATCATTTCTACAAGAGAGCTGGTGTCACTTTTGCTGTTTTGAAATTTGGAATTTCACTAATCTACTATCCTGTCAAAGAAGATTGAGAATTTTAACAATTTTTGAAATTATTTACACCCTCTAGAGTAACTGAAAATCGCTCTACTACAACAAAATCTTGTGAACACCGAAGTAACACATGTAAAACAAGTAAATCTACTAATCAAACTTGTAAATCTTGTGATAAAACTTGTAAATCTGGTAATAAAACTGGTAGATCTATTGATAAAACTGGTAAATCGGATGGTAAAATAGGTAAATCTGGTTATGAAACTGGTTACACCTTGTAAAAATGGTTATTCTGGTGATAAACTGGTAAATCTGGTGGTAAAACTGGTAAATCTGGTGATAAAACTGGTTATATCTGGTTATGAAACTGGTTGTAAGTTATAACTCTTAAACTCACCCTTGATTCTGCAAGGTTTTGGTGAAGCAATCACTCTGGCCTTGAGGTCCATACCCTTTGGAATTCAAAGGCCAATATGCAGAGCTATAAAACCTAAACACTTCCTTGCTATTAACAGGGTCAATTTCTCCATTAGCTGTCATAGTTAAGGTTGATGTTATGACTTTATTCCTTCCTGAAACTGATCTAAACCAATCAGAGAAAGGATCTCCAGTAGGAAGGTTCGAGATAGCAAGCCATGTTTCGTATGGTGATGGGATATATCTTGCGTTGGTGTAGTCTGCTTTATACGTCACACCGTCGAAGTCTGATGCACTGGCCCTGAAGAAGAAAGAGGTTGACCATTTGTTAAGTTGTCATTGAATTTAAAAAGGATACAGTAACACAGCAATAGTACTAAGAGCAAGGACGTGCAATTATCATTTCATGTTTCTATGGTGGAAGTTTTATCCTGTCTGCCTGGTGGGGAAACTTTCATTCCATCTTGGCTTCATAAATATCTAGTGTGTTGTTAATATAATGTTAATAGTTGTTAAAATAAAACAAAAACAGATTTAACGTTCCCTACAAGAGGATATATTTTGACAAGACAGAAGCATGTAAACAGGCCTAATATAAAGCACAAGATAGCAATAACATGACACACATAAGAGTATATAGCAGGGATGACCGAGTGGTTAGATCACTTGATCCTTGTTCAAATGGTTCAGTGTTCGAAACCACCTTCAGACCAATCACAAAGTGCGAGGAGTGAATTTACCAGCTCTCTGTAATTCCAGGCAAAAAGGCAAAAGGAATCACAAGGTGCAGTCACATCTAGAGGAAGGACCAGGGTTGCACTGCTCGATTAGTCTACCTATTCAGTGGGCCCTTTGTGCTTTGGACATAAACCAATACCTTGCGAAGATAGCAAGAGTATGTGCCTATCAACTATCAATGTACTGCTTCGATTAGTCTACCTATTCAGTGGGCCCTTTGTGCTTTACATATAAATCAATAACTTACGCAGATAGTGAGCGTATTTTTCTATCAGCTATCAACAACAACAGTAATTGTTAAAAGGTTTCTATTTTAGTTTTAGTATGTTTCATACATGCCCAGTCTTCTGGTTCCAATTTTCAACTCATTTTAATCAGAATATAATACTTGACACAATAAAATGATAAAAATGCAGATTAATAGTGATTAATGGTTGCAATGAATTTTTTTAAGGAACGGACAAACCTCTCAAGGTTCACACTGGTAGCTGTCCAGCAAATAGGCCAGCATACAGCCACTATCAAAGAGGTTTGTCAGTTCATTCGAAAAAACTTGTGCGAAAACACCCAATTCCCTGTATTTTCTTCCCCCCAAAAAACTACTTTTTCGAATTTCATGCGACAAGTAAAACCATAGTTGCTAGAAAAATTGGGCAGCAGTACACTGGCCCGGATTGCTAGCACAGAAACATTATTTACTGTCGGTGATTGGACAGAAAAACACATTTTTTCCGAGCCAATTGCACCTGTCACACAGTCATCGGCGAAGGGACCCTCTCTCTGGAATCAAAATAGATTTAAAAGGAAAGATGTTTGGTGCATTCAGAAACTATTTTTGTAGAGGTAGAGGTAGCGGTATACCAATCGGGTACTTCCGTGAAAAACAACTATGTACTCGGTTCAAGATTACGATTCGCCCCTTCACCGTCGACCGTGGAAGAATAAGTACCGAAGCTGTGGTGGGTAGGGTGGGACTTTCAAGAAGAAACACGAACGGCTTGGCTGCTTGTTTGAACGAATGACCTTCAACCAAGTCACGCCTCGATTTTATGCAAGCTCATGAAAACAATAGCTGATTCGAAATGCAAGAAAGATTTCTTTGTTAAGCAATCAACCAAACATGTCTTTGTATATAAAATACCTCCATCGCGTCTTTTATTGCTGTAACCAATCAGAACCTATCTAAATATCAACACGTTGGCAACAAACTCCCCCAGGAGCAAGTAAGCGAGCTTCATTGCCCATTAACCGCGAGTAAATTGCATTTAATCGCCATTTAATGGTTGCAATGAATTTTTTTAAGGAACGGACAAACCTCTCAAGGTTCACACTGGTAGCTGTCCAGCAAATAGGCCAGCATACAGCCACTATCAAAGAGGTTTGTCAGTTCATTCGAAAAAACTTGTGCGAAAACACCCAATTCCCTGTATTTTCTTCCCCCCAAAAAACTACTTTTTCGAATTTCATGCGACAAGTAAAACCATAGTTGCTAGAAAAATTGGGCAGCAGTACACTGGCCCGGATTGCTAGCACAGAAACATTATTTACTGTCGGTGATTGGACAGAAAAACACATTTTTTCCGCCAACACGAAGTGCCCCACCCAATCACCACAGAACTCCGACTACCTATTTTGTGTTTTTTGTCTTAGGCCTTTGGCCTTTGACTTTGTTTTAGGCCTTTGGCCTTTCACTTTGTTTTAGGCCTTTGGCCTTTCACTTTGTTTTAGGCCTTTGGCCTTTCACTTTGTTTTAGGCCTTTGGCCTTTCACTTTGTTTTAGGCCTTTGGCCTTTCACTTTGTTTTAGGCCTTTGGCCTTCCACTTTGTTTTAGGCCTTTGGCCTTCCACTTTGTTTTAGGCCTTTGGCCTTCCACTTTGTTTTAGGCCTTTGGCCTTCCGCCTTGTTTTAGGCCTTTGGCCTTCCACTTTGTTTTAGGCCTTTGGCCTTCCACTTTGTTTTAGGCCTTTGGCCTTTCACTTTGTTTTAGGCCTTTGGCCTTCCACTTTGTTTTAGGCCTTTGGCCTTTCACTTTGTGTCGGGCCTTTGGCCCTCTTCTTTGCACTTAGCCATTTTTGCATCTTTATTTTGTATGAGGCCTTTGGCCTGCTTATCCACTCTGCCATTTTTGCCGTTCTTTTTCATTGTGCCTTTCGCCCTTTTCTGCTGCAGTTGGTCTTTCTTTGATTTTGGCCATTTGGCCTTTCCTCGAGGCTAGGTGATGCCATTCCTAGAAAAAGGGAAAAGAAGAAGAAAGGCAAAGGAAACGACTCTGTCAGGGAATTCCTGCCATCTTTCTCGACGCCAATGTCAATTGCTCCGTAGGCAGCTTTATATGCTTTTGCTTGACCAGCGACCCAATGCTTTTATAAGATATTCTGGGAAACCTAGAGATGCGGCGGTGGTTGCTGCCCCCACCCGAAAACTATGCCTGAACCGTGAAGTCTATGTAACAATGGTATATAGGCCAAGATGGCCCTTAACCAGCTTAACTCTATCTAGCTGGATGAATATCTCTTTTACAAAATATATACAAATTCTTTACAAAAATTAATCAAATTACAAAATTTAATAATATAAAGAAACGTTAATAAAGCTCTGTAAAGTCATGTCAGTGAGGGATTCCACTGTTTTATCGTCTTTTCACGTCTTGTGAAAGGCCTTGTTACAGTATATGTATCTTCTTGAGAGAGAAGCCAGATAAAAAGTTTTTCTTCTGATAGAAGCTGAACTGAGAGGTATTTTTGAAGTATAGGGTTAAGCATATTTTTTCTTAAATTAATATATAAGGGGCAATTCAACAGGAAATGAACTTCATCTTCAACGATAGACAAACCATTAGATTTGCAAGTCAAACAGTATCTTTCATCACGTGGGGTCTTTTTCTAGCCATACCTGCCTGTTTCGATGTGCAAATTATGTGCACTAAGGCGCAGTTTTGCAAATTACACCTAATGTTTTAATCTGAAAAAATGTCAAGTTACGGTTCAAATTGAAAGTTTGTTTTAAACAAAGCGTATGTCTTAAGCTTTTTATCTTGCTCTATGTGGACATCTAAACTTTAACGGACTACAGATTGAAAGTGTTGATAAATTTTGTTTTTCATAGCACTTTTATTGTCAGAGCTCTTAATATCATAAAGAGTCGCCAAAGACCTGGCTTTTAGAGACCCAGTTAGAATGCCCATTATCAGCATCTTCTTGCAGCATAAAATAAAGCTTTATTTGCATACCTCTCATTCTCTAACATGGAGACACGCACATAGAACTTAAGAATGTTAATATGCCTAGAATAAAGCATAGAATAACGTCCCAATTCTGCATAAACTGCATCGGTTGCTGTTGTTGACTTTACTCCACGAGCGTATTTACAGGCAGAGAGATGCAACCTCTCTAACTTTGGCCAATCATTAGTACCCCAAATTTCTGATGCGTAATTGAGAATTGGTATTATCGTGCGGTCGAAAAGATACAGAAATATTCAAGGTTGAAAACCACCCCATTCCCTACTTTTAGATAAAAGAGAGAAAAAACACTTTTGGGCTTTTTCTTTGATTTTCTCTGTGTGATCAACGAAAGATCCGTTTGATTTGAAAGTGACTCCTAGGTATTTATATGTTTCACACTCTTTCACCTCTTTATCGCCAATTTTCCAAATATCTTTGTTTTTTGATTTATTGCCAGATTTGCGTTTATGTTTCCTTACGACCATAATTTTTGTTTTACCTAAGCTAAATTTTCATTTTTTATTGAAGTCACAAAATTGTCTAGCAAGTCAAGCCGAAATTGCATATCTTTAGGGTTTTCAGCTAATAGAAGAAGATCGTCTGCATAAAGGGGGGTATGAAATGATTCGTTACCCATTTTAACCCCTAAAGATGAAGCTTTTATCTTATCATCCAATTCATTTAAAAAAAAAAGGGCAAAAAGAAGAGGGCTCAGCAAACATCCCTGTCTTACGCCTCTAGAGCAAGGGAATAATCCAGTTAATTCATTTTCACCCCTTACACCAGATTTTCCTTTGCTATGAAGGGACTCAATTACCTTTAGAAATTTCCGTTAAAACCGTACATTGATAGTTTCTTAATTAGATCTTTATGATCCACCGAATCAAACGCCTTGCTAAAATCAATGAAGCAAACATAAAGTGAACTTCAAACCTGTGTTCTATTATAGCCCTAAGCGTGAAAAATATGATCGGATGTCTGAAAGCCTTTCCTGTAAGCTATTTGATTTTCGTTCAGTATGTTGTATGTTGAAGCAGTCTTTTTTAGTCGTTGTAATAGAAGACCAACGAACAGCTTTCCGAAGGTACTTAAAAGGTTATTCCTCTGTAGTTATCAAGATTTCTCTTGTCTCCACCTTTGAACAGAAGAAAAATGATTCCTACCGCCCTTTCCTCTGGAAAGTCACCCCTCTCCAAAATTCTATTGAAAAATTACACAAAAACTTTATGAAATTGTTCATTAAGGTTTTTCAACAGTTCGGCACTAATCATATCAAGGCAAGGCGCTTTCCCATTTTTCAAGTCATGAATCATGGCTCTGACTTCCTGAATCGTGATTGGGCAATTTATTTCACTGTCAATATGACTCAGTGTTTCAATGTCAAACAATGGTTCTTGTGAATCTAGTTCCTGAACGTTTACAGATTCATTAGAATTGTTTTGTAATACACTTTTTTTTTTTTTTTTTATAAGAATGAATTTTATAAGAATAATGAGCCTCAAAATCGGTGAAATTTAAGAATATTTTAAGAATATTGCAAGGCTCAGATCTTATGGAAAAATTTTAGCGAGTGTTTCTTTACTTCTGAATTGGTGTGCTTTTTACCGGGAATGGTTTAAATACTGTACACTCACCTTAATTTTGATGCAAGTGTCGATGAGCTCTGTTTTACAGCAAATAAGGATATTGTTCTTTTTTGGCATTTATGACAATGATAACAATTTATTGCTATACCCTAGTTTTCTGCTGTAAGAATAATTTAAGAATATTCCGAGGCTTAAAATAACAAAAAATTAAGAATATTGAGGCTCAGAAAAAATTAGATATTCTTATAAAAAAAAAGAGTGTAAGCCACTAAAATAATCAAAAAGCTCAATATCATCAAAATCTAAATCGGTTTTTTTTTTTTCTTCCTTTGCTTAACTTTTTCCAAAATAATTTAGGTGACTCGGAAATTAAGGACCAAAGTTTAATATTTTCTGTGTCCAGAAACGACTGACGTTTATTTTTGATAAGTTTTTATATTCTCTTCTTTGTTGAAAATAGGCTTGACGTAATTCTCCTGGTAAGGACCTGGACTTAACGTTTGGAAAGTTTTTAAACTTTCTTGATAAATTTTTCTAGCTCTATTTAGACTCTGTTTCTTATTTTTGCACTCATTATCAAACCATCTATTTTTGCTATGAGAAACAATATGGAGACTTCTCACCCTGTCTACTTTTCTGTTTTCTCCTCGAGACTTCGCAGTTGGGTCGGTTTTTTAACTTTCAAGAAGAAACACGAACGGCTTGGCTGCTTGTTTGAACGAATGACCTTCAACCAAGTCACGCCTCGATTTTATGCAAGCTCATGAAAACAATAGCTGATTCGAAATGCAAGAAAGATTTCTTTGTTAAGCAATCAACCAAACATGTCTTTGTATATAAAATACCTCCATCGCGTCTTTTATTGCTGTAACCAATCAGAACCTATCTAAATATCAACACGTTGGCAACAAACTCCCCCAGGAGCAAGTAAGCGAGCTTCATTGCCCATTAACCGCGAGTAAATTGCATTTAATCGCCATTTAAATGAATGAAAACTTACTGAAAATCATAGTAAGTAACAGGCAATCTTTTAAATCCAGTAAAACCAGCAGCTATAAAAAAGTATGAAATATTAAGAAAATTATAAGACATCAGAATGAGTATACCGTTTGATTCTCATTTAAATGCTTCGATACAGCTTATTGAATTACTGAAAAAGCGTACCTTTCACACTTTTTCGGAGAATACCTTGTAAAATTCAGTTTATTTATGTTTAGGCACTAATTTCCCTTTAAGAAACTATAATAAAGACACTCGATAGCTCAAAAGCACTAGCCATTACACTGACGATAGATTAAAGCATTAGTTAAAAATCGTCAACGTACTGATTAATTATTCATAAGCAGCGAGTGTCATCATCAAATATGGTTTCTCCTCTCAAAACATAACTCAGAATATATGGCGTAAATTAGATGAGAAACAAGGAGACTGGCTCTCTGTAACTCAAAGTTTCTTGCTCACGTAATCATCAGACCGACTATGCAGAGTATAGCCATTATCTGATGATTGCGTGAGCATGAAACTTTGAGTTACAGAGAGCCAATCTCCTCTCTTGTTTCTCTTCTATATCTTTGTGAACCTTTGTGCATCAAGCAATATCATGCAGTCATAGACAACGCAATTGCTATAGAAATATGGCACAAATCAAAACTTCCTCAAGATTTTAAATAAAAACTTACTGCAGTTGATGCAATTTCTGTAGCAATAAAAACAGCACCCAGTTGAATCACACGTGCCAGGCTGCAAGGCCATTGATGCGTTGACGTCACAAGATGACACGCACGAACCACCAGGACCGACCAGCGTTTCACACTCGTAGAGAAAGCCATCTGAGCAAAGTGTTGCTTTTGCTGAAATGAATAAACATGCAAATAATTACATTTTCCTGTGAAGAACGGTTTTTATTCAGTATGGAATCTAACATTAGCTGCAATAAAGAAACAGTCGGTTGATAGTAAAAAAATGGTTGAATGAGAATCTGTACCTTGTCCTTCGAGGGATGTAATATACGTTGGTCCGCTTTTTCCACTATGAAACATGCTGGAATTCATATTCAAACTCATCGTAGCAGTGCATTCGTATTCTGTTCCGGCTAATACACCATCGGCTTGCGTGAAGTTAATTGACGTCAGACTGGTAACAGATCCTAAACAAATTGATTAAGAAATATTATGACTCGAGAAGAAGGATCTGGTAAATCAATCCAACCATTTGTGTGAAATGCCAAGGCTAAAAGTTAGCTAACTTAAGATGGCTTAGATGGCTCAAGATGGCTCTCGATGGCTAAGATGGCTCAAGACGGTTAATATGGCTCAAGATAGCCAAAGATAGCTCAAGATGGCTCAGATGGCTCCAGATGGCTAAGTTTGCTCAAAGTGGTTAAAATGGCTCAAGATGGCTAAAGATAGCTTAAGATGGCTTCGATGGCTCAAGTTCGCTCAAGATGGCTCAAGATATCTCAAGATAGCTAAAGATGGCTCAAGATAGCTAGAAATGGCTATGGTGGCTAAAGTTGGGTTGGATGCCTCAAGGTGGCTCAAGATGGCTAGCATTGCTCAAGATGGATTAAGATGGCTAAAGCTGTCCCAAAATGGCCCAAGATGGTTCCAGACAGCTCGAGATTGCTCAAGGTGGCTCAAGATAGCCCAAGATGGGTAAGGACAGCTCAAGATGGCCCAAGATGTCTCAAAATAGGTCAAGATGGCTCAAAATGGCTCAAACAGAGGAATTATAGAAGTAGGTGAATTTATTCAAGAGAGAAACATACCTTTGACATTTTGGTTGAGAATGCTGGTGCATACGACAGTATAAATAGCAGGAAAGCTCCCCAATGGTGAGTCAGTTTCTGTAGTTCCGTTGATCAACGCGTATTTACTAACTGGTTTGGTCCAGCTAACGCTCAGTGTTCTCTGAGCTGGTGCTGATGATGTGAGTGACAGTGGTGCTAGAGATAAGAAAATAAACATCATTAATTACTAATACTCACATTGATTGCAACAAATACCGTTCAATGATTTTCGCTCGTAACTCCATTCGTTAATTTGCTGAACTCGTGAAATTTTAGAAGAAATTAAGCACATAATTAAGACTAGCCCCTGATTTTATTCAGATCTACGATCTATACAGGATAGGCACTCGCTACTAGAGTTAGATGCAAATGAAAATTCATAGACATACCACCCAACCTCAACCAATGGTATCAAAAGTCGAAATCTGAAGAAGATTATAGTGATTTAATTCCATGTTGGTAACACTATATAAACTAAAATTTATGATAAGCAGAAAACTAATGACAAAGAAAAAACTAATTATAAAAAAACTAATGATAAAGAAATAAATTCAATTTACCACAAATAAACTCCTTTCGTCGGGTGAGCATTTTGCTTTTCTGAGCAGTTGACATCTGGTAGCCATTCAGTAAAGTTGGAGTAGCACAAACAGCACCAGATACTTTACCGAGAATCGGATAGATGTTTTCGTGCCAATTACAGTCGCAAGATAATGGATTGTTTGTCAGCGATCTGAAAGTGAAAAAAAGAAAGAATAAATACATATGAGAAGAAAGAACCAATTAGGTCGCGAGGATTGCCGCCGAGTGGTTAGATCACTCGACCCTTCATCTAAGGGTCCCGGGTTCGAAACCATATTCAAACCAGGGACAAAATAAGGCTCCACTTTCTCCATCCAAAGTTTATTGGACATGAATTTTGTCAGGGGTCAAAGATTTACAGCCACATAACAATAAAGTATAGACAGATAAATCGGAACCATAGCGAAAACATGCTTCCGATTTTTCTGGCTATATTTAAGTTTTGTAACGACCAAAGACTGTTTTATGACAATATAGACTCCATCTATTTGAATAAGCGTATTTTTGTTGAACATTTTTATTTTGCTACGAGATTAATACAGATTCAACACTAGTGAAAGACTTTTCAGCAGAGCCCAAAAAAGTCTTCAACCTTCCTTTAGGTAAAATGTCCAATAGCCATTCGGGTAAAATTTTCAATAGCTGCTTCCTATTTTGTAATAAGTTATATACTAGAAAGGTTAAGTTTCAAATTGCATGCAGAGATATATAATCTTTATTTCTATCAAATAATCCTAAAAGCGTCAAAATAGACTTCAATGCAGCTAGAATTTACCACCTTACAATGCTTTTCAACGGCACATTCATACCTTTCAATTTGAATTTGAAATTCTTCTTCAATATCTCAGTTTATTCTTAACCTTCCTGCGATCAATGACCGTGCGACCGTAAGGTTCTCCTGACTCTGCTATTAAGATATCATAACAGAACAAGAGAGACCCACTTCTACAATAAGCCATGTGGATAGTTCTACAGTAACTTTAGGCCAATCAAAAGAGGTAAAGTACTCACATGCTTGAAATACGAGGTAGCTGCATAAAAGCATCGTTTCCGATTGTTTCCAATAAATTACCGGCCAGATTTCTATAATTAAGAAAGAAATGAATTTAGATCACCTTAAAGCCCTCAATAACCTTTTTAGAATGAAGATTGAAGAAATTATCATAATAAATAATGATTGAAATGTAACCATCATAATAAATAAGGATTTGAAGGTCCTAAAATGATGTAGTTGCAAGAAACAATCTTGATACATTTGGAATTTACTGCATTTGATGGCAATTCATGGCAATAAGGTATAATGTTATACCGATAGAACATGTAAATAGGCTGGTACTCACAAGTTGGTCAAAGATAGCTGAAATCCAAGAGATGGCAAGTACTTGATTTTATTGTTCTGAAGATTTCTAGAAAAAAGACAAATACATCTTTAATCATTATGAATATAGAAACTTCAGATGAACTTCATCAAAAATGTCGAAGAAATAGAAATAGGTAGAATTTCTAGATTAAGAAATTTCAAATATGATACTAAGGAAATCAAGACTTTAATGAAGAAGAGGATAAAATTCTGAGACCCCGTTCACACTGCTCCGTATTGGAATGAAAACGGAGCAAAACCTATCGGTTTCAGCCTTGCGTTCACACTGATACGCTTCAAATACGGAGCTTTTCGAACACGCAACAAATACGCATACTTTCGGATACCGTGCGTATTGAATACACTCAATCTTCAGTGTGAACACCAAATACGAAGACATCTGAATACGACAGCATCTGAATACGACAGTATTCTTTCAATGGAAAAATTTTTCTGCAAGGCATTATGAGCATCGCATTTGCCCGAAGCAATGTGAACACTTTATCGTATTCATATCGTATTTGCTTGGAAACGAAGCAGTGTGGACAGGTCTTCAAATACGGGGAAGTGTGGACGAGGCCTGAGTCCTCTAGTAATTTTCTATCCGAACTGTGGCCCAACTTAGAGAGGCTAAATCTCCGACCCTTTAGTCAAAGATTGAAGGGTCTAACCAAAGCAAATCTGAAGGAATTCAAATATAAAAACGAACCACTCACATGAGTTGTAGAGCTGCAACACTCGATACATTAAAAGCATTATCTTCGACTCTAGAAATCATATTATTCTGCAAATATCTGCAAAAACAAGTAAAGAAAACATCTTAAAGTTTTATATCACAGTACGTTTATTCACTTGAATAATCGGTAGAACAATATCTAAGCCTAGCCTTGGTCTTTCCAGCCAAAGATTGCTCTTTTCCTTGCTTGTTGCTGCAGATTTCAAAGAATGATATTAAAAGAAGAAAGAAACTCATTTAAGAATATTTCTATTTCTTACAGAGCCTGACACATTTCTTATAGAATAGATTGGAGACTACTTGTCCTGATTAGGCCTCCTATAGGTAGAATCGACTCCATCCACCATTCCTCTACTCAAACTCTAACATTCACTACTGGTTTCTCCTTGTCCAAGGCGGAGCTACAATCAATGTCTTTAAAGGGATTTTAGAGGACTCTCTCCTCGCTCTCAAATATATCATCCTAAAGAATCGTGGTAAGTTTGAGCTCGGGTAGAACTGCACTAAATTCACCCATCATTAATTTGAGTCAAATTATATTGCCTAAAAGAAAAGTATGAATTGACATAAGACAGAATAATACCTGCATACTTACAAATATGTCAGAGTGTTGGTACCCTGAAAGACGTTTGCAGGCAATGTTGTCAGATTGTTGTACTGTAGATACCTAGTGAAAATAACAACATGAAAGAATGAAATAGATATCGACAATACTGATTACTGTAATCATAACGAAACGATAGAGAAAACACATTTGAAGTGTTGGATAACTTTTATATAAGGCCCTGTTTATATGAGATGGCAATCCCGGTAGACTAGGATGGCCCACTTTTCTTGGATCCCACTATAATCAAGACACTCTGTGAAATTAAGATGCCGCGTTCATACGAGAAGTGGCCCAGCCCGGTTTGCACAGATCCAACCTCTTGTTAGGTGAGATTCGGCTGTGGCAAGTTTGGAATTTTCTATGTGAGCTGAGTTTTCTCGGGCCAGCCCGGCGAGATGAGCCAATTTCTTTCTAATATTGGTTTTACCTTTTAGCACTGCCAAGTATTGTTGAAGTATGTATTGAAAGAATACTGGCTCGTGTGCCTGGGAATAAATCGCTCCATATGAAAACAGATTGAGAATCATTCCACCTAAATGATATAGCTCGGCTCACTCCGAGACTCACTCACTTACACAGCTATTGACTTAAAGACAAAATCTACCATTACGGTAAACGGCCTTTGATCGAAATAAGGAGCATTTTGCATTAAATTATCCCTTTTTAGGCCAACATTATAGTTTTTAGCGCAATTAGCGTCATATTGATATCATTAACCCTCATGAAGCTAAGTTAAATTATCAAAATTAAAAAGATGAAAACTTACAGTATTTGCAATGAAGTGAAAGCAGAAATGGCTCCATACGATATACTGGTAATCTCATTGTAAGACAAGTCTCTGAAAGATAAAGAAACTTGGTAAATTCATAAACATGAAACTTTTTATCATTTCAGTGCTACATTTTTAAGGACCGTCATGAAGAAAATCAGATTTACAACAAACATATGTGTTCATTTCTGAAGCTTACCTCTGTGTAACTATGAAAGGTCTACATAGATTAAGACATATAGCATACATAGGGTTTTCAGACAGACCCAGAGCCTTCAACTACAGGTAGACTTACTATGCGGGAGAAAATAAGACTAAAAGCTTAAGTATCTATCATAGTAGCTGGCTGCATCTCAGATTTTTCTAGCTATTCTAAATTTCTGATTACCGATGGCCAATCATAACCTTCAACAATTCTGGTAATTCCTACGTATCATAAATACTACCATCATTAGCAGATAAACTGGAAATAATAAATGTGACAAGTCTTGGTTAAAACTAAGGATGTAGCTACAGGGGAAGCTAGAGGAGCCGTTGCTCCCCCTCCCTTATGAAGAAATGTGTATACATATAGTGAAGAGATAGCTTTTGATTGGTTATTATCAACAAAATAATATTGAAAATGGTCAACGGCTCCCATACTTTCAGAGCTTACGTCCTTGATTCAAACAAAAGATAAAAGACCTGACTTACAGTTCATTAACTCCAGTGAGAACACTGAGAGCTTTTGATGGGAAGATAGTCAATTTGTTGGATTTCAGATTTCTGCAAAGAAAAGGTACAGGCTATTAAAGAAAAGAAAATTAAAGTGGGTCAACAGAAATAGCAAAGCTTAAAAGTTAACACAACATAAATTGAATCAAATGTAGTCTAATTGTCAAAGGACACTTGTCAAATCTCCTCAATCAATTCATGTCCGTTCTTTACTATTTTCAATAGTTGCCATCTTTCGCCTCTTTTTCGAGGTATTGTGCCTCCGTATCACTGCCGGTTATCACAAGAATTACCAAAGTCACAAAATCACCAATGAAGTGATGAAATCACCAATGAATCGACAAAAAAATGGTACACTCTAATCGTTATACACAATAAATTTTTTTACGCGTGTGATTGCACAGGAAAAGGCTTCAACGTGTGCGATTCATCACACGCGGAATATATCTCATGAAAAGGATTGTAAAAGCAAATATATTGGTTCATATAAGTAGATATTAGTTTCATCGTGAATAGGGCCTGTTGGGACCGAATCTTCAAGATCGTTTATGAAACAATTCATACATAGTGTGTCAAAGGAATAACGCGTGATATTGATATGTTTAGTGCCTTGACTATGAAAATTGCAAAAGCGTTTTCAACTACTGAAATAATATCCACTCACAGTTTCTTTGTGACTGTTAATCCCACGAACGATGCATCACTGAGTGCGCGGAGTTGATTTTCGTTCATATGCCTGAAACACGATCATAAATAACATAATAGAAATGATCAACCAATTGGTGGGAATCATTTTGTTTGTCTATTTGTCTAGAAAAACAGAGTAGAAATTCTTTCCTGAAACAATATGTGATAGCTTTCGAGGTGTCAGGGTTTATTTCAAGGATTTTTCATCACTTCACGAATAGGCCTGCAAGCTTGCAAACATATTAGGCGGGGATCAGAGTGGTTAGATCACTTGACCCTTGATCAAAGGGTTCCGGGTTCGAAACCACCTTCAGACCTGTCACATAAAGTGCGAGGGGAGAATTAGCCAGCTTTCCGTAATTCCAGGCGAAAAGGCAAAAGGAGTCACGAGGTGTGGTCACATCGAGAGGAAGGACCATTAGTTTACCTATTCAGTGGGCCCTTTACACTGTGTGCTTTGCACATAAACCAATACCTTACAAAGATAGTAAGCGTATTTGCCAATCAACTATCAATGCACTACTTCGATTAGTCTACTTATTCAGTGGGCCCTTTGAGCTTTGCACATAAACCAATACCTTACGAAGATAGTAGGTGTATTTGCCTTTCAAAAAATCGCAAACTCGCTGATCTATGGGTGTGGCTTTTCTGGCTGCAGCTATTGACAAGCTGGTTAGAAAACGTCACAGGGTTGAAACATTGTTAGTATGGTTTCCTTTCCTTTATTCTTTTTAATTGCGTAGAATGATCATTATAAATTTTTTAAACACTGAATATGGGCTCGTATTTGTGTAGGGTATAATATATGTTTCTTCCAAAATTGTGGCTTCCTTCAGTGGCACGGCAGTGGCCAGCTAATGGCTAGAAAGTTTTGATTTGTTGTACTTGACAGACTACTAAATACAAGACTACTGCAAATCGTAATCTTCCAATCTCAATCATATTTCAAAAACTTTGTCGTACCCTGTCATTTGTTATTCGCTGAGAGTTCGAGTCTATCCTATGCCTAAGGCAGATCAAGTGAAATTCATTTATTAAACATAGATCAAATACCAACAATGAAATCACTCCACAAAACAAAACTCACAATTCATAAACAGAAGATGATGCTGCAAATATTTGTGTTCCAATACTCTGAATCTTGTTGTTGTTCAATTCACTAAAAATGAAATATGAAACTTTATAATAAGTCTAGAAATGGGTGTATGAGTCTACAAACATTAGAAATAGTTCATTAGACGGTTCATTATGTGAGTTATGTGAACTTCATTTGTTCGTCAGGTTTGCCATCGAAGAGAAATAAAACGTAGATTATTTTTTGAATTAACCTAGCCAAAGCAAAAGTCAAAAAGGTTTACCCAACCATGAGTAGTTTGTGTCTCTAATTTCTAGCAATTTGGGAAAAATTTTGGTCACATTTCATGACAAAAATTTCTCAACCCAAACTATTCCAAGGAATGAATGAGTTTTTACTCGACCTTTAAAAGAGCCAGAAAATAGATTACCCAACCAATAGACCACTTTCACAATGACGTCAATTCTTTTGAAATACATCTACGCACATCACTATCCTCGATATCATGTAGATCCCAATCTCAAAGGCGTGCATTGCTCTTAGCAACGCATAGATTTGTTTTGTAATTGTACTTTCAGCATAATGATATGATGAAGAATCCTTGCTCAGCAGGGAATCACACCACTTGCCTCACTTTCAAACATATTCTACGTCATTGTGAAAAGAGTCTATTTCTCTTCGATGCCAGCCTGCAGCGCAAATAATGGACAGTCCCTTAAGGCACAATAATTCTGGTACAGTGTATTGAGTAGACCCAAGGCCCCATTCACACTGCTCCGTATTGGAATGAATACGGAGCAAAACCTATCCATTTAGGCCTTACGTTCACATTGATACGTTCCAAATACGGAGCTGTTCGAATACACCAACAAATACGCATACTTTCGAATACGGTAGGTATTGAATACGCTACGTTTCTGGTGTGAACACCAAAAACGGATACATTTGAATACGACGGTATTCTGTCAATGGAAACCCTGGTATAGATATGGGATTAGGAGCACGATATTTGCCCGGAGCAGTGTGAACACTTCATCGTATTTGCTTGAAAACGGAGCAGTGTGAACAGACTGTTTTTCGTGTTCAAATACGGAGACAAATAAATACGCAATCTACGGTGTGAACGAGGCCTAAGTCAGCCCATAAGAAAAGTGTTTTGTATTTTATAACATCCACTCACAGGTAACGACTGATTGAGCCATGAAAGGCTTTTTCTCCAATTGATGTTATCAAACTGTTATCCATGTGTCTAAAACAAGAATGAAAACATTAACATCATTAAAGCATTCAAAATTCTTGCTTGCTTGCTTGCAAATCGATATCATGAAAATAGCAAGAAATATCGGAAACGTAGCGAAACGAACACATGGATTACTTAAACTTTTTGTCCGACACTCGACAAAGTAATACGTCAGAAAGAGAACGAAACAAAAAGTTAACTGATTTATATGCCCAGATGTGGATCAGAAGTAATAGATGTGTTCGTCTCGCTATGTTTCCGATATTTCTGGCTATTTGAAGTTGTACCATTCAAAGACTGAAACCATACAGCAAAGTCAAAATATGGCTTTCATACATTCAAGAAGACAATAGAATGAATTCTCCTAGATTTTAAGGCCTAATTCTCAGTGTTTGATTAGAGATGGCATAACCAATAAAGAGTTTTCCATATCAATCGTACATTACATTGACCTAGTTTGCACTTGGTTTGAAAAATGATCGTGAGTTCGAGTCCTTCTACCCACACCATCTCACTACCCATTATCTGCTGATCCTAGACGCTTCTGAGTTCAGAAGAACGGCACTTATCAGTTGTATAAGTCACAACTAAAAGTTGAGAAATGAAAAGCAAAAATAACTTATCACACTAACTAGGTAAACTCGACTGCTTCCTTGCATTAGTTTTAGTGCTGTATAGAACAATCGATAAGGCACTTGGATTCTAATTAAGGGGTTGTATGTTCGAATGCGATTATCTGCAATACCTCACTGCTTATTCTCTGCTGACACAAGGGCTTCTTCTGGCCAGTGGAATGATACTTTCGCGTTGTATAAGTCATGAGTCACGGTTCAGAAATGACATAAGAAGACTATTCATTACACTGACTAGATGCAATAGGCCTCTTCCTAGCCTATGACAAGGGGTTGTGTTGTGACTTCAAAACGATTATCTGCAATATCTAATTGCTTATTCCCTGCTGGTATTTGGTCTTCCTGTGTTCATTAGGCACTTTTCCATTTTATAAGTCATAACTCACAGATGAGAAATGACAAAAAAGACTATTCATTACACTGACTAGAGAAACCCGACTCCCTCCTAGCCTTAGCACAATCATTAAGGCACTTTAATCAAGGGTTTGTATGTTGGATTCCTTCCAGCAACACGTGGACCTTATGCACGAATTGTCAAAGATGTCTACAGATACAGTGAAAAGAAAAGAACTTACAAATCTCGAAGAGACAAATCAACAAACGTCTGCTTGCTAATCGTCGTTATTTGAATATTCTGCAGATACCTGAAATGAAAATAACTAATGTTAGACTGTGGTTTCGATGGAAGAAGTACTTTGAAACAGGGAGAATTTTTGCATTTCTCACATTACGATTTAAACCCCTTTCCAATAAAATGCATTTTAAAATAGCCAGGAAAATCGGGAGCATAGCGAAACGAAAACATAGATTACTTAAGCTTTTCGTCTGACACTCAACAGAGTAATACGTCAGAAAGAGAACGAAATAGAAACCTAACTGATTATATACCCAGAGGTAGAAATGCATTTTCGATATTCTCCATCTTAGGGCCACATCTCAAGGATAAGACTATAAGTATATCACATTTCCACTTGCAATTCATTTAATTCTAGACAAGTCTAAAAAATTAATGAGAAACACAAGAGCTTATCCAAAAAATGTTTAAAGTAAATCTAAAAATGTTCTTCATAGACTCGTATTTAAATCAATAATCTTCTACGATAAAAACCTCAATGCAACTTGATAACAGATCTAGTTCTTGGCTGGCTTATTTCAATGAAATGCTTTTAGTTACTTTATTGATAATTAAATAGATAAATTAATGAGGGGACTTTCTCTCCATTAATTTATTTTTAGAGAGTTCCTCCGTGGTCAATTATCTTTTTAAATACGATTGTGTACCTGTGAGCTTATTTATTAAATTCTATTTTGCTTTTTAATTATTTGTAAAAATGTTAAGTAATTTATTTGTAAAATAACGTAGATTTAAATTTTATTTGGGAATAACTGATGAAAAAATAAAAATGAAGAAACTGAAACTGAAGCTTACAAATCTGTTCCTGTGAATTTATTGAAAGCCTTTGTTGCGATAGTCTTCAACGGATTTGTTAACGTTGTTCCACCAATATACCTAAAAATAAAGATTCGCGGTCAGTTTTACATTCCAATAGCAATACTACAATATTCAACATCATATTCATGTAGGCAGTGTGCGTAGGTACAACTCTAATGGTAAAGAGAGAGGATAAGCCATACGTTTTGTCCACTTTCAAGTACTCTTCAATATCAAATGTGAAATTAGGACAAAAAACAATAGGTTTCCTAACAATCTACTTCTATAAACTATGAGCATAAGTTGTGCAATTTCAAGTACTGTTTAACATCAAATGTGAAATTAGGACAAAAAACAATAGGTTTCCTAACAATCTACTTCTATAAACTATGAGCATAAGTTGTGCAATTTCAAGTACTGTTTAACATCAAATGTGAAATTAGGACAAAAAACAATAGGTTTCCTAACAATCTACTTCTATAAACTATGAGCATAAGTTGTGCAATTTCAAGTACTGTTTAACATCAAATGTGAAGTTAGGACGAAAAACAATAGGTTTCCTAACAATCTACTTCTATAAACTATGGGCATACGTTGTGAAATTTCATGTACTGTTCAATATCAAATAAAAACTAAGACGTACAGCAATAGGTTTCCTAACCATCTATTTCTATAAAATATGGGCATATATTTTGTACTTTCATGTACTGTTCAATATCAGATGTGAAGTTAGGACGAAAAATAATAGGTTACCTAACAATCTTCTTCTATAAAATATGGGAATACATTGTGCACTTTCAGGTACTGTTGAGCATCAAATGTGAAACAAAGACGTGCAGAAATAGGTTTCCTAACCATCTACTTCTATAAACTATGGGCATACGTTGGGCAATTTCAAGTACTGTTCAACATCAAATGTGAAATTAGGACGAAAAACAATAGGTTTCTCAACCATCAACTTCTTTAAACTATGAAACATATAAGCTTACGTGTAGGTACAACCAAAGTTTGAAAACCCATTTGCTTCAATCCTCTCAATCCTGTTATCTCTGAGATCCCTAAGATTCATAAAAAGCAGATTCGATCTTCAGAAATTCATAATGATCAAGTCAATGTAAAAATATCCATGAAATCGTATAGCAGAGCAGGACTCAAAGCTACAACGATATGCTAGGCCAAATAGTACCAGGTTGGTCAAAAATGTATTAGATTAAGTAAAGACTAAGACTAAAAAATAGACAAAGAAATCTGAAAGACCACCAATCTCTAGATTTACACCCTGAGGAACTTCTTGCAGAAGTGTGGAGGGTGTTCTGTAATGTGAAGGATGTTCAGTAAGATGGAAGGAAACCATCAGAGCTGTTAAGGATGTTCAATACTGTGGAGGGTGTCCAGTACTGTGCAAGGATAGCATCCGTAATTTGGAGGATATCCAGTACTTTAGAGGTATACTACTGTACTGTGTGGGGATACTATCAGTACATTGAACGGGATACCATCAGTACTGTGGGAAGATATAATCAGCACATTGAAGTGATGTGGAGGAATACCACGTGTTCTGTGAAAGGATACCATCAGTACTGTGGAGGATGTTCAGTATTGTGGAAGGATACCGTCAGTACTTTAATGGATGTTCAGTTCTGTGGAGGAATACCATCGGAACTGTGGAAGGATATTCAGTACTGTAGAGGGATACAATCAGTACTGTGATGGAATATCATCAGTACTGGGGGTGGATACCATCCGGTTTTGTGGAGGATGTTCAGTATTGTGGAGGAATACCATCAGTACTTTGGAGGATATTCACTGCTATTGAGATATACAATCAGTACTGTAGGGGAAATCATCAGTAATGGGTTTGGATACCATCCAGTTCTGTAACGGATGGTCAGTACTGTGGGGGAGCACAATCATTACAGAGGAGAGATACAATCAGTAGATATTATTTTTTGTTCCACTTGGTAGATTTGGATACGTATACTCCAATAAAGAGTAAAAAAACCTTTAACTTACAGTGAATAGCAGCCACTGATGTTGACAAAAGTATTTGATCTGATCTTTGTTATTCTGTTGCTTCCTAATCGTCTGAAATACAAAGTACAGAGCATGACAGAAAGACATTCATAGAGACAGTTTTAGGAGTCTTTGGATGGTACAGAACTTCAATATAGCCAGAAATATCGGGAGCATAGTGAAACGAACACATGGATTACTTAAGCTTTTCGTCTGACACTCAACAGAGTAATATGTCAGAAAGAGAACGAAACAAAAACCTAACTGATTTATATACCCAGATGTGGATCGGAATAGGCCAATCAGAAAAGAGGTGCTGTTGGGTTTCTATTTCGTTCTTTTTCTGACGAATTACTCTGTTGAGTATCAGACGAAAAGGATATTTCTGGCTTTAGAGACAGTTTGGTTGTTAGCAACAAACGAACAATCAAAAATCATCCTTCCAGAAAGCCAAAGAATCAAAAATATTTCCTCACTCACATTCTATTGATTTTCAGGTTGTCAAGATCACCAACTGGAAACTCGTGCAGCTCGTTGTCATTCAGAAAACTAAAATCAATTAAATGAAAAATAAAAAACAAGTATATCAAAATAGCTTGTCTGTCTGACTCTTTTTTAGTATTTAAACAATGCTTAAACAGAAAATAAAATTTATCAAAATAGCTTGCCTGTTTGGCTCTTTTTAGTACCCAAACAATGCTTGCCAAAAATGTTAGAGCGTTTTATTGAATTTCAAACTCGATGCTCAATTACTCCTTTTGATCTCATTTACTATTATATGTAGTGAAGCACTAGATGCTAGTCTCTTCTTGAGGTTGAGCCTCTTGTGACCTTTCGTAGGAAAGCACGTTAAACACAACCTCGCACTCACTCAATAGAGCCTCATTTATATGTAGTGATGTGGTGCATGTTACCAAGCGCTTTCTGGAGATAAGGCGTCCTGTGGTCTTTCGTAGGCTAAAAAGTTAAACAGCTCACTCAATCACTATGATATCTCATTTACTACATATGTAGTTATTGTAGTGCATGCTACAGTGCTTTTTCTCGAATTAAGGCTCTTGTGGCCTCCAGTAGGCTAGCACGTGGAACTTTACCTCAACTCTGTTGCTTCCAGTCAGTCTTGTTACTGAGCTCACACGACAGGAATTACATCTTGTGAGGAAAATTGGAATAGAACTGACAAACCGAAAAACAACATATGCAATGCTAAATATCATATGTTTAGTGAACTGGGAAACCTTTCTTGTACATCTCTAATGTTTTATAATAATGATGATACACAAAATTACTTACATTCGATCCATCGTTGTATTCCTCCACACAGACGTAAATGTTCCTGGCTCAATATAGGCTAGTTTATTTGACTGCATCTCACTAATAAACAAGCAAAGTTATCAACAGGCTATCAACAGTCTTTTATCAGTTCAGAACAACAGGATAGCAAAACAGTGTTCCTAAACACAGAGAAAATTATCTTTGTTTAATAATTATCGCACCGATGTAATTCCATCCAGGTACGTAATACGCACTTTTCAGCCGTTATACGTAGAATATATACAACATAAACAATACATGCCCTCAAGCATATGTACGTCAAAAATCTTTTCCCCAAACGAGAACAACTAGGGTAAGGGCTAGAGCTATTTGGCTACTAAGTGATAGGCTATTTTGTTAGAGTTAGGGGTAGGGGTAATGTTAGGGTTTTTTGGCTATGGGCTATTTGGTAATTTGGCTATACCCTGTAGGCTAGGGGCTATATGGTTAGGGTTAGGATTAAGGTTACGGCTGTATGGCTATTTAGCTGTAGGCTATGGGTTATGGAATGGTGCATGCCTCTAAAACGTTACAAACACATAAATATGACTCTAATGTGCGACAAAATTTTCTTGACAACCAAGAATGCGCTCAACACCACATGTTCACAAAGATCAAAATCTAAAACTTACAAATGTTGCAGTTTATGCAAGTCTCTTAAATGGACTTTGAGTAATCTACCGATTTGATTTTGACCAAGGTAGCTAAAATTAGAAAAATAATAGATTTACTACTAAGATTTGTTTCTAAGAGACAGCAAGAAATAAAAATGAATTATATGTAAAACATCGAATGAACATTGAAATCTAAAGAAGTTGGAAAAACCTGTAAATAAGCTGCATCGCTCAACAGGTAAAAAAATTACAATGGGCCTCAATGCCAAACCACTAAACTACTGTAGGATCATATTAGCGAGCTTTACCTTGACAAATTTAGCTAGTTTAAAATCAAATTCAATTCCTTATTCAAGAAGTTTAAAGAAAAATCAGAATGTATAATTGTATTGGTAAATTTGATTATGAGAGACTTGAAAAGCAGTACCATTTGGAAAATCCATCGAGATTTATCTGTGAAAATGAAATGACCCTAAAAGGTTTTGAGCCTACGATCTCTCAGTCAAAAGCTCAACAGTCTAGCAACTGGGCTACCAGGGTAGTTGGTAGATTATTGAGGAGTAGACACAGAAGTCGTGGGTTCAAGTCCAACCAGGTTCATTTCATTTTCACATATTAATTTCGATAGTTTCAATAGACCACTTTCACATTCGTGTTGAGTCTATTCAAATTCATCTTCATACAGCGTTAGCCTCGACATGATGTGACAGCTAAATCCTAAAGCATGAATCGATGTTGAATTGACAAAGCTTTTCAATGGATGCCTAAAACCAATGCCTGCTTTGGGATTTCACTGCTCGTCATGTCGAGGCTTACGCTGAGCTGCGTTGAATGTGAAAGGGGTTTATTATAGAAAACAAGGGAAGACAGGGAAAAAGTATTTTAAATGTTTTTGGGAGTAGGGTGAATAATTTCTCTCCAAATTGTCTTGGAAATGAGGGGGAATTGAGGCTCAACAAGAGTTTAAGGTTCGTCATAAAAATACGTGTATGGTAAAAGTTCTTACAGTGTTTTAAGCTTGGTCAATCCATGAAAAGTAGCATCTGGTATCATGTCGATCAAATTGTTTTGCAAATTCCTGAATCGTAAATATGATGATGCATTACAAACTACAAAAACATATGAATGAAAAATAATATAAGAGGGATGAAAGTATCTAATGATAAAGAATCTAATAAATTCGATGATATATTATCGAAGAGGATTTTGAAAGTAACTAATGATTTACAGAGTTTTCAGTACATTTCTGCAAGAAATTTCATTCCAGAATTTTTTGAAACGGAATGAAACAGTTATCGATTTTCATCAGGAGTTGAAAACGTATCAGGCCACGGCATCATTGGTCTTAGTATTAGAAATATTTTTTAATGTTCAACCTGCCTAAAAAAATTACCAACAAAACAACTGTCGTAGGAAGAAATATGTCTTTCCCACCCCTGATTATAGTTTTTTCAAGCCCAAATTGTTGATTTGATATTACGAATTCGTTTGCAATGATCGTGAGGAGAGGATTGGGACAGTTGACATCCAAAGAGCCAGTCTACAAAGGCCTCGAAAAAATATACATAGCATTTTCAATCATGTTTCCTACCCTTGGAAGGCCTTATTGGTGCTCGTGTCTGCTTTTGGCCAAAGGCCTCAAAATGTAATCGGCGTGGCAATCATACTATTCGCAGCCAGGCCCTTCGGGAGAATGGCTTGGCCCTCAGGGTAAAGGTGAATCAAATTAGCCTAAACCCCCCTGAAAGAAGGCTAATGATCAATGAGCGTAGATGACGTAGATTTTACGAGCCCCTAAGCCTGGGCCCCTGGGCCCCCTGACCCAGGGCCCCCTGGCAACTACTCTATTTACCCCCTCCTTGAGGTACTATTTACAGAGCAAATTAGACTGATGTTTACTTACAAATATGATAGCTTTGAGAGATTCTGGAACTGCTTTTGATTCTTAAACGAAAACTTGTTATTTCCAAGTGTGCTGAAAACAAAAGTACAGAACGTCATCATAATCATCATTAATTGTTCGAGAATTTCAGATATCAGTGGTTAAGTGAGTAGATTAACTTCTGTAAACCAAATCGTAAGACACTTACATGGTTTGGATACCAGTTGGAAATGAACCATCTTCGATGGCTAAAATCTTGTTGAATCCGAGGTATCTGTAAAAATAATTTGGCGACATGTTAAATCTCAAATAAACTGCGTAAATCCTTTATCTCAAATTAACTGCAAAAACCTTTAATATAAATCTAGAAATATAAAGCGAAAAAAGAAATAGAAATAATAGTAAATTGATAAGCGAATTAAGGAAATTCACACAAAATAGTTACTTACAAGGTTGTTAGCGTTGATAAATTACTGAAGGCTCCATTTAGAATGTACGTAATCTTGTTTCCTGAGAGATCTCTAAAAAAGGTTTTCAGTGAGTCAGCAAATGAAAGTTTACGACGTTACAGTTAATGATGATATACAGAAAGCTACTGTGCGACTGAATGTTTTTGAATTTTCAATAAGTATGAAATATATATGTTATAGGGCATGTACGCTGTTCCCAAGGAGTTGAAGTTTGAAGTCTTATATTTTGATTATAGCAGTCTTTGATCGATAGAGGATGGAGAGGAAAATAGGAAACATAGCGAAAAATATCAACTACTAAAGCTTTACGTCTGACACGGAAATAAAACCAGACCAATCATCATACCCGGAGGCAAGATTGGCCAATTTTGATACACCTCTGGGTATAACAATGCGTTAGGATTCATTTACTACTCTGATCAGTGTCAGATGCAAAGTCCTTCGAAAGAGACGCTAAGGGTCCCATACCCCTGCTGGATAAGGCCTCTGGCCGTCGGACGGCTAGCATGCTAAGTATAAACTAACTTACTTACATAGCTAGCTGACTGATAGTTGATAGTTGATAGGCACATACGCTTACTATCTTCGCAAGGTATTGGTTAATGTGCTAAGCACAAAAGGCCCACTGAATAGGTAAACTAATCGTCTCGATGTGACCACACCTCGTGATTCCTTTTGCCTTTTTGCCTGGAATTACAGAGAGCTGGCTAATTCTCTCCTCACACTTTTTTGACAGGTCTGAAGATGGTTTCGAACCCGGGACCCTTTGAACAAGGGTCAATTGATCTAACCACTAGGTCATCCCCGTCTGAGTCGAATGAGTAGGCTCAACTCATACTGGCTAAGCCTGGCTCCCACCTCCCAATACGAAAAAGGGTGTAGGATGAACGAATATGAACACATTTAGCGATACACCGAAATGAAGCTTGATAATAAGTATCTTACAATGATCTTATAGCGGATAAAGAGGACGAATTTTGAACAGCGTCTGGAACGTACTGGATACCATCACTAGAATTCTGTGACGCCAGGGACCTATAATGAACAATACAGAAGTTAATCGAGATAATTTGTGTGAATGAAAAATGACCCGAGCAAGATTGAAATTCACGACTACTGAATGGATAGGCCAATCAAGCAGTATTATTCTGGTCTTTCCTATCAATGTGACCACAATCAGCGATTCCTTTTGTCATTGTCGGGAATTAGAGAGCTGAGAAGTTCTCTCCTCATACTTAATGGGACAGGTCTTTAGGTGGGCTCGAACCAACAGCCACTCAATGGATAGGCCAATCAAGCAGTGTTACCCTGGTCCTTCTTATCGATGTGACTACAACTCATGATACTTTTTGTCTTGAACTAGAGAGCGGAGAAATTTCTCTCCTCATACTTATGAGACAGGTCTTAAAGCGGGCTCGAACCCACGACTATACTTACAATGTATTAAGAGCTCTGTTACTCTTAAATGCCTCTTTGTGAATCGTGTTTTCCTTCAACAGATTTCTATCAAGATTCCTAAATAAAAACATGTTATTTCAAATTTTATCAAAAATATAGATAACTCATCACAAAGAAAATAATTTCTGAAACCAGCCTGATAATTAGGCCCTGATCACACTCCTCCATATTTGTTTGTCTCCGTTTCGAAACATAAATAAATCTTTTTCAAAGGGCGCACTGCATATATCTTTGGATAACAAAAACGCACGACGCATTCGCCTGGTTTGATTTTTACCTACAGAGATGCAGTTTTACATTAACAGGGAGTCAGAGAAGGGTAATTTGGGAACTGGGAAAATGGGATTGGACTTCTTGGGACTGGAATTTTTGAATGAAAAAGCAAATTGGGATTGTTAACCACCTCAATATTGGGAATTTCTTTATTTTCTTCATTTGGATTAGGATTTAATGAATTAGTGATAATTCAAGTGTCGGGATTGTGATTAGTATTCCCCCCCCTTCAGGACCCCCATAACACCCCATAACCGAAAAAAAATTATAGAAACGTGATCATCTCCCTATTTCTGTAATCATGATGAGTGCTGCAAATATTTCTGTAATCATGATGTGACGAATAGATTTCTGTAATCATGATGACTGCTACAAATATCAGGTATACGTGATCATACAGAACAAACGAACATGTGAAAAACAAACTACATTTATCGAACATATTACATGCATTCTTTTTTAAGTCACCAAACACTTGACCACTAAATAAAAAGTGTGTTGTGTGCAGATGCAGTTCCTGGTAAAGATAATCATTGCACAGAGTAGGACAGAGAAAGACCGGTTAAATAGTTAGAAGATGGAAATATAAACGACGACTTACAATAAAGTAAGATTAGAGAGAAGAACCAAATCGTCTGCAGTGATTTGAGTAATTTTGTTTACATGCAAATACCTGAAAAGAAGAGAGGTTAACTAATAATGGTTCATACAGCTTTACACTGGCGGTTAAACTAGTTTGAACTTAACCAGGCGTTTTAATGGGACATTCTGATTGGTCAATCTGATGGTTCGACTGCATCTGATTGGATGAAAAGAAGCCTGGAGTAAATAAAACTGGTTTGACAATCTCAAATGTTAAGACATACAAAGTAAGTAAGTTTATTTTGCCATTTTCAAGTGCAAGGAGGTATATCCAAGTGTAAGTACATAGGTATTTGTAAAGTAGATATATTTTGTCATATCGAGGCAAATTTGAAGGCAATATCAGAAGAGGGATCAGAATGATTTTTTTAATTATTAGGAGACAATGTCTGGGGGGAACATGAGCTATATATTGGTGAAGCTTATACCAAGTTTACTTAAACCTTACATAGGTTATATCATATGTGCCCAAAATACAATATAGGAACTTTAAATATCAATGTAAACAAAATTTATAGATTGAAACCACAGTTTGAAATACAATCATGAAAAAGATACCTAGAGTAGTGGTTGAAATACACATATTTCTTCCTTCTGATATATATATAATGGGAATGGCAATTGATATTAGCTTAGCTTAAATCAAATACGGATAAGAGCCTCCCTTTAAAAGGCACTGAAATGGTGTCCAGGAGGTTTATCATTTTCATAATACTCTCTCTGAGGTGCTTAGACAGAACAATGTTGTTATGAAATGGATTGTGGACTTTGAAGGAATAAAGTTGATGTACGAGAATATAAGCCTTCTATATGAACTACGCATTAGAATCACTCTCAAAATAACTTACAACTTTTTTATGGCTGGCATTCGATAAAACGGCTTGAAGTCTGCCTTGCGCATTCTGTCGAAAAATAAGAAAATCAAGCTAAACAAGAATGTCACTATAGGGAGATATAGTAACCACCGTATTGAAGTGTAATTTTTTCAAGCCAGGTTTTAAAAAACATTAGGAATAAAAATATCGGGTAAAACTTATAAAGCTTTGCTGTAGAAATAATAAATTCAGGAAATAGCCCTCGATCCTATTCCCTTTAATAAGTTCATAAGGTAGCTCTTTGTTCATATGGTGGTCCTCTATAGTTTAGTAATAAGGACTCACAACCGAAAGGTGTTGGGTTCGATACCAAGCCCTTTAGAAATGATGTCTTTGGACAAGATGTGAATAATATTGTTTTTGCTTTGCTTCCATTAAAAAGACAGCTAAGCAAGGGCGTAGCCAGAGGGGGGCTGGGGGAACTGCGACTTCTCCCCTCTTGAAGAAAAGCCTATGCATATACTGTGTAGATATCAATTTTTATTGGTCATTATCCATAAGTGAATGCTAGAAGTTTTCAAAGGCTCCCCCTTCCACCTGTCTCCACCCAGAAGTATACAGATGGATACCTGGTCAGTAGTTATGAGCACCGTGTGTGGCTCCACTATGCTATGTAAAAAATGACAGGGGGTATAATATAAAGTGGGTTGAGTAGTTCCTGGAATTAGATTCAAAGACTATAGATAAAAACCTTCACCTTACGCCTTACACATCCTCAGACCGACTGCCCCCTGTCAGGATAGAAATGAGAGTAGCCTCGGGTCAACAACATGATGGAAGTAATTTTAATGAGCAGTCTAGGCCTATGAAATTCAAAGTTGATCTGACTCACGTGTAATAAACTTGAGCATCTGCTGGGAATTCCAGATTTGAGTACGTCTGCATGGATGGTATTTGGTTATTATCAAGATATCTGTAAGATATAAATAAGAAACATTTAGTTTATCAGTTCATGTAAGCATTATTTGTGTGACGATATTAGAAGGTGTGTAAAACTCCAGTCTGAAATACCTTGCTAAAGCATGCCTGTAACAGCTAATTGGAATATAAATATCATTAATTAGGCAAATTCAGATGATCCCAACTTATATTGCAGTCACCAATATTTCTTGAAAATAATCGAGTTAGCCTTTAAGAAACCCTCTATCAAACTCTAGGTGTCCTTTTCTTATATGTACTCAAAGTTCCCCTTATGCTACTAAAAATACCCTTATTTCTCAACTTAAGTTGCATGCAATTTCAAATCAATTAAGAATCTTCTTTCCTATCATTTATGAATTACATAGTTTTACTTATAAAATTTGTTCATTTATTCGCCTCAAGTAAAATACCACTCAACAATGGATCTACTTCTGTAGTGATTACCAGTATACAGTTGAAAACACAGCATAATCAAAAGTGGCCTTTGCTTGCCTCTCCAATGATGAAGTGCCCTTAAAGTATCATATACCCCAAGTTTCAGATGCTCCCTAGAGGGTCCTGAAGAAGGGTTACTGATCACGATTCTCAGCACTGAAATTATCGAAAATCCTGATCCCAATGATGAAAATAGAGAAATTCCAAATATTGACGTGTTTAATTAACAATGCCAATCAAAATTTAGTTTTTTATTATCAAATCCCTGTCTAAGGAAGTCCAGTCCCATATTCCTAGTTACTAAAAGGCGAATCCTAGTTCCCAATTCAATTTACCCCTTCCAAACTCGTTCCTGCGTCCTACACGAATTATTTAAAGAAAAGTTTCTGCTTTGCTTCCATTAAAAAGAGAGGAAACAATTTACTCACAGATCTTCGAGGCTTTTCCAGACTTCTTCTGATAAGGCAGGAAAAGGAAAGTATTGAAGATTGTTATTGCTTAGCCACCTGAAAAATCGACAACATTTATCTTGTGGCGACAAACGCTCTGTAACTACAAACAAGCTGATGATTTAATTCATTACAATAATTCAAAGTATTCTTCTTGGGTTATTTGAAATAAACCCAATGTAAAATATCATAATTTCACTGAGGTTGAGAAAATTCTTGTCTTTAATTGATAGTAGAGATATCCTATCCTATTGGATTTTCAATCTATACAAAAGGATTATACAATACAATAATTACTCGATGAATTACACTTACAGATTCTAAATCTTAGGAATATTTTGGGTTAATTGACCCTAACTCCAGGTAAAATGTCATAATTTCACTAAGGTTGAGAAGATGCTTGAATTAATTGATAGTAGATATATCCCTGGTTGTTTTAACTGTCTTTGGTTGGTACAAAACTTCAATACAGCCAGAAAAATCCGATGCATAGCAAAACGAAAAATAGATAACTTAAGCTTTTCGTCTGACACTTAAGGGATTAAATACGTCAGAAAGAGAACAAAAAAACATAACGAATTATTGTGCTCAGATGTGCTCAGATTGTGCTCAGATTGTGCTCAGATGTGAATCGAAATAGGTCAATCAGAAAATAGGTGAATCATTAGTATAGTGTAGGAAAACCAATCAAAACCCGTGAGAGTGAGCTGACCTATGAGATTACTTCAAGAGTCCTAACGAGTATTTCGACCCACGTCTTAGGTATAATACAATAGGTTTTGCTTTTGTTCTATTCCTGACGACCTGACGTATAACTCTGTTGAGTGATAGACGAAAAGCTTAAGAAATCCATTTTTGCTATGCTTACGATTTTTCTGGCTATATGTAAATGCCTTACACTTACAGATTCTGTAGCTTAGGAAGATTCTTCATAGAGTTATAATAAACCAGGCGGAGCTGAAATGAAGTTTTTTGACTATGCAGCAATCTATAGAGAAGAAATTCAAATATAATTACAAACAATATTGAAATTCAGTTTACAAGAATATTAGTCACTCCCCTAACTATATACAAAGATTCAAATACTCAAGAGTTTTTAATGCTAATTTCATGAATTTAGATGAAAATTACGATTAATTAAGCGTGAAAATCCAATTTCAAAGTGTGTGAATGCATGAAGAGTCAAAATTTTGTGCATGAGTCGCAACCTTTAATGGGGAGTCCTTACTTAAGAGGCAAGGACCATTTTGGACCAGCTTTTATATTTGGATGTCAGTCAGGTATAGATAGGGACAACACTTACAATGCTTTCAGCTTTGGCATATCAGTGAAAGAGTCTGCTGTGAGGGTTTCTAGCTTATTTTGATTTAGATCACTGAAATCGAAAATAAAAATTATAACAGAAGTAATAAATTGAGAAATAATCATGGCTAACTTGGGAAGCGAGTCCTTGTCATCAGTGTGATTTATGAATATTTAAAGAAATTTACCAGAACATTTTTATCATTTTAGTTATAGTGCTACAAAGTGCTCTCTCCGTATTTGCTCAACTCTTACTTAACATTGATAAGTCCAAAACCTTTGCCAATCAAGCCAAACTAGATCAGTTTGGAAATTGCTATTAAATTATTTGAGATGTGGTGCTACAAAATGTTCTTTTCTCGATTGATGCTTACTCAACTATGGAAAGTGCAAAAAGAAGGATACCCATGCCAATATTGCTATCAGCTTCTTGATTGATATTTACATTGCACACTGTATTTACAGAAACAGACCAGAAAAATGTTGATTGATTTGAAATATGGGGCTACAAAATTCTTTTTTCTCATTTGATCAATTCTTGCTAAGCTTTGAGAGGTTCCAAAGGGTAGGTAATAAACCCTTTCCAGTTTTACCGGTTCCTAAATTTATAAGGACCAATCCTCTTGTGCAATATATTTTCAAAAGCTCCCTTACATATCAGACCCTATCTTCACGTATGAGTGAAAATATATTTGAACAGTGCCCAGATTAAAGCAAGGTCTTACATGTGTAGAAGTTCAGGAATGTCTTTAAATACGCCAGGATCTATCACTTGCAGAGAATTGTTGTGCAGCTCTCTGTAGCAAAAAGGAGAAAATATCATTAAGACATCGATAGAAGAAGTAGCACTCGAAAAACAAAATTTGTTTTTGTTTTTCAGTAACTCTGAGCGTAGCTAGCGTATACCAAGCACTATAGCCATGATAGGCACACTCGACTCTAGTTTAAACAGTTAAAAGCCTTGATATATATTTTGAAATAAACAATTACATGAACCTTGAACAGCTTTTGACTTTAGGGGCCTAATTATATTGAGATATTATGACCCTCCCAACATAGCGATCCACCTTCACAGAAACATAGGGTACGTCAAAATTCGGTGCGAGGTTTCCTGTATACACAGGAGAGGGAAAATTGCCTTGGCTGCTCGAGTCACCAGGCTTGCCAATCAGGGTGACTTGCCATAGAGGTAAATTTACCCAGCTCTCCTAGCTTCCTGGGTATGAACTCCCAGCTTTCCTAACTCTCTAGGGAAAAAATCCAAGCGTTAAAATCATATGTCAAAAAAAGCTGGGAAAAGCTGGGTAAATCCTAGGAAACCCTAGCTTGTCCAACTTTTCACCTAACTTTTATCTTTTTCCCTAACTTACCTTTTTACTTTGGGGGTGGGGATATGACTGCTCTGTTATCAGAAGAAACAAAAACATGTCCTATGAATGATTTTACTAGTCTTGTGATATCTCATCCCCATCCAAAAGGGCTTGTCATATGTGGGGTAAAAATCGAGAGTCTATATAAACGCGGGGAAAAAATTTCCCTGGGAGGTTGATGACGAAGTGGGTGACTCAGGGTTGGAGAAACCGTTTCTCCAAAGCTATACAGAGACACTAAGTCGAGAAAGAAAAATCACTAATAGTAATCAAATATAATTCATATACTTACAGTATTTTCAGATGTGAGAGCTGGGAAAATGCATTTGGTGCGATGTAATTTATTTCGTTATTGCTGATATTTCTAAAAAAGCAAATGTGATTCAATTTGAATAAAACTTTCCACCTGAATAAGGAGAGTGTAGAGAAGAAGTTTAAATGGCAAATGTTGGGATACTCGTGCAGAAACACTTATTAATTCATTATTCTACAGTAAAACCTGCAACTAAGAACTTACATTTTTAGGAGTTAGCCTAAACAGGTTCTTAGATAAATTGTAGTTGAAAGCATCAATAATGATGGTTAATGGTTGTTTGTAGGTCTTTAGACACTCCTTAAATACCATTATTATTGTCAGTAAGAGTTAACAAACCTTAAACCTAAATTTTTGATTTTTTTACCTTAAAATACGCTTAAAATGTTAGGCTAAGAGGTTCTTAATTTCAAGGTTTTTAGTTGCAGGTTTTAATTGTACGATATGTTTTGCTGAAATTGGAAGAAAACAGAGAAATTCAGTCTTTGTTCAGATACTTACAAATGAATGATTCTGCTATCGTTTAGCTTCAAGGGTGCAAGGTCACTGATAGATATTGTCTTCAAATGATTGGCATCCACAGACCTGTAATAAAAAAAACACTTGTCTTAATAACAAGGTGGCTGTAAGGCTGGTGTAACTGTTCATGCAATGAATTTGCCAACTTGTTACAGAAAGTTTCAACTCGCCTCTGTGTTAACAACGTTAATTGTTGGCAGAAAATTCAGGAACATGTAGGGTGGTTTCTAAGTGCCAATTTATTTACCTTGAATAGTTTTGAGTTAATGCCTACGTGTGCAAATGTATCAAAGAATGAGTAAATAACTATCGTGCGAAAACAACGTGATAAAAGAGAAACTCAAAAATTCATGTAAATGTTGAAAAGGAAGGGGCCAGGAACTGATCCTTGTGGACGCCCAATTTCAGGTTTCTAAACGTGCTTAGTCTGGCCTGTGGTTGTTTTATGTATCAAAATTAATCATCAAAGCTAATGAAACTGCTTGAATCTAGTAACGAGGTTTGTCACTCAGTGTGAAAATATGGAAAGTAGCTTCTAGTTTTTTGTGTACTAGCATGTCCAATTAAGTACCTAACACGTTCAAACTGATCATTTGTTTCATCTACCTTTACAAGTCACACAATCAAATCCCAGATTACAGATGTTGAACTGCTAATACTTACAGGAATAGGAGCTTGGTGATATTCTTGAACGCTTTCTTTGGAAAAGCTCTCATCTCGTTATGGCTGAGTGCTCTAAAAATTGAAATATTTTCAAATAAAATTTCAAATAACACAACTGAAAATATGGAGAGTAATATTACGAAGTATGTTATTCAGTTTGCATAGACAGTGCTCAATACATTTAAGTAGAGCGACATGATCTACTGAGAAGTAAGACTCCTGAGGGTAACTCTCAATCTCAGCCTTTCTTGAGGTTTCCCACTCATTAGGAGATGTAAAAGGCTATGTCGAGAATAAAAAGCATTTATGAATAAAATCATCGATGCAATAGTATTCATAAAATCTATACTAGAAAAGTAAACAGCAAGATACTATGGATTCCTGTTATATCAAACTCTGCAGAGAGCTAGAAAACTGTTCGTTACATTTGGAGTTCATCATATCACACACGAAAACAAACAGGATTTTTATCCTGGCCATTTTCCCCGCTGGTGGGCTTGACCGGTCCATGGATTCATCTTCTCCAAGTCTCTCTATCCATTACCATCTCCATTACCATCAACCCCATATCATACTCCATCACATCCTTCCATTGCCTTGCTTGTCTTCACTCCATCGGGCCACTGCCACTTCCATTGCTATTTCATAACGACTTTCTACGTCCTTTTTATAGAGAGTTATTTCATAGGGCAAAATCCAAAGGACCAGTAATTTAGTTCGTTATACAAGGAAGTTCATTATATTTTGGGTTATCGAGATTTCACACTACCTTGTAAGCAGTTTTGCTTGACATATGTAGCTAATGACTCAAAGTCTAGCTGAGGATTTAATCAAATTTTCTTTTGGATCATGATCCTTTCTACATTTGTTATCTCATAATAGCTGATATGAACATTTTCACGAGTTGAGAATGCAAAAATCGAAAACCTGTTCAACTTACAATTGTTCAAGATTTGGAAGATCAAAGTAATCGTCTGGAAACTTGTAGATCTTGTTCTTTATGAAATTTCTGGAAAGAAAGAAATAATCTGCTACATTATTCATAGGTTACCGAAGCCAACCCTATAATATACCTACTTTCTATCCTTCTTAGCCCAGGAAATAAATTAAATCAATTTCATGCGTACTTTAATAGCGTGAAAGTCTCATCAACATTTAACAAGTGATATCTCAGGGGCATACATTATACATCAAAAATGTCTTTAAAGGACATCTTTTAGAAGGGGGTGATTTTATCAACAAATATCATAAGTAAAGGAGATTGTTGCAGAATACGAAGATTGACTATTAAATAAGAAATATACCTCTCTAGATTTTTAAACTTGAAGTCAAAAAGCAGTAATGATATCTAATTGTTAACAAGGGTGCAGATTATGGCAGCATGAAGCTGATGTATAGACCGGCAACTTGTGCTCCCAGAATTAATATTCTTTAACAAATATCCTGGGTACTTTTCTCTAATGACCTAAGAAGGATGGACGTCTGAAGAGACGGCTTGTCATTGTTAGTGAACCTAAACAAACAAGGGTTGCTGTACAGGGATTAAAAACTACAATCCTCACCATAAGGTCTTGAGACACAAGTGGCTCTTTTAGCATTATCTTAAACATGGATCTATAAACATGTAAAATGATGTTGCAGATCCCCTCCCCCAAAACTAATGCTGATACTAGGTCTGGATGTCACGGGAGGATGTTGCAGATGCATTACTGCACCAAGGCAACATCTGAAACAACATTGTTTAGGGGGAATTGGGGTTTCTCTTCGACAATTAGTATATATCTAGTGGCAATCAAGCACTATCTCATACCTTTTGGCAAGGATTGTAGCTTAACACAGGATACTATAGAGCAAAAAAAAACGTGATAATTGCAAAATACCAGAAGATTTCTTAAATAGAATTAAAAGCTTTTGAATGCAAATAATTGTAATTTGTTGAAATGTGTTTTTATTCTATTTTATAAACTTATCTGGCGACATACAATTACACAGGACTTACATTGTCTTCAGAGACTTTGGGAGCTTTGTGAAATTGTGTGGAAAGAATTCAATCTTGTTATCATAAACATCCCTATGAAAATGAAATAAAAACTAATCATAAACTATAAAGAATGAGCAAAACATAAATGAGAATACCCCGGATCATCCAAAAAGAATTATTACAAATAATTGAACTAAACAGTTGAAAGAGGTAAATTCCGAAATGTGTTATTTTCAGCAGGGGCACACAGCGACCGCACCAAGGGGGACTGGGGGGATTCTTCCCCCCCCCCATTTCCTAAAATTTGGCAGAATTGTCAAAGAAAAATGGCATAAAATCATTTGGGTATACCTTAAGATGAACAAATTATGTCAAAATCCCCCCCCCCCCACTTCTTTAGAATTTTTCAAGGCTGGTGCCATTACTGGGGGCACGGAACCTTATTTTCAACAACATCCCAAGGACACAGAGCAACACTTTAGAATGGCTTGGTAAATCACTAGAGAAGTTCTTTGATAATACTCACAAATGTTCCAAACTTGTACAATTGCTAAGATCAGGAAGTTCTTTCAAGTTATTCATAATCAGCGACCTGTAGAAAAATACCAAGAGGAATATTGTTGGTCTTTAGAAAGCTTTCAAAAAGCTAAATTTTTGGGGCAAAATATGAACATTTAACTGAACCCTCTTTTGGACTGGTAATAAACAAAGTAATATGTCTCGGGATGAAAATTGCATTCGTTTTTGAAAATTTCATTTTCCTGTCATTTTATTTTATTTCGTAAAATATCAGATGCTAGAAAATTTTTCTACCTATATGTTCCCGATTTATATACTCAATATCAAAGTTCTACACGGTACAGAGCTTGATGCAAACTACTATGTACTACGCAGACAACTTTGGTGGATGCAAACGCTTGAAGCTGGGCAATATGCTTATGAGGTGGGGTATATCCGGAACTCAAAACATAATTTCCCACCTCCAAAACATGATGCTCCACCTCCAGCATTTGCTTTGGGATCCACAACATGTAGCATAATGTACTATCTTTGAAGCATAATGCCAAACCTCTGGCATTTGCACCATTTGTACCCATGAACTACTTAGAAATGTTAATGTAGTACAATTGATGTTTTCCTCTTAAGCATACAGTGAAACCATTATAAGAAATATAAAACTTTTTTAAGACTCACAGTGACTTAAGGCTTGTTAAGTTGGCAAATGCTCTAGGATGTATTTTCTCCAAGCCAGTATTTCGTATTTTCCTGCGAAAAAATAAAAACAAGTGTGCCATTTAAAACATTAAGATCTTTATGGCTTATCTAGTTAGGAATATATACTAATTGGCAGGAAAGAAACAACTAATCATTCATCTCTGCAAGCCTGTTTTGTGATTGCTCACTTATCAGCAGAGGTACTGATTTATAGTTAGGAATATAAATTTTTGATACTGTAATGATTTGATTTAAACGTCTGCCCATTCTTTAACCCTCCCCTTTTATAAGTGCCCCCTTATGTATAGACCTCCCTAGAATGCCAGTGCATTAATCAATGTGTTTTTGCGTAATTCATGAAAAGCTAAACATTCCACAACAATGCGAAAATTACTCACAGGGAAACAAGTGTATCTGATAGTCCACCTTCTTTGATTTCCTTTACTGAAGCTTTGTTGTAAATATGTCTAAAAACAATAAGATATTTACAGAAGAAGATTAATCAACAATTACAACACATCAAAATCTACCACAATATATTTTTTGATTGTCTGAAATCAGCTCAAATAAGAGGAACACTTAAAGCACAAGGAGGAGTAACTGACAGAACACCTCCTTGTTTGTTTATTGAATTTAGTGCCTTTTTATTGGTAGTCTCCCATTAACTATCACTTCTAGTTGCCCCTTCATTGTAAACTGTTTGAATCAATCTATTCAACATTGCTCCTTCTCTGCAGCATTGCAATTGTTAATGGAAGTGCATGGGTAGTGTGTTGATCTCCGTCAATGTGATACCTTATTGGTTTTAATGATTGATATGTACATTAGATGTGGATGGAAGTATGGTTGAGAACATGAGGAATCAAATATCACTGGACCAACTGAACAAGAGCTGTAGGGACTCGGACAAATTCAGTCTAGCCAGAGCCTGTTCCCAAAAACAATTCTTCGGCATTCTAATGATTACCAACTATTAATTTTGGCCATCAGATTGAGGGCTTCCCCAGGAGCGTCACCAGCCTAAATATACTGGGGTGAACAGGGAGCTACCTGGGGGCTGGGGGGCAAAGCCCCCCGGAAATTTTTGTTGACCACGCATTTCAAAAGCTCAGAGAATGTAGGCAACGCCCTTTCTGCAAGCCCTTTCTGTTAGCTCTGCATGTATATTTCTCATGCTAACAATGGAAAACTGACAATGACTGACAATGACTGCGAATACGACTGCCTTAATGGTTTCATAATGACAGCCACATTTCTATATGATATAACACAATGTTATGTCACTTCTGGTCTTGCCTTAATTGTCTTTCAGCAAAGGGTTCAGGGTGCCTCCCCCCCTTCAATTTTTCTAAATGGATTTCAGCAAATTAGAAAATCGACCTTTGGGAAAACCTGGGTGGACAAGTCCACCCCAGTCCACCCCGTGGCAACGCCACTGGGCTTTCATGGAAAAACATGCCGGTTTCCTGGTTTTAAGATTTGACTCATCGTGGCTTTTTTGGAGTTTTGGGCCCATCAATATGTTTGAGTTTCAAGAGATTTGCATATGATTCTGCTTTGACTAAGGATCAAATTAAACAATGCAGATCTTGCAGGTTTTAAGGTTTTCAGAAGTTTTTGTCACACTTTGGGGCTATTTTCACCTCAATAAAAAACATCACATACGCAGATGAAGATGCATCTGAACAGTCAAGAACAGAGGAGCATGAACATGATCCACAAGATGTTCCACTTTGAGTTTGACGGGCATATGCAGACCGCCCATTGGTATTGTCATTCCAATAGCCGTCCCACTCAGTGATGTCGGTGTAGCTGATGCCTTCATCCAAATATCTTTCATTCCAGTATGTAAACCCACTCCATGTACTGCAGGTAGATTTGATTGTGAATATCACAATGAAACATAGTAAGAATCCTCGTAATTTTGGCAGCAAACCCATTGTCTGTTACAAAAATATTGCAGCAAGTGTGTTCTTCCAAGTAATTACTTCAAACTTTTTACTGTCACTTCTCTTCAAATTCAAATTCTCGGAAATATCTTCCTCTGAGAAAATTTCTCATCTGGGAAAATCTCATTAAAGCATTTACGTTTTGGCTAGCTAATTCTGAAATTTGAGTTTAAAGCGAGGCCAAATTTGATGCAGGCAGTTACAGTTATAAACAGGGGTCACTATGCAATGGTTTCACGGGCCTTGTCGTGGTTTCTTTACGCGAAATTGTTACTTTGCAAAGGCTTCTCGGCTTCGTGTATTTGCAAGGCTTTTGCTTGATGAAAACAGTCTTTTGCAGCCAGTGTAACTTTCATTATATGTCAGAAATTTCCATTTCACCGCAACTGAGTTCTTTCAGAAATCTCTGCAACCACCGCCATTGAAGCAAACAAAGGCTTCGTTACTATGTGAACGTCATAAAGAGGCTCACATAAATAATAAAAATGTTTTGATTAACACTCTTTGATTCAATTCATGGTAAAATTACCTCAGTTGTTGTTTATGATTGTCGATAATTTGAATGCGACTTGTTATTAAATCATACTTGATTTTTATTCTGAGATATTGCATGATTAATTAGGGCGGATAATTGATTGAATCAATATTCAAGGTATGCCTATTGAATTCGGAAACTTCGTAGTGATACAAATAAACAAGAGAGGATAGAAAAAACGAAAGTAAATGTAAACCTCGAGCAGTCATTTCTTACCTAAATCCATACCTTACAGGCAAATGATAGGGGTAGAAACCCTGGTGGAAAAGGGTGTTTCTACAAGGCAGTTTCTGCTATAGTCAGGAAAAGGGTCTTCTTTCTAATAGAAGAATCTCTCTATATGGATAAAACTAATTGATGAAGAGCCCAACCATTCCGGAACAGTCAAAAACGTTTTCTGCCTGCCAATAGTTTATTATATCTAATAATTACAAAGTGGTGGGGCTGCACCACTTATAGGTGAACTAGGATGGAAGACAATAAGGGAACTTATCAATTACGACATGTCGATCATGATGCATAAGGTTTTTTAGGAGCAAGCTCCCCCTTATCTCTGTGATAAGTTTGCATCTTTAAAATCTTTGCATGAAAATAAGCTTAGAAACACTTTTATTGACCTCAGGCCTCCACACACACTGGCCGAAGAAGCTTTTCTTATAAGGAAACTGTAACTTGGAACAGTGTAAGTACAGAAAACAAGGTGAACCCCTCACTGCAGTCACTCAAACGCTCGCTAAAATAGTAGTGTAGGTAAAAAGAAAAAGAAAAAACTTAACTTCCGGAATTTGAGGGTTTGTGTCCTACGCTCTTTGTTTTTTCACTGGAGCTCAGGATTAATTGCTATCTCAACTATACCTTACTCGCCAATTATATTACAATTTTATTGTAACTGTTCCATCGAGCATTTTGTTATAGATTCTTCAACTTTCTATTATCACAGCGATTAATCTACCCAAGTGAGGACACTGAATTGTACGAAGGTCTTCTCTCTTTTTCCAACTTTCTGTTCTTTATATTTTTAGTTTTATTTTCATACTGTTAATGGTCCAACACAGCTGTATGTAAAGCAGATTAATCTTTCTTATTCCTAAATATTTAAATTGTAAATTGTAAATTATTTCAAATTGGGGCCCCCCAAAACACACTTTCCTTTCATATTTCCTTGTTCCACTTAACAGTGTTGGTAAAACTTACTCATGAATGTATCTGATATGGCTGCAATCAAGCACTCTAGTTACAGTATCACAGTGACATCTTCCACAGGACGAGTAGAGCTGGTAATTCGGGTGGTAACCAACACGGTGGTAGTAAGGGTGGTGACTGTAATAACCATTCCAATATTGATAATTCACCCCATCCGAGTGGTAACGTGAATTCCAATATTGATAGCCAAAGAAGAACCAGCAATTTACTGATGATGTAAGCAACAAGCTCACAAATACGATAACGTTAAAGGAGCAATGAACTGAAATTTTTATGCCTTCAATCAAAAGACTTGTTTGAAAGAGAAATAAAACCATTTACAGATTTTTGATATCTTGCTTTATTGCCGAGTTATTCCATATTTTTGTATTTTTTTGATGACGTAATTTTGTTTGCAAAAAGCGGTGGAAACAATTAAAATTGACAATTTTTTAATGAAAAAAGAGCCTAAAAGTTTTTTTTTGGTGAAACAAGCATTTTTAGTACAAACAATATCAAAACATTCTCAATTCTGATCTTTCTTAATAATTTTTAGAATACAAATATTTTTTTTTAGCTTTGCAACGTTGAAATAAAGCAATTTCCCAATACAATTCATTGCATTTTGCAAACAAAATGACGTCACCAACTCGAAATGAAAATATAAGATATCTCAAAAATGGAAAAAGATATCGCAAAACTGAAAACAGCTTTATTGATCTTCGTAATAAGTCGCTTGTTTAGAGTAATAAAGATTTTCAATTCATTGCTCCTTTAATATTTTGCATTCTCAAGCGTTTAATGCTTGCTAAAAACTGAAGGTCTTGATTGCTTTATTTCGTTTCTAAGAAGTAATTCATATAATTTAGGCCAAATAGCTAGCTCATGCTAATATACTCCGAGGGGCGGGGATGGCCGAGTGGTTAGATCCCTTGACCCTTGTTCGAAGGGTCCCGGGTTCGAAACTACCTTCAGACCTGTCTCAAAGTGTGAGGAGAGAATTAGCCAGCTCTCTGTAATTCCAGGCAAAAAGGCAAAAGGAATCACGAGGTGTGGTCACATCGAGAGGAAGGACCAGGGTCGCACTGCTCGATTAGTTTACCTATTCAGTGGGCCCTTTGTGCTTAGCACATAAACCCATACCTTGCGAAGATAGTAAGCGTATGTGCCTATCAACTAATGAAAAGCTTTCCACTTCATTTTCTTAACAGGATATCTGTCCACGCCATTCGTTCGAATATCGAATGCGACCACGTGACTTCTCCTAAATCCACCTTCTACCCAGCATGGTGGAAAAATGTTTTTGACCGATCAAGGAATTATTTAACTGTGAAAATAACTTTCTCTGGGCCCTGCATCTAAAACAGGGGTGGCCTCGGTGATCTCCCTCTTACAATTTTACCTTTTCCATGTAATTACGAATCTATTCATTTGAGAGGAATCAGGATTTTGAAAATCAATTGGGATAATTTGTGAGAATGAAAATGACCTGAGTAGGACTCGAACCCACGGTACCTCTAGATTGCAAGTGCGCTTGTGTGCTGAAAGTGCTACCTTCTCTGCAGTGAATGTTTAAAATGGAAATGAAATGAACCAATAGGGGATGTTCAGTACCGTGGGGCAAGGCATCTTTGAGTTAGCACATAGTTTGCACTTATCGTTGTCCATAAAGCAAAGGTAATTCTACATTCATACTTCGACGAAACAATGCTATGTGTTCCCAATTGTGAATTGATTCGCTAATGTGCAGCGGCAGTCAAAAGACTTCCCAACAAATAGGATTTGTGTAAATACATACCTGTGATCACAATACAAAGAAATGCGGATGTGAATAATTGAAAATTACAAATTTTGGTGTATTTCAGTGCTTAGTTTTCCTACATGCTACGTAAAAACCTATAACTTACCTAAAAATCAATAAAAATCACGATAAAAACATAAGAAGATAACTTAATCAATACACAAAAACAGCATCCCACATTTTCTTCGTCTCCTCTCTTGCTTTTTCATTGTCAGTGTAATTCAAACAATCAATATTCCAAAAAGCCAATCCCCGAAGTTTGAGGTCCCTGATTCCGTAATAATACTTCTTGGACAAGCTCACAGGATCGTCATACCAAACTTGGTGGTATTGATTCGTGGCTGGGTCTTTATAATTGAAAAATGGCGACTGACTGGACGGGTCATACTGCCGTCCACCAATCGCCTGCGGGAGGAATTCTGACATGATGCTGGAATAGCAATACTGCCTTCCCGCGGCATCACTACAGTTGACACCCCGGAACGGCACCTTTTTGATCTCGCAAATGTTGCGTTCCAACTTGATGCAGGGGTAGTTGTAGCCATACCATGGAAGGCCTAGGACGAGTTTCTTTGCGTCTATTCCCAACTGAATGTACTTCATGACACCTGCAAGAGAATATGACGTTTAGATTTTAAAGCTTGAATGATAAATGCCTAGGGAATGATTTCTGCGTCGATTATTCAGTCTCGTGCTGATCATTCATAACATTACAACAATCGGTAGGGAAAAAAGCATACCCTAGTGGAATCTCAATGTATGGAATTGGACCTACCAATATGGCGGCCAGTGACTTCATTTCAGAACGACAGATAATCGATCCAGTCTTTATTTTGAGATCAGTGGTTATATGTTATTTGACATTTGTTCTGGCGTGAAATCGTGAACCTAGCTTAGGCCCCGTTTACACGATACCGTTTTCATTTCATATCGGATTGGGTAAGGCAATCCGATATGAAAATTTCTCCTGTTTACACGATGCCGTTTTCATTTCATAGCGGATTGGTTTCATGCCACTTCCAGAGCGTTTTCATTCGAAAACGCGAAAACGGTATGAAGCATATCGGATTGGTGCGTTCTCGTGTAAACAGGAGGCCAATCCGATTTGGAATGAAAACGGTATCGTGTAAACAGAAGGCCAATCCGATATGAAACCAATCCGATATGAAACGAAAACGGTATCGTGTAAACGGGGCCTAAATTGTTGCGTGGCGTAAGACGAGTTTTATGCGTTAATTCTCAATTTTTGCGGGGGACTAGAGAATAAGGGGTGAATTAACGGCAGGCTTCTTTCCAAGTCCTTTTCATGATTTTCTTGCCCTTTTTTATACATTTCCTAGGGACGATAAAGGGACTTAATAGTCCAAGAAATGTTTTTTTCTACAATGCGTGAAATAGATTTTTTAGCTGTGCGACTCGCAAATTTGCATCTTTTCGGCGTGAATTGATGCGGGTCATTTGGGGCCACTAGGTCGTTGAGCTCCTTATAGTTAGTGACGTGGAAGTCAGACATGGCTTCTTGTTGGAAAACAAAAAAAATATACAATACCCTGCAGATTTCTACCAACAAATTTATACTTCATATTGCTATATTGTTATAAGGCTGGTTTACTTAGATTTTCAAACCACAAAAAACTTCCCATTACGATAAGTAAAGGTCAAGCTAGTAAAGATCTAGGTGCTAGCCCTGAAAAATTCGAAAAAAGTGGGGGGGGGGGGGGATTTTGACGTAATTTTTCCGTCTTAAGATACACACAACTAATTTTATGCCATTTTTCTTTGAAAATTTTGCAGACTTTTTGGAAATGGGGTAATGAATCCTCCCAGCTCCTCCCAGCTCCTTCCTGTTACCCAAAAATCAGCAACTGTAACCCATAGTTTATCAAAAAAGATGGTTTAGAAACCTATTGTGCGTTTTTGTTTCACAGTTGATGCTGAGCAATACTTGAACGTGCACAACTAATGTATTATCCTCTCTCTTTACTATGTTGAAATATCTACATGTAAATATGATGCTGAATATTATCAAATCAATTTCTAAATAACGAATATTTCTGGCTGGAGTACGAAAATAAGCGTTTTGGTCTATTCGCTCAACCATGACTGTCTGCGCTCTCAATTTTGTAGAAGTTGCACAAAAAGATTAGGTTTCTACACCATCTTTTTTGATACACTTTGAACCCAATGAATAGTGATGATTTGACATAAGTACCTAAATATGTGGTTCCGTATGCAGAATTAGGACCAGCCACACAATCTCCACGTATCTGACTTCTCTCATCATATGACATCACAATCAGAAAATCTGTGACATCCGCAAGACCAACGTAGTCATAGCAACGTGAATCTATGCAATCAGGTGACCAAGCAACATCAACTGTAACCTGAAATTACAGAAAGGAAATAAAATTTTGCTCTAGTTTCCAGTTATTTGGGGGGCAAAACCCAAACAGGGAGGGGGGCTATATGTTTGAAGAGCTATTTTGAGAAGTATTGAAAATATGTGTTATGTACAGACCCTTAGGACCTGGAGAAAACCCGGGGAATTTCTGGACAAAAGCTTACCCACTTTTCCCTGGATATATAAAGTTATGTAAGGCTAGCTTACACACTTTAAAACTATTTTTGGCATTGGGATGTATAGTCAGTATGAATGGGAACGGAAATTGCCACAGTAAATCAGAAGAAAGGGGGGCCAACGTTGCTCTATTTTTCCAACCAGAGTAGTTTTCTCTGTCATTAATCAGATTTCAAATCAGAATTCTTCATTGTTCGGTGAAGATTTCTAACAGTGGGTAATTCATATACCATGGGTAAAATTTTAACTGATGAATCCAAACAAGAAACCAAAAATTCAAGGATATTAATTTGAGAGAAGGAGTTTGGGGATCTTGGCTCCAATATTCTCCTTTATAAATGTTAAAAGGGGTCCTGAAGATGTTGTGTCATAATCTGATTTCAAAACCCCATTTCCAGTCTTTGTTTTATTTTTGATTCGACTATTTTTGAAAAACAAGATTCTGAACTGATAGTGGAATACCTGAGATCCTGGAATCTGAGAATGGAATTCTTCAGTCATTTCTTTAGCAAATAACGTCAATGCTTCTGCTTCTTTAGAGCCTTTTGCCACTGGCTGTTCCACATCAATATTCGCTCCATCTGCAAACAAGCTTTTTGCTTTAGCAATGGCATCTGAAATGATTTTCTTTCGATAACTTTCTTCAACAAGTTTTGCCACTGAAGTGTCCACCTTTAAGCTGAGCCTCACTTTCTAAAACAACAAAAGAATAGTGATTATTTAGTCATTTATTGTCGAAAAAGTTTTCACAAGTGGCACGGTAGCAGCGCAACAGCTCTACATCACCAAATTATGATAGCAGGAGGTTCTAGTTTAGATGTCTAATGCTCCCCTACACTGTAAGTACACTCTTTTTTATAAGAACAATTTTATAAGAACACCAGCCTCAAATTTGGCCAAAACTTAAGAACATGCTAAGAACAAACCGAAGCTGACAATATTTGGCTCAATATGAAAATTTTATGTTATAACCATAAGACTGAGAAATAATTACGTAAACAAGCAGTTTGGCAGCACACATATAATTTCAGATGGTCAAGAGAGTCAAACTTTGCAAAAATTAACACTAGGGAACAGATAGCAGAAAAGGCTTCCCAGCAATTGTAAAAGTAAGAACAATTTAAGAACATTTCAGCCTGAAAATAGAGGAATACCTATTTAAGAACAGCCAGCTTCAAATCAATTTTACTGGTTCTTATAAAAACAAGAGTGTACTATGCAAGTTGCAGAAACTAAAAGTACAGCTCCCTTAACCATTTTCTAAATTTCTAAAAAACAAGCAAGAGGTTTAGACCTTAGCATGAGCATGGCAGAGCAGTTCTTTGTCCCACTTTCCAAACACAGATATCGTCGTAATCTTATCCCAGTCGTAATTCTTCCAGTTCGAGGTGTCCGTTGAGAATCCGTAGACTTCCTGCCTAGGCCCAACTTTGATCGCTTCACACAACGACTTGTCTTCGCAAATGCAGTTGTCTTCTTGTCCTCCTGAGCCTTCCTCGAATGGTAGAACGGGGAATGCGAGCAAAAGTACAAAAACTAGATGTTTTGTGTATATATTGTTCATTTCTAGACGAAGATGTAGATTTCAATAACAGACGTAAACAATAGAATTCCGAGAATGCGGGTGGCTATGGCCCATCACGTGATTTTTACATTTAAAGTAAATAATTGCATAAAGCATCCCAAAATATATTTAATCAGTTGTGTTTGGTAGTACAACACAACCAATGGGGGTACTTTCGGGGTTTCCAGGGTACTTGAATAATTGAAAACAGTCTTTGATGTGTGCAGAAGTTGCACAAAACTTTAGGATGGCGAGGAAAATCAGAAACATAGCAAAACATAGCGACTACTGAAGCTTAGCGTCTGTGACTCATCAGAGTAGTACGTTAGAATAGTTTATGATCGGTAAAGAACTTGAGGATGACGAGGAAAATCAGAAATATAGCAAAACATAATGAAGCTTTGCGAAATATAGGAAAATACACTACATGCAAACATAGCAAAACCTACTAAAGCAGCTTTTTCTGTAATATCATTGAGCAATATAAGGCTATAATAGCCTTGAAAAACGCATAAAATCACCTAAATAATTCCCTTCAAAATCAGTCAAATACTGGAATAAAGCCATATGGTAGTAAACGCTTGGTTTTGGTCAAAGTTAGCCCGAAAACAATATTAAAATTATTCAGAGAACAAAATTAGGCCATAATAGCTTCAAAAAATGCATGAAATCACGAAAGATTTAATCTCTAATACTCATCAGAAGAGAACGATAGTGAAACCTGATGAATTGTTATACTCAGATGTAGATCGAGATAAGCCAACCAGGAGAGATGAATTATTGGTAAAATGAGAAAGAAGAATCTGGATTATTTCATGTTTATTTGCACAAACTATCTTGATCTTTGATTGTAAACTAGTTAAAGTTCCCTAAATTTCAATTAGACAAAAATAGAAGTAATGAGCATGGATTTGAGGTAATAGTACTTATATGACAGATTACTTCAAAACATGTTGAATCTATTAATCACCCCCAAATGCTTCATTATCAATAAACCAAGTAACTTTTTCATAATCTCCTTTAATCATTAGAACTGGAAAATTCCCGGAGCTATTTTCAGCTCTTTTTAGTAACTCAATAATTTGACTTTTCTTTTTGCCAGTCGCAATGATAGAGATTCTGCTCGCGGAGTTTATAAGCTTAAAAGTCATTGAAATTCGTCTTGAAATGTTTTCAATGGGGCCACTATCATTAATTACCAGATCATTTTCTGAGTGCAGTGATTTTCGGTCTCCTGGGAACAAAGAAGCCACGTGACCATCCGTGCCAAGCCCTAATATCACCATGTCAAATGACTTTGACGGAATCCAGAATTTCAGTTCTTCATTAAAATTTTGTAGATTTTCATCCTGACATAAAAGTTCTCCGAATCCAACAGGCAGAGGGTGTATGTTAGTGTAGGGAATGTTAATGCAATTCAGTAGTTGATCAGTCATGAGTTTGAAGTTAGACTTTGTGTCATTGAAAGGAACACATCTTTCATCTACGAGCCAAATGTGGAAATAGGGCAGACTGATGCTGTTTTTCTGCTTGCATATCTCAGTGAAAAATGGCACTATACTGCTGCCTCCAGGCAATGCGAGGTGGTATGGTTTTTTATTGTCTGCTGCCTGTCTTGCATTCTTGATGACTGTTGATACCAAATTCTTTATCAGGGATTCCAATTCACCTTTTACCAGCCGACCATTCAGAAATGTTTCCTGGCTTAATGAGGAAAACTGAAAATGTTCAGTTACAGGAAAAACATTAGATGTCTCTAACATTCCTCCGATCTCCCAGTTTAGGTTCATTTTTATAGGGTTGTATTTGAATGCAAGGTTTTGATTATTTTCTGAATCATATTCCATTAGAGGAACCTTTCCTGATTTTATTGACAATTGCACAGGATCCCATATTCTCCAGGACTCAATAAGTGAATTGAACTCTGTGAAATAAGACCGGTCTCCATCATAGATTTTATCAATCAGAAATGCATATGCATCAGCAACTGTGCGCGGCTTAAAGACACTTGTTCCATCCACTGATTGAATTTTGGTCCATAATGATGAAAACTGGAGCTTTAATGCATCAAGTCCCTGATGGACTTCTATCAAAGGACCACCATATTTTGGGCTATGAATGTGGAACTTCAAATAACTTTGAGCATTTTCAGTTCCCAGATCTTTACTATCAAACAAGTGAAAGAGGTGTGATGTTTTAAAATTGACCTTGATGTAAGTTGATTTTTCACTTAATTTCTTGCCACTGATAATGAATATCGGCACGTTTTGAAACTTTGTTTGATTGGTAAAAAAAGTTACAGCAGCGTAAGTTGGCGTTAGGCAATGATTCATGGCAGACAGATTCATGTCCTCCATAACATGTTTTTGATAGCCAGCATATTGTCCTGCAATTATCATATCGGAATTAGGGGACGATATCAGCTTTAATGTCTCTAACTTATGTAGATCAAATTCGTTACCCGTCATGGGTCTATCTGGAACCTCCATCAAAAGTCTGGCCAGAATTTCTGTTAGATGATTCTGCATAACATCTAGCACAACGCCATATTTGTCATAAAATCTAGTCCTTCCCTTGCAGTCATTACTTTCTTTCATAACAATTTCAAAACTTTCAATGAATTGGTTATTCCAAACCGCGTCTAGGTTACCATGATTTCTTGTACGGAATTTCAAAATTTCATCAACAGTTTGTTTCCCTAGATAATGATCAACTCTGTAAATTTCTTCTTCTTTGAAATATTCCAAAATTTCTTTCCCGAGTTTAATGGCTGATGCTTGATCCTCCCCAAAAGGTTTTTCCAGAACTAGTCTAATATTTACCAATTTTTCTGGCCGCAAGTACTTATCTATGAATTTCACTATTGATGAATATGCAAAAGGTGGGACAGAAAGATAAAAAATCCTGGTTTTTTCTTTCACTTGATTCTCTCGAAGCTCATCCTGTATCTCATCAGAAAAAAGTTCATAATCGTTTTCAGATTTTGTTCGGTGGTATGAGCAAAGACTGGAAAATTCTAAAACACTCTGATTACAATTTTCAATATGTTGTGGATCTTTTTCTGCACTGCATAGTTTTGTGGCAAATATGTCCTTTAAATTGTCTTTCCCTTTATCTGCGCTTGCTCTTCCAGTGGCATAAATCCTTAAGTATATTTTATCATTTAGTTCTTTATTTGAAGATGCGAGCTTATGCAGACCAGGCCATAAGTATCGTTTGGAGAGATCCCCCATTGAACCAAAAAGGATGAATGTAGTCTGAGTTCCTGCTTCGTCAACTAACTTAGGCCCATCTTCAATTTTGTTTTCACTTGATGATGCTGTCACAAGTTTGTCAGCAAGGAAAATCAGGAAACTCAAAAATATGAATTGATAGATTGGAGATCTTACTTCCATGTTTAGATATAAAATTAGCAATTATTATGGCCCAAAATTACCAAATATTGTCAACTGTGGTACAAACCTCTCTGTACTTCGTATATAGTTGAAAAACCTAAATCACAGATAGACTCCGGTGTGTGATTAGCTATTTTTGAAGAAACGTGATTTCCAGGGGCCTTGGATCGTATTTAAGCCAATAACAGAATCATGATAATTCTGTAATTGGGAAAATAAAAGCAAAAAAAATCCAGAGTAACGTTTTCAAGATGAATATTACATCGAACTTATTTGCAAAATGTAATTAAATCTAGTAATTTGAAATAACAACAAAAACTTTTAATTAACAATGTATTTCAACACTTAACAATTAAAAACATCTTAAAAAGCATAAAACGAGTTCCTATCAAGAAGGAGAACTACTCACAATATGTAGCTAATGAACTGTTATGGACATGAATAACTTTATGAAAAACCATGAACGATAAAGAAGAAAAAAGGACTTATATAGTTATACAATAGCAAGTCAGGGAGCCAATACTAGGCACGTAAATGTAATCACACATTGATCAAAACATAAACAAGTAACGTATTAGGTATCTACCAGTCAGTCGTAGATACTAGTGCTCAGAGGGGCAATTGCAGATTTCCTAAACACTAGCTATGCAAAATCCAACAAGGGTTTAGGAAATTAGTTTTGAGATTCTTAGGGGCATTTTGGACTGGATATAGGGGGTCAGGGTTCATATAAAGGTTTAGACAAGGGTTTTTAGGGTTTCAGGTGAGGGTTTTCTCAAAGAAAGGATAATGTACGAATGCTGTTTCTAGGTCCTATTGCTAATAATTCTTGATGAGGCCATAAAGGAGTTGGTCAGCTTCATAGCGTCGAAGAAGTGAAAACTTGAGTAATCTTTTGGTACCTTTTACAAACATGAAGTGTTTCTAGGTCATTCTGTATCAGTTTTTTGCAAGCTGAGAGGTCATTTTAACCATAGGTTATATAACTGAATAGTTAGGAAACCCATTGTTGTCCGTCTTTGTGTCACATTTGATGTTCAACGATACTTCAAAGTGCATAACTTACTCCTTAATCCCTCTCTTAGCTGTTAGAACTATCCATTTACACATTGCCTACATAAGAATGTTAGTGGATATAGGTAAAACTTACCATTGATTAAGGAATATTTTTGGATAAGGAACTAAAGAAAGGAAAAGAAGGCGTTTTTGTCTATTTGTTCAACCATCACTTTGTTGGCTGAAACAATGGCAAAAGAGTACTATGTGCATTCTCAATTTCTAAAAACTTACACAAAAAGATGCAACAATAGGTTTCTAAACCATTCCCTTCTATAAACTATGTTTCAACTATGTTTCTAGTATCTAGCACGAACCAGTCAGACATCTAAGTACTTGATACAAGTCTTCATAACTGAGGAGATTATTGCTGTTTGCCCCTATTCATGAGAATCAGGCAAAGAAAAGCAAGGATTCTTGTGACGAAGCCAAATGCGAACAGGACACCAACACACACGTTGAAGTTATCCAGGTGATAGTTTCTGTTGTAGGCGAAGTAGTTGACGGTCGGTTGGTGCACGGCTGCGTAATGCTTCACTTCAGCTTCGAATAGTGCTTCCACATACCAACGTGCGTAGGACACACTGTAGAATATAGGACCAAGCACTTTCAGTTCGTCCATCTTGCAGAGAGTTGGCGAGGACCCTGATGAGACATAAGAGCATCATTAGCAAACAGGCTTCTTCTCAAATAAACATCAGATTTCATATCACAAGTAAACTTGCCAATGTACTGATGATATCCCCTCACAGTACTGAACAACTCAATACTGCAGAGGGTGATTACGTACATAGTATTTTCCAATAAAGGACTAGAAATCTCGCACATAAACTATAGTTTTATCTCTATAACATTGAGTTGTCTATAACAGCATCACAGTGCTCGCTGTACAGAAGTACAGGGAGATATAGATAAGAAACAAGAAAGAAGCTCGCTCCCTGTTTCTTTAAATATAACTCACAGGCAATAATGTAAGGTGCAAGAAATTTGAGCAGAACTGATTCCAAAATGTGCAGTATAGAATTATAATCCGTACAATGATGAATGTCTTATCCAGTAAAAATAGACATAACATGATAACTATAATAATTCAAGGCTCTATGCATCAATTCTAGTATCTTTTCTAAACCAAAGCCTAAGTTCAGGTATAACTTTGAACGATATTTTTGAAACTTGTTCAGTTGTGCAGAGATTAATATTTCTTATATTACTGCTTGCTCATCCCATCACTCCGTCATGTTGTTTTGGTTACAGCACGTTGCAACCAAGGTCTATTCTACGATGTTCAATACTACACGATTGAAATTAAGTTATTGAAAACAGCCTAGTTTGCAACAGTAAAATACCAGCGTGGCTCGAAAATTATACTAAAATTGCAACAAAGTATACAGTTGCTTGCAGATTTAAAAAGAAACATGACCAGGTATGTTTTCTAAGCGATACTGACAAAGAAAATGGATTTTTATGTGGAGGAAGCAGGAAAAATCAGGAAAGGGTAGCTTAAGATCTCCCACAATAGACATTTAACATGTTCCATAGAATCAATACTGCACATTTTCAAAATCAATATTGCACGTTTTTAATTCAATACTACACAAAGTGTGTAATGCTGCACACTGAATTAGGCCCTGGTTGCAACTGAGGAAGACATCTTGAGAAGCAATTTAACAGTTTATGAATTTGTTGAGGCTCACCTGCAAGTAAGGAAGAGACGAGAATGAAGAGAACCGTGGCCATTTGAGCATTTCTTGGATTGAAGATGGTGGAGATCGAATAACCACATCCAGACACAGCAAACCAGGCGGCCAATGTTATCAAATAATGATCGTTCAACACGCCTAGAAATAAAACATTATAATCTACACTACATTTAACTTGAGTAGGGTGTATCCATCCTAGCTATAGTGCTCAATATACGCTAAGTGACATGTCTGTTTTTGGAATTTTAATTCTACTTTATTCTATACTATACACTATTATTGATTTATACGGTATGAATATCTCTTACAGGCTTGGTAGTCGAGTGTAGAGCCCTTTAACTAAATACCCACTGCTAGGGTTAATGGATGGTGTGGGTTCTGGAGCTCCGGTATGTACAGAAAAATAGTGTGCTAGCTTCATGCTAAATTCAATGGGCCTCATTCAAAATTCAAATGTAACCAAACATACACTCGAGCATACCATCTAACATGTATTAGATATAGGTAGAAACACCAACTTTAGCACACAACAAGCAATATGTACAAAAAATAATGTCCGAGTTAACCCATGTAGCTCAAAAGTTGAAGGCACAAATGTAAAATCTTGTCATAAATTTTGGCACAAATCATTTTGGAAAAAACTGGCACAGTTGCAAATATATTTTCATCTGAAAAGGCCATTTCAAACATGTGTGTATTAAACGGATATCACAAATTTTTGATATCTTGTACCCCTTTGAAGATAAGGACCAAAGAAAACTTAGTATTCTGAATTAGGGCAGTTAAGGGCGCTGGTCTATGTTGAGCAAGATCTGGGTTTCAAGACCTGGCGGAGGCATAAATTAAGTTTAGTCAACATTAGGTTTAGTCAATTAAGTTTAGTTTATTAAATTAAGTATAGTCAACTTGTGAAAATTTATTTCCCGTCAGACTATGCCTTATGCATTTATATGAGAATAATAAGATACCTCAGGCTCTGCCAAGGTCCTGGGTTCAAGAACTAATGGTGGCATATATTAACTATGGCCAACTTGCAGGAATTTATTTTCCGTTGGACCAAACCTTTATGAATACAGTAGAATCCCGATTACTCGAACAAGCAAAGGACGATCAAAATAGTTCGAGTTAAAGAATGTTCTAGTTATCGAGGCTCTTCATAACATTAATAAGGCTCAAGGGGACTGCCAAATCTGTTCGAGTTAGCGAGAGTTTGACTTATCGCATGTTTGAGTTATCGGGATTCTACCGTATATGTAAGAATAAAAGGGTACCTCTAGGAGCTGTGAATGTATACTGCAGTGATAGGTATATGATCGGCATCAGAAGGATTTGAGGCAACTGGGAGAAATTTCCAGCCAGGAAATAACTCAATCGATTTACTCCAGACCCAGCCTCCCTGTAGGAAGTAAATTGAAAAATGACAATTTGCTCACTAGAATATTGCAAAATGAAATCGATTGAGCTTCAGCTCAATTTTGACGATAAGACATACTGAAGAATGCGTAATTAACATAAAACTTTATCAAATACACTAAGGCTACTGTATACACTTTTTCCCTATAAACATTTGGAATCGGGAAGCCTTGAAATGCTCTTAGAAATTCGAAAAATAAGCCTTAAAAATTCTTTGATATGTTCTTAAATCTAAATGGTATATAGCCTATAAATGGTGTATAGATTTCATGTTCAGTCCAGAAAAACTTGTTTTCTAGAATTGACAGGCCACACCTTAACCCAATGTTTTGGCCTAAAGTAAAAGTTGGGATATTTTCTTCTTCTCTTGCAAGTAATTAACCACAGTGTTACTGTCAATGTAGAATTTACCCAAGCAGATGTTTTTTTGAAAGTTGTTGTTGTTATTTTTAGCTGTTGTTGTTGTTAGGCAAATACGTTTTCTATCTTCGTAAGGATTAACGTGCAAAGCATAAAGAGCTCAGTGAATAGGTAGACTTATCGAGCAGTGCAACCCTGGTCCTTCCTCTCGATATGAGCACACCTGGTGACTCATTTTGTCTGGATTAACAGAGCGGTGGCAAATTCTATCTTCACACTTGACAGGTCTGAAGTTGGTTTCGAACTCACAACCCGTTGAGCAAGGGTTGAGTGATCCAATCACTCGGCCATCCTAGAGACTAAGTATCACGCCATAAGCCTTGGGACGTTGTTGATATTGGTCAAATTTAAGCCTATGTGTTATTAGATATTCTCAGATGTTACTGTTTTCAACTGTTGCTTGCTTTTAAACTTTGACATACCTCCAAAAAACAGTACGTGTCTCTCCAAATACTCGCAGCGAAGGAATGCAAGATACAAGTCCGATGCCCATTGAGCTCATGGTTGACATGGTAAGGAAGTCATTCAATTTCACCTGCAAAGTAAAAATAAGTTGCAGGGTTGGTAGAGGTTAAAACGTAGAACTAGACGATCAACAAGTAATTTTGAAATCATAAGACCGTTAAAAGAGAAACACCCAAGCATCTAGAGGGCCAGTGTTAAGGAACGCACTACATCATGACAAGCATTTGATATTTAGTAGGCAACGTTTCGTCTCCCATCATCGGATACCAACCCCGATGATGGGAGACAGATCTCTCCTGAAATATTGCCCTACTAAATATCGAAGCCTTGTCATGATAAGTGGTGACTATCATGTCAAAAACTGTGTCAGAAACCGCCTTGATAAGGCCAAATGTATTTAATCTTAGCAATTAGAAGGAATATTCAAGAACAGTTTAAAGAATGGAAGGACAATAAACCGTATATCGTATAGAAAGGGAACAGTAGTTAATAGAAACAAGAAGGAGCACTACATAAGTTCCCGAAATGAACGTTTTTAAAATCCCAATGCCAATTTATTTTTCATTCCCCAACCCCAGTCCGAAGAAGTCCAACCCCTTTTTCTCAGTTAATAAAAAGGCAAATCCAAGTTCCAAATTTACCCCTTTCTAGCCCTCTTGAAAATCTGAAAACAGACCTCTCTGTAAAGTCCACCAAGAACTCCGCCAGCTAGAAGCACCAGGAAGGTATCCAAGAGCATGGTCTTGACTTTGCGGAACAGAAGAATGATCTCTCTTATCAAGAAACTGATAAACTGACTGAAGATGTTGGGTTGAGGACGATCCACGGAGCCAGTGGCTAAAAGAAATCAATATTATATATTCAACTTTGAGCAATACCAAAGATCTAGCTACCAAAGAAATATCATGATAATCATAGAGAAGGAATATCATGATTAAAATAGATAAAGACCTTTATCTTTCTAAAATGCTATTAAAGTGGAATCTCGATAAAATGAACCCCGGATACAACGAACCTCCTAGTTTATGGTCATACTATATCAAGTAATTTCAATCCTTATTATCCTATTGAATACCATGAAATCTTTCCAAATCTTATAAAATTTATCAATCGAGATGATTTGTGAGAATGAAAATGACCCGAGTAGGACTCGAACCCACGACCTCTGAATTCGTACTCTAGGGCGCTAACACTGCCCTACCGGGGCTTCGATAAACCCAGGCAATTTCATTGACACAAATTGCGCCACCACTCACTGAATTTATCTCATTTCAAAGAAATAAGGGCTGCTAAATTGTATAGATCAGGGATGATCTAAGGAATGTTCATCACTACACAAATGACTACACAAAAGTTAGTGCCTGCCCTGGTAAGGTATTTTATGCACCAGTGAGAGCAGGTAACAAGTTTCAAAAATATCTTCCAAAATGAGACCTAAACTTAGGACATAGGAGAAAGCAGAGAAAAGAAGCTAAAAAGGCATTGATGCTTAGAACCTTGAATCACTCGATGTCATATCTTGTGTTTTGCTTGATGGGACATTCATTATTACACAGATTTCGATTTAACCCTGCACAATTCCGAATTATTAGCTGCTCATATTGGTTATCACTGCAGCTGCACCTTAGATTATTTCCTGCGAGTGAATGAGTTATTTGATAACGTGTTACCCTGGCTAACTGTTGGGGGACACGAGTGGCTTTTAGGTGGCTTGCTATGTGCAGCCTCGAAGCTCAATTAGTCTTGTGCCCACGTGTAAGGTAAACATCTGGATGGGTGACCTTCGAGGTGTTGACTAAGCAATCTACTCCAAGTACGTCCTTCGCAAGGGATGTTAAACTAAGGGTCCTGTGCCCCTCCTGGAAATAAGATGTCTGGCCTTTCGCAGGTTAGCACTTTAAAAACAAACTATACTTTTAAGTTCATCTTCTATGAATTTCAAAGGTACTTACGTTTGAAGCATTTGCCACATTCACCACAGTGGGTTTGTTTCTCTTCAATTGCACCACCTCCTTCGTAGTCCTCTCGCTTCTCAGTCCAGTATTCTGGCAGCAAACCGGGGTCATGGGTGTAGTCCCCCTGCACAGCTCCACCAATCACATCCATGTAGAAGTCAGCTGGGTTGGAATGCTCTGGTATTGCAAATCCCAAATGTGCGAAGTACTTCTCAGCGTTGGGCACGGAGCCTTGATAGACGGTCTTCCCACCAGGAAACAGAAGCAAAATGTTGTGGAACATCTCTGAAAAACGAAACAATGATAAAGCATAATCATTGATAAAGCAAAGTCATTAGGGATAGCATAGTCATTAGGGATAGTATCGTCATTAGGGATAGCATATTCATTAGGGATAGCATTGTCATCAGGGATAGTATCGTCATTAGGGATAGTATTATCATTAGGGATAGCATAGTCATTAGAGATAGCAAAGCCATTAGAGATAGCATAGTGACTAGATACAGATGGTCTGGAACTAGAAAAATAGCCATAGTACTCACTATTGCATCCGCCCGTGAGTTTGGAAAGCAAGAGTGCACAATAAAAAAAGGAAACAATAGAAAATTGGAGCAATTAATGTGACTGATTAGTTAGTAGAACAGAAAGAGAGTGCACATTAACAAAAGAAAGAAATGGAAAATTGCATCAAAGTGATGTGACTGTTTGCCTGTAGAAGAAAACGAGAGTGCACACTAAAGAAGAAAACAATGGAAAATTGAATCCAGTTTTTTTACTGATTTGCGAGTGGAGCAGAACGACTCTAGAGTTTGCGAGTGCTGGCATCACTTGTATGATGGACATGGTTCGGGTTATGGTTCGAGTGAACTAAAGCTCACTGAAGAAAAGTGCTAGTTTTCAAAGTCTCAGTGCGTGGGTTCGAGTCCTGCTTGGTTTGTGTTTATTCATAACAAATTGTGTTGTAAAAGAAACTACGATAAAAGTAAGAGATTTTTTGACTCATGTTCTTCCAATGTCCATGACCCATTCGTGCTGACTCTTGCGTACGATGGAGCTGTCCTTGTCAGTAATATGCCCTTTTGGCCTTTACTGGTTATTCAAATAGATGTAGATCACAAATACGTGTAATAACAACAATAGGATCTCATACTACTATATCTAGTGATGTAGCGGATGCTTCTGGGTCTTTGCTAGGAAAAAAGCCTTGCTTTACTCATTCTGACATGTTAAGTAGAAACTAAGACAATAACCATTTGCTGACTCTTGTGTAAGATGGAACTTCCCTAATCAGTGTAATACCCGTACGGGCTTTACTGATTATGTGAATATATGTAAATAGAAGTCGGCGTTCCGGTTATTAGAGAAAAAGTACAAGATACATTTAAAGTAGAGCGGTGGATTTATATATTGAAAGGAGTATTTATATATTTTTTGTATCTTTTCTGCCAATAGTAGATGTAAGTAGATGTAAATATATTTATATGTTGACTATTAAATTGAAAGACTAATATCAGAAGACTAATATCCAGGAACTATAAAATCAACTGATTAACTAAGAACTACGAAATCAACTAAAAGTAACTAAAGTGAAACTAAGAATCTCACTAAAGATTTCGTATCTTGGCTGATGAATAACACAAGAAACTGTGAGCTTTCCCTTTTCTGCAACTTTCCGAAGAGCATTTAAAACTGTTAAACTCGATGTACTGTCTAAGCCACTAAAACATAAAAAGAAATTTGTTACAAATAATTTGTAAGTAATTCAAAGACTAACTTCATGGTTTAACAAGAAAAAACGGTTGGATGATGCACAAGGTGATCTGTACTTAAAGAGAATATATATCTTTATATGACCTATGTGCTTCGTGGTATTTCAGGCCTATCCACAGTGGATAGGTTCCCGAGGTTTGAGACCTGGTGAGGGTATATCAGAATTTTGGAAGCCTAGTCTGGTGTAAAGTATATAATAATGTTATCCACTTGATTGGGTCATTAAGGATTGAAGTAGATCTACTCATAGAAAAATATATTTTTGCACCATCTTTCTTGAAGGGTAAGATCCCGTGCTCGATACCTGATGGAGGCATATTAGAACTGTATGTTTGTCCAGTTTGGTAGAAAATCTATATTGATGTTTTTCACCAGGTTGGTTCATTAAGGATTAGAAAGGAAAAGATACATTTTTTGTACCATCTTTCCGGTAGATGGTATTTTAGGCCTATCCACAGTAGGTATGGTCCTTGGTTCGAGACCTGATGGAGGGATATCAGAGTTGTGTTAGCCCAGTTTGGTAGAAAGTCTATAATAATGTTATTCACTTGGTTGGCTCATCAAGGAGTAGAAGTAGATCTTCTTATAGAAAACATGTATTTAGGCCTCACCTCTCTGGTAGGTGGTATTTTAGGCCTATCCATAGTGAGTAAGGTCCCGGGCTCGATACCTGATAGAGGCATATTAGAGTTGTGTTTTGTAAAATATTTATGATAATATTATTCACCTGGTTGGTTCATCAAGGAATAGAAGTGTTGGGTCTGCAATCAACTCCATGCCAATATTCACACGTTTTCTCTGTCCACCAGATATGCCTCGTTGTTCCTAAAATATCAACCAATACTCTTTCGTTGATTGGAAATTACAAACTTACCAAACTAACTAACTAACCTGAATAACAAACTAATAAATCTGACTACCTAACTACCTAATTACCAAATTACCTAACTTAACTACCTAACTAACTGACAAGATACCTAACTACCTGACCTAGTTGGGTTTAACCTAGGTTGCCCAAAAGACATTTTGTATGACATGTAAATAAACAAACGCATTAGGCGTGACATTAGTTTGTTTGATTAATTCGTTTGTAAAATTGGTTCATTGTGTTGTTAATTTAGTGTAAGCCTCGTTTTGGTAGCGGTAGCTTTAAAAAGCTGGGCACGCCTTGTTTTGGGGCTTCAGAAAATTTTGCACAAGGAAGAAAGAAGACCGTGTTTCAGCATCCTTATATTTGTACTCGTTTCTCTGGCCTAGCAGTTAAAGCTACCGGAACATAAAGTTTGTGAGTATTCTTGTTTGTACTTAGATTATTAATTCGTAATTTAATTTCTTCGTTCTTATAAGTTGTAATTTGTTCTTGGCTTTATTCGTTTTGCTTGGATTTACATGTAGGCTAGTCGTTCATTAATGTTTTGTAGTTAATTTGAGTTGATTTTTCTTTATAGCAAACCGCATCAATTGTGCTAAACCCATTGTGTTTCTTGCTGTGTTTCTTGGGTTCCTATCGTGTGTGGTGCGCGTCTAAACTTCCCCCTGTAGCAGATTAGGAGCTACAAACTATCCAATAACCTTAGATAACTACCTAACTGACTAACTAACTAACTACTTAACTACCTAACTAACTAACCTGAGTTACTAACTAACTAACAAACTAATCCAGCTGACTAACTAAATAACTAACCAAAAAACTACCAAACTACCCAATTATCTAACTTACTATCTACCAAAATAAGTACCTAATTAACTAAATACCTAACAATCTAACAACCTAACTACCCAATTGCTTAACCAATTATACCTAACAAACTAACTACCTAACTACCTAATTACCCAGTTACCTAACTAACTAACTACCAACCTAAACTAACTAACTAGCTAACCTAATCAAACAAACTAACTAATCTAACTAACTACCTAGCTAACTAACTATAGTTTGAGTAAAAGGAATCTAGAGAACATGAATCAAGGCACGCAATGATGACATGAAGTTACAAATACGGTTGTTCGTGAACTCTTAGTTGGCTCGATGCTCCCAATAGTGGCACTAGAGAAGCTGTCAGACTGAGACGATGGTTTACAAATGAAATAAACCGCAGCTTTACCTCATCTCCAATGTAGGATTTCTTGATATGGGAAATTTCCAGGAGTCGTAAGATCTGCAAAAAAACAAAAATGTTATGGATATTCAAGTAAAAGTAGGGCAAATAAGAGTAAGCTATGCAATACAGTATAGTGGAACGCAGCACCAAACCAAGTCTAATTAAGCCGATCCGAGCTAGTGTAAGGTTAAGGTAGTGAACGTTATAAAATTTGGAGAAAGACAGCACAAAATAATCTAATGAAAGCTAATTCAAGCAAAAGTGATAAAGCAAAGGTGATAGAAAACTAGGTGATATAAAGCAAGAAAAGAAAAGGTGACTACAGCAAGGCGGACTACCTTAAGCTAAGCCAAGAAAAGACAGTAAGTCAACCTTAAAGACAAAAAGTCAACTTTTGAGACAACAAGTCAACCTTTAAGACAAAGTAACCTGGCTAATATAAGGCAAAGCAAAATCAATCAAGAATCATGGTCTATACTTGATTAACTTTCCGGGCGATTTCCTTTCTGCTATTTCCAGGAGGCAATCTGAGAAGTGCTTGGTACGTGAGCACCTCTTCCACCGTCAGTGTACGATGCATCGTGTCCTCTTGAGGCACAAATCCAACAATCTTCTTGAATTTTGCCAGACTCTTTACCGGATCACCATTTGCCATGATAGTTCCTTCAATTTTCTAAAAATAAATATAATTGCAAGGTAAGAAACAAGAAGTACGTAAGTCGTTTACAATGAGATGAAAATTGAACTGTGTAGTATCAAGGCAAATAAAAAGAGAAACTAGAGTATACTAACTGTTGTTCTAGAATATCAACAATAAACAGCAATCTAAATAACTCACTTAAAGGGAGCCTACTATATCCCTTCCTAACAAGTGGATCTTAGATTATTGTTTATTGTTGATATTCTAGATCAACAGATTTTATACTTTACTAGCTGGGAACAACAAAAACATGATTCTGAATCGTAGAAGAGAAGCATATTACTACAATCCTGGTGGAAATAGTTGGCAGTAAACCATTGATTATAAGCCCATTTGGTAGCCCCCTTCTCTCAGTTTCAATGTTGCTCTTTGAAGTCAGAGGGCTTTCCAGAACAATTGAATTTGGGGGGTAAGGGGCAAAGATGGTTTAAAACTGTGCTTTTTAATCTACTACCACTATATTTTGATCAGGATTGTAGTTTGAACGTTTAAAGCTGCTGGAACCACTTACTCCATAAAATGCTTTATTGCTGAGGACATTCAGTAAAGTCGTTTTGCCAGCTCCACTAGGCCCCATAATGGCAGTTACTTCACAACTTCTGATCTCTCCTGTTACTCCTTGCAACACGATCTTATTACTCTGAAAGAAAACAAAATAAATTCATTAATATTTTGCAAGGACGTAGAAGGCATCTCAAACTTGGGGGCACGGTGCTTCAAGGGCACATTTTCATTAGTAAAGAGAAGCAAGTTCTGAAAGTAAAAAAACGGCATTTCAATGTTTTTTGCGAAATTTTGGGGGAAACATGCCTCCAGTGCCCCCTGGCTCCTCCATCCCTGATAATTACAGATTTACAGATAGTCTTATGAATCGGTAAGATTAATCTCGCATTACCTAGTCCAACCTCTGAAAGAGAACCAAGGAAGCATATTTTTCATAAAATCAAACTAAACCAATTTATTTGGATGTTATGTTATGTAATGTTATGCTTCTTCTGGGGCGTATAAAAGCACATGAAGATAGTTTTAACAAAAAGTATGTTTTTCATGAAACATTATCATCATTAATCATCATCGTCATCATCAATATACTCTTTTGTATCAGGCAGGTGAAAAAATGCATATGATAGCAAAGCTTCAATGGTAAATTGTGGCTCAATATGCAAAAAGAGTGCTGAAGGAGTAAATAGGGAACTGGGATTTACCTTTTTCTTACTGGGAAAATGGGAGTTGACTTATGTGGAAATGAGATTTGGGAATGAAAAAGTAAATTGGGATCGTTAGACATGTGAATATTGGGACTTTCCTATTTTCTTCATTGGGATTATGATTATTTCGGAGCTGGGAAATAGAATCAGTACTCCTTCAGAGCCCTCAATAAATAGAGGGAGTTTGAGACTTTGAATTAAAATCACTTACACCCTTGAGAGTAAGATTCAGATCAGTAAAGCTGAGGTCAATCGTGTAATCCTTCGGCTCTATCTGTGGATCACTACTGGCTGCGAAGTCTTCTAACGTAGCAATGAGGTATCCGATTCCATCTTTGACGCTGTAACGCAGGTCCCCGGTCATCCACCTCCAGTAATGGTCGATATAGAATCTCATCGTACTTATGTTTTCGAATATGCAATAGGCTAGTAAGAAGAAAAGTGTCAGGAAAATTGTCACAATCGGACCAATGGCGTTTCGTAATGGAGCAGATTCGCCTTCTTTGCATATTGTTACAGCCTGTTGAATGAATAGAGAGTTTTTAAATCATCATGTTACATACAAAGAGGGACAAATGAGTATAGCCCCTAAGAAGATAAATTACGCTTTAGAGAGTGGCAGACAGCCCTAACGATGGAAAATGCTTGCTCCTGAATCTTGCTTGTAGCAGTTATGTATTTTGGAAGGCAAGTGAAAACATAGTGAGACATAATAACTACTTAAAGCTTTTGCATCTGACATTCTTCAGACTAGTACGTCATAAAGGGAACTTAAACGAAACCTTACAAATTATTTTACCCAGAAGTAGATTGAAATTGGCCAATCAGAAACTTTCGCTACGTTTCTGAATTTCCTTGCCACCCTCAAATAGAGAATTCTGCAGGAGGCTCTCGTAATTTGTAATTTTAGGTTTAATTTTGTATTGTAGTTGGTATTATATAGCTTTAGCTATTGTAAAAACCAACTTTAAACAAATTGATGATATTAATAATGATAAAAGGCCTCAAAGAAGGACCATACTAAAGTAGATAAAGCTTGTTTGCAGCAGTTTTTTATTGTGTTTTAAAATAAGGAAGCTCAACAGCAAAGCTTTAGGCTAGGAGGAAGGTAGCGTTATTTTTGCAACTCTGGTATCATCAAAACTTACTGGGCATTTCTCCGTATTTGTCGTCCCTTCTCTGCAGTAATGATCCTTGGGGCAGATGATCTTCTTTGTGGAATCGGGACAGTAGTTTCCTTTGGGACAGACGCTGGCTTTGATGGCACCAGGGCACGCATATGCACCACTTTCCAACAAGGTGGCAGCAACGACAGAACCAGCGGAACTTCTGCAGCAGGTGCCAAGTCGGTTGCAGATCGAAGAGTAACTCCTCTGGAATTTGAGAAGACATTTTACCGGGTGTCACAGAGAAAAGGCTATAGGTTTGACTCAATAAATGAAACCCCGGATATAGCCAGGAAAATCGGAAGCATAGCGAAACGAATACATAGATTACTAAAGCTTAAGTAATCTTAAGGTTTCAGTCCTCAATTACTGAAAAAGCTCTATTAAGCCCCCGGGGCGTTTGTTTGATTTTTGAGCTTCAAGAGGGGGCTTATTGGAGCGAGTGTTTTTTAAAGGGAGTTTAGAGGAAACATTTTTCACTCTGAAGCTTTTTAAGTGACAAGTTCGCAACATTACGATAAAATACATCCATTTTCTATACCAAACTCATCACATTTTATTTGCTCTATGGTCTTTCTTGTATGAGAAGGAGGGGCTTAAAGGAAAGGAAGATCTTGAAAAAGAGAGGGCTTGATACAGCTTTAGCTTGAAATCAATTGAGTGTTTGTATAAGAAACGTGATGCTCACTTTATAAAATTTCATCCCATACAAATTATTAAAAAAACGTACCAGATGAAATTGGTTATGTTATGTTATAAATTTCATGCAAATATCAATTCTTGTAAAGACAACTTAAAAAGTTCCTTAACTCTTCTGACTACAAAATCTTTTGCAAGCACGCAAGTAGATTTATTTGTTAACGCAGGTTCAAGTATTGCAGGGTGAAGCTGATGTGGACCTGCAGTTTCTTGTGTCCTCAGAATTGATATTCTACGTTTAGCAAGTCAGCAAGCAGATTTATTTGTCAACATAGGCTAGGAGTATGGCAGCAAGAGCTGATGTGCTCTACAGCTTAGGCCTCTAGCATTGATATACTGGAGCCAATATCCTCGGGGTACTCATTTACCGACCTTTGAGGGATGGACAGCTTAGTTGGATGATGGCTTGTAGCTCATGATTCCAAAGATTCAATGATCAGAACCTACGAAGGTTGCCATTCAAGGCTTAAAAACAAGCGGTTAAACCACTAGGCTACACCATCTTCTATTAAACTTCTTTATTTTGGAAAATTTTCCAAGGAATTCTATTATTGCATTACAGTCAAATGATCAAAAAGTAGACAGATTGCTGTTTAAGTAGAGGAAAAGTAACTCACAGAGACAGAAACCATTTGGTATGGCATGCAATGTGCTCCAAGAGGACATGGAATGATACAAGTTTCTTCTTTAGGACAGAAAAATCCTGCAAAAAGAAGAATGGTTTACAATACTCTTAGTAGTTTCTTTAGCTTAATGCTTGCAGTGAGCATATTCATATGCATAATCAGGGTAAATATTTTACCTTTAACGTTTCAACAAATCAAATCCAAGCCATCTTTTTCCTACTTTTATCAGGGTTGATAGTTGATCGATGTTGATAGGTTACAGGCAAATATGCTTACTATCTTGGCAAGATATTGGTTTATGCGCAAAGCACGAATTGCCACTGGATTAATAAACTAATTGAAGCAATGCATTGATAGTTGATTGGTAAATACGCTTACTATCTTCATAAGGTATTGGCTTATGTTCAAAATACAAAGGCCGTACTGAATATGTAGACTGATGAAAGTAGTGACATAGTTGATAGATAGGCAAATCTAAAGAAAATTTCACTAATTTTACAGGTTCCTTTAAAAAGAGTGTATTGTTCTAGTCATTCCAGCCCGGTTGCCTATTGACATGCTTATTGGCTTGTTTCTTATAGCAAAAAGTGTAAGTAGCTAAAAACTAGAAAATTTAATACAAGTTAAGTTAAAATATTACAAGTTTTCTGTAAGAAACTAGTTCATAGGAAACTGGTTATATGATGGCCACAAATCTAAGAAAGTTTTGGCACTAAAACACCAAAATTTTCATGCCAAAATAAGAAACTTTTTACTTCTAACTGCTGATCCAAGTTTCTTATAAGAAAATCCTTACCTGGTGGACATGGGGCAGTTAGCCCTGTGGTGGCTCTGTAGAACCCCTCATTGCAGGCCGTGGTATTCCAGGGAAGAGAACAGAGGGCCTTGTACTGCAATGGTCCGTATGTCTGCACAAGATTTCTACCAGTGGTTTTGGAAGAGTCGCACGACTTGACACTTGAGCAGCACACAGAAGCGTATTGGGCAGGGCAACAAGGGACTTTTCCAGCGCCAGAAGATTCTATTGAAAAGTGATACAGACAATGGCTAAGAATACAGTAGGGTCACGCAATAGTTCATAAGGCATGGTCTAACACAGGTCAATAATTTGAATTTAATGTAATCAAATTATACCAGAGCAGGCTACTGCAATTGACATATGCCTCCAAGAGGTCTCAAACCCGGTTTTTGCAGAAACAGGCGAGCGCGCTAACCACTGTCCTAAACCAGGAAAATAAGTTAGCACAGTAACCTTGATGTCTTCACAACTCCAGGCTTATCCACGGTGGGGCATTAATTCGTATTTCAGATAAAATCCTTCTTCAGAGCCATGTGATATCAACACTTAAACATAAGGCATAGTCTAACACGGGTAATCAAATTATACCAGAGTAGTTTCATTTCACACATATAAGAACAATTATTTAAGAAACACACTTGATTTCTGATACATAACTACATTTTTTTTAAGAAAAGCCTATTCATCTCAATAGAGAAGCATCAGAAAGCAAAGAAACACTGATTTATAAAACACAGACATGATTTCTGATATGTAACTACATTTTTATAGGAAAAGCCTATTGATTTCAATAGAGAAGCATTAAGGCCTTAGACATGATATTGAAAATGTTTCTAATATGTTGAACTACTGTAATACGGAGGAAACTGAAACAATCAAAACTAAGTGCAAAATTTACTTTGAATATCCTATTCTTTGTTCACTTTTGACAAAAAATTCCTAAAAGAGGGCAGGAAGGGGTAAATTGGGAAGTGGGATTTGCCTTTTTTCAAATAAGAAAATGGAATCGAACTTCCTGGGACTGGAATTCGGGAATGAAAAAGGTAAATTTTGATTGGGATTTTTAAAAACATCAATATTAGGAATTTCTACATTTCCCTCATTGAGATTGGGATTTTTGATTATTTCAGCTCTGAGATTTAGGATCAGAACCCCCCTTTTGGGCCCCTCTCAAAAATCTTTAAACATTTGCCTGAAAAACTTAAAGAATACACTTTCATAGAAGTGAAATAAACAATAACTATAATAGCATCTAGGAAACGAGAACTATAACAAACCGAGAGGCAATTCACTAAAAAAATTCAGGTAAAGTTGAGTCCTTGAGAGTCCTGTAAACATTCTCAACTGAAAATCTTGAAAACCTTTGTCTCCTTAGATTCATAGTTTCACCTTTGATAAAAAAACAAGATACACGTTTTTATAAGAATACTTGACACTGCCTGTCTGTTTTAGCTTCTGTACAAAACAAGCCATTTTCTGAAGTGTATGCAAAGTATGTAATACAATTCTAAAATATCAGCGTCCTGTCTGTACACAGAAATCTAGCTAGGCTGCTTCTTATTTTTGAGGTGATTTTCACCAATTTACAACCCCCTAACTTTCTCAAAATGTGCTGAAAATACATCTCTAAACAAGGTGAACTTCTCTGGCATTTATCTCAAATACTTTGAAGATAGCAAATAGTTTTGACCCATATTTCCGTCTGATTATTTCAGGCCTATCTAAGGCCTAGAACAACCTTTAACCTCAACCATGCCCTCCAAAATTACGTTTGAAGTCAAGATACCCTAAAATTCACTATGTACTTTCTATAGATACTGTAGATATATCACAGAACCACGCAATGTGTGTCTATTAGACAGGTTTTCCCTGCAACTTACTTTTGCAAAGGCTTTCACGGGCATCTACAGAAACAATGAAGCTGGAAAACAAAACAGCAATGAGCATCATGATGCGAGTCATCTTTGATGCGAGTGTGGCAATTTCTCTGCGATTCTCCTTTTTAATAATACATTTTTCCAGAAAAAAAACAAAAAGTAGGCCTTTATTATGACCAATTTATAATTAAATGCCTTCCTAGTGATTTCAAAATGAAATCATATCCAGCAGAAAGAAGATTTCTTTCCTTTCCTCAACTAACTTTGCAGCAAAAGGAAAATTTGCTTGCAACTGAAATGCTCACGTCATCGTGCTATATTTCGAAAGAACGCGGGAAAATACAAAGCCTCGTTTTCAGTTCAAACTCCAAAACCTCGTTATGGTTTAGTGTCGGGGGTTCTGTTTTTGGGGGTCAATTGAAAGGGTTAGTTTTAAGGTTGAAGATAATTTAAGGTTGAGGAAAAACGATAGGGTTGAAGATAAGGTTACGGAATTTTTCAAAAGGGTTTAAAGTAGTTTCCAAACGTTTGACGAACAATTGTTGACCGGTTACTGGAGAGCCCTGAATCTTTAAAAGTATAGAGTGGTGGGGGGTGGTGAAATTCAGTGAGGGTATTTATTGTCATATCATAAAGATATTACATTTTTGTTGTAATATAGCAACTATATGACAGTTATTTTTCAGCTAATTTGTAGTAAACTTTGAGGGTCTGGGTCTGAGTGCAGCATCTACGTCATACGTCACACACCAGTCGCACACCCCCACAACAACAAATCTAGGCCTGCGTTCCTTCCATTCTGAACAAAAATCATTTAGAACGGATCGCGTTCGCGTTTGCTTCTACTGCGAAAGCTCAGACAACATAAAAGCTTCCACTCTTAAGAAAGATGATTCCTTCTCTTCATCGACAAGGATCTCGAAGAATTTATGGTATTCTTATTCTCTTTCTTCCATTTTCATATTTATTATGATAAACCGATAAACTTCCTGCACGAGGACAAAGAAAAGGGCCTAGATGTTTGACCATTTACTTTTTACTCGGGGAAAACTCAGATTATGTAACCTGCAGGAGGTGGGCCTATTGCCTGTTTTAGCACTTTTTTCTGAAGGTTAGGCTATGGATGAGCTCTTATTTTCAAATTGCTTTTCACACTGAAAATACCACATTACTTTTACCGAAGTGGCCATGATGGGTGTAGGGGAGCAAATGTAATCAGCTACAATTAGTGGAGCAATTCTACGCAGCATGTGTTTTGGTAAACGTTTTATAGCTCCAGTAATTTATACCCACAAATGAATAAAAGTAAACACTCGAAAAACGAAGATTACTCACAAACACAAACAAAATTTAAATTTCAATCATTTTTTCCTGCTTTTATTCATAAACCGACCGTTTTCAGGGTTGACCGGCTTTTGTTTGGAGCAAAGTTTTCATAGCCTGATGCCCTTTCTGATGCTAAACCATTTAGTTGCCTCTTACAACATGCAGGGATATGGGTGCATGAATTCTGACCCCCCAACTGGAGGGGAGAAATAAGAAAAGAAGATTAGGTTAAACCATATAATAGTAAAGTTGTATGTTTGTCAAAACACAGATCCACCTGTTAGGGAGATGACAGTATAGGCTTGCTGGCATGAATGTTTATGCAGTTGAAAAGTCAGTAATATTATATAAAGGTTAAATATTTGACTTAAGCATGCATAGAATTGCTTCCTCATAGTTATTTACATGTTGGATACAGCTTGCGTATCCGTAGCCACAACGCATTTTGATATTCACTGTTTGTTGTTACAGCTCTAGTAAATAGACAGAAGCTATACCATGAGAGAATTAGACTGAACTCGAGCGTAGCTGCAATGAGAGACATACTCGGAGATCAACTGCAAGCTATCAGAGACGGAGGAACATGGAAAACTGAAAGAGTGATTACGTCCTCCCAAAAAGGCCTCATAAATGTGGAAAATACTGAGAGAAAGATCATGAATTTCTGCGCAAATAACTACCTAGGGTTGTCAGTAAGTTGCTTTTTGCCTAAAACCTTCGGTAACAGTTCTAGAGGGGGGGCAGGGGGGGCTACCCCCTAATCAGAGCTTAGATAATACTAGAATTTTCATTTCTCACAGCAAATTTTTTTTAACCTTTTTTGGTAATTGCCCCTCAATCTGAGGTTCTAACATCAAAGAAACCAAGTGCAATCACTGAACTCTTTACCAATGAAAATAGATGTAATGATAAAATGGGATCCAATTTTACAAATCAAAGTTTGAACATTAATTTTAAATGTGTTATTTATCTGCATGCGTTATTTATTTATTTCTTACTTTGTAGGCAGACAGTGACGTTGTTGATGCAACCCATGAAGCATTGAAAACTCATGGAGCTGGACTGAGCTCTACACGGTTTATTTGTGGCACACAGGTTATCTAACTTTACTATTTATTTTTTCAGAAAGTTTTGCTTTATTTCATAGCATCAAAAACTCGTGAAACCATAATGCCCCCTCCTATTGCTGTTGTTTTTTATGTTGAAGGATATTCACAAAGACCTTGAAGGAAAGATAGCTAAATTTCATGGCCGTAATGACGCCATACTCTACATCAGCTGTTTTGATGCAAATGCTGGCTTATTTGAAGTCCTCCTCACAAAAGATGATGCCGTTCTGAGTGATGAACTTAACCACGCTTCAATTATTGATGGAATTCGGCTTTGTAAAGCAAAGAAGTTCAGATATAAACACAAGGATATGGAAGGTAAGTGTTTTCCACTGCCATAGGTACAGTTTTCCACCTCAGTCTTAGTTCAAACCTTTTTGCTAATAAGTAGCGTAAAGCCCCTTTTGAGAAGAAAGTACCTATCCAGCCTTTATTGTAATTGAACCTCCCTCCAATGAAAATATTTGATAGAGGCTGTTGATTTGACCAAAGTTTTCTGTATGGTATTTCCTAATCATTTTGCAGTGGGCCCTTTTTGCCTTAATGAAGCACCTGTCTAGGGCCATGGCCCTTTGTCTCTATTAACTGCAATTGCTATCAATACCTGTTGCTTCTGTGTCCTACACATCTCTTCTCGTTTCCCTGCCCATTTTTATTCAATTCCTAGTTGTCATTTATATCGATTATATATTTTGTATGCTGGTATAAATATCAATTGTATTTGCCCATCCACTATTTATCGGTATTTTTTTGCAGACCTTGAAGAAAAGTTGAAAGAAGCTGATGCCGCAGGAGCAAGGATGAAACTGATTGCAACTGATGGTGTTTTCAGCATGGATGGAAATGTGGCACCTGTTGAGTAAGAATTTCCTAATTTCTCTGATTTCCACGTCCTTATTCTCCGTAAATACTAAACTCTTTTGATCATAAATATTTCTCTAACTCCTTCATTGTTACATGCACTGAATATTAGCTGTTTAACCTTGACTTGGGTTTGTTTTGTAATTCTAGCAAAATCTGTGAGCTTGCAGACAAGTACAATGCATTAACATACATTGATGAGTGTCATGCGACCGGGTTTTTTGGAGAAACTGGAAGGTGAAGTAATTTTTCATTTGATTAAATTGTTACTCCACACTCCTAACCAGGGTGCATTTCATTAACTGTTTCCTTTTCTTTTACGGGAATCTTGCCTTTGAATAATTCAATCCATCAATTGGATCCAAGTACCCTTCAAATAACGTAATTTAGCCTGAGCCAAACCTAAATTTTCGGTTTCTTGAATGTGGGAATGAAATGTAAAGCATAATTTTTGGATCCAGTTTGAGACAGTTGACTTGCATCTCTGTGGTGAAGGTCTTGTTCAATCGCGTATTGACAGATAAACTAGGCGGCCTAATGAAAACACGTAAGTTTCCTATACTCAAGAATCACTTTGATATACATTAACTTTTAAAAATTTCTCGTCTGATTTCACAGAGGTACAGAGGAGTACTTTGATATCATGGGAAAAGTAACTATAATCAACTCTACGCTTGGAAAAGCTCTTGGCGGAGCAGCAGGTGAAGAATTTTTTCTTAATTTGATAAACTGAGATAAATTGTGAGAATGGAAATGACCCAAATACTAAGTAGGACTCAAACCTATGACTTAAACATTTATACTCTAGTATGCAAAACGCTGCTTCTCATGGTTAATTCGATAAAATTTTCAGTTTCTAAATTTTTTTTCACTGGCTGAAGGTTGTTCACTTTTTACCAATAACAATGAAAGTAATCATAGAGTGTTCAAAAGCCTATAAGACCAATAACTACCATTATTATTGCTGTTATCTTCAATTTATTCAAGAACTTTTGAACTCCTGAAAGTGTAGATTCTTATTTTGGGTTTACTAAATGATGTGATATCTATGTTTGTTTTTAGGTGGATATACCACTGGCCCTGAAGAGCTGGTTCAGTTACTGAGACAGAAATCAAGACCTTACTTATTCTCCAATTCATGTCCTCCTCCCATCGTTGCTACTGCTAGCAAGGTATACTTTTAGAATAAAACAACGTTTGCTCCATTCTGTTGTTCTTTCCTAGTTTGAGTTTCCTTTTTTACTTGAAAGACCATCTACTTTAAATTTCTATCATCATCAATCTTCAAGTTCCTACCACGCAAAATAGTAATGTTCCACGGTCTCATAGATAGATTTCTTTTTTCTATATCCATCTAAAAATTAAAGAGTGATAAGATAAAGCATATACCAGTCACATATCATGTACCAGTCACAGTAATAAAGGATGCTCAGTCATCTGATCTCCAATTTAAACCATCAAATTACAAATAAAAATACATAAACAAAAATAAAAAGAAAAGAGCTGCTTTTCGTTATTAAATGCTACCACAGATAATAGAAAGGAGTTCCTCCTTTCTATCATCTTTGATGCTACGTATGATATTTATAGAGATGTGATTTATTCAAAACACTAGATAGATTATTGATAGGTGAACACACTTATGCTATCTTGGTAAGGTAGTATATAAGTGTGACAAGCAGTTCTTTTAAGTCTTCCTCAGCCTCCTTGCAAATCTTTATGGCAGAAAGTAGATATTTGCCCGTGAAAATTTCAGGTCACTTCAATGCATGTCTTTTCTTGAATTAACACGATAATTCTTTCTGGGTATGAAATAATATTTGTCAATTTATTTTAAGGCCTTTGATATGCTAATGGATGGGTCTCCTCTTACGAAGAAAGTTTCAAAGAATACAAGACATTTTAGAGAGAAAATGACACAAGCTGGCTTCAATGTTATCGTAAGCAATGTTATGTCATGTTTTTGTTAGTTGTACATAAGTGAGTAGAAAAATGCAAATCTTCTTCAGCGTATGGTCACAATTGGCCTTGTTTCCACCATGGATATGATAGCATGCACTATATCACTACCTATAGCAATAAATGACATCCTACTGTGTTTAAGGCTCCCATTTGTGAGTGAATGAGTTTTTATATCAGGCATGCTAGCCATGCTAGCCTGCGGAAGGTCACTAGACGCCTCATATCTAGAGGGGGCACTTTAGCATGCATGACATCACTAAACTGTTCGTCATAGAAGAGTAATAGATGAGGTCCTAGTGAGTGAGTGAGTTTATATTAATGTGCTAGCCTAGGAAAGGCCACAAGAGGCATTATTTCCAGAAGGAGCTTTGTAGCATGCTCTACATCATTATAAATAACGTAGTGAATAAGTGAGTGAATGCGTGAGTTAATCTTTAAATGTTTAAATGTTTAATGTGCTAGCCTACGAAAGGCCATAAGAGGCCTTATTTCTAGAAGGAGTATGATGGCATGCAATACATCATAACTTATAGTAGTAAATGAGATGCTATTGAGTATGTGAGTTTATATTAATGTGCTAGCCTAGGAAAGGCCATAAGAGGCCTTAGCATGCACTACATCACTATCTTAATATTTAATAAGGTCTTACTTATTATACTTAATGTTTTTGCTACAGAGGTTCGTATTTGAAAACAACTGCCAACTAGACAACATTTTACCGAATTAAGAGCAACAGTTTCCAATATACGCCGTCTTTGATATTGGTCTATCTGCTAGGTCATTGCATGTGAATGAAACATTGAACCCCTTACTGCCCGATTTCTCATAATTTTAACAAGCATTAGAATATACAATGTTCCCCATTAAGTCCATATTCATTTATTCAGGGCGATGATCATCCAATTTGTCCAGTCATGATGCCGGATGAGAGAACTGCGGTTGAATTTGCAGATGCAATGCTTGGTAAGAGAGTTTTTCAACTATTCATTTCAAACTATTTGTCTTATAAACTCTTTACAGCTGGGTTAATCTTGAACATGGCTAAGCTGGTTCAAAATACAGATTCAAGGAATAATGCAAATATGAATAACAGTTCTCGTTTCTATTAAAAAAGATCTTTCTCTAGAGATCTCACAAAGCTGGTTTTTTGGTATCGATTTAAACCACTTTTTCGTTCTCAATGTAATATTCGTTAACTGGCTTATCCGACGTGTCTGCTTTTTCTAGCACATGCGGTTTAGTTTCTTACTGACTTCCTTTCTAACTAACTCCAATTAGCATTCTATTGCAATTTGTTAAATCAATAGACCCCTTTCATAATTAAGTCAGTTGTATAGAAATTTACCTCCAAACAGCCTTGCATGATGTTTTTTGTTAATCCCATAGCGTACGTTGCTTTCAAACTTACCAAGTTTTTTCACTCGTTGCCAGCATGCTTTTGGACTAAGCTGCAAATCATATCGGGGTCAGCATTGTGTATAGATACAATTCTATAGAGGTGACGTAATTGTAAAGGGGTCTATTGATTTCGTTAACTCTACTTACATAGCTTCAATAATTTAACAACAAAAATATTACTTGTAGAGCGTGGCATCTACGTGGTTGGATTCACGTTTCCTGTCGTACCCAGAGGTAATTCGGAATACTTTTTATTTCCCTGTATGCAAAATATTTTCTATTGTCGTTGTTCACTTGCTAAGGTCTAACGAAGTTTAGAATTTGGAGGCCTTATGATCAGTATTTCATTATTGTCCACCTGGAATTTATTTAGTTTTGGCGGGGATTGCCGAGTGGTTTAGATCAATCGATCCTTGCTCAAAGGGTCCTGGGTTCGAAGCCATCTTCAGACCTGTCACATAAAACATTTGTGTGAGGAGAGAATTGCCAGCTCTCTGTAATTCCAAGTAAAAAGGCAAAACGAATCACGAGGTGTTGTCACATCGAGAGGAAGAACCACTACTCAATTAGTCTACCTATTTAGTGGGCCTTTCGTGCTTTGCACATAAACCAATACCTTACGAAGATAGTAAGTGTATTTTCCTATCAGTATCTGTAGTGTATTGTAAGTGTAATGTTAGTATAACGTGTTTGTTTTAAGATGAATAAGATGAAATATTTTACCCCATACTGGTGTCTTGCTTGACTTTCCTAGTTTATTATCAAGGAAAAATGTTTGAAATGTTATCAAATTCTTTATCATTAAGGTAAAGCACGGATTCGAGTGCAGATGTCTGCAGCTCACTCCACTGAGCAAGTCGAAGAGTGCATAAATGCCTTCATCGAAGTTGGCAAGCTGAAAGGAGTCATATGAAAACATTTCAATATTTTCGTGAGTATTTATATTTTCGTGAGTATCATTTAGTATCTAAGTATTTTATTAGTTAGGAAGTATGATGTATGGAGAACTGGAAATATGATTTATACAAACGAGCTTGAACATTCAACACGTAACAGACAGTTTAAAGGTTGAAATCCTGTTTGTGTGATAGTTGAGAGTTTATTAAGCTACGACGGCAACGGACAACGAAACTTTAGTTCTATCACTGAAATGAAGAAAATCTCGATGTGTTTTATTCAGATAGAAAATTAACGGGAAAATGTCTTAGCATATTTCATAAAGAAGAAAGGGGGTTTGGAAGTCTATTTTTGTATCTTTTTGTACAAGATTCCGAATGTACAGTGTTTTGTTTACCATTGCCAACAAGGTCATGGTTGAACCAATAGTTCAAAACGCTTCTTTTGGATACTTATTCATGAAAGATTTTTATGTAGGCAATTCATGAAAGATTTTTATGTAGGCAATGTTTTCATGAAAAGTTTAAACAAACAGCAAAGGTGAATTTTAGAGACTGATGCAATGAGTTGAGTTTGGTAAGAAAAATATCATATTCAGACTCTTTTTCAAAAACAGCAAAGAGAGGCCGAGGCTTGCGTGAGGCACTTTTGGTTACTTTCCAACGTCAAGTATCAAACAAAGATATACCATAATAGGTTTCCTAACCATCTACCTCTAAGGACAATGATCTTAGCATATTTTGAAAATTCCTTTACCACCTGAGGGAACGTCTTTGCACAGTGGAGGATGTTAAGTACTGTGAAGAATATATTCAGTAATGGTGGAGGTAATGAAGTGCTTGTACATTCCCTTCACAGTACTGAATATCCTCCACAGTTCTGATGGTATCACTCCATAGTACTTAACATCCTCTAAACAACTGAATGGTTTCCTTCCACAATATTGATGGCTTCCCTCAACAGTACTGAGTATCCTTAACAGTACTGATGGTATCCTTTAACAGTACTGAATACTGAATATCATACACAGTACTGACGGTATCCCTCGACAGTACTGAATGGTATCCTTCCACAGTACTGAACATCCTCCAAAAAACTGAATGTTATCCTTCCACATTACTGAAAATCCTCCACAGAACTGAGTGGTATCCTTCCATTGCACTGCACATCTTCCAGAGAACTGAATGTTATATCCTCCCCAGTACTGCACAGTTTCAAATCAATGCAAAAGAATATAGCGTTCTATTACTGTTGTCTTCGTGGTTTTGTAAACTCTATAGATAAGACGAATGCTAGTTTCTTATGTATTATTTAATATTTATAGATATGTAGATGTATTTATAACTATGAATACTGATTAGTTGATGAATACCCAGAATATTTGGTAAAAATGCGTTTATAAGGAGTGCTTCTCAAATGCATCATGAATCGACATAATTCAAGGGTATATAATCCAGTATACTACCCAAATACCCCCCCCCCTGAAGAACTCTTATCTTATATTTATTTACAGTGCTGGATTCTAACTCCTCGATCGTTATATCCACGTGCAAGGTGTACCAAGTCAAAGTTCTGAATTGACTAATTAATGGATTAACACACTTCATATAAGCTTAACCCCACTTAAATCTTATTTTACCTGGAACGAATAGAGATTAAGAGCTTAACCGCTCTCTTTGCTTTCGGCTTGGAAGTTGATAGATGTTAGTTGATTGTCAAAAACCCTTACTATCTTTGCAAGATATTGGTTCATGTGCAAAGCACAAAGGGCCCACTGAATGGGTAAACTAATCGGAGCATTGATAGTTGATTGACAAGTACCCTTTGTATCTTCTTAAGATATTGGTTCATCTGCAAAGCACAGAGTCCTGAAAAGACAGATTCATCGAGCAGTGGAACCCTGGTCCCTCTTCTTGGTGTGACCTCACCGATTCCTTTTGACTGATTTGCCTAGAATTACGGAAAGCTGGCAAATTGCCTATTAAACACTTCAAGCCACAGGTCCTAAGGCCAAGGGTTATGAAAGGTTGCTGAAGGTTTTTGAGACGAAGGAGGTATTTTGCAAAGTCCCTCGCTTCTTGTAGCTAAAAATGGCTCCTTAAAAGAGGAAAAAGTGCAGAAAATTGTGATATATACGGCCACATCGACGCTCCCTGCAAGTCTAGGGCTGTAAGCCCTGTAGTGTCCAGAGGTTTTTATGATAAGGAAACGAATAGCAAATTTTAGGCCTTTAGTTAAAAAGATTCCGAAATAATTCGATAATTTTCAGTTATAATCTTGGCAATCTCTAGGAAGTTGATTCTTAATTCTAGGCCCTTGAAGCATTTGCAATTAAATTCATAATGTGCTGTTTTGACCTTCGGATTTATCACCTTCAAATTATGCAACCTTACTTTCCAACATTTGCTAAAAAGTTTTTCATGAAACTTCTTTCTTGTCGTCCTAACTCAGATTTGCTAACAATGTGCAATATTTAATTGCATTGCGCAGCGGGTGATGCGCAGATACTGAAATTCTTTTGTTTAGTTAATAGACCGAGTTCAACAGGTTGTTTGCTGTGTAATGGTGATACCACACTTATCTGGCAGGGAAAATATCGTTTTCAACAGAACAGGTATGTATATCTTTTGCTCTTATTTACTTTCAATAATTTTTCGAGAAAGCCGTGGCAACTAGTAAGTCAACAATCCTAATTTTGTTTAATCTCAAACTTTTACTTGTCTTAAATGAGCGTTTGAGCTAAAAGCCTTCTTGTTACTCTAATACATAGACTCTCAGTAGGTTAAGTTGACTAACTAACCGACCCGCAAACTCTATGCTGTGTTAAATACTTTCAGTTTATTTCCTTGTTTTCAAATATAGCTATACTTCATGTCATTTAGAATTTAAGATTTGGTTAAAACCAAGTTTCATCCCACATTTGCGTTAGAATAGGTTATTCCCCTCCGCTTAAATGTTGTTTCATTTTAATTCTCGTGTTACACGTATTTTTTCTATAAGCAACTACTTTTGAAGCAACACCCCATGTAATGTGTGTGCAGTACGGTGGGGGTTGTGCAGTACGGTGGCGGATGTTCAGTACATTGGGGGGATACCATGATTGCCGTGGGGAGGCATCTCGCAGTACGGTGGCGGATATTCAGTACAGTGGGGGGATACCATGAGTGCGGTGGCGGATATTCAGTACATTGGGGGGATACCATGATGCGTGTGGAGGGATACCAAGATTGCCGTGGGGAGGCATCATGAGTGCGGTGGCGGATATTCAGTACGGTGGCGGGATACCATGATGCGTGTGGGGGGATACCATGATTGCCGTGGGGAGGCATCTCGCAGTACAGTGGCGGATGTTCAGTACAGTGGGGGGACACCATGAGTGCGGTGGCGGATATTCAGTACATTGGGGGGATACCATGATGCGTGTGGAGGGATACCAAGATTGCTGTGGGGAGGCATCATGAGTGCGGTGGCGGATATTCAGTACGGTGGCGGGATACCATGATGCGTGTGGAGGGATACCATGATTGCCGTGGGGAGGCATCTCGCAGTACAGTGGCGGATGTTCAGTACAGTGGGGGGATACCATGAGTGCGGTGGCAGATATTCAGTACATTGGGGGGATACCATGATGCGTGTGGAGGGATACCAAGATTGCTGTGGGGAGGCATCATGAGTGCGGTGGCAGATATTCAGTACGGTGGCGGGATATTTCTGAGTACGGTGGGGGATGTTCAGTACGGTGGGGGTGTTATATGATCTAATCCACTAAATTATCGTAAATCAGAGACGGGGGCTCGATTCATCTGCTCCAGTAAAGTGCAATCTTCGAAACTTTTTCAGCTGCTCGGGCGTTTATTTTCTCGCATGGGATGCAAGGATTTCGTTTATTTAAATTTCCTTGATTCCGACAGCTTTCTTAGAATAAATTCTGTACCAGCCCTCAGTTGAACATCTTTATCAACGAAGTTTCCAGTTTTTATTGAGTATAAATGTTTTCTTATAGCTTGCTTATTTACTTAGGTTTACTGTACTAGTTACCTAAGACTTTGAGTAAACGAATTTCACGCAATGCAACGCAACAGATTTTTATAAGAAAACTTCTGGATGTAAGAAAATGTACTGAGTACCGACCCCTGTACTACAACAATTAAGAAATTGAGCGAGTTTATGTTTAACGTGCTGGCCTGTGAAAGGCCCCAAGGGACCTTACTTCCAGCAGGAGCACGATAGTATGCTCTACATGCATTTTTATAAGAATACTTGGCTTTGATTTCAGCTTGCCCTCCTGTTTCTTATTTTTGACGTGATTTTTTACCAAGTTTTCACCACCTACCCTTCTCAAAAATGTGTTTAAAATGCGTTTCGAGGCAGGGGCTTTATGTTGGTGAACTTTTATTGTGTTTATCTCAATCAGTTTTGGAGATCGCAAAAACGTCTGACCCAAATTTCAGCCTAGTGTTTCCTATAAAGGTTGTTCTTATAAAAATCGTGCACATCACTACATGTAGTAGTGTATTAGGTCCTAGTATGTTTAATGCTCCCGTTTGTGCAACAGAAGTTTATGATTTGAAAACGACTGACCGTTAGACAACCCCTTATAACGAGTTTCTTATACAAAATATAAGTGTACTTCTTTGAGACTCAGTTCGTTCCTTGAACAAAAATGTTTGCAAAATGTGATGACAAAGGTAGAGCATTCAAAGCTTAATAGTGATGAGGTTCGTGGTTTTAAGTGTGGGACACCCACTCAAATTATGGCTCTGATAACAAATTCACAGTTTGTTTACTTTTGAGGGCTTGGTATTGTAGGCTGGCTTTATAAATGGCAATTACTTGTGATATTGTTCCTATTAGATTTCAACTAAATAATTAAACCTCCAATACAGATGCATGTTTTGTTTTACGATCATAAGCAACTGGACTGTAATCCAGCCTCAAACTTGCATCAAAGATTTTGGATTTCCAGTCTTCCAATCTAAAGACTAATTTGTAAGTTGCTTAAATTTTGAAAGGCAAACAGAGTCTCTCCCTATAACCCCTACCACTTATACCGCCTCGATCTTTTCATATGTTGTCTTTGAATCTTGAAAGATTTGATAATTTTTGCAAGCCATGAATAATTTTAGATAGTTTCGTAAATTCTTAGAGTAGCATTTTTTAGCAATTTGGTTATAAGGAGAATCGAAACAAGAAAGCTGTTGGAACAACAAAAGGAGCCGAAAGTTAACGAAATCCTAAAATGATAGTTTCTGAAAATCTTGAGCCTGACAATATTCTTAAAATATTCTTAAATTTCACCAATTTTGAGCCTCCTTATTCTTATAAAAATTTATTCTTATAAAAAAAAGAGTGTAAACGCCTGAGCAGCTGAAAAAGTTTCGAAGATTGCACTTTACTGGAGCAGATGAATCGAGCCCCCGTCTCTGATTTACGATAATTTAGTGGATTAGATCATATTACACCCCCACCGTACTGAACATCCCCCACCGTACTCACACATTACATGGGGTGAGCAAGTCAGTACTCGACGAGACAAAAACTTAAGCAATTTAAGCACTCGATAGAGGAATGCCAAATAATTTGAAAATTTCAGTTCTGATCCAATTGGCAATGAAAATCGTGCAGCAGTTATAAAGAAGTAGGTTACAGTGGATATTAGTACTCCGGCACACCTTTGTTTGTAAGATACCACCGACATTTTTTGTGTAAAAGGACATGTGAGATAGTATTCTAAGAAAACATTTTTAAGTAAAATAAGCTAAACAATTGCTAAGCCATTTCGATTACTCAAATTTACCTTCAGCTTAGCAAGTTTTAGTACTAAGCTCGAGCTGAAATTTCTTATAAAAAAATGCATGTAATATAACTGAATTTAATGGCAGATGTTCCTTAAAACAGGTTATTTCCCTCGGCTGGGTATTGTTTCACTTTCAATTGCGATGATTAAGAAGCATCTGATTTACACGAGAAAAGGTCTTACTCACCGACGTATCACGTGAAGGTTATTCCCCTTCATTTTGCTTGTATTTGTAAGTAACAGCGAATTAGAATCCTCGTTTTGTTTTCAAATATAGAAATAAACGTCATTTGGAGTTTAGGACTTCGAGAAGATATAGTTAAAACTAAGTTTGATATGAATGTTCATTAAAATAGGTTATACTTATACAAGTTTTTTATTAGGGTTATTCCGGCCCATATCGAGATTTTTTAATCGCTTTTCAATGGAATCTCAGGTTTTATTTACTTGCAATTATATGAAACTTCAGGATGAGATTTCAGAATAGAATAAGAAACAAGAAGACTGAAATTGAGCTAGATTTAAGGAACAAAATACCTAAACCACAGTAAACCGAAAATAAAGGGACGTAATCAGGGGCGTGCCCTAGGATGTTTGATTGCGGGCATGCTTAGTCTTCTTCATTATCAAGATTTAGTTTCATTTTCTTATAGTTTACACCTTATGGGTTGGGATAATGGCCCGTTATACGTAATTGACGTGTTATACGTAATATTATAAAGGGCTCTTAAGCAGGAACCCAGGAACCTTAAGTTATCGGGGGTACATGCCCACCCCTTCATTTTGCAAAAGGAACAAAGTACCCTTTCTATTTTCAAAAAGTGCCCTTAAAGCGTTGTTCCTCCCAAGGTTGAAACGCTTTCTTACTTGGTTATCTATACTATGCACCAAAATCTATCACCCATATTGGTTGACCCCCTTGTTACTGATTTTAACCCCAAAATCTGACCCATCCTTTTAAATATCCTTGACCTTCGAAAATGAGTGAATAAGGACTAAGAAGCTACTTTTGAGTAAAATTCAAATTCCAAATAAAAGGTTTTGGTGCATAATAAAGATCGCTTCCTTCAAATCGCTTCCTTCGTCTCTGCTTTGAATTTAAAACAACATATATTCTATTCATTATTGCACATACCAGTGAATTTGAAAAGCGGAATGAAAGTACACACTAACAAAAGGAAACGATGGAATTAAATAAAGTGAATTGCTAGTAGAGCAGAACGGAAGTGCACATTAAAACTGAAGGAAACCAAGGAAATAGGAACATTGTTCAGCACAAGAAGACAAGTGGTCCTTTCTTTTGATATGTATTTAATGTATTGAATTGGACCTTCCAATATGGCTGCCAATAACTTCATTTCAGAACGAAGATGCTCGATCCAGTCTTTATTTTGAGATCAGCGGTTTGAAAAAGTAGAACGAGACAGTAACAAATGAAAACGATAGAATTAGATAACGTCTTTTGATTGAATGATTTGCGAGTAGACTGAGCAGAAAGAAAGTGCTTAAGAAGTGGTCCTTTCTTTCGATATGAAAACCTCGTGACTTCTTTTGCCTTTTTGCCAGGAACTATAGAGAGCTGGCAAATTGTCAACTTACACAAAAAGTGAAATCAACTGACTAAGCCACGTACTAACCTAAACTTTTCCTCCCTCGATCTGGTCTTACCCCCGGTTTTGGTTTTCCAGCATTTTGCCGAGTCAAGCGATGGACACGATGATTATCTGGATAAGTTGACTGGACCTTGGATAACTTCTTTCAGAGAAGTTGTGCAGTGGTGATGGCTGGTGAGTCACTGCTCTCGTCTGCACTCGGCTGCTCCAAGCAACCTGACGATCTAAATCAAGAACGTTTTAGCAATGGATGCAATAAGAGTGGCTGCATTGCGTGTAAATCGAGAAAGCAATGGTTGGAGCATTTACGTGATACAACTGGGGACTCGGAGCAAGCTCGAGATTTAACCAGACATTCGGAGCTGATTCGTGGTTTAGCAAGAAATTCGAAGCAGTCCCTGGAGCAAACTAGTGGTCCAACGGGAAACTCGGAGCAAATTTGTGATTCAACCAAAGATGAAAAATCAAATTCAGTTCCTGAAAAGGGTAGCAATGAAGAAAACGCTTGCATCCAGGAAGACAAAAAAGTTTTGGGAGAAGAAAATAGAAAAGTTACTATCATAAACATTGGGAGTGCAAACATCGTAATCGGTGGTAAAGAAAATCTTGTCTTCTCAGCTGATGCTGATAACATCTCATACCATACTCTGACGAATGTTATTTCCAACAATCCAAAAGTCTTCCCTAAGGCACTTAGAAGGTCTGGCTCCTTTGCTGGCAAACGATACTCGCTCATAATGGCTAAAACACAGCATCTTACTGATAACGGCCTAAGTGATAAATTTTTCCACCTAACAAATATTTTGCTGCGAGAAACAACGAAAAAAGATAACGACTTGCACGTGCTGACACTGCAACAGCAAGCCATCTTCCATTTGTACGGTAATCAGCTGGAGTCTGCGCGTGGCGAGCTTGATAAGGCTTTACAACTGTCCGAAAAGTGCCAAAACCATGGCCTATTACGCGGACGCAGCTACACGTATATTGCGTACACTGAATTATATCAACGACAGTACGAGTCTGCCCTTGAAAACTTAGAAAAGGCCAAATATTTATTAGCCTTTTGCGTATCCGGCGAGGAAAAATCAATGGTTTGCTATTTATTTGGGTGTGTGTACATGAAGCAGGCAGCCGAGGTCACATGCCTGACTGCTAAAGTAAACTTCGAGGCAAAAGCGCTGGAATTCTTCTACCTCTACGTGCGTCACGCGAAGGAAGACTCTGAAACGGAGCTCAGGGTGAAGAATCTGCAATACGGCCTATTCAAACAGGTGACAATCCACTTGCGAACGTACAGCAAAGAGAGTTATCACTTTCCCGTTGACAAAACCAAGGTGGACAAAGCGAAGGAGATTCTCGATTATTTTGAGCTGAATTTGTGGAAGTGTGCGTCCCTATCTGCGAAAATTCATTACGGCTCGCTGAAAGCTGATTATTTCTTCAGACGTGGTAGATATGAGAGGTGCAGGGATATGCTGGGCAGTGCGTTGAGAGAAGCGAAAGAAATCAGGCATCAGCCTTTGATTAACATGGTCACAGATCGAATGAATGTTCTAGAAGATGTCACGAGAAATAAGAATGATTGAATGTGGAAAAAATCGTTGAAGTCTTTAAGGATGGCGAGGAAAATCGGAGACATAGTGAAACATAATAACTACTAAAGCTTTTCGTCTGACACTCATCTTAGTAGTACGTCAGATTATGTCTTTAGAGACAGATTGTCTAGCAACTGAAGCAATTGTATTCATTATTGCATCTACTAGCAAACTTGAGAAACAGAACGAAAGTTAACAATGTCAAAAGAAGATGGAACATGGCATTAAGTAACGTGACCGATTTGCTAGAAGAGCGGAGCAAGAGTGCAAACGAATCAAAAGAAAAAATGGAAATTAGGAAGATTTTCAGCACTAAACATAAAAACAATTAACGCTACTAGTTTTCAGACTATCCTCTCTTAAGACTATGGTCAGAGATAGCCAGATAGGACGCAAATGAAACTTGAAGGATTGTTATAACAGGAGTTGAATCAGTGACAAGGGGTTTGGTTCTTTTTCTGGCGTACTAGTCTAATGAGTGTCAGACGAAAAGCTTTAGTAGTTATCAATTTTTGCCATGTTTTCAATTTTTCTCACCATCCAAGTCAGTCTAATACTTGGAAAAAGGTAATGAAATCAGCCCCCGGTTAATGGTTAATATGGCTACCAGCTCATGAACATCTCGGAGTGTATTACAAAACATTTGAGTGAAACATTTAGATTGAAAGTCTGACAGCGATTAATTATACAGACTAATAATTTATTTGTTATTTATTTATAGTATTTTGTAGTTTATTTATGGTTTTAATTTCACTTACTGTGTATTTCCTGGATAGATTATATCTTAGGATTGTTTATAACTTGGAACATTCGTCATCAGAACCAAATTTGTGATCCCTTAGTACCAATGACCTTGAATTTTAGCGACTTTCTGTCCTTCTAGCAATGTATACAATATAGGGCAAAGAAAGGCGCAGGGATTTAGGAAACATCTTAACTTTGGGGGGCAACGCTTCAAGGGTAATCTTTTCATGAAAGCAAAGAGGCAATTTCTGAAAGTCAAAAGGGTACTTAATTCTTTTTTGCAAAATTTCGGGGTGGCACGTACCTTTATCAGCCCCTACGTTTCTAGAAAGTCGAAAGGCTATCTGTAGTGATATGAAGAAGATCTTCCTCTCATATGCCCTGATATCTCGTTCACAAAGCCCTGTATTTGTTTGATTCTGATAAAAGTACTTACTTTTTCAGCATGAAGCAAATCCAACATTTCTAAACAGCAATAAAGCACCGGTACACCGTGTTAGCTTTATTCCCTTGTCATTGTTCACCACCACCATCATACACTCTAAGATTTAGAGTTGAGATGAACAGCAATGAAAATTAGAAACATATCAGAAGCACAGTATTAGAAACACAGTGACTTAATTCGTCTGACAACTGAAAAGTGCGTCAGAGTGAGAGAACGAAAGTGGAACCTAATGATACTTTAATATGTACAGACGTATCGAAACTAGCCATCAAGAAAATAGATAAATTATGGTATAGCTTAGAAGCAGCCAATCATCAACGGTGTTAGATTATCTATAATTTCCTTGTGGGAAAAGAAATTCCTTCTGTTAATCTTGTGTAGTTTTGAGTCAAGGCCACCTTCGGTAATTAACAATGGTCAAAATCTGACGACACGAAACTACGGACTAAGACAGATACTTGTAGATTAACATTGTATTGTGTGATTTTGTATAGTATTATACAGTATTGTACAGTTCTGTATATCATTATAAAGTATTGTACAGTACTGTATAGTATTGTATAGCATTGTATAGTACTGTATAACATTGTACAGTATTGTATAGTATTGTTTAGTATTGTATAATATCGTACAGTATTGTTATGGTATTGTTTATTTTTGTATAGTATTGCATAGTTTTTCATAGTTTTGCATAGTATTGTAAAGTATTTTTATAGTATTGTATATCTTGCATAGTATAGTATAGTTTTGTATAGTATTTTATAGATTTGTATAGTACTATATTATATTGTATTTTATAGAAGCCAAGTTACATGTGCCCTAAACTTCAATAACACTTAGCAGTGGACTTAGTCAGTACTGTTTCAGGAAGCATTTTTCATTAAAACGCATATAACCAGGTTTACCATCCTAATATAAAAAGGAGCTTATTTATTTATAAGATGTTACCCTATCACTTACCCCATTTTGATACTAAATATAGAAAATTCGAGTAATAGACGTATAGAAATGGTGACATTAGCATGTTTGGTCATAACATTTATCAGAGTCTATAGAAAATTTCTGAAAATGAATTTTCTATAGAACATGCATTTATGTAGGGCTTTACCATCCTGATATAAAAAGGGGGCTCATTTACATGCAAAATGCTTCCCCATCACTTACCCCATTTTAGTACCTAATATGGAACATTCCCGTAATAGAGGTATGAAAATGGCGACATTAGCATGTGTTTTCATTCAAAAAAGCTCAGAACATATTGGGGGGTTGCTTGCATCAAAAAATGAAAAATTCAAGCCTGAAATCCATACCAAAATATGGAAAGTCATAGAAATCATGACCAATTCTATGATCAATACTAAAAGTAAGATGGTGACCAAAACCAATACTAAATCATGAACATAGGAATTTTCTAGAAAACACGACCAATCGGTGTAGAATATCTCTCACCAACTTTAATGGGTCTTTTAAGATTTATAGATTTTTTAGAACAGTGATGTGTAACTGGGGGCAGTTGCCCCCCCCCCCTTCGCCTTACATAAATTGTGTTTGGTGCTTCCTTTCGGGAACTCCGCACTTCTTTGAATATAATTGATAGAAAGTTTATCAGAGCATGATTAAAAGACCCTCCATCTTTAAATAGTTCAGAATGTGCAGCATACATAAACATATTTGTGAGTTAGAATTTCAACTTAATAATAATGGCTTAACTGGCTCCTCGTTTTGTTTTTAGGTCTGAACATACTACCATTAAAGCGTAATGGAGATTGCATTACTCTGAATGCTGAGAACCAATGAAAAAACGTTTTTGAAATTTACTTCAGATCTTCACTATCATGCTGGTGGTATATTCAATTAAATCTTTTCAAAGTCCCCTTTTGAACTGATGTGACGAGAATGATAAGTCTTGGGACTGCTTTACTGTCACGTACGGAAAGTTACGTGAGTTGATTACGATATGCTCAATATATGCCTTGATCATATGATGGGGGTAAAGATTTCCCCCCTTTAAACACGCTTGGTCGATGAAGCTGTTGATGTGCCAAGTAAACAATGAAAAACTTGAACAAGAATCCCCAAGATAATCAACGAGCTAAGATGATAAACGAGAAAACGTTGGAACTTTACATACGAGATAGAAAGATAAAACGTTTGGAATAAGATAGAAATTCAAGTTCGATATGCCATATGAAAAAACTGGGAACAGTGCATGTATGCCGAGTGTGACTGAAGATTATAGTAATGAAATCGTATCCAAGAGTGTTGAAAGAAATGGGATCATATCAAAAACCGTTGAAAGCGATGGAATCATATCGAATAATGTTGAAAGAAATGGAATCAACATGAAAACTGTTGAAAGAAATGGAATCATATCGAAAACTGCTCAAAGAAATGGGATCATATCAAAAACCGTTGAAAGCGATGGAATCATATCGAAAACATTTCACTGTCATGAGAACGATGTAAACCTCGACTTATTCGATGACGACAGAAAAGTGATAAATCTAGAAACTACAAACAGAGTTGTCATTGAACCTAGTAGCTTACAAATTATAGGCTTCGACCCGTTTTCCAATCAAGGAAGGATAAACCAGGACCCTTTGAGATGTCTTCAGAATGAGACACGAGGTGAAATAGATGATGGAGATTTTGCTTTTCATGCCGTTTTCTCGTATGAAAATGCAGACCTGTTCATCAATGTCAAACAAGTAGATTTTCTTGTTTCTGGAACCAATAATGTCGTTTATATCACAGAAGATGATGCACCAAACGGTAGCAATGAAACTATCAATCTAAAGCTTTTTAACTCTGATATATTGAGTTATTTGACCAAAGAGGATCCTATGCTGTGTCCAAAAGCTTTGCAAGGGACTGGCTCCAGTTTTTGTAGAACGTTTGATATCGTCAGAGATGGATTTCAAAGTTTGCAAGATGATATTATAGGTAGAAGGTTCTGCACAGCTTTTATCCCAAATATTGAAGCATGCGGAGATGGAAATCATGATAATTATGATAATCATGCTAATTACGATTATCATGCTAATTATGATAATTGTCGTGAAAATTATGCTATTTCTACGTCAAAGCTGTTGCATTCCGAAAATTGTTGTTTTGCTGGAAAATCTTCACCAAACCTTCTTCGAAATACAGCACCAAGACAGGATGATGCTATTTCAAGTAAATTTCTAAATCCTCAAAACAATGGAATAGCTGGAATATCATGCTTGATCTCTCAAATGAAGTCTGGAGTATGCAATGTCAAAAAGAATGAAGCTACCAAGATTGGATTGCTTGAGTTTCCAAACCTTAAAGCAGAGAAAATGCTGCGAGTTACTCTAGAAAGAGATCAGCCACGTATGCATAGAAATGTTATTATGAAGAATTGTCTGAATCGTCAAAACCAAGCCATAGTAAAGAAGTCTTCGTTAGAGAAGTCCCACAATTTACCATCATCAAATTGTGGCAATGTTGTTAGCTGCAAGAACCTTTATCAAAATAATGAACTGGCAGACACACTGCAACTAGGGGCTCCACGAAAACTTGAGTCATGTTCAAAGAAAGGAACAAATTTTATGATGCGTGAAAAGGTGAAGCTTAATGCTTTGGGAAAGCTTAGCAAATATCATAACATGATTTTGCATGGCATCCAGCATGAAAGAGACATTGCTTCTAAATTTATCTCACAGGTTGAACAAGGGGCATTCTTTGTTGATTCCTGTATCTTTGAAGGATCTCGAGTGAAAAATAACAGTGTTTTGGTACAAGCAATTCATTTTGCTGGCAACAATATCGTCAATGCAAGCTGCTGCGCGAACATTATGTTGAGTATTATACTGGGTACTAACCGAGGAATGAAACACGCAGGCTTCCTTGCACAGGCATCATCATTCATTGATGGTATGACTATGACAGAATCTTTAAAATCTTACTTATATGGTTGTATGTGCATCGATATAGCCAGTCGACTTGATTGCCCAAGTGAGGCGATAGAATCAAAAGCTATGGCGTATTTCAATGATGCTATTCTTCATGATGAAGAACATTTGAAAACGAATGTTTTTTCACAAACTCTGCAATTATCGATATTACAGCAAATATCAATTCTCATGAGAACATATTCCTTCAGAAGTTGGGCCTATCCCGTTTCGGAAGAAAATATGCTTAAGTCTAAATCATTGCTCGATGCGTTTGAGCTTGACCTATGGAGTGTAGCAACACCTGTTGCTAAAGTTTATTTCCATATCTTAAAAGCTTATTATTTTGCGAGAATGGATAATGTTGACAGAGCTATCGATATCTTGAAGCACGAGGCCATTTCTTTAGCTCGTGAAATGGGCCTAAGGACGCTGTTGAGTCTGTTAGAGGCAAGATTGGTTATATTTGAAGAGTTGGTGTGTGCTGTGAAGATTGAGAATTCTGAAATTGAAGATGTGAGTGAAGATGCGGTTGAAAATATCCTTCAAATGGAAGATTGAGAAAAACCATCATCTGGCTTCTTCGCAAATGGCCTTCAGAAGGACTTCTTCAACATTGCATTAATGGATGTGCGTGAAGCTGTCAGGTGGTTAAACGTCAAATCAGGATATCTTCATATCAAAGAAAAGTCTTCTTCCCCAATTTCTGGTAATATAGGCCACTACGCTGGGTTGATTTTTACTTAAGATACTGAATGGCATTTTTCGGGAAATCTGGCTGTGATTCGAAGATCAAGATTTTTGGAGTAAAAGATATGAGTTGGAGAGCTGTTGGAGATATTCTTCATTGGATAAACTGAGCCAAACTTTTCACGCACTGCGATTCTGTGGGCACGTTGCAGCGAACCCATCAGAATTTATTATTTGGAGTCGAGAAAATCTTCTTTGATTTGGTTTGCTGATAATCCTAGCAAAGTAAGTTTTTACTAAATTTTCTATTACTATGAATCCCATTTGTTAAATATTAATTAATATGGTGATGGAAAGATTTGCAAATTAAACAGACACCAGCTTAAACTTAAAACCAGTAAAAACTCGTTTTAAGGCTCAAGCAAAGATAACTCGTTATTTTTAGCCTATCCGCAGGGACAAACCACTTTCAAAAGTGTAACTACACTTTTGAAAAGATCAGTGTCTATGACGCAGGTTAGTTATGCGTTTTTCATATTTAATTTGACTATACAAAATGTAATTTGGTTGATAACATTCAATTCAACATATGATTTGGCCGGCCTACAGCGAAATATTTTATGACCCAAGTAGGACTCGAATCCACGACCTCTAGATTCGTACTCTAGTGCGCTAGTCCACCGAAAATCAATAAAGATAATTTGTGATATCACGCTATGGATTAGCACACTAGATACCAATCTAGAGGTCGTGGGTTCGAGTCCTACGCGGGTCATTTTCATTCTCACAAATTATCTCGATCAAATTTCCAAAATCGTACTCTTTCTCCAAAGTAGAATACTACCTAGCCACCTCAAGAGTATGGTATCGCAACATGAAATAGAAAAATTCACTCCGAGCATCAACGTCATTGACTTTTCGGTTTTATATCTGTCGTCCTCCATTTTAACTTAATATTGTTTGAAATAAAGAAAATTAGGAATATTTGCTTACCACTTCCAAAATCTCAACCAAATGAAATTCTTTTTCAGCACCATTCGTGTCCATGACTGCCAGCTTTGGATTTACTGTGAAATAAGATAGCATCGTCTAATGGAAAATAACGAGGAAAATCTTCAGTTTATCAGTAACACCGTAACACTGATGGCTTCAGATTCAAGAAAACTGATTCGTAAATGGCGAAAACGGCCTCAATTCTTGTAATGAAATAAAATAATTGAGGTAAGATTTATGTTTTTGGTAATGAAACTAGGCTTCAGTCCTTGGGGTTCATAACGGTGGGTCCTGACTCACCTTGTTAATTAGATGATAAAGGAGTATGATGGCTGTTTGGTCTGCAAAATAGCGCAACATTCAGGGTCTGCAAAAAAAAACTCGACAATTTCGATTTGGGTCTACGACAATTTCTTTTGGATTCTTGAGCTGATCTAGGAAACATTCTGACTACTGCTCAAATTGGTCCAAATGACTTATCAAATTTTTAACTTAGGGCCTAATAGAAGAAAGAAAAAATGCTAGGCCTAAAAATATGACTACGGCTCAATCAGTAATAGCTGTAGTCTAGATCCGCCCCTGCGGTCTACTTGTTTTTGAGTCTGACTTTGACACCCTGTGACTATCGATCTGAAAGAGGAAACCCAAATTCAGGGAAGCAGAAATGAAGCATTTAATAATGCATTTGATATTATATTCATTGAGGTTTAATTTCAGCGGATTTCGGACTGGTGTTTCTCCATTATTCATGAATTGCTGGTGTCGCAAAGGCTCGATTCAGCATTCATCTCCATGGCAGCAGTTTTCACGCTACTTTTTTATGAGGAAGTTTAACTCAGAGCTTAGATCTATCATCATTCTTAGCTGATCGAAATTTATATTGTGGTTGTTTTTTCAGAAGGTACCTAGTCTAGTTTTAGGTAGAGACATTTCATCTATAAGCAAAATGATAGTAAGAAAATCTATAACACTTAGAGCCAAGGAATTGAAAACTTCATCTGTTCTATATATATATTACAAGGAGTTTTGAAATCATTTGGCCTGAAAATGTCACACAAAGCATATATATATCACAAACTAATTTCATGAAATATGTCCCGTTTTTCTAAAAACATGATTTAGCAAGGAAGCAGTAGCATCGTTGCATCACTATACTTCAAATAGCAGTGTAGGGCCTAGTTACTTTATTGCCCAAGTTTGGACTACATACATCGTCAAATTTAGAATTACTGTCCACTAAACAAATCCTCGATCTCAAGGACATAGAACAATGAAATGCCTAAAGGGTAGTAACTAAGGGGCTGTTTGCTCGAGATCCCTAATTAAGTTGACCAAGAACAGTCACGAAAATTTGCTTTCTGTCGCCCACGTTACGACTAAATACGTAATAAGTATTATGCTTTTTATTCATTATTCATAGAAAGATTGAGGGATAATTGCTTCCTTATTAAAAAATTGCGAGCCTTGTTTTTGTGATAGGAAAACATTTAGGTACTCGTTTAAAAAGAAACCTAGTATTAACAGAGTTGTTCCTCTTTCGATTTCAAGATATATTTCGTTTGGTGAGCTTCTGAGATGGGTCTGCCGTGCAGGAAGAAAAAGAAACCCGAAGATCCTCTTCACCCCAATAGGCCCAAAGGTGAGTTCTGTTTCTACGCATGTTATTGATAGAATTGCTTACGGAAATACGTAGCAAAGCATGACAAGATATGTACTAAAGCGTTTTGTCTTACATTCTCGATAGGGTAAAAGGGTATTTGATCTGTATAGAACTTGATGCCCAGGGGGGGTACTCATATATATTCAGGATAGGGGTGCTCAGGCTGGGGTACAAACCATCAACCCAAAAACATAATTTCTAGGATAAAACTTGACCTAAAAAAATAATTTTTCTTTCCCTCCACACCCAAAAAAATAAAAAATAAATCTCTGTTCCATAGATTATGGGAGATCATCTAGACAAAGCCAAGTGTACTGGATCTATATATGTATACATATAATTGATACTAATAATTCAGATGCAAAACGAACGAGAAATAGACAAAAATTGATGTTTTTTTTAGCACACTTAGGCCTTTCAAGTTGATACCATCATCATATAGATTGATTTACAATTTACATTCTATGTATATGTAGGTATGTATGTAATATTTTGCCATCAAAAATTAAATTGAAATGTAACATAAATTTAGGAAGAAAGAAGTTTAATTATATGTACACAATATAATATGAATATAAAAGTTAAAAATCTATAGAGGTGTCACCAAAAGAAAAGAGACAAATATTGACTTGATTGATGACGAGAAAAATCGGAAACATAACGGAACATTATAACTTTCAAAGTTTTACGTTGACACTCATCAGAGTAGTACGTCAGAACAGTCTCTGATCGCTTCAGAACTTGATGAAGGCAAGAAAAATCGGAAACATATTGAAACATAAAAAACTACCGTAAAGCTTTTTCTCTGACACTCAGCAGAAACGTCAAAACAGTCTTTCATCGGCACAGAACACGAGGATGGCGAGACACCTCAAAAAATAACCAAACATAATAACTACCAAGAATTTTCCTCTGACACTCATCAGCGTAATATATCAAAAAGAGAACGATAACAAAACCTAAAGAATTGTTATACCCAGATGTGGGAGAAGATTGCGGAACAACCGGAGGAAGAGTGCGAACAAATCAAAAGAAAAAAGGAAATTATAAAGATTTTCAGCACAAAACGTAAAAATAATTAGCGCTACTAGTTTCCAGACTAACTGTCTCTTAAGACTATGGTCAGAGAGAAAACGATAATGAAACCTAAAGAATCGTTATACACAGGTGTGGAAGAAGATTGCGGAAGAACTGGAGGAAGAGTGCGAACAATTCAAAAGAAAAATATAAATTATAAAGATCTCGAGTACAGTACGTAAAAGACAATTAACGTTAGTGGTTTCCAGACTAACTTTCTCTTAAGACTATGGTCAGAGAGAAAACGATAATGAAACCTAAGGAATTGTTATAGCCAGATGTGGATGGAAGATTACCGAACAAAAACCGTAAGGTTTAGTTAATCATAATTCCTCTGTTTAGTCTAACTCTACACTTATCAAAGGTTTTCTTTTTATCTCTGTTATTATGTCTTTACTCTTTAAATTGTTAAACGGAAAAGCTGACCTGTCCTGTGTTTCGTATTGTGAACGATTTCTTTGGATTACAAGTAAAAAAGACACAAGAGTTATGCTTCAAATATATACACAACTATAAACCTGTATAAATTGCGTTGTGTTAACGTAGTCTGACGGACTGGTGACGGAGTATGAACGTAACGAACGAGTGATTCTAGCGAATGAAGCGAATAAGTGGAATGAGTAATAGGAAAGGAAACGGGGTTAGATACTTAAGGAGTCTGGTAACTAATAGAGATTAACTAATCTAAAGAGTCTGAGTACTAGTGAGTGTAACGTCACTCTGAATTCTTGACAATTTCTCAGGATGAAAGACTAATTGATGTTTTTCAGAGAAGAAGAGATAGAAGAAAAGCTTTGTTTCCTATGTTTCCGATTTTCTTCATTAAAATCTTTAGGAAGAAAATTATTAAACTACACAGATATTCCGCTGCTTAAAAGACTGATTTGTTTAATTGAAGCGATACAAGATACGTTAGCCAAGATTAACAGATAGGCTTACTGAAATGATTTGATGGAAAAACCTGGGCAATGTAATACAGCAGAAGTGAAAACAAACAAAAATAAACAACTATATTTTGTGAATGATTTAGTATTTATTTTTCATCTGCTTCGTTCCTGCTGTTTTTTTGTCCCTGTTGTTTTCTTTTACCTGAACTCCAGTAGATGATTTTCAATAGGCCACGTTTGATTTCTTCTACTGGGTGTCACGAAAAAACAGGTCAGTTGGTTAGGTGATTATGAAAAAGAACTGCCATTCTGAATTTTCACAGTAACAATAGTTTTTAGTAGTTCTACTTGTTAGACACGAACGATAGAGCCAATGAAAAGTTTATTTTTAGTTTATATCTATTTAGAAGTTGATAGATTTCAATATCGTATCACTCTTTTTTGTTTATGTAGGCCACGATTTTTATCAACAAAAGCTGCCAGCTTGCACGTTAGACATCAGCGCATCGACTCTGCTACCAGTGTTCCTTTGTTTGGGTGTTGTGTTCGTTCCTCTGGGCATTGTCTTTTTGATGGCATCTGGCAAGGTATGTTTGGAATAAGAATAAGAAAGAAAGAGGCAAAGAAACACAACTCTATTATAGCATGCCTAGGCCTTTCGGACTGTCTTCCACAGATTGTGACTTATGTATACTCTGAGGAGGACATAAGTCTGTAAGGCCTTAGTGTGCAGTATTAAAGTTGCGTTTCTTTGCCTCTTTTTTTTCTACCAATTTTTAGTAATCTCATCTCCATAATATTTGGATATAATGTAAAGTAGGTTATCATAAAGATTGTTCATTATGGATGTAGCCTCAACCATAGTTTTGCTTTCAACTTTCACGAATTTCCATTGGTAAAGAGTTCCAGATTTTCAAACCAATTTTATACCTATTTCTCAATAGGTTTTGGAAGTAGCAGTGGAGTATACGAAATGCAAACAATTCGAGTGTGATTCCTCCTACAAGCAAGCCAGCAATACTGACATTAAATGTTGCAGTGTCTCCTTCAACTTGCAGAGGGAATTTCCTGGACAGGTCTACATGTATTATCAACTCGAGAATTTCTATCAGGTAAGATTCTCACTGATCTTCAACCACGAAAATATTCATAAAAAAGTGTTTGATCAGTAAACACAGAGCCCAGGAAGCTTCCTTTGGGTAAAAGCTCTACAAATCAGGTAACCAGGCTCTTCCTTGCTTAGGTTAGGTTCTATACTCACCTTGGCAAACGTTTGTGCAGTACTGTGGTCTGTGCTGGATGTTCAGTACTGTGGAGGATATTCAGTACTTTAGGGGATTTTCAGTACTGTAGAGGATGTTGAGTACTTTGGACGATGTTAAGTAATGTAGACTGTGAAGGATATTCAGCATTGTTAAGAATGTTCAGTAATGTGGAGGGTGTTCAATACTGTGGAGAATGTTTGGCGATGTGAGGGATGTTTAGTACTGTTGAGGGTTTATTCAGTGTTGTGAAAGGTTTTAACTACTGTTGAGGATGTTCGGTAATGTGGAGAATGTTCAGTATTGTAAAAGGTGTTCAATACTGTGGAAAGAAATGGTGAATATCATTTTGAAAAAATTTGTGTTATAATTTGATATACGTACGAAATAACTGTTATACTCCCCCATCTTATGGTAAGTCACGACTCACTTTCCTCCGGGTTCCAAAGGTGCCCCCTCTGTAACAATACTAAGAATATCAACCAAATCAAACTGGTAATTTTAGACTATGACTCCCAGGCAGGGCTTCAACTTTTATGTGGATACTTAGCTGTTTTAAAAAAATGATTCTTTAAGATTTTGGGTGAGAGACTAGTTATTAATGAATTATTTCACCAACGACACGATAATAGACGATTCCACAAAAGATTTTAGACCTTATTTAACGAGATGCATGATGGTAATATGCCCCTTGGCAACACATAGCTACCAAAACAAACGACTGAAGTTTTACTGCTGTTGTGATAGACTTAGGCCGTTATAATTTCGGTAGCTATGCGTTGCTAAGGGGCACGTTCCCATGATGCATTGCGTGAAAGGAGAGCCACAAGCCTGGTCAGAATCTGCTATTCGCAATTTCTTTGAATCAACAGAACCATCGAGTATATGCAAGATCCAAAGATGATGAGCAACTTAATGGGAACTTGAAGAGTGATTTAGCAAGCACGTGCACTGCTCCTTACAGATTCAAGGATGTGCAGACTGGAAATTCATCTTCTGTTCAGATGAAAATCGCACCGTGTGGGGCTATTGCCAACAGCATCTTCAATGGTAAGTATTGTTTGTCTATTCTTTGATATGCAAAGTGCAGTATCAATAGGGTATCACCCTTGGGAATTTCTCTCAGTGATGTGTAGGATATTTAGTACTGTGGATGTATACCATCAGTACTGTGGATGATATCTGGTTCTGTGGTGGGAAACTGCATGCACTGGGGTATTATCTCCACAGTGCTAATGGTATTCCTCCATACTACTGAACACCGTCTACAATACTGATTGTATCTCCCATAGTACTGATGGTATACCTCTAAAGTACTGAATATCCTCCACAGAACTGATGATATCCTTTCATAATACTGAATATCTTCCACAGCACTGTAGTATCCCCCAAAGTACTGAAAATCCTCCACAGTACTGATGATATCCCAAAGTATTGAATATCCTCCACAGTACGGATGGTATCCCAAAGTATTGAATATCCTCCACAAATACTGATGGTATCCTTCCACAGTACTGCAAATCGAAATACCAACTTCGTATCTCCAAATACATATGTTATCATCTCATTTCAGATACTTTCAAACTGGTCTATGTGCAAGTTGGTCCTGACATCGACGTGACCTTCGACACCAAAAGTTTAACCTGGCCTGAAGAAAAAAGTCACAAATTTCAGAATCCCTCACTGAAGAACGCTCTGAATTCGACGCTGAAAGGCGCGTTTAAAGACTACACAAGCCCACCCAATTGGAAGAAACCCATTTACGAGCTCAACCCGTACGAGGAAGGTAATTAGCAGTTATTACTTTAACAGGTAGTGCTATCACTGTAGTAACATGAATTACCTATGAAGAACGTCTGTGCAGTACTTTGCAGAATGCAGAATCATCAGTACTTATGGGGAATACCATCAGTGCTGCGAAAGAATACCATCAGTACTGCGAAGGAGAACCATCAGTACTGCGAAGGAGTACTATCAGTACTGTGGAGGGATACCATCAGTACTTTAGAAGGATACCATCAGTACTGTGGAGGGAAATCACAAGAACTTAAACTATTACCTCCACAGCACTGATGGTATCCCTCAGCTTCACTGAATATCCTCCTTAGTACTGATTGTATAGCCCCATAATACTGAAGGTATACTCCATATTACCGAACAAAGCACTTTTTCTTAGCCATATACCTGAGAAACAAACTTTTCTCTTCTAGATGATAATGGTAACCTGAACACTCAGTTGATAATTTGGATGCGCACTGCTGCCTTTCCGAGGTTCAGGAAACTTTACAACAGAATCTTGCATACTGGCGCACATGTTGGAAAAGGTCTTCCTAAAGGAAACTACCGAATGGATATTCAGTACAGTATCCTTTTCGAATGGAAAATGAACTAGAAGTTTGCAATTCAATTCAATTTAATTAGAGTCAGCCCCTACTTTCAGGGTAGGGACTACATCATATTGAACTCAAGGACATGACAACATGATGTTGTGAAATAATTGGTTCTCTAAATCTATTTTAAGACCTTTCTGAACCCAAAATCCCAGAACGGACCATATTGTGCTTATTTGAACTGTTTAAACGCAGGTTATGGTCCTTTCTTATATTTTGGGTTCAGAAACGTCCTCAAGTTAGAATAATAGAACTAGTATTGCTCCACATTATGAGGTAATGTCCTCAAGTTCAATATGATGTAATGCCTATCAACTCTCTTTCAGCTAAAAAGGGCAACGGTCCCTCGACTTCCGAGCATGACTTTACTGTATAGTTGTTGTAAGATTGATATAATGTTTCAATCAACCCCAACCGGGGTACCCCAAACTACATATTTGGAAACGTATTAGTTATCATCACGAATAAGCACCAATAAACAGAGTAAAACAATAATTTCTTGAAATTCACTATGTAAGTGCTCCGTTTTCATCAAGTAAGGGGGGTTCATCTAAAAGTAAAAAGGACACTTTGCAAAATAATGGGGAGCCCTGGTCCCCGGGTTCCTACGTTCCATGCAGTGGCGGATCCAGGAGAAATTCTGAATTCTGCTTCAATTAGTCCAAGTGATAGAATTATCGACTTTTTATCTTAGAACCTAAATCAGAATAAAGAAAAATACTAGGCGTGAAAATCTGACTACGGCTCGAGCAGTATTAGCTGTAGTCTAGATCCACCCTTTCCTGGTTTTCTACTTTTCATTAATCAAAATAGTAAAAATCGACTTAACAATTTTAAGATTATCCGGTGGAAAGTTTTGAAGGTAAGAAGTATTTCGTCCTGACCACTGCTGGCTGGCTCGGTGGAAGGAACCCAGTCCTTGGAACTTGCTATTTGGTCACTGGCCTCGTTCTCCTGGTGTTTGGCTTTGCGTTCATGGTAATGCACATGAAAACGAGGACGAGGTAAGTTCCTGCTTACATTCTGAGCTTTGTTTTATTTGAAAATTCCAGTCTCAATCAACCATCCATGCCTATCTGTCCATAGGCGTACACTTAGGGGGGCTATGGGGCTTGAGCCCCTGCTGGGATATTTGTAGGAAGACTGAGCCCTCCTATGAAAATGAACAAAACACACAAAATTAACAAACTGAAATTGTTTTAGCAATTTTTCAAAGCGCTCAGTATTTTATCACCATCTAAAACAATTTGATGACTCAAAAGCTACAATTGTCCTCATATCTGCTTCTCTTTCATATAAACTGACGAAAAATGATTTGTATTAAACTTCATATAATGCTTTGCTCTTCAGCCCCCCCCCCCCCCCCGGAGGTCAAATAAGTTTACGTCTATGCATTACCCCTAATTTTTCTTTCATTGGCCTATTAAATAGCAAAGGCTTATCACGAAGCCCGTGTCATTTCTAGTGCTATCGTTATTGTAGCTTTCTTATCTTAATCATATGAACTGAAACTTTGAATTTAATTTGCAGCTCTCTCAGAAGGGTGTCTGCATTTGAGTAATGAAGTACAAGAGAGACACTGGATTTGAAGATACTGGCAAACCTTAACGAACTAACGTCACAACTATAACTGTGTGTAATTGATATGCAATGTAATATACCACTGTTGAATGCAGCATGCTATGTGTATGTGCAATGAAGATGTTGAGTACTGTGGAGAATGTTATGGAATATTCCGGAAGATGTTGAGTACTGTGGAGGATTCTCTTTACTGTAAGGGGGATTTCATCAGTACTGTGGTGGATACCATTAGAACTGGGAAGGGATACTATCAGTCCTTGGTAGGGAAACCGCCAGCACTGTGGAGATAATACCCAAAGTGCTGGTAGTTTCTCTCCACAGTGCTGAATATCCTCAATAGTACCGATGACATCCTCCACAGTACTGGATGCTATCCCTTAGCACTGTTAGAATCCCGTTCACAATACTGATAGAGCCTTACTGCAGCTCTAATGGTGTCTCCCCTATAGTGCTAAATATGCTTGACAGTACTGATGATAGCGAGTACTCGACTAATGGTATCCCTCCAATCATGGTGCTCGTCTGCTCGATAAGAGACAGAATTTCTTACTGTAAGCAAGATTACACTAGAGATTTTATCGTATACATGACTGCCTGTAATATATAAAGTTGTTCATTACGTGTTACCAGCATTGTTCTTTTGTGTTCTATTTGCATTGGTGTCTTCTTTCTTGTCTTGCCTCTACCGAGTACCATATGTTTCACGGTATTCAATTGCATACGCCATCATTCGATTGCTTATGCCATCATTCGATAGCTCACGATGAAATGACTCAATTTTTCACGCCATTATTCGATTGCTCACGACATGATTCGATATCTGACGTCGAACGAAACCTGCGTGGAAATTTCCCACGGTTTTCAATGTAGTCAACACAAAACATGATTGCCATTATGTCCAGGCAGTTAATTATATGGTAATCCTATCAAGCATGTTGTGCTTTTCATGACAAATAGTTTTTACTTTATTGTGCTCTTCTTGTGCATAATGTAATATTATTGTTTATTCATTTTGTTGTATGAACTGTTAAATTTTTGTTTTACCTTTGATTTCTTGGATTTCAATCTCCCATAACATTTGGAAAGACATCATAAATCGTCACCAACCAGGTTCAACTTATCGGCCTTCACCGTCAATCAGTCCAAAAGTTATAAACTACCAACATTGTGCATTTTCCAAACATAATTCACCACACGTCACAAGAGAAACTGAAATTAAGACAACAAATAATTATACCCAGTGTATCAAAGTTAGCCAATCAGAAAGGAGATAAATGATTGGTATAGTAAGAAACAACCAGGAGTCCAGTAAGACGAACAATAAACTAATGGAAAGAGCTCTAATTAGAAATCAAACTCTCTCTGTCTACAAAATAAATGATGCACAATTTTAATGAAGATTGACAATGAATTTTGACCTCAACTTTGTGCATTTTTTACTTAGGCCAACCGAGAGGTAAGCCTCAGTATGAAAAGTAGTAATAAGAAAACTACTTGACGATTGGGACAAGAATCTTGCTTTTTCCAATATAATTTCATCAAGGGACGTTTCTGATATTCTAGCCTCGTCAGGTTTTTGGACTGAATCATTTGATAAACGAATTTTACCTCTTGGGCAGTCTATGCTGGTCCTTGCACCCATTGAAATCTAATATATATTACAGCAGCTCAATTTGTTGTTGTTATTTTATTCTTTTTAATTAAGTTTTAGTTTTAGTCTGTAGTTGGCCAATACCTGTAATTGGTTGTGCAATATTTGTTTTAAAAAGTAACGTTGTTTACTGTAGATGAAATTTTGTTTTGAGAAAAAGTTGCTAATAAAGCACCTCATTACGTCATTATCCTCTTATTGGCTTTGTAGTCTCGTGTTGATGAAAAACTCAAACATTCAAAATTTCCACGGTCCACAGCGCAAGTAAGCTCACTCTGCAAGGACGAATGGCGCTACCGTAGCTTTTAGGCCACTCGTTCCGCTAAAATCAATTTTACTTTCAACTTGTCAACTCAAGACGTATTTCATGGATTACAACGAAACACAGTTTGCCTGACAATGGACTGATGTTATCTGAAGCATCGAGCTGTTTATAGTTTTGTGGTATTTTGCTATTCGCTTTCGATTGTGTCGCTGTTTTGACAGTTTGAGAACGTTTTTACCAGCTGGGCCTGAGCGTCGACCTCGAGAAACATTGCACAAATTCAAACAAACTGCTAATCCACTGGATAATAAACACTTTACAGCTGTGCATGTTGCTCAAATTGAATTAAGGGAAACGATTATTTCTTCAGAATTATTCAGAACAGGGAGATATTCATGTCTGAAAGATGTTTTTTGCTGACTGCTGGTGGTATATGCAAACTCCAAACTGCAGACGAGAAAACCTTTCTGCTTCATATCTTTTCAAGTTAACGAGAGCGTAGTTTTTTCGCATCAATATTCAACAATATGACGCTGGTTACTGAAAATAGTAAAGATGATTCCTCTGTTCGAGTGGCATTGAGGTATTTTTCAATGATTTTGTTAGGGGCAGATGGAGCCATTGGAAAATAAAGTTTAGCACCCCCCTTATTATACCCGAAAGATAATGAAATGGGCGTGGCAATAATGGGCGTGGTCAATTTTTTGTTATTAGCCCCCAATTGAAGATTTGCTCCATGGCCCATGATATTATTTTGCTTTAGATTGATATTTTACTAGAGGGTGTTTTTGTTTTTGCAGAAAGGTCTCAAAGCCTCTAGACCATGATTAGACAGTCTAGACTAGTCTAGCTTTGTTATTTTGCCAGAAGGTCAGAAGCTGTAATTCATATGCTTCACCTCAGAAATTAAAGCAATTAAGCCATGCTTTCACTCGTCAATGAAATTAAATTGCTCATTATAAGGAGAGCAGCTGAAAATGTTTAGCACCTGTTATCGCCAAAATGTAGCAAGGCTGAGGGTTACTTTGTCTTTTGCTGCAGCTGTTGGACTGAAAAGTTAGAAATGTGCAAAATCGAGTGGTTAGATCATTCGACTCTTGTTCAAAGGATTGTGGGTTTGAAAACACCTGCAGATTTGTCTGTGGAAAGAGAATTTGCCAGCTCTCTGTAATTCCCGAGCAAAAGGAATCCCCGATTGTGTGGTTACACTCTTTTCTTTAAAAAATAATTTTATAAGAACACAAGCCTCAAATTCTGCTAGATGTTTAGAACAAGCTAAGAACAAACTCTCGAACAACCTGAAGCTGGCTATTTTTGCTCAATATACAAATAATTAAAGACAATCATAAAACTGAGAAATAAATATAAAATAAGCAAATTTGCAGCCCACTGGTATATCAGATCAGCCAGGAAAGTAACAATTTGCCACAATTAACATAGCTGAAAGCAAAAACAGGATTTAAAAGCAATGTAAAAGTAAGAACAATTTAAGAAGGTTTCAGCCTGAAAATGGAAGAAAATTTAAAACAGCCACCTTCAAAGAAAATTTACTGGCGCTTATACAAAAAAAGAGTGTACACCAAGAGAAAAGAACAGGTCTACACTGCTCGATTAGTTATACCTATTAAGTTATTCAGTGGGTGCTTTGTACATAAACCAATGCCTAAAAATGATAGTAAAGTTACACTTGTGCAGTTGCCTATCACATCACAAACTAACTAAGCCCCACAAGAAGCAGAAGGCTATCCCCAATGATAGCCAGAACAACAGTTTAACGTCATGACGTATGACATCATTTTTTGGTTTTGAACTTTTGAGAAACTTTTTGTTTGAAACTTTTAGAATGAAGCCATCAAGTTAATAAATGTGTAATTTCTCTTGCTGTCTGCCAGAATATACAAAGCTGAAGCAAATCGTTTCTTTCTGAAGAGTTTCTCAGTGACTTATCATGTTTCAACCTGGGATTGTTTTGGTTTCACCAAAGATTCCCACACACTACATCCTTTTCTATTATTGCCAAAGAAAGGTTGCTAGGATTTCAATGGATTATTGTTTGATAACAGCTGTGAATTTCATTGTCCTCCTTTTATCGGAATCCTTCATGTGTTTCAAATTTTAATCTCCGTCATCGAAATCGATAGATTTTTATCAAACAGAATTCAGTAGCAGCCAGAATGTCATCTTATTAGCTTTGTATCCCTCAGCTAATTATAACTAATGATAGAGATAAAAGTTGCATTAAAAGATTTTAAACTTAGATATCATTCAAAGCTGATCTTATGGGCATGGATAAAGAGTGAAGTGAAGTATCAAAATTATTAAGAAATCAAATAAAAGTACTATTAAAAAAGTAGCTCCTAAAACAAATTCTTAAAAATCTTAGTAGAAACATAACACCCCACAAGAGTAAGATAGAGAAAAGAAATGACACACATTTTTGCAGCTTTAAGTTATGTTTACGAATAAATGATAATTGAATAAATGATAGTTGATAGGCAAATACACCTACTAAAGAATTAGATAGTATCTAAGGTAGTGAAACAATATTTGACATGATAGTCATCAATTATCATGACGAGCCTTTGATAGTTAGTACAGGCAAAATTTCGAGAGAGATCCGTCTTCCATCATCTGGCAATGAAAATTAATGTGGTTTCTTCCCTATATGTAACAGAGGTTGCATTGAAAACCCTACCAATTATCAAAGTCTTGTTATAATAAGTGGTGATTTATGACAAGCCTTTATAAGGGATATTGTTGGGGAGAGATCTGCCTCCCATTGTTTTCCCTACTAAATTTTGTAGCCACAGATCTCTCCCGAAATGTTACCTTTCTATATATCAAAGGATATCATGATAATGGGTGACTATCATGTCCAATATTGAAATAGCCTCGATAAGACAGAATGTATTTGCTTGAGGAATTTATTGTTTATCTGTAAAAGGCAATCTATTTTTGTTCTCAGGGTAAGGCCTCAAAGTGCAGCAGAAAAGATAGACATGTGTCGTGTGTGCACAAGTGTCCTTCCTGACGGCCCTCAGATTGTTCTTGGAAAAGACAAAGCTTTCACTTATGATTACGTCTTCGATATTGCAAGTCAGCAAGACAAGATTTATTCCAATGTAGCCCAAGAACTGATTGAAGGGTATGTTTATCTTACATAAAATTATTTACTTTAGACCCAAGGATACATTCCCGAGAGTTATCTAAACATGCTACATTTATCTTATGGAAATAGTATAGAGAACCATAAAGCTTTTGTTTGAATATTTATAGTAGATGGTTGGAAAAAGAGAACAAAAATGAAACCTAACAAACTGTTGCATCGATCCAAAAATTAGTCTATCAAAAAAAGGGTGAGGTGAATGATTGGTATAGGAAAGATGCAACCAATCATCACTAGTACCCAGTGAGAAGACGGGATAAACAATTAGAATAACTAAAAAGTCCTGCTTGGAAGACAAATCCCTTCAGTTAACACAATAGGCCCTACAGTTTTTTTTATCGCAGAAAGTTTGAAAGATTCCTATATGAAATTTCAACCTTGCTCTACTGACACTTGAAAAAAGATTCTGCTATAGTTCAATATTTTCCTAAACAACCCAGGATATGCCCAAAACAGCAATGGAAATGTTTTTGTATGATACTATAAGGTTGGAGTTACAAACTGTATTGAGTTCATTACATTGCTGCATCATAATGAAATTAATATTCATGATGATCAATAATTTATCCGAAAACAAATGATCTGCATTAATTTTCTTTCCGTTTTCAGCTGTTTTGAAGGTTACAATGCAACTATCTTAGCATATGGACAGGTATGGTAAAGTTTGATTCAACCCTCTCCCTTTTTGTTTGCCTAGGTGTGATTAAAGTGTAATGACATGGGCAGGGCTTATCTTACCGGTACATATATTTGTAGAAGATATGATATGCTTTGAATTGTAAGTTGCAGCTAGCTAGATTAACTATGTCCTTGCTGGCTAGATAATGTTCGTTCAAGTACTTCTTAGCTATTCGAGCTGTTAGATTGATTCCCATGGTTTTTGCTTTGAGATCAAGTTCATTCTTTTATTCTTTTTTATGACTACTTATATATTAAATGCTGAGGACTTGCATACCAGTATGCGCAAAGCACAAAGGGGCCACTGAATAGGTTGACTAATCAAGGAGTGTGACCCTGGTCCTTCCTCTCAATGTGACCACATCTCTTGATTCCTTTTGCCTTTTTGCCTGGAGTTACAGAGAGTTGAAGAATACTCTCCTCACATTTATGTGACAGGTGTGAATGTGGTTTGGACCTGGGACCATTTGAACAAGGGTTGAGTGGTCTAACCACCTGGTAATCTCTGCCGCAAATTGATTACAGTGCCTCAAGACCTTACAACAAGATTTGTAGCAGATTGGGCACAAGATTTGTCTGGAAAGTGCTTAGAATAAATGTTTGACTGTTGAGGTTTCTTCTCCATCTAGGGGAGGAATCAGAAAGGCTGCACATTTGAATTAATCTAATGATCCAAAGGCTATTATTTGAGGTGATTGCCACACTTTCCCACTCCTAGCTTCCTTTACTTTTGTATCTCATTGCACCATCTTCATGTTTTCATCTCCATATCTTTGATTATGATATAGACTGGCTCTGGGAAGACATACACGATGGGAACCGCATTCGATGTAAATCACAGTCTTGCAGAAGAACAGGTCGGAATCATCCCTAGAGCAATCAAACATTTATTTGAGGGAATGCAGAAGAGAAAGCAGAAGGCAATTGACGAGAACAGATCTCCTCCTGAGTTCAAGGTGCAAGCTCAATTTATGGAGGTAAATCTTCCTAGTGTTTCATTGTTTCCTTTCAAAGCAATTAGTGGGGTGCGTGGCCAACTGAGTAGGTGAGTAGTCGATTGGCTTAAGCCGTGTGCAGCTGAGTTAAGCTTGGTGGTGTGAGGTCAACATTTAGATGGGTTACCTTAAGGTGTTGACTAAACCAATCACTCCACTTTCTTTCGGAAGGGATGTTAAACAAGAGGTCCTGTGCTCCTGCTGGGAATAAGGCTTCTGGCCTTTCGCACGATATTAACATAAACTATAAACCTTATGAAAATTCAAACACCTTTTGATGGGAATAGAACTTCATGACATGGTAAAAAGAATTTAGAAAGGGAGTATGTTAGAAAGGGAATATGTTCGAAGACCTAATGAGTTTTTTAAGCAGGATTCTACTGTTCTTTATTTTAAGTGAATATTTTCTTGAATTTCAGCTTTACAATGAAGAAATAATTGATTTGTTGGATATTGAGAGCAAAGGAAGAAAGACTGTAAAAATTCACGAGGATGCTAATGGCAATATCTATACAACTGGTATTTTGATGAGGAGCGTCACTTCAGAGAAAGACGTATGTGGAACATGAATTTTTATATTTTACTGTATTGGGTTGCCCTTCACTTAAGTCTACTTCTCAACTCCATCTTAGAGTGGCGCAGTGTTGTTGATAATGAACCTGGCTAGGTTTGTCTCTGCATTTGGTGATTGGTGGTGCAATTTGGAAGATTTATGTGATTGGGGTTTGTTTATCCAAATCAACTGCCCGTTTGGCTCAGTTTGTAGAGCACTTATGCACCAAATTGTTAGTTATGGGCTCGAATCCTGTTGAGGTAATTTTTCATTCTCAAAAATTAATCTGCTTGAATCCTAATTTTCTAATATTGTCTATTTATTTGATAAGAAAGAGGGAAATAATAACCTTCGTGATTTTTATATGCAAAGTCTGTGGGTAGGTTTACCATAAAAGTGCTCGATACATAAGATTAGAGCTATATACACTGATGAGATGAATTTTTTTGTTTTGTGAGTCCTTTTGTATTCTTAGTGATATTTGATATACATACATTCGACCTTAATCAAAAGGTCATCATCAAAGATATGATTTGATAAATGTTATAACTCGAGTTATATAATTCATTATATCATATATCTGATGATGAACTTGGATCAAGGTCGAATGTATAGATGTAAAAAATAATTAAGCTTTCTATTTTTTCTTTCTTATCAAGTTATTTCCCGAACTAGCATATTCAACTACATCTATATATTTGTAAAAAAGAAAATAAAGATCTAAATTGATCTGATTGAATTTCCAAATTCTGCTACCTCTCAAATCAAACTTACCAGAGTATGCAAGTATGTAAGTATTGCAAACCATATTTCGTCTCTTTTGCAGATTATGATGAACTGTATCTTGTTTCTTTTCAGGATTATCATAACCTGTATTTTGTTTGTTTTGCAGATTATGAAGTTACTGGAAGAGGGAGCATTGTCTCGGACAACAGCAAGCACAAACATGAATGCCACATCATCAAGATCTCATGCTATTTTCACCGTGCATCTAAAACATCACAGAATGGTTAAGGTAATCTGCATAATCATCATCATAACCAGTATGAATGAATGAATGCGTAGTGCTTGAGTTTAAACAAGATTTCTGGCCCCCTGTTGTTCTCTTCAAGGGTAGCCGTAAATCTCTCTGTATCAGATGAATGTATGAGCTGTAAAACTTTCGTAGGGTATGAGATGAATCTTCACAGTTGTTTGTATAAAGACCACACAAGTATCAAATACTCTGGGATTTCAAAAGCTAACTGAATATAAATCTTAGATCTAGTGTTAGAACATTTTTTCATTAAAGTGTGGCGAAGCTTAATTTTTGATTTCTTTTTCTATCATCCTCCCCCATCGTCCGTCAATAGGCTCTTATTCGGTTGTTCTGCCTTTCCAGATAGACCAAGAAGATGGAGATACTGGCGAAGAGACTCAAGGAGAAGAGTTTGAGACACTGACTTCCAAGTTCAACTTTGTGGATCTCGCAGGTTCTGAGAGGTTGAAAAGAACTGGGGCGACAGGAGACAGAGCAAAGGAGGGAATTTCGATTAACCAGGGATTGGTGAGCAACTTATTTATATTTTCTATTCTTATGACAGCGTCAATTGGAGGTGTTGGGAACTTTTATGTTCCCCCCTTAGCGGCCTTGAAAATCCAATTTATGTGAAAAACTAACAGACTAACCTTTCCGATAGACAAACGTCTTTTGAACAACACCAGGAAAAAACAACAACAGTGCGTATCTTCAACACGATAGCAAACAGCTTCAGCAAACACGACTGACTACTAGATGCATAGTAGGAGGAACGACGAACTGCTCCAACTTGTGGTAACCAACACCTCACAACCAACAGGACAGCAAAGTAAACGTGGTTCACACAGTAAAATCAACAGCAACTCCAAAAGTAACTCAAATGGCAACAGCAATTCAATACATGGTCGACGATTTTCAATATTAGTCTTAGTCAATGAAAAGATACATGAAAGATTAACAATATATGTTCTTTGAAAATTAAGTTTGGTTTTTAAAACAGTTTTCTTGCTATGAATACATATTTTAAATGACAGAGCTTTCTCCCTAAAGATATTTTCTCAGATTACAGCCTCGGGCTAGGACATAACTAAATTTTTTATAACATCTTTCTAAGAAATTGGAGCATAATAAACCAGGAAATGATGAGCTGAGCATCTTAAGCAGTTTTGGTATGTGCAAGGGAAGTCAAGCTTGTTCATACAAGGTCGATATCTGGATGGATGGCCTTTGAGGTGTCGACTGAACAACTCATCCCACAGTCCTTCAGAGGGGAAGTTATTCAAGGGGTCTCCTACTGGAAATAGTGTATCTGGTATTTCGAATCTGGCAATTTAAACTTTTACTTACTTATCAGCAGTGAATCAAAATCTTTGGTCAATGTTGTCAGATAAGTATTTTCAATATTTTGGGCCATATTTATTTCATCCTTAGGTATGGAATATTTGAATTTTACGAACAATGAAAACTAAAACAGCCTGAGAGTCGGTGTCTGAAGGCTGTATATTGTTGACAGAGATCAACAGTTTTTGATGGTTTTTGGATTGTTTTATTTTTGTCTTTTTCTAGCTTTCTCTGGGTAATGTGATCAGTGCGCTTGGAGATAGTACAAAACGAGGCTGTCACGTTCCATATCGAGATTCAAAACTCACTCGGCTGCTGCAAGATTCTCTTGGTGGTAACAGGTAAAGTTGCCAATGGTTCATTTGAGTTTTTTGCTTATAAGTATTTGGATAGATTTTTGAAAATGTGATTTCTTTTATATAAGCTAGACCCAGTGAAAACTGTTTGTATAGTTTTGCATCACTAATATCGCAAGGGGTGCTAAAAAGATAATTTACGTTAGGACATTTCTTTTTTCCGCACGAGTTTCCATTTGATTTTGGTGACCATCCACTTTTCATCCAATATCCTTTTGACTCGTGTCCTTCCAATGACCATGACACATTCGTGCTGACTCTTGTGTACGATGAAACTGTCTTCGTCAGTGTGATGTTTGGGCTTTAATGATTATGTAAATCAATATATATATATATTAATTTCTCTCAGCAACGCATGAAATAGATTTGTGCTTTCATTTGCAGCACATTGATATGATGTAGACTTCTTGCTAGGACACACCTCTCACTTCGATTTGAAATATATTGTGGAAGGGTTGTATTAGCATTTCCCTTTCATTCAGGTCACTGTATGAAATTGTTGGATTTTGATTTTTTTTTGTATTTGTTTTTTAGTCGAACAGTGATGATCGCCTGTGTGAGTCCATCTGATCGAGATTTCATGGAGACGTTGAATACTCTGAAATATGCAAATAGGGCTAGGAACATCAAGAATAAGGTAGGGGGTCATGCATCTTATCAATAATGTTCAATTGGGGTACGCCAGTTAGTGTTGATATGGTTAAAATAGTTGAAACCAATATGGCCTTGAAAAGGCTGCCAAGGTGGTGTTCTGTCATTGTACGCTGCAAGGATCTAAGATGATCAATCTAGTTTTGACCAGTAAAACCAGTTGAAACTGGCTAGAACACAAAACACTATATATGCTAGTAGGGAGATACAATCATAGAGAATTTTTTATAAATCATCACAACGTCAACGATAAGAACGTCTCAAAACCATAACATCTAAATTCCACACTTGGGCTAGAATCAATAGAAACTTTTCCTTTACCTGTTACTAAAAGCATTTTATGAATGAATTTTCTACTTTAGTTTCAGTTTCGTATCATTGAAAATCACTTAAGATGTGAGCTACATGTAGAAGATTCAACAAGTTGCAGTAAATTATTAAACATACCGTGAAAGTCAAGTTAATTCTTTGTAGAGAATTACTAAGGAGGGGCTATCTCAATAGGTAAGCTTATCGAGGAGAGAGCCCCCCTCCCATCCTAGTATATCACCCGTATGTCTACTTGCAGGTTATGGTGAATCAAGACAAGGCCAGCAAACAGATTGCTGCATTGCGCAACGAAATACAAAGTCTGCAGATTGAATTGCTCGAATATAAACAGGTATGGTCATCCATATTTGTATTCTTTCACCTAATCCAATAATTTAGAAAATGAAGTTCAATTTAACAACAACTGTTGTTGTCCTTGCCTCTCTATCGTTGCATGAATAAAATTAAATCCTATTTTCTGGATAAAATAGTCAACAGACTAAACTCTACATTTCCACAAAGCTATTTCGTGAAGGCCAGCTCTTCAGGAGACGAACAGGAGATTTACTAGCTTTGCTAACATCTCCTGATGAGTGGGCAACAAAAAACAGGCTTGTAGAGATGCAGACTTAGATCGACTGTCATCTTTATGCGGAAATTCATCTGCAACATCATCCAGTGACATGCAGACCTAGTATCAACATTCGTTCGGGGGAAAGGAGGGAGACCTCAAACATCGTCTTACATTGTATTGCTCGTATCGCTCCATGATTGAGATAATGCCAGAATTGCCATTTTGTCTCAAGACCTTTTTGCGAGGATTCTAGGACAGTATTCATTCTCATTTATTTGTAGGGTAAACGAATAGCAGATGGGGAAGGTGGTGATCAGATGAGTGACGTGTATCACGAAAACACGATGCTGAACTCAGAAAACGAGAATCTTCGTCTTCGGATAAAAGCATTGCAGCAGACAATCGATAAACAGACGCAGCAGATTAGTGAATTTAAAGCATCTGCAGTGCTTGGCAAGGTTCAAGGTATGAAATAACGCATCTTTTCACTGCTTACCCGCATACCTAGCAGTGATCTATTGGTAGAATGCTCGCTACTGTGTCGGAAGGTTGTGGGCTCATCAAAACTTATAGAATTTTACTCGCTGTCTCTCTTCTTAGCTTAACTTCTTTGATATGGAAAGTGTATTTCTTTTGAGCTCTTTATTCTTTTCTTTCCTTCTTTTTTCCCCTTTTCTCAATATCTTCTCTCTGAAAATCAAAAATATTCCACTTTATTTTATATCCCTGTTAAGTAGAAAAACCAACTGACACATGTAGAAACGGTATTTGAAGGAATAAAGTCAAAAGCTGTTGCACAAATACAGTACGTACAAGAATGGTAGGAACTACTTGTTATGGCAAGTATTGGATATTTAGTAAGGGGGTCTGGTTCTCAACATTGGACAATGGGGAAAGCATACGCTAGTTGTTTCCTTCGTTTAATACAGTATGAACGTTTCATTTGTTGATTTGAAAACCTTCCTATTTTTTAAACATGTACTATTATGTTTCAGGTGAGACGGACATAGAAGCTTTAGTAGTTGGTTATGTTAAAGAAATTGAAGAGCTCAGGTTTGTTTTTACCCATCTGTTTTGTAAGATTACTTGAAGAGTCTTTAGGCGAAAACAAGCTCTTTCAGTCTACACAATGGACGATCCCTGGATTTAATGTAGACAGATTCAAAAATACTTAAGTGAAATGTAGATTTTGCTCTGCCAATTATCCGAAAACAACTCTCACTGTATTATACCAATCATTCGTTTTTTTTCGATTGGTTTATCTGCTGCGTGCTTAGTTAACTCCCTTTCTTTCAAGTAAGAAACATTTCTATCTCTAAACTTCTTGGCTAAACAATGGTACAGTGATAGGCAGTGCACTCTTCATTCTAAAAAATCACAAAAAGATGATTTTTAAAACAACTCCCCCTACAAACTATCTCTGAATTCTGATGAATTCCCTTGAATACAACTGAACATATAATTTCTGATTTGCTATGTTGTTTGTCCTTGTTGTTCAATTCTACAATACTCAGCACTGATTAATTCAACGTTTTTATTCTTCTTCAGTAACAAGCTGGTTCAGAGTGAGGCAATGTCCTCCGCAGCAGTAAAGCGTGCTCGAGCAATCAGCCGCACCGCAATGTCACCAGGTGCACCTGAAGACGAGACAGCATCGATCATCGAACTTGCAAAACTCGACCTTCGAAAAGAAAAGAAGAAAATGCGAAAAGAAAAGGTAAATTTAAGTTAACTTTGATTTACTAAATTGTAACATTAAACGCGATAAAAGGGGCTTTCTCAACAAGGCTTTTATGTTTTGGTAATCGTATTGAGGTTGATTTTCGTTTTGTTGTGATATGAATTGAATATCTTGTTTTAGAACAAGCAACGTACTCACTCGCCTTCAAAATTATCATTTTCTGAAAGTGAAACTCGCCCCGAAGACCAACATACAGAAGAGGTAAGGAATCTTTAATACATTCTGTCTTATCAAGGCTTTTTCACAATATTTGACACAACACAACATCTGACATGATAGTCACCACTTATCATGACAAGCCTTTGATATTTAGTAGGACAATGTTGTAAATACATCCCGTTTCATTAATACTGTTTCTGTCACAATATTTAACACGATAGTCACCTCTTATCCTGACAAGCCTTTGATATTTGGTAAGACAAAGTTGTAAATACATTTGATCTTATTAAGGCTGTTTCTGAAACAATATTTGACATGATAGTCACCACTTATCGTGACAAGCATTTGATATCTAGTAGGACAATGTTGTAAATACATTTGGTTTTATCAAGGCTGTTTCTGACATAATATTTGACATGTTAGTCACCACTTGTCATGATAAGTAGTGATTCTCATATCGAATGTTGTTTATGGAATCGTGTATTTATATTTCTATGAGATTTTCGTGAAATTCACCCCACTACATAATTCTTATTTGTATGTCGTACAGTGAGCTGCGAGCTTGGCTCAATGACCATCCCAAAACTAGCTGTATCATATGTTTTTTTCATTGGAAAACTTGATCATATCCTGTACTTTTTTGCAATAAATAGTCCTGCAAAGAGACTGGTTTATGTTTAGAGCTTTGTAAACCTCAAGTGCTAAGACTGTTATTCGTTTCATCATCACACTAAAAGTAACTCGACTCCTTTCCAGCCTTTTGTGTTTTATAGCACAATCACTAAAGGCTATTTAAGAGGATTTGAGCTCGATTCCTACCACCTGTTGTTAGGAAATTATTTTAAGGAAGAAGTTTTTTAATACCATCATCCTTAATCGATACAAATGTGCCCCCTTCCTATCCCGAATTCCTTTACGAATTAAGAACACTCAATACATTAAGGGATATCCAGGGACAAATTTGCATTAACTCGATATTGCATAATCAACAGGAAAAAGCGTATTATAATTCGAATGGTATAAAATAGCATTTTCTGATTTATATGAACTAGTATTTTCTGATTTAGGTTAAGAAAGAAAATGAAAACAAGGATCAGAAAGAATCAACCATAGACGTCATTGAGATAATTGATACTGACGAAGAACAAGAAGAAATTGATGACGATGAGGATGATGATGAAGATAGAACAATAGGAGAGGAAGATGACGAAGATGATGATGATGATGATGATGACAATATTTCTCTAGCAGAGTCTAGTATGCGTGAGTATCCTTTCTATTTGTCAATTCCTTAAAACTAGGAGTTACAGAGAGTAAATCCTCTTCTTACACTTTGTGACAGGTCTGAAAGGGGTTTCGAACCCAAGACCCTTTCAATTCATCAGCAGATTTTGCAAAGTTTTTATTAAAGAATTGGGGTTTTTAGAATCTATTTGGTGAAGTGTAAGATAGGTTTTAAACTTTATCATGTTGGCGTTGATAAGCTTATTATCTATGTAATTAAGATTTTTTCTTGTTTTCAATTTTGAAAAATGTTGAGTAATCCAGCCGCTCGGCAACAAATTTTGAGTGATGCAGCCACTCGGCAACAGTAGGATTCAACCAGGAAAGAAACACTTGGATACAACAGGGACGAACGAAGAAAAGAAACCTTAAGTATATAATTTTATTTTCCAATGATATTAATACCAATATTTCACTCCAACAGGGCTGTTTCAGGGATATTTTTTGTGGAACCCCGTCTCAAGTTTATCATCTTCTTATAGACAAATCATCAGTTTTGTCCAGCAAAGGTTTTGAGCTTTCTTTCACTTAATTTGAATCAATTTCACTTAATGATATAAACATTGATAGCCAGAGACCTAGATATTGGTTCCTGTTAATTTTTTTCTTCATGGCTAGAAACCTTTTTTTACAGGAACTGTCCTGAGGTAGCCTAGGGTAGGAACAGAGCTGCAAAATGTATGGGAACTAGTTTCCCAAAAATTATTTTGGGCTAACAGAAAATTTTAAATTGTTTTTCGGGGAAAAATTGAAATTTGCATACTTTTCAATTCATTGCTGCAAATACAAAATATTCTATGCCAAAATTTTATTCAGGGCAGTTTTCAGCAATCAGATTCAGTAGCATTGAATTGAGAAATTTTCCCTCGGCAGCATCCAAGCAGGGCCTATGTTAGCCATCCAAGCAGGGCCTAGTTGATTTTGCTTTTTTGCCAGACCGAATAAAATTTCACAAGGCCTCCTACTCTGCTATAACAACGTAACTTCAGAAAGAACAATATATTTTGCAGGTCTGGATGGTAAAAGGCTCTATATGTTATTAGTGTACATGTTCTGTTCAGGTGCTCATAGTATGGTGAATGGTTGAAGACTAAGTTTACGATGTTTAAAGTTGACGAAATTGTGAGGATATGAAATATTTCGCTATTTTTCAGAGGAGGAAGCCCTGCGTGAAGACATAGCTGATTTATCTACTGAAATCACAATCAAGCAGAAACTCGTCGAAGAACTGGAAAACAGCCAGAAAAGACTGACTTTAATAAAGCATCAATATGAAGAAAAGATGTCTTTACTCCAAACCAAAATCAAAGAAACTGAGGACGAAAGAGATAAGGTTAGCTAAGAGTTGCTTGTAATAGGTGAAGGATTCTATGTGCCTACAGACGTTGCAAATACATTCTATACCTGATACCATTCTTTAACCAGACGTTTGCAAGTTGTGCAGTGACTGTTCCAAACTTTAGGTGCCAAAGTTCTGACGCTCTTGGAGCCATACAGTTGCAGGTCCACATTAGCTGATTCGCATCAGTTTCGTGCTGCCATATTCCGAACCTGTGTTGAAAAATAAATCTTGCTTGCTTGAAAGTTAGTTGATTAAGTCTGTGGTGCTTTAGGCTATAGGAATTTCTTTGAAGTCAGGTTGAAGTTTTAGCTGATTCAAATGCAAAAAGATCCTCACCTTCTTAAAGGTTGGAAAATTATTGAAACCACATTGATAATGTCTTGAACCACGTTATGACCTTCACCTCCTTTTACTTAACAGGTATTGAAAAATATTGGATCAGTCGACTCGAAAGCTGCAGAGAAAGCGAAAGAAATTCGGTACAAATACGAGAAGAAACTGTCTCAGATGCAGAAGGAATTGACCAAATTGCAATCAGCGAAACGGGAGCACAATAGACTGGTCAAAACAAAGGTATACAGATTATTTCTTTGTGGCCTAGTAGCTGGGTGGATAGGTTCAAGCAACCCGGTTTAAGCTTCTTGGTTTAAACACGATTATAATCGGTTTAAACTGGATTTCTAGAATATGATCGAAAGGAGCAATGGCTAAATATGCCTGAAACCGACTGAGCATATGAATGGCTGCGAAGCTAGTGTTCTGCCACTGTATGCTGCGAGAAGCTAAGAATCTCAATGCATGAATGAATGTGACGTTAACATCTGATAAGAGTTCTTTGATAGAAACCTTGAAATTATAGCATATCTACATTACGTATGAAATTTCTATTCCTAAATTCTCTCGTATACCTTTGGACAATTTTTTACCGGTTTTAAGATACAAAAAACTATCTTTTAGCCTTGACCACTAGCTAAAACAGATTTTGACCAGTTACACTAATTCTCCACCCAACCTTGCTGATTATCTTTGGTCTACTATCTAAGATTCACTGCATTTGGCAGCTTTTATTGAATGGCAAAACTGCACCTGACTCAAGCAAACAGTTTTTTTACAAAGCTAGAATTGAATAGAATTAGCAGCTAATTAATGTTTTGTCAGGTATAACTGATGCAATTATAACAGCATTCTACGAACAACATTGAAATTGGAGAAATACATAATAGTTTTCAATCCACAGGAACAAAATGAACAGCAATTGAAATTAGTGAAAAGTGAACTTGGTGATCTGAAGAAAATCAAAGTGAAACTAATGCGTCAGATGAGAGATGAGATGTCGAAAGCAAAACAGAGGGAAGGCAAATTCTCAACACAACTCGAACAAATGATAAAAGAAAACAGAAAAAGAGATATTCAAATCAAAACACTGAAACAAGAACAAAAACAGAAAGATTTGGTATTAAAACGAAAACAAGAAGAGGTGAGATTGCAAATTTTAGAATCAATGGAAACATAGTGTGACACTGTCATGTAGCACCCTTGGTTAAACCTTATCCTGTTGGATAATTAGCAAATTCTTTCCTCCCTGTCTGTCCTATGTGGGTCTTTCCATACCAAATCTTTTCTCCCTGGGACTGTGCTCTCTGAGTCTTTCCTCCATGGGGGCTGCTCCCGGGTTTTCCTTCCTTGAGGCTGTTCTCCCTGGGTCCTCCCTCTCTGTGGATGCTCTCTCTGGGTTTTTCTCCCTTGAGGCTGTTCTCCCTGGGTCCTCCTTCTCTGGGGATGTTCTCACTTGGTTTTTCTTTCTTGAGGCTGTTCTCCCTGGGTCCTCTCTTTCTGGGGATGTTCTCTCTGGGTTTTTCTCCACGGGTCTTTCCTCCCTAGGTCTTTCCTCTTTGGAGCTATTCTCCCTTGTTCTTTCCCCCCTAGGTCTTTCCTCTCTTTGGCTCTACTCCATGCTTGGGGTTCTCCCCCTAGGACTTTCCTCCTTAGGTCTTTCTTCTCTTGGGCCCTCCTTCCTTGAGCTTTTTTCCTTTGCCTTTCTTCCCTTTCACCATCCTCCTTAGGGCATTCCTCTCTTGGGAATTCCTCCCTTGAGCTTTCCTACCTTTGTCCTCCCCCTTCCTTGGTCTCTCCTCCCTAGGTCTTTCTCCCTTATGGCTTTGGTTCTCCTCTCTTGGGCTCTCCTCCCTAGGTCTTTCTTCTCTCTCTTCTCCCTCTGGGGTTCTCCTTCTTTGCTCTTTCTTCCCTGGGGCATTACTCCCTAGGATTCTTGGAGGATGATCGGATTGTTGTAATTACTTTCATTTTGTACGCATGCTTGATCAGTTTATGCTTATCCAAGATGACGACTTTAAGATTACAGCCTGATTAAACCACGGAAGTTATCTGATTAAACCGACTTTGTCTAAAATTGTGGGTTTTTATCACCACCACTGATTCAATTCCGTTGTTATCATCAAACGAAAAACCTCAAAAATATTTAGGTTTTCAATTGTAGTGGCAAACCAAGGCAAGACACGAAATTAGAATCGTGATTCGAAGTTTACATTTTAGAAATGCCTTGGTTTGCTCATATCAGATAGAAAAGGAAGGCGATTGTGTTTGAAAATAGAGCGAGATTTTGACTTTGCGTGTGGTGAATTGCATGCGATTATTGGTGGTTTTAGTCGCTATTGGATCCAAATCATGCTATGCGACTTTAAAGTTATTAGGAATATTTATGATGGCCTTTAAAGAATATTGACTCTTATATATGGACTCTAGTATAACTTGTACTACTTCACAGCCTGCGTAAATTCAACAATTCTTGCGGTCAACTTGGCGATAAAGATCTATGATATGAACTTTAGTTTGGGATTGAGTTCCAAAAAAAAGCTTTTCGTCGATTTGTTTTGACTCAAATAATTTTATCTTTCCACATGGAACAGCTTTGGTTGTATTTTGGTTGTATATTGGATGAAGCTCATATCTTTATTGTTTTATAAACACATGTACAATATGGACTGAAGTTCTAGATTAAGTTCCAGATTGGCTTTGCGTCGATTTGTTTGATTTACAGAGCTTTTGTTGGCGTTAAAAAACTTGCTGTGGCATTGACACCAATTAGATTCGATCAACTGTTTTATAAGCTCATACGATTTGCACTGAAGTTCTAGATTCAGTTCCAGATTTTCTTTGCACCGATTCAGTTAACTATTTCACAGATTTCATAGGCCTAAGTTTTGGCTGAAACTTCCAGCTAGCTACGAAAATTCACAAATTTTCACCCCATATTGAAGGATGGCTTGTTTATGTTTACAGCTGAACTCAATACGAAAACAAATCAAGCCGGTGTCAGGAAATGTTGGGTTGAGGAAGAAGCAAGAAGAAGAAAGTTCCCGGCAGAGACAGCAGCACTCGAGCCATAATGGACCTAGTTCTCACGATGATGTCCGTAGAAGGGGTGCCTCTGCTCTGAGGAGCCCCCAGAGAGACCCGAACCAGAAGCCGCCAGTCTCGTCACATAAATCCCCTGCCGTTACTAGGAATGCCAAGAAGAAATGGGAGATGCTGGAGAGAAAGGTTTGTAGATTGGATCTCAATCTCAATCTATATCTTATATTATGCTAAGAGTTTACTGATGAAGATTTTATCGAAACGTTTAAAAGCATGATTTATTTTTGAATTAATCTATTAGAATTTTACACTCTTTTTTCTTTATAAGAATAATTAAATTTTCCTGAGCCTCAACTTTCCCATTGTTTATTCTTAAATTTCCTTTGTTCTTTGGCGATTCTGAGCCTCAATATTCTTATAAAATTTATTCTTATAAGGAAAAAATATAATAAAGTATAAACAATAAAAATAGTATAAACGTAGGTAATCGGGGTCTCGTATTATTATATCTTATATTATACTAATTGATAGATCTTCTGATGAATGAGCAATCACGAAACAGGCTTGTCGTGATGAATGAGTTGTTTCTTCTTTCTTTTTTTACCGATTAGTATATTTACGCTCTACAATTACGTATTGAGCACTATTTTCTGAAATCGAAGCACAGACTTTACCTCTTATATTATCTATTGTGATGGAAAGATTCTTGCAGATGAAGAGTTTAGTCTCTTGACTCTTTCCTTTGCAACACATAATACGCTCTACATTAGAAACGGGTCAGGGGGTAAAATGGGTCATTCTATATAAAACGTTGCAGAACACAGCTCCACGAAGAAAGAATATCATACCTCCATTAGACTGCTGAATAACAAACAACGTTGGGTAACTTTATTTTGCTTCCCCAGCGTAGCCTGCTGTAGTTCTGAAGCATTTCATAGAGAAAGACCCATTTTATCCTCTGACCCATTTTGCCCCGAATTACTCTATGTATCGAGCACTATCTTATGGAGAACCAAGATACAGACTTCGCTATCTTATATAGTCTATCATCTTTATCTATTATCTGTAGACAAATTCGTTATAAAGAAGCAAAGAAGCAAAGAAGCAAACCTTTGATACAGCGCACTTAGGCCTTTAGGGTTTATACCCTCCTTATTGTGTGACTCTCTGAGTATGGTTGTATATCTATGAGGAGGACATAAGGTCTGAAAGTTCCTTGAAATGTTTAAGGCTCCTAAACCTAAAACTGTTTTTCTATAAAAACCTATTCATATAGGCCTGTTCCTCACTAACGGCCCTATGCAAAGAGTGTGTCTCTCCACTTAAAAATTTTGTTTCATCTTAATTTATTTATTTCTTAATATTTTGCCCTGTTACAGATGAATGATCTGATGCTCAAGATGAAGACTGTTGCCAACATGGAAAACGATATGGAGAGATGGTTACAGGACCGAGATCGCATCAGTAAGCAACTTGAAGGCTGCCAGAAGAAAAAGGAAGAAGCAATCAGAATGAAAAGGGTAACTTTTCTAACTATTTGAATTTTTACATAGAATTAGTAAACTATTGCAGCACGCTTATGGGCCTATCCAACTTCTGCTCTCATAAAAGTGTGACTTAAAATACAAAATGAATTTAATTTCAAATTCTTTTACTCTAGGCTTTTTAGCACTTCCTTAAACTTTAGATCTGATTAGATTGGACATTCGAAGGCGGATATCTGCTTTATGTACGCCAGGAAGCAGACAGAAGGAAAAAGCCTCTTATTTATTTACACTTATAAATTTGAAACCACAATTTCTTTTGAAGGCTGTTTCAAGATATCATGTGATATTAGTTGCTGTGTTTCTAATATCTCATCCTTTCCTTTCTGTGCCGTCTTGTCTAAGCTCCTATAAATGCTGATTTAGGACTGACTAGGACCGGGGCTAAAGAGCTGTTGGATGTGTATCAGATTAATGTTAGCCCACTATTTAGAATATAGAGGCCATATAGGCCATAAACATACTTTGCCGACTTCATCAAACGACCCTATTCCCACTAAATTAAAACTAAAAACAAGGCACTTAAACAAAATGGCTTCAGCCTACATAAACGATATGTTGAGGTTACAAACTAATGGTAGATACAGGCTGAGGTCAGAAAAATCTCTGGCATTAATAAAGACTCTGAAACTTTTACATTGGAAAATTTTGGCATCTCGTGGGGACAGAGAATTTTGTATTGCAGCCCCTAGGCTCTCGAACAAACTGCCTATGGTCTCCTTTCCTCTTTCTCATCTATATCGCTCTGTTCTTCGGTTCATTCAGCACTGTGATGAAGATATAGACAACGCAATGCGATAATGTCATGTATATCAACTTACCATTTATTTATAGGATGAAAGCCTGATAAATGAATTTACTGAACAACACGAAGCTCTTACTGCTCAAATGGATTACATTCAAGAAAACATCACTGAAAGTCAAAGCACCATTATGGAAATGGAGGTGAGTTGTTTGAATTAATGCATACCCGTAACCTACATATTATGAATAAATCGAGTTTAATTGGATCGCAAAGTCAAGAAATGACGAGTATTTGTGAAATTTGTAATTCTATACCCTTTGTCACATAAAAGCTGAGTTATCTATCTATCTTTTTGTGGAAGTTTCCAGTTTGAAACGTTTTGCAGGATAGTCAAATATGAGATGAAGGCGTCCCCTAAAATGAGCTTGCCTCCGAAGTTGTAAAATTTTAATCTAGTCTTATTGAACATGTCATTTCCCTGCTTTTTATTTATTTATAGAAGAATATTTTAGTATCTTTTAATAGACCGACATTCAACCACTTACAATGATTATATTATAACGGAAAATATTCATACTTCTACATATGTATCAAGAAACTTTAGGTTCTTATATGGAGGGAAGCCTTCTGCTATTGACAATACTTAGATATAACCATCTGATGAATCATTGAAAACGATATTTTTGCCAGTTATTTACTGGTTTGCCTAGCCAACTCTATTCTGTATTTAGATAGAGAATTATGGACAAGATGAAATCCTAATACATATATTTTCAGGATATCGGAGAAATGATAAACTCGAGTGAAATCATGAGAGGCTGCTCGTTATCTGAAGCGAAATACATGTTGGAACACTTTTATGGCAAGTCAGTTGAATTGGTGAGTTAGAGAAGAAAATTCTGTTATTTGTAGGCCTATTTTTGATTCAATTGTTACTTAGAAGTAGCTTTTGTAGTAAAAGGACTGGCTGACCATGGTGTCTTTTCTGGCCACAAAAATCACAGTTGATCTCGTATTTCTTTGAAAACCTATATTGATAAAAAGCCTTTAATCGAAATTCGAATACTGTCACTCCCTTGATACAGTCGACCAAGGTCCGAGGATCCAAGGTTGTTTATAGGTGGCCGCTTTTCAGAGGTTAAGCTGCTATGCAGGTGGGCATTTAGAGCTTGGAGCTAGCAGCCATTACTTGGAGTTGGCCACTAATCATAGGCTAATTGGCTATAAAGGAAGGTATTTAGCTCTTGAGGCTAAAGGCCATTATTTAGAGTTAGCTTCTATTAAGAGGTTAATTTGCTATTCAGGTAAGCATTTAGAACTTGAAGCTAGTGACCGTTATTAGAGGCTTGACTGCTATTGAAAGTGTGATTTAATTTTTGATTTCAGGGTCAAGAGCTAGCAAATAAGGACGCAGCATACAAAGAACTGGAATTGAGGCTGGAGGCAATGGAACAACACTGTGAAGTGCAACAACAACTTCTACAGCACGTGTTTGTGGAAAAGCACTTCGGGGAAGCAGGAGGTGATGACGAATATAGAGCGAATGGGGGAGAAGATGTTATGGGGGAGAATGGGTGAGTGGTTTATAGTTATTAGATTTGAATGGTTAGGAAGCCTTTTCGTTACTATACTTGAGTTTGGATTGAGGAAATAAATTCGATATTGAGTAAATACATATAGATAAACAAACCATTTTTCTCATTGCCTGATAATTAAAGACGGATCTCTCCAAAAATTTGCCCCTACTAAAATATATCGAAGGCTTGTTATGATAAGTGGTGACTATCATGTCCAATATCATAATAGTCACCACTTATAGTCGTAATGGTGCACAAAGTTTGTTTGAATTTATTAGAAATGTTTCTATGATGAACTGAAATGTTGTATTTTAGATTATACATTTGAATTACTTAATATTTAAGTCAAGAAGAGCGTTCCTATCCTGGCCATAGTGCTTGATATACGCTAGGCATAGAGCAATTACATAGAAGAAGACACTCAAAAACAGACATGTTTTTCTGTTACTTCGAGTCTCTTGCTTCTTAACTCATCAGACAGACTATACAAATGTGTTCATTTTTTTTAGTACCACTTCCCCTATGAAATATCCTAATATGAGTAGTTTCAAAGTTGAACATAAGTTGTCTGATGATCGCATGGATGCGTGAAACTCTGAGTTACAACAATGTTTCTTTTTTGACTCTACCTCTGTGTAATTTCAAACTTGAATATATCAAACAAGTAGTTGAAAAGAAACATGTGGGCTCAGTAGGAGAAGCATGTCTATTTAGGCGAGACAATGAGAAGGCAAAAGACACTGTGCACAGTGCACTGATACAAGTGAAAAAAGACAAACAACAAAAAAAGGCTTGCAAACTTTTTCCTTCTATAAACTATGTTTTATCTGGATTCTAATGATTTATCTTAACATGGCCATCTTTTCTCTGTTTCATGTATTTAATTTATTTCAACAATGCTTATTATCATATTATACTAGAATTAAGTACCTGGTCTTTGGTACCGAAATATCAACTCGATTATTCATTATAGATTATTGACTCCTATTTCTATTTTACTTTATAGATTAGAAGTTCATCCAAATTATCGAAGGATTTCCAGCAAGGTAGGTTTCATATAAGTAATTTAGTTTATGTTTAACTTTCTGGCCTGTGAAAGGCTCCAACAGGCTTTACATGACTCTAGAAAAGCGTTTACTTCATTTGCGAGAAATCCAGCTGTCCTTGCTAATACCAGCCTTATTTCTTAGGCAAGGCGAAGAACAGGGTGTCCTGAAGACTTCCTAAAGCCGGCTATAAAACTGCGATTCAGCATTAATGGAGAGCTCCCTACGAAGGAGCAAAGCAAAGAGGCGAAAAAGAGTATAGATAACCCCCGCAAGGGCTCTGACACACCGGAGGTTAACCAAGCTCTGATGCAAAAATTCATGGAAATCGACAAGGCCTTAAAAAAGAAAGACAAAGAGAGGAAAGACTCAGATGCAAAACTCATGCCACCACCGTCTATGTCACGTGGTTTGACTAGCTCGTCCCAGTCCACCAATGTGGAACCTCGATCTCGTTCATTGTTACAAACAGCCTCGAAAACCTTGAATAACAATATCGAAAAGACGAAACGTTCTGCCTCGTTTGGTAGCACTGGCTCGCTCAATGAGGCCAGTGCTTCAGGTAATGAAACATTGCCAGCCTCGTTCCAGAGAGGGAACAGGGTGTCCAAATCAGCGAGGACGTATATTTCCAAGGGAAGCAGTGCAGCGTCCAAGTCTCAGCAACCATCGTCGGCTAATAGTTCACCGAAACAGCTACGAAAGGCACTCTCTGAAGATGATAAAATGATTAATCCAAATCCCCTGTAAGTTTAGTAGGTTATTTACATTCTACTAGTGTGTTAATCGTCACACCAATTCTAGTTAATTTTTAATAGGTAATAATTAAGTAGCTGAAATTATATCTAATATATAAAGGTGATGTCTACCTAAGAATTAATCTTGCTTAAGCTGCCAAAAAGTAACAACTCAACTACAAGATATCTATAAACTTAAGTTCTTTTTGAAAATGAATATTCACCCTAATCTTGTCCAATGCAGTTCGTGTACATAAATGGCATGAAATCTTTGAAAATGGCTGAATTAGTGGGCTCTGCCCGGACAACTTTCTTAAGTTTAACCAAACGACAAATAGTAAATGTCAGAGTTGCAAAAATACCCTTTGTGACAACAAAACAGGGTGTTAGCCCCTGTAAGCCCCTGTCAATTTCCTCTTTTTGTCAGACCGAATGAAATTTCACTCGGCCCCCTTCTATGCCATAACAACGTTGCTCCAAGGGACACCTATGCTAAACTTATTGCTTTTACTTTGCTGAAAATTTTTCATCCGTTCCTTGGTTCCAAGAAGGAAAGATATATTTTGCAGCTCTAGTTAATATTAAACAAAATAAATCAGTTGAAACTTAGTCCCTACTTTTACTATTTCCCTGTAGAGATTGAGTGGCTTCTTGTTATTGTAGATCTTCTAACTCGAACAGCCGAAGCATTGCTCGAGGAGAGGCCTTTCAAAACCACGATTTACCTAAAAACCAACCAAGGTAAACCCCAGTAAAATGCTAAACACTAACTAACAAAACTAACTAAATGTTAAATGCTTTAATTGAAAAGTTAACTGAAATAGTCTTCTTCAGTGGCCTACTGGTTAGCGGGCCTACCACTAACTATAACATTAAGAAATACCGTAAATTACCTCTTTTGCCCCCTCTTAATTGCCGCCACTCCTCTCTCAAAAATCTAATAACGCAAGACTTAGTAAGAACAGGGAGTTTTGAATTTTACCAGATTTAATAGTCCTTATGATATAGAGAACACAAATATAAATAGAAATAACATAAATGAGAATAGGGCCTAGTAGGGCCGAATCTTGAAGATCTTGTGTGTACTGATAATATTTATAGTGCGTGAAAGGAATAACGATCAATATGATCTAATCCCTGTCTTTTATTATGAAACAAAAATAACAACATACATAGATTGGAGCTATATACAGATCTGTACACCTCCTGATGAGTGGGTAACCACGAAACAGACTTGTTGTGATGGAGAGTTTTGTCCTTTGAGTCTTTTTCTTCTTGGAGCAAATATAAACATAGATATACTGCTGATAACGTCTTTTAACGAAAGTTGTACCACCCCTTCTCTAATAACTCCCCTTCCCTTAAAAGATCCGGGTTTCGATAAGCCCCCCGAAGGGCTTGATAAAGAATTCGCAGTATACATATAAGATAAGCAATTTAAAGGTAACTGGGAAGTCACATAAGCCAGGAGTGTCCTAATTTTTAATTATCAACACAACAAATAGTAAAAACAAGTTTCTAAAGCATTTTAAAGGTAAAAACAAATTAAGAGGAAACTAAGAACATTTCAGCCTGAAAAAGGAAAAAAGCTTTGAAACTTTCTCACAGGCTCAAAAAACAGTTTTTTTATATCAAAGTTAAATGATGATAAACATATAAAACAAGATTATGTCCACAGCAGAAATAGACATTGAATCATCTAGCTCTGGCTATGAACGGCACAAAAAACAGTCTTAGATTCTTGAAGAAAAAAGGAGCATAACTTTACCCTTAAAACTCTGTTAACCCTACTAACCCAACTTCGGTACAATTATTTAAATTTTAACAGTGCAAACATTTATTTTCTTTCCTAACCCAGGCTGGACGTAGATTCGGCTGACGTATTTACTCGCCTTACTAGTAATTTACCGCAGGAAGCCGATCCCGACTTGTAAGTACATCAACATAATCCTTTAAATGTTTTTGTTATTTTCGACTAAATTAAACCATGATTTTCGTTTTACATCTTATTCTTACTCATTCAGGTATTGTTTGATTCAATACAAAGCAAAAGGTACTGCGAATTCCTTTTCGACGATACCATAGGATTAGGTACAAAAATACATGATGCAGACAATTGTTTTTCTACCAACTTGTATTACTGCAAATTTGCTTTCTAGAGCAAATTATTCAGGAATATAGTATTCTAAGATCGTTCAATAACAAATCAATGCATCAAGGGATGGTCAGGGGGTAGAATTACATTACTTCAAGATGATAGAATTAGTTGGAAAGTTCATTCTATCTGTCATTTTGGAAGGATTAAATCCCCCTCCTTTGTGGCAGACAGACATTTCACTCACTCATGGATATCCTCCATGATATTTTGTTCCTTTCTATAGTGCTCTTGAGTAATTTTAAGGTTACTCTACAATCAATGCAAAATTAGAAAAACGTGTGCAATTACAACGCCTTGAAGAATTTTGCACAATATCTTACCACAAAAAAACCACGCTTTGTTGTTTTTCATTAATCAAGCAACGCTACCCCACATATGTAATAGCTATTATTAACGAAGTCTACATTTAATTTATATTTATTATATATCATAATATTATATTTATATATGTATATTAGATATCATATATTTAAGTATACATTAAAGGGGTATAAACTTTAACATGCACTTTAAAGTGATAAATGCTTACCAAAATTTACAAACTACATTTAAGTATTCAAATACTTTTAATTACTGACACCTAGATGTTTTTTAATCAATTCTTTAGCATTAGATCCTATCTTATGTAGTTGTACAAGCCTAGTTTCTATTTTACATAGTCATACGATATTTTAGAATAGAAAAGTGGGTACAGTTAAGAGTGAAGGTATCTCGTAAAATAAAACCAAGCAAACTATGTATTGTTTAGTTATACTAGTTTAGTTTTTATTTTACATAGTCATACGATATTTTAGAATTGAAAAGGGGTGGAAAATTAGGGTGACAGTATTTCTGAAAATCAAATGATACAAATTATGAATTGCTTGTGAATTGTTGTATTTTTTGATACCCCTGCTTCTCTAGTGGACAATTTTCGATGATTTTTCAACAAGTTTTGAAATTTTCTAGGGGACAGATGCTGCCTGTGAAAGCCCCCGTCGGAAGACCTGAAAACCTGATGTGTACTCACACTGCGACCGGTCACAATAATGCTGTACTCTCATTGGCTGTCACGGAAGATCTTCTTATCACTGGATCTAAAGGTAACAACGCGTATAAGGATCATTCTATCACCCTCCCAGGGGCCTAATCGTAATATTGTAAAAACCTTCCTATAAAAGATTCCTATATTCTAGGAGTTAGCCTAAACAGGTTCTTAAATGAATTCTAGATAACAGCAGTGATAATTATGGTTAATATTTGTTTGTAGGTCTTACGACACTCCTTAAATACCTCGATAATTGTTGATATAAATTAACAACCTTTAAACCTAAAATTTTTCATTTTTGCCCTTAAAATACGGTCAAAATTGTCAAAATGTTAAGCCAAGAGGTTCTTGATTTCTAGGTCCTTAGTTGTGGGTTTTTACTGTATTACGAAACTTGGAGTATGTCAAGGAAAATATTTTCATGGAAATAAATTTGAAAGTTAGATAAACACAAACTACCCCAAGATGGTAATGTTAGTTGAGATGGGACAACCTCGAACTCGTCTATGGTGGTATATTCAATTCGTTCAACTATGAGGTGATTTTTAGCCTCTAGTTTTGCCCTTGGCCATCAGCTATGTTGAGTAATAATTTTCTATCGCTTTACCTTTATTTTTCATGTTTCAATTTCTCTTCTTTCAGACCGAACTGCGAAAATATGGGACTTGAATCGTGGTGATGAAATTCTGTCTCTTGCTGGACACAAAAGAGATGTGACGGTTGTTAGATACTCACCAGTCACGAAGTTGGTTTTCACCGTCAATCAATCCACTATCAAGGTATATTGCAATTACAAATTATGATTTATTTGTTAAAATGAATTTTTGATGGGGGTGGCCTGGTGGCTAGGTCACTTAAACCAACCCTTATTGATAGGGTCGTAGTAAGAGCCTATCTTCAGACCTGTCACACAGAGTATGAGGAGATATTTTACCAGCACTGCAATTCCTGGTGAAAATGCCAAATAAAACGCAGGGGGATGTCATAGGGAGATATGATTTGAGAAGAAGACGAAAGTTGCACTGCTTCGATTTATAGTAAATCCATTCAATGGGCACATTGTACTTTTCATACTGTAAAGTCTCTATTGAACCTTACAGGCTGCTTATTTAAATCCAGCACTTTTAGGGAGGGAGGGGCTTTATAGGCATAGTCCATAAAGAAAATGGCAGATAAATGTTGATGCTTGGAATCTTTTGTTGATCTTTTATTCATTTTACTTTTGCCAGATCTGGGATATTCGGCAGAATACTGGAACTTGCGTTAAAACACTAAGGTAATAATTGTTAATATTTAGTTAACGTAATGGTGGTTGTTTTCTATAAGATTCCCCTCTCAATAAGTGAGATATCACTTGACTGGGACGAAATATATTCCATTTAAACTGAGGATGTAAAATACAAAATTTTGCATCGGAAGGTGGAATCTCACCTCTCAGGTCGAGGGCTGGAAGATGAATCATTTTGTCCATTTAAACAGGCCCAAACTTGAATTTTTTCTGTTTTTAGCGGAAACTTCTTTCAGCTGGGTGACTCATCGATCATGGACCTCGGTTTGAATTCGAGTGGAAATATTCTTTACTCAGCTCTTGGAAATACCGTCAAGATGGTCGACCTTAAAACGTACGTAACATTTCACTTTGTGCCATTTCAGGTTTCTTTTATCATACGTGATTCATAACGTGAGGATTCGATTGACTCCTACCTCTTGAATAATCTCCCTTCCCTTCCCTATGTAAGCTCCCTTTTCAGTATGAATTTTTGTATAAGACCCATCTCTTTTTTTGTGACCTAACTGCAAGGCTGTTGCTCTTAACTTAAGATCCTATTTCCCTGGTTGAATGATTATTCATAGGTTTTAGCCTTATTCTCAGGTTTAAGCCTGTGCATTTACAAGTTGTGCAATAGTGCATTTTTTATTCCAACTATGACTAATTCCCATAACTCTTATCGACTTATTCTGAAATCAAATTTGAGAACAAGCCTTCAAGGATATAGCCAGATTGTCTCCTCTTTTAATAGCTCTTACTGGCAAGTGAATGGTCAAAATAACCAGTACCCATCTTTCAGATGAACTGCCTATGATACTGTGGACCCTGCGTTGGCAACAATCTCCTATTTATTCGAAATAAGTTTTTTTATTCATATAAAATTAACAATACAATCCATAGCACTAAATTAAACGATTTCAGATATGGGACAGTTGGAAAGCTATCTGGACACACGGGAGCAGTCACTTGTCTTCTTGTCACACAAGGAGATCGGAGAGGAGATATCTGCGTCACTGGGTCTAAGGATCATTATATAAAGGTAATATAACCTGAAATAGTGGCTTTTATTCATGGGTTTTCACAAATTTTAAGCTTATAACTTCTCATCAAGTATATCTTAAAGGCTGAAAGTTTTTACTCTAGGTCATGGGTCATCATTTTCTATTCTCACAAATTATCTTGATTTCACTTTATTTGAATGAAGTTATCTTCACATGGAAATGGTCTTCGAAATTAATCAAACGCACCATCATTGTCGCAAAAACTTGTAGCCTTTATTTCTATTTGTTTGAGTTTGTTTTTGTTGTTTGTAGGTTTTTGAAGTGCTGCCGGACGTCACTGGAAGCCAGGTGGGTGATTTTGTTTATATCTAGACTGAACCGTAAAATCGTTTGCCCAATTTACGAGTTTAGTTGCTGCACAGCCAGATTGGTGATAACTGGGAGGGTACATTTTGGTATCTGAATCGCATACTCCAACTTTGCTTGTTGTTCTTAAAACCTTTCAAATTATTGTATCAAGCTTTCTAAATTTATCCTTATATCTCGTGAAACTATAAAATCATATAACAAGAATGCTATTTCAGGAAGTGAAAACCAAGAAAAGCAAAAATGGAACCGATAAATATTTAAATTCATTGGTAAGGATGATAAATTAAAATGATATAAACATATTACTTAAACCAAGTACCTTATTAACTTACGATGATAATAATATGATAATACTTAAATCAGGATATAATCATGTTGTTTCAGACCCTTGTGCTGTCATTAATGGTATGAGCTGTTGCTTACCGTAGTAACTGGATTCTACACGTTCAGCACGAATTCTTCATTAAGTCTCTTTCTTGAATAACCCCACCGTTTATTCTACTTTGATCAGAGAGTCTACATCTAATAGCAATATTTGTAATTAAGATGTATAAGTTGGGAATATAGTAACGCGGCAGGTTTAGAAGGACATAATTGAATGTGTTGAGGTAGATTACTTTACCCATTAGTCTCCCATTTCCCCCTCTTTAATCAGCCCCCTTCTCTAATAAGCCCTCCTTGCGTTAGATAAGCCCCCTCACATTGTATTTAGACTTTCTGAACAAATTGAAATAAAGGGGGAATACAAGAAGGGGGTCTATTCTAGAACTCTTGCTGGATTAAGTAAGAAAGTAAGTTAATGTTTGAAATGCTAAATACCCTCTTCTTAGCATCAGCTTTCGAATAAGCCATCCAGAGGCTGAATCTAGTCATTTTGTTAAAATGGTCTTGCTCTAAAATTAGGTAAATTACCATCATTAATCTTGAACCTAATGCAGATTTAAAATTTCCTTTTACCGTACTGTTTGTTATAAAATGTACATCATAACGGACACTTTAAATGGCAATAAGTGCCTAATAAAGAATAATAAAGATGATGATAATTCTGATGACGATTTGCTGATGATGATGATGATGATGATGATTATGATGTTTTTCAGATGCCACGTCATAATCTAGAGCCTCCCCATTACGATGGAGTCCAGTCCCTTGCTATACAAGACACGACGTTGTTTAGTGGATCACGTGATAACAGTATCAAGAAATGGAATCTCAACAATCACCAACTTAAACACGTAAGTTAATCAAAACATGATTATGGTGATGATTTAAACACTGATCTCAAAATAAAGACTGGATCGAGCATCTGTTGTTCTGGATTGAAGTAATTGGCGGCCATATTAGAAGGTCCAATTCAACACATTGAAATTCCACTGAAGCGTGCTTTTTTCCTTGATGATTGTTGGAATTTTATGAATGATTAGAATGAAATATCGTGCAGCTATTGTTAACAAAGAATCAAGGCAAGGTAATTTAATTCAATTTACTTAAATCTTTCGAAGCCAGAGTGGGAGGCCAAATCCAAGCTCAATCGGCTTTTAAGATTTAGCTCTTGAAGCAACAGAATGCTCGACCCAGTCTTAAGTTTATTATCAGTGGACTTAACAATGGTTTGATTATTTGTGATGAAAATGACATGAGCAGGATCCAAACAGTCTTTGATCGGTACAGAACTTCAAAATAGCCAGACAAATCATTCGCGTCCTTACTGATTGGCCTATTTCGATCCACATCAGGGTATATAAATTAGTTAGGTTTTTGTTCCATTCTCTTTCTGGCGTATCACTCTGTTGAGTGTCAGACGAAAAGTTTAAGTAATCCATGTTTGTGCTATACTTCCGAATTTTCTGGCTATTTAGGATTCAAACACTCAAACCTTGTATTTACGCGTCATTACTCTACCACCATTGCTTTTCCAAATCCTGCTTCTTCTCAAAAATGAATTTTTTTCATTTTTCATTATTCCTTAGCATGTAACAACAGCACACAAGGACTGGGTTTGCTCTCTCAATATAATTCCAAACTACAATGTGTTGGTCAGCGGATGTCGCAGTGGAGTGTTGAAATTATGGCATTCCGAATCCTGTTCTCAGCTAGGTATTCAATTTTCATTTTCAGATTCATAATCTATTTTCTTCTTGAATCTCTGCAATTTGGTTATTAACTGCACAGTGCTTGCAGTTTCCCTAATACAGTACTGAATAACCTCAAAAAACTGATGTTATACCCCACAGTACTGATGGTATCCCCCAGCACTGAATATCCTCCACAGTACTGATGGTGTTCCTCGACGTACTGGACATCCTCCACAGTACTGATGGTATCCCTAAAAAAATCATGATATCCCTAACAGTACTGAACATCGTCAACAGTACTAAAACCCTCCACAGTACTGAATGTACAATTCCTCAACAGTGCTGATAATATCCCCCATAGAACTGTTGGTATCCACCACAGTACTGATAGTATCTTCCACAGTACTTGATATCCTCCACTTCATTAAAAACCATCCACTCTCCGAAGTGCTGAACATCCTACACATTGCTGATGATATCCCCTAGCAGTACTGAACATCTACAATGTACTGATGGTGTCCTCCAGAGTACTTTTATTTTCTTCACTAAGCACAGTAGTTATTCACACTAATACGGCTGGACTAAACTACATAAAACGAATATGAAATAAGAAGAGAGACTTGGAGGATTCTGTAAATTGCAGCAGTTTCTCGAGATTAGTGAATTCTGCAATAAATTTAAGGATAATGTTTTTTCCTTGATCCTTAATCACATGAAAATAATGATTAGAGTAAATCGTCATTAGAGAGTTGTTTTGTGTTTGGATAAGCTTCAAAAAATCATTCAAAAAGTATTCCTTGTTTCAGCATAATGTGCAATTTAAGTTGAACATGTTTGTCTTCCTCGATAAATTTCACATTACATTTGACGGTACCGTACGTCAACAGTACTGAACATCCTCCACAGTACTGATTGTATCCCCCACAGAACTGAACACTCTCCAATGTTTTGATGGTATTCCTCCACAGTACTGAACGTCAACATTACTGAACACCCACCAAAGTTTTGTACAGACGTTCTCAAGGGTGAAGATGCATGTTTCTTTAAACTAATTTAATTTTTTAGGCGAGATCAATGCGCATTCAAGATCTATAAACGCAATTGCTACAAATTCATCTTTATTATTTACGGCCTCCAGGTAAATTCATTCATTCTTCTTCTAAATTCATTCATTATATATGAAATAGATGGTAATTATAGTAGGTCTGAATTAGCTGATATGTTATTACGTTACCAGCTTTATAGTAAATTATGAAGAAAAATATTGATAAGAAATCACAATTATGATTATTTCCAAATGAATAATCTATTTTTTATTCGTACTGAACATCCTCCAATCCACTGATGGTATCCCTCACCTTACTGACTGGATGGTAACCCTCCATTTACTCGTAAATATGCTGATTGTGTCACTTTCTGAATGTCTTTCTACAAGGATTTTAAGTATAGCATGTGTTTATTATCTCTATAGCATTGCTTAGTCTACAACTGTATCATAGTCCTCGATGTAGGATAGTACAAAGTGATATAGATTAGAAACAAGAAAGGAGTCTGGCTCCGTTTCTTTATATTTAACATAACCAATCCTCTTTATAGTATTGCATGGTCTGTGCCTGCATTATAGTGCTCGATGTACGCAAGAACAGAGTGATATAGAAGAGAAACAAGAAAGGAGACTGGCTCTCTGTAACTTAAAGTCTCATGCTTTCGCAATCATCAGACAGATGATAATCTTGGTCTATATATAAATAAATATAGTGAGTTAAGGCCATTTATGAAAAATCTAAGTGAATATGTAAATATAGATTACTGTCTATAGATCCCTCTGTACTTCTGTACATCGAGCACTGTGATGCAGATATAAACAAAATAATATTATCGAGATGATAAGTTGTGTTATATATAAAAACAGATAGTTAATCTCCTTTCTTGTTTCTAATCAAATATGGTAATTGTATTTTTAGTGACCGCCTGGTGCGAATCTGGAAGCCAACATCGACATTGGATGAACAAGTTCAAGGTACCAACGAAAGCTCCGCCTAGCGGGATAGGTATGAAGTAGTTTAGGTAGTTGAAAGTTAGTTCGTGTCCCTTTTTACTGTATTTATTGACTTGAACTTTGCTGCAAAAACCTTTGCTAGTTTTGCTGCTTTTTGTAAATCGCATTTTCGTGATTCTTACATCGGTTGGCTTTTTGCCTGGATCTTGTTTGGTATTTCGTAATTGTAACATGTTTTTGAGCTTTGAGGTCACGTGAACAGCTTTGAGGTCACGTGATGAGCTTTGAGGTCACGTGCTAAGCATTGAGGTCACCTGTTCAGAATTGAGGTCACGTGCTCAGTATAAGACATTGCCGAAAGTTGTGTTTAGGGGCACCTTTAGTTATGAGGCAATAGTACAATAGATATTAACCGTAATAACTGTGGAGTCAACAATTTAAGTATACGCCTCTGATGAAAATAGACCAAAAATTACAATATGCCATAAATTTCTATGATAGGTAGTAGGTGCTAAATTGAAGAAAACGTTACGTGTGTTGGGTGAATGGTTTATGGCCTATTTTCTCCACAGTTTCAATTCCTAATAGTTTTTACAAATTATTTGAATCATCCTCAATCAATTTTTGTAACAACTGAGCATTTTCCTGAAAAAATATTTTTAACAAGATATCCAAACCTTACTTAAAAAGCAAAACCTTTCTCCGGCGCGCAGCGTGTGAAACGTCGCGGTTGTTTTACCTTTTTTGGAGTGCATTGGAGACGATTTGGTGTTAAAGGAAGGCTGGCGAAAAGGGATGGATAAGGCAGTAGATATTACCCCGAAAGAAATGAAGAATTGCGCTGGAAGCTGTTTAATAAAAAAATTCCCATAGAACCTGTAGGTCTCTGTTATCGACTTAGATGCTAAATGTCAATGGAGCCCTAAGAAATACAAGAATTATTAATGTAACACAGAGTTAGTATTGAAGATTGATTTGTAATTTTTTATATTTTCTTGACTTTCCAAACATACTGGACAAATTTACAACTTCACTGATAACGGCTCTCAAGTACGTTTTCTATGTGTGTATAAATGTTGGTCTTCTGGTGCCCTGTACCTAACTTTCTGCGTGTATACACGTTTTAAAAGCGTGTATGCACGTTATTTGGTGATCTCAATGTGATCTTTAGGTTGCTTCTACGTAGGTTTCTGCGTGTTTTTCCATATTTGACACTTCGTTCTTGATACTGATCTCCTGTTATATGGTATTATTTTATTTTGTAAATTAACGAAAAATGTACTAGATTCCCAGTCCGAGTATTGTCCTGTTTGTAATTGTTATGATAGAATATTCGAATTTCAGAGAATTTTGTAATTGAAATGAAAAGAGTGGTAGGCTGGCGAAAGAAAGCTAGTCGATGAGTAAAAGCTTTTTCTCTTGCTTCATACTGTTTGGTTTATAAAATGTTGCCCCTCACCTGGGGGGTTCTTCCATGAATTATTAACAGAAAGAGTAAAGGCTGATAAACTTGCCTTCATCTTTGCTGCCATTATGGATTAAAAATTTTACCATGCTCGATGAGCCTCCTTTTCAATCAGGAAACCCCTGAGTAAGCAGATATCAAATTAGGCCCTTTATTTCCTTTAAATAAACGTAAGGTTTTTTGCACGGGTTTTTAAGCTACTCATTTTTTATGATTTTATCGCGTTTAAAAATGTCTAAAAAAGTTTAGAATCAAGGGGAACGATACTGCCAGAAAACTTGTACATTTCCTTACCCAGGAACCCCATTGAATCATCAGAGAATCCCCAAAAACCTTTATAAAATCCCCAAAAATTCTCTAGAAACCTGATAAATTCCCATTTATTTCCAGGAATTCTAAGGTGTTCTCTCCAGGCAATTTTCCGGAACCCCAAGATTTCGGAACCTTTGTGCTTCATTTTGACAGTGCCCTCCTCGCCTAGAAACACGTGCATTTTTAGATGAGCGCAGTGCCAGGCCTCAGATTAAGGGTTAATTGAATAGGCCTAAATTCCTCTGAGATAGAGCTTATGATAAATAATCATAGCTAACTGACATTTTACAGCCCATTGGAAAATACCCTGGTAAACCCCTTCTATGCGGTAGCTACTGGACTAGCCTGCATGATTAGTGAACGATCGTTACACCTTGTCGGCCTGAAAACGTCTGTGCCACCCGCAAGACCCAACGTTAGAAAACGCGGTGATGAATGTGACCACCTTTTGTTTACGACATGGTCAATGGTTGGCTGGTGCGGCAGAATTCATTGCTGAATCATGACAGGTGGCGCTACACCGCATGAAGAATGCGACGCGAATCTGATTGAAAACATGGGCCGAATTCTCGAGTTTGCCTATTCATCCTATTCAACACGAATGCATCAAATTTACTAATTCCCGTCAGCTCCGCTCGGCAAACATTGAAACTTGCTGTATTTGCTGTATGAGTTACTTGTGTTAGGCCGAAATCGATGATTCAACTATGACGTCATGTTTTTTGTGACGCATCTGACATCGTGATTTTTATTGAGTTTTTGTATCGAGTCTGATAATCGATCTGAATTTCTGTTGATAAGACCAATTTTGAAGCCGATTCACGTTTTACTATCTTTTATTAGTGCTAAATGTCTATACTAACTTGGGCATTTTCATACCAATAAGTTGACACGAAAGAAAAGACACAAGTTGTCACTAAAGGGGAAAGGGGAGAATGATGAATATTCAGAAATACCCTCTGCAGTACTGACCAACCTCTAATGTATCGATAATACCCCCTCACGGTACTGATTATCCTTCACACTACTAATGGTATCACTCCACACTACTGATGGTATACCTCCACAGTTCCAGAAACGCTCTACGGTACTGAATGGTATACCTCACAGTACTGAAAATCCCCCATAGTACTGATGATATCCCTCCACACTACTGATGGTATCCCTCCACACTACTGATGGTAAACCTCCACAGTACCGAAAATGCTCTACATACAGTACTGAGTAGTATACCTCACAGTACTGAAAATCCCCCATAGTACTGATGATATCCCTCCACGCTACTGATGGTATCCCTCCACACTACTGATGGTAAACCTCCACAGTACCGAAAATGCTCTACATACAGTACTGAGTAGTATACCTCACAGTACTGAAAATCCCCCATAGTACTGTTGGTAATCCCTCCACACTATTGATGGTAAACCTCCACAGTACTGAACATTCTCTAGAGTACTGAATGTTATCTCCCACTGTACTGAACATCCCTCCATACACTAATTGTATCCCCACATCATCATCCACAGTACTGACCAACCCTCGCAATACTGCAGAGACGTTCCCAAAGGTGATTTTCAAGATGACAGTTCGCTAGAAAGCACCAGAAAAAGTACTGCGTACCATTCTAATACATTTCTCTATGCTGCTCTCATATTACCAGCAAACGCTACATTAAACCCGGAAAACTTCTTTCAGTTTTTCAGTCCATTAATTATTCTGGTCTGTAAAGTATCAGGTACACAAGGACGACTAATTGCAAAACAAGTCTGGTTTCCAGAACAAATGAAAAACAATGTCAGCGTGAGAAAAACAGAGTTCTGAAATGAGTTTTGTTTTTTTGAAATCTTCTCACGGCATTCTGAAGTCACAAGAATATCTGCTTTACTTTTTGTGTTGCAATTTGACTCAGTATCAAATTTGACACAGGGCAGGAATTCAAATTTTTTCAGATTCTAATTCCCAGATGAACTCCATGTGTTTGCCATAACATAAAACACGAAAGCACCTACACTAACCCCTCTCTACAGCGTGGATCTCTGAATTGGTTTAGGAGGGGTTGAATCCTATAATTTCAATTGAATGGTTTAGCATTTATGAAAAAATTGGCCTTTCTTCTAAAACGCATGCGCAACGAACTTTATGAGATGTGGAATTCCTCCTTTGTGCAAAATCCCTCTGTAATAGAATGCTCTCCATTGAGTGGTTTAGTGATAAAATGCTCGTGGATTCAAACCCAAGCTAATTCATACCTTACACTGGTACCAAGACTTGAGGAACACCCTGGGGAACGTCTTTACTGGAGGATGTTCAGTACTGTATGTGGATATCTTCAATACTGTTTTGGGTTGCAATCAGTACATTGCTGGGTTTTTAGTACTGTTAGGGATATTTTTGCTGACATTATCCCCCACATTACTGATGGTATATCCCGCAGTACTGAACATTCTTAGAGGTTTTTTTGGTATATTTTCACAGTACCGACGATATCTACCACAGTACTTAAGACCCTCCTTTGTAGTGATGGTATCCCCCATAGTACTGATGATGTCTTCTAAAATACTGAACACCCTCCACAGTAGTGAATATCCTCCACAGTACTGATGTTATCCCTCCACAGTACTGAACACCCTCCACAGTACTGATGTTATCCCTCCACAGTACTGAACACCCTCCTCAGTACTGATGGTATCTCCCACAGTATTAAACATCTTCCAATTTACCTACTCATTGTATCTCCCACAGTACTAAACGCCCTCCAATGTAGCTACTGATAGTATCCCTCACAGTACTGACGATACCTCCCACGATACTAAACGCCCTCTAATGTGCTAATGTTATCCCCGTAGTACTGACGATAACTCACACAATACTAAACACCCCTCATAGTACTGTACAGATGTTACCCAGGATGAGAAATCGCACTCGAAGCCTCGTTTTCACATAAAATCTATTTTCCTAAACCTATTTCATCAAATGATAGTTTAAACTACGTAGTCTCGCGGGGCCTCGATGTCTCCCCTTATTTTAAATTTCCATTCATTTTTGAAACGAGCCTTAATTTTCCCATAAAAGCTATTTTCTCAAAGAAAATTAGTGTAAGTGAATTCACAGACTACCAGGTCAAATAAGACGGGAGGAATAAGCACGCTAGGCGGAACAATACCCCACCTCCCAACTTGGCAAATTAGCGATTAGCATCTTCACCTCCCACCCGAAACACCAGAAGCTTATCAAACAGTCTCCGTGCGTGTTTTATGATTAGACTGGGTACCAGTACTTTTGACTACGCTATTGTTGTTGCTATGCGGCTGTTGTTGTCACGACGACATGCGCCACGCAACAGCCAAAACCTTGGAACCAAACTTTTAGAAGATTTGTTATGTACATGCTCACAATTCGATGTTAGAATCAGCATTTTCAACCTAGTTATATGTAGAGAGTGATGTAGAGGGTTTTTGAAGTAGCGTGGAAGATGTTTGGTAATTTGAAGGTTTATATAAACTGGTTTATAGAAAACGTTGTTTGGAAACAGACCGAGAATCGAGTCTCAAAAGCATTGTAAAGACTCGTCAAATATTGCAGGCCACGCTAGGCCGCATTTTATGCGCATTTTGGCATTTGATTAGAAAAACTACCATTTCAGCAGGTTTTGTTCTAGTTCAGGTAACGTTTTATCACCCTGGGAACGTCTGTGCAGTATTTTAGAGGGGATACCATCAGTACTGTTGAGGATGTGCAGTATGATAGAGGGATACTATCAGTACTGTTTAGGATGTTCAGTTCAGTGGAGGATATTCTGTATTGTAGAGGGATACCATTCAATACTGTGGAGGCTGTTCAGTTCCGTGTAGGGATACCATCAATGCTGTGGGGGATACCATCAGTATATTTGAGGGTGTTCAGTACAGTGGGAGGATACACTCAGTACTGTGGAGGGTCACCATGAAAACCTGTAGAGGATGTTCAGTACTATAGAGGGACACCAATTGTACTGTAGTGGGATACAATCAGTGCTGTGAAAAATACTCAGTTCTGTGAAGGAAACCAACAAACATTTTGGGTATCCCTCCAATCTAGTTCTTAGAATTGCTAGGGGTAGCTCACTAAGTCTTTGTTTAATGAGACCAGCTCAGAACAAATTAAGTTTGCATCAGGGTATTGCAGCTAGCAGTTGGTACCAAGCCAGAAGGTTGTTATCAAAACAGTTTGAGACTCGAGTCGTCACGAGACGCAATGCGAAAACTCTCATCAAATATTCACAGGCCACATTAGGCCAAATTTAATCAGAAAAATAGCACCCAACACGAAAAAATGGGAATTCAGCATGCTTTTCTTCCGCCTGACGACTTTTTGGTCACCTTAAGATGTTGGTAAATCTGCTTACCAACCTGAATCTAATGCCCAAAGTTGTATACAAATTTTGCATTCAACTCGCATTTGTTATATCTGAAGAACTCAATAAGACATCCAGTGAACATTTCATATTCTACTACCAAACACGCTCCGGCTGGTCGACGATGGATCATTCGGCCACCAGGAGTTTGGCCCTCGCCCGATTCATTGTGTGCGTTTTAATAATTGATGAGTGGCCGTTGGTAAGCGAAGCATTCAGAGCCATTCACTCATTCGAATTCATGTGGACGGCCTTACAGCAGTGTATAGCAAAACCCGATTGAGACTTTAAAGCGCGATTGAAAGGACGGCCAAATATCTATTCGGTGAGTATATCAACAATTTCGAATTGTTTTAGACTTTGTAAATCGCTTGTCCAAATGTTCATTTATACTTGAATGCGATTCACGTGAATATCTCCCGATGCATGGGTACTTACAAATAAATGTTTCATTTCGTATTTATGTTCGTTTGTGAGCTTATCCGCACTTTCGTCGGTTTATCGTTTTCTGGGTATTCACTGAGCAACTCAAGTGTATGAATGTTGCATGCGTTTATGTCAAATGCTTTCAAAGATAGGGGTATTGTCAAAGGGGTAGTTAAATGCATAAATAATGTTAGTTTAGCTGTTTTGCATTTTGTGTGGCCAGGCTGCATAATTTTTTGATATATAGTGGGTAGTCATTGGGTAATTTTGCATTGCCTGAACTGTTAAAGGATGCCAAAAAATCCTGTTAAATATTTCTTTGAAGATGGCTTTCTACTAAAAGGGTAGTTAGATGCACAAATGTTAGTTTAGCCGTTTCGGTTTTACGTAGCCAGGCTGCATACTTATTGGATATATAATTGGTAGCTATTGGGTAATGTTGCAGCTACTGAACTTCTGCCAAATGCTTTCCAGGAGAGGGCTATCGTCAAAGGGGTAGTTAACTGCATAGATAATCTTAGGTTAGCCATTTAGTGTTGCATTTATTAGGTTGTATAATCTTCAAATATATAGTTGGTAGTCATTGGGTAATTTTGCATTGCCTGAGGTTCTGCTAAATGTTTCTTAGAAGGACCCTGTCTACTTAAGGGGGAGTTGAATGCATTTATAATGTTAGATTTACTGTTGCTCTTGACTAAGTTGGCTGCATAAGTTTTTAATATATGATTGGTAGCCTTGGGAAATTTTGCAATGCCTGAACTTAGGTCCAATGCTTGCATGGAGAGGGGTATCGATTAAGGGTAGTTGAATGCAAAATAGTTAAAGATTAGCCATTTACAGTTGCTTTTTTGTAGGTTGGCTTCATAAGTTTCAAATATATGATTGGTCACCATTGGGTAATGTTGCTGTGCACAAACCTCTGGCAAATTATTCTTAGAAAAATTGTTTTCACTAAAAGGATAGTTAAATGCATAAATGATATTAGATAGGCAATTTACAGTAGCTTTTGTGTAGGAAGGCTGCATGATTATCAAATATAGCTATAATCGGTAACAATAGGACAATGATGCAGTGCTCAAACTTCTTCCAAATTATTCTCAGAATAAGGATGTCGACTGAAGGTTAGTTGAATGCATAAATAATGTTAGATTAGCTATCTACTGTTGCCTTTATTAGGCTGTATAATTATTTAATATATAGTTGGTAGCCATAGGGAAGTATAGCAAAGGACAGGCCAAATGCTTCTTAGAATAAGGCTATGGACTATAGGATAGTTAAGCCGTGAGTTAAAACTGCATTTTTAGTTTTGCTTTTCTCTACTCCGTGTGCATTAGTGCCGGCTATTGGTTATTATGTAAAAGCCCCTGCTAAGTGTTTTTGGAGTGGCGTCTTGGCTCTAGTGGAGCTCAGTGGTAGTTCACTGCATAAATATTGTAAGACAAGCCACTTATTCGTGTTTTCTACATCCCATCTGCATAAAGCTCTAATTTATAACTGATAACCATAGGGAGACGTAGCAGGACATAAACATCTGCCAAGTATATGTAATTGAAATAGGTTGTAGTTGTAGTTAAATGCAGAAATAAAGTTACAGTAATAGTTTATTCTTGATTTTTTCAATTTTAACTGCATGCACTTCTTATTTCTTACTGATAGTCATTAAAGCAATCTTCAATTGCCTAAACAATTGCCAAATATATGTAACTGCAAGAATAAGGATTAAAGTGTTGTAGTTAAGCAAATTAAGTTTAAGTAGTAGTCTATTCTTGCTTTTGTCTATCTTAGCTCCATATATTTCTTACTCATTACTGATAGTCATAAGTGCAATGTCGAATTGCCTAAATATCTGTCAAACATATGTAAGTACAAGGACAAGGGCTACAGTGTTGTAAATAAACATATTATTCTTGCCATTTATTCTTGCTTTACCAACCTTGTGTACAAGCTCGTATAGCCTGAACAAATATATGTAACTGCAAGAATATGGGGTCATTAAAGAGTTGCCCTACAGTTAAATATGCTTGCTGAGTCCCTATCTTTTACATCAGCTGACTCTGATTGTAAAGAGTCTGTCAAAATCATAAACAATGTTTCTTCCTTTTATCTCTGTTTGCAAGCTTATCTACTCATTGGTAGCCGCATGATATTGCTTACTTTGATTTGGCAATCGGAGTGTGTGGATCTTCTATACGCATATGACAAAAATATCAATAATAGAAGGATATCTCGTATGGCAACACTATCAACAATAGAAGGGTATCTACTATAGTGACAGCCAGTGTGTGTGGTAGTTGTCGTATATTACGCTATATATAGTAGAAGGGTATCTCATATGACAACACCGTCTAAAGTAGAAGGGTATCTACTATAGTGACAGCCAGTGTGTGTGGTAGTTGTCGTATATTACGCTATCTATAGTAGAAGGGTATCTCATATGACAACACCGTCTAAAGTAGAAGGGTATCTACTATAGTGACAGATAAATGCATAAATACTTTGTCTATCAACATCAAAGCAGCCTATATGCACAAATATGACTTGCAAAAGCTTGTTGATAGCCGTGTCTGCGATGGCTGTTTTATCTGGCTGCACCACTTGCTATAACCAAAACAGGTCTATCAACTCATTGTAGTGTTTGCCTTGCTTTATCTCTTTCTCCGTACCTCTTCCTAAGTGAGTGAGTTTCTCTTTAACATGCCATTCTGACTTTTGGCATGCCCTTTTCCAGGAGCGACAGGCCAGCATATACTACATCGATACATGATGTAGTAGTATGAGGTCCTTCTGCTTCTAATTACACCCAACTGTGAGTTCTGTGTACCGTGCTAGCCTAGTTGAGGATTTTTTACCAGCAGGGGTATTGGAAATGCACTGCTTCATTACATATAGAAGTATGAAGTCTTTGAAGTTAAACTGCATCCATCTGCAAATGAGTATAAGGTGTTAGTCTGACATGGCTATGCATTGTAGACAACAAAAGTTTGAGTCTTGTTTTTTGCAGGGGAATGGTAGCATACAATACATCACTACATATAGTGGTTGGAGTTCCATAATTCATAGTCCACAGAACTCTTAAATTTCAATATGGTGACCACTAGACAACTTCTAGATGTAGACCATAAAGCATCTATAATGCTCTAGAAATTTATTGAAAAATAAGAGAGCTGTTATAGTTACTCTAGCGTATCTGAAACATCTCTCGTTGAAATAACCTGTTTAATGTTCATTGTTAAGACATATGAGCAGACATAAATATGATGTAGATGGTAAGCACGCCAAGGGGAACAATGCTCCACCTCCCAGCTTTGCAATTTGCTAATTGACATGTTGAACTCCCCACCTGGGACACCAGCATTTTCAAACACAGATTCACCTAGATGGAATAGGCAGAGCCTTGTAGGCCATCTAACTTTGTTGGGTTGAGACAGCTCTTGTCTGTCAGGAACGTAAAGAGAAGCCCTGAAAGTGGGAGCTATTTAGCATTCACTTGTAGATAACGGCTCATAAAAATTGATAACAACACAGAATGTGTGCAGACCTTTGTTCAAAAGGGAAAGCTCCTCTAGCTCTCTCTAGCAATGGTCGCCAAAACAGATGTAGGCCTTTGGAATCTCGGTAGCCCTGCGTTGCTAAGGGGTACAAGATGCAATGCGTGAAGTGAAATGGAATTCACCGCATGAACTTTCACTGTAAGCAATATTTTGAAGTTTACTTATTCATTATACCTTCTTCAATTCAAAATCACTCCCCTGAAGTTCTTAAGTAGCTATAAAAACTGGAAGGGAAGAGTAAGACTTGATGAACACCACCTGAGAAATGTCCTGCATAACTACAAGCAACATTTTAACAATCCGCTAGTCTGAGTTCAGTGAAGCGAGTGCCCCTGATGAATGTCTAAAGATTGATTGACTGATGTGTTACAGAAATCTTTGTTGCTGTTCGTAATACAAGTAGCAGTATAAAGGAAGTATAACTGCCCACCATGCCATGTAACTGTCAAACAATTTCAAGATAGATGATTGATCTGGCATTCTGGACTCAATGGAGCGAATGCGTTTTCTAAACGATGATGAATGCTTAAGAAGTTGATCGATTGACGCATTAAAGAAATCTTTGTTGCTGTTCATTATATAGTTAGCAATAAATGCTCAACACAAAGCAATTGTAAAAATTCCAAAAACTGGAATCGGTCTGTTAGCTAGTTGGAGATCAGTGGAGCAAGTGCATCTCTGAACAGTGATGAATGTCTAAGAAAGTGATCGATTGACGCGTCACTGAAATCGTTGTTGCTGTTCAACATATGAGTTTAAAGGGGATCTCATTTTGTTCTCCATACCATATAACTGTCAAACAAGACATAGCCATTTAGAGAGTATAGAAATCTTTTACATTGAGAATTGTTTGATCACTGATAACATTGAGATTGAATACAATTATTAGTGGTTTTCACCTTTAGAACGATAGAGAGAAAGTTGTTTAAATTATCGAAGCGTTTTATAAACATTGTTTATTTTTGTCTTATCTTCTAGATATTTCATAAGGTTAATTAAATCGGCTCTTCTATAAGTATAATAGTAAAATAAGAAATCGATGTTCCGAATTTTGGAGAAACAGTACTCGATACATTTACAAAAGAGCAGTGGCATACACTTATTAGCTGAAAAGAGAGAAGAAATTACTCCTTCATCTCTACAAGCCTGTTTCGTGATTGCTCACTCATCAGGAGATGTACTAATATTTTAGATTCCAGAAGATAAGTACTCCTGATGAGTTAGTAATCACGAAACAGGCTAGTAGAGATGAAGGAGTAATTTCTGGTTTCATTTCTGCTAATGAGTGTATAAGATGACATATAAAGCAGAATGAACACACTAAGAAATAGACATCTCCTTCTATGACTCCGAGCTTTTTGCTTCTGCACTCATCAGAAAGACTATACCATAAAAAAGTACCGCTATAATTTGAGAAATTTTTCTTTGGTATAGTCTGTCTTACGAGTGCGTAAGCACGAAACACAGAGTAACAGAGGAACATGTCTGTTTTTCAATGAGTTCATTCTGCTTTATGATTGCTCTATGCTTAGCATGCTTAGCATATACTTAGCGATGATAGGCTCTTCCTACTCGTAATAGATGTAATAATGATATACATAAACTGGGGCTATGGCAACATACATCATGGTATTTCGAAATTAGTTAAGATCGATATGTTCAAATGTATAACTGAGACCAGCATATAGTAAGAAGCAGTGTTTTCTTTCACTTCCTTCATTTTGTCATCTCTTCTCTCTTTAAAATTGTTTTCTAACCAAGTGGGAATCTTTCTTTAGTTCGCTGCCATGAATCCCCTGAAAGCAGATGATGGCCTAAAAAATGAATCGTCATTAGTAAACACGCAGCCTGGTGACAACACACAGAGTTACCAAGGTGACACTCACACACAACCAGCCAATGGGGCTGATGATGACGATGATCACGTGAAACGACCAATGAACGCATTCATGGTGTGGTCGCGGACGGAACGCAGAAAACTCGCGCTCAAGTACCCGAACATGCTCAACTGCGAGATTAGTAAACTTCTTGGGGCTGAATGGAGTCGGATGGGGGACGAAGAAAAGCAACCATACATCCAAGAGTCTAAAAGATTACGGACAATTCACAGTCAGAAGTACCCAGATTACTCGTACAAGCCTAGAAGACGGAAGAGGAAGGCACAACAAAATCACAACGTCTACCCCCCGATTAGCTTCCCAACTGGCTTCCCTACAGGTGCACCCGTCCTGCCTCCTTATCAGTTCCCAACGGCGTATCCCAAAATGGTGTCAGACTCGTTTCGAATGCAAGGCTCGAATGTTGATTCGCCATATCATTCGGCCATGTCAGATCCGTCAAAAGCCACCAACTACTTCAGTCCGTCAAATATGCCATCTTCGCAAGATATGAAGTACTTCATGTCAGGATCACAAAGCAGTGGGTTCCCACCAACTTCGAATTTCCCCAACATGAGCATGGGCGGAAATACGTCAGTATCAGCACCCAATAACATGTATTCGTCTAATCCGGGACAGTATCCATCGCTTTTCAAAGACCATAATTTCTCAGGCAGTATTTAACCGTTGCAAATATAAAGCTAACTGACAGCATCATTGCACAGTAAAACTGTTTAGGCCACTTCTATCAAGCACAACTGCAAAACACCATGTAATGTAAAATAATCTAACAGATTTAGTTTTAATAATTTGTAAAACTAAAGATTCCATGGAAATGAATATGGGCTTTGTGAAGTAACGATGAACTCAGATTAATCACACTTCCAAAAAGCGAATTGCATGGGGGCTGCAACACAAGAAACTCAAGGGGGGCTGTGAGTGATGCGAGTAGTACAATATCATTTACGATGACCTCCGGTCTGTGGGTTAAATTCAGGTAGACTTCATCAACTATCACTCAAGCACAAGTTAGTGGTACAAACATACATTCATACCTATCCAAGGCCAATTGCAGAATGTTTCAATGGGAGAGGGGAGGAAGCCGCTTAAAGAACCCTTTTAGAGAGGGAAATTATGTAGGCCCAGGTTTGAAAATGTCCAGTTGGAACTACCCTACCCCCTTGTACTGCTTAATGGTGTTTGGAGAGCTACCGTTACTTAAGTGGTAGCCTCTACATGATGCGTAACCAGTATGCTTAAATAGTTTGCTATATGCAACTGAAGCTTGTTCGTGTGAGATTATATTTCTGGAATAGTGTTCTTGAATGTGCTGACTGTCTTTCTGAGTGACGTTAAACTAAGGTCGGGTCCAGTCCTCGGAAATGCCTTGTAGATTAGGCCATAAGGGGGTATAAATAGCAAGGAATATGAACTAATATACAACAACAACAACCTATTGATCTGGTCCACTCCCCATATTGTGTGCCTATATTTCTTAAAGTAAAGAGAGGAGAGAAAAGAGGTTCAAGAGCTCCCTTCATAAACCATTTTCATTTAGGCCCATTTACGAGCGAAGGAAATAAGCCTCAAGCAGTTATGACGATGACTTGCGATTGCGCTGTCAAAAGATTGTGTAATTTTGTAGATAATAATCTTTATATATTATAAAATAACTGTTATTTATTCGATTCACTGTTTATTAAAGTTTCTTGTAATATATTGGATATTCATGCAAGTTTTGTTTGTAAATGTGGACTATTCTTTTGACTTTTCATGAGTTCAGAACTGCTCACACCCTATTGTGAATTGAGGTTTAAGATGCAAGGCTATGGGGCTGTGTATATAGCAAAAATCATAATCCATTTCCTTTGACGTTTCTGCTCACATCCAATTGTGAATAGACCACTTTCTCAATGACGTCAATTCTTTGGACATACTGCTAGGGACATACCAATTGTCAAAGGCGTGCATTGCTATTGCTGTCAGCAACGCATAATGTTGTTTTGTAGTTGTACTTTAGCATAATGATATGATGAAAAATTCTTACTCAGTAGGGAGTCAAATCTCTTGCCTCACTTTCAAACACTTTCTACGTCATTGTGAAAGAGGTCTTATGAGGCTTAGGATGTAAGGCTATGGGGCTGTTAATATAGAAAAAATCATCCCATCTCCCAGGCCAAAATCTTAGAGTTAGGTGAAAATAGCACGCCTTACGATTTCATCCTAACTCCCAGTTGATGACGTTGCTGTTTTCATCTTGTATTATTCTCTTATTCATCCCACCTATCAGCGTTTATATGAACAATCCATCCTACCCAGGTTGGATACCATTTCTCAACCAGTTAGATCTTAATTGAGTGAGATCAAATGTTTTCTTTATATTCAGGGGATGAAATCCGAATCAAGACAACAAGTTTTTACCGTAACTTAAATTGCTTGCTAATGCAATCATCAGACGGTTATGAATAAATGATAAACGAACAAACAAACAACTATGTGAATACTTTGATAATTATAGTTTATTGTTTGTTGGTTTATCATGTCAGATAGAAACTTAATCAACGCAAAAACTTGTTGTCTTTGCTTGGATTTCTGCCTATGGCATTGAGCACTTCCCTTGCACAACAACACAATCGAGACTTAGTCCGTATCGACAGGCTCTAAATGTCTAGTCTGTGATTGGTCGAAAGATTATTGTAGCTAGCATTCTCCAATTTAACCAATGAGCCTGCCTGAAACCAGTAAGATGAATTATGACTAGCAAAACAATGGTGATGCAATGAAAAATAGAATTGTCATGTGCTTTCGTTTGATACAAAGCAGCAACTACAATGCTCGAATGCCTGCTCCCGATTCGGGCGTATCCCACCCTTTGGTGCCTTCTGAACCTTCCAATAGCGTGCTTGCTATTCTTCAGAAAACATTCCATTTTGTAATATAACCTTTATTCGTGAATGATTTGCATAATATACTGTAGGAGTTCCATTTCTACTGCCCCATTGGGATTTCATATATCTCAAAATCAAAACTTCCTGAGGTTCAGTTGCAAGGTTTTGTTGGATAGGGTGGTGTCTCCGTGTGAGATAGACTGTCTTTCAGTCGAAGGATTGGAAATTTGGAATTCAAAATGTCTTCGCAGTTCTACTACTCTGATAAATACCAAGATGATGAATACGAATACAGGTTTTCTTTTTTTGACATTTGTATATCTATTCTAAATAGCACAAGACATTAATTTAGCCTGTACTTTAGTGATGATAGATTTCTTCCGGTGAAGGGGCTTGAAATGACTTGCACCTACGGCGAAGGGACTACTTTCTAAAAGTCGGTGTTGTATATCGTTGGACGAAGGTGCTTGCCTTCTCTGTCCAATATTTAAAGCTACTAACCTGAGGGGATTAATTTGCAAGCTTATGTTCGAAAGGATGAAGAAGCTTTGTTAAATTGATGGTCTTTCAAATATAAACCCTAGGCTTAAAACGTATTTTGCGTTTGCAGTACAACTGTAAATGCCAACAAGAGTAAACTATCCTCCGTCATTTTTCATTATTGGTTTTCTTGATGTTTAGCACTAGATTGTATCCAGTAATTCCAAGCCATCCCTACTTAGTATACCTAGTATGTTTTTGTACAGTTACAGAGAAATGAAAGAAATTCTTACAGGGCTCATAAAAGAATGTTAATGTAGATAAGCAATGCAAAGCGACTCTTCTATAAGTCTGAAGCTTCTTAAACCTTTCTCACACTGATTGTGTTCTTTTCTTACATTTCGTTAGGCACGTGATTGTCTCGCAGGACGTGAAGAAATCCATCCCTAAAGACAAACTGATGACGGAACAAGAATGGAGATTCTTAGGGGTGCAGCAGTCACGTGGCTGGATCCATTACTTACTTCATACTCCAGGTATGAATTCCATTTTTAAGTGTTTCTTTGGGTACTTTTCCAATGTTGGATCGCAATGGAATTTTTGCATTTTATAACCTTATTTCTCCTGATGAAATTGAATTCACTTAAACTCCACCAGTAAGGGACAAGTAGCAGATGTATGATGTTTTGTATGTAGCTCGAAAAACGAAACACCCATTGCCCTTAAATATGCAATGGGGCGTGCAGCTTTCGTTACGCTCTCTTCCATCGGATTATCAACCAAATTTCCTTTAGTTATTTTTATTATTTTGTATTTCCTGATGCAACTTGTTTTGGAATATATATTGTGTTCTACAGAACAAAAAACATGTGTACTGTGTTCTCTAGAAAGAGAAAACCAACAGATTTATTTAGTTATGCTTTTCTGCTGCAAAACGCTTTAGGATTTAGTGCTGATAGATCAAAGCACTAGGGAAGACTCAACTCTTATTTTTCTTCTCTGTTATTGCAAAATTCTTGACAGTCATAAACAGAAGAATTCTTTTTTCTAGAGCCACACATTCTGCTGTTCCGAAGACCACTTTCATATGGACAACCTGGCCACAGACGATGAGAAAATCCAGATCCAACTCTAAATCAGAGTGCCTTAAATTGAAATTGGTTTTATTCGTGTAGAAATGCTTAATTCTGTACTTGAACTTATTAATGTTACCTCCGAGGTTGCGAAAGTTGCTTCAAATAAGAAATATATGGATTCTTTGTGAATTATGGTAGCTAATATATATTTTTAGTATAATTATCGTATCTTGTGTTTTTTTGTTTATCAAGTTCTTACCGAAAATTGATTAGAAAATCGTATTAAATAGGTGGAAATTGCCAAGGGTCGAGATAACTCGATCGATCCTTGTTAAAAGGGTCCTTGGTTGGAAATCACCTTATGATCTATCACAAAGGAAAGAGAGAATTTGCCAGCTCTCTCTAACCCCCAGGCAAAAAGCAAAAGGAATATACTTGATTAGTCCACGTATTTCGGTGCGCCCTTTTTGTTTTGCTCATTGAGCTGTACCAGATGGAGTGGCGTAGCCGACGTTGGTTATCTTTAGGGCGAACGACTTAGGGTCCTCACAGATATGGGAAAAACTTACTGGTAACAGGCCCCAGACCTCCTACTTTACTAAGGGCCCTACACACCTTAGCTACGCTGCTGACCTTATGAAGATAGAAAGACTAAAGAGTATTTGTCCCTATTAACGATAAAATGCTAACTGTGTCATTACTAGTCATATTTTCAGGAGGTATTCGTTAGCTATTACAATGGGGATGATGATGTACAGATTTGGGTTTAAAATTCAAAACGTGATAGCAAATTTGGGGTCTGGAATTTCGAAGGCTGAAGAAAATATATATGAGATTTGATGTCGAGCCAGTCTACCTATTTTGGGTCAAAGATCTTAATTTTGTATCTTTCATTGGGAAATGATTTAAAGAATTTCATACTCTACATACACAAAGATATCTATTGAACTCTAAATGTGCTATATGTAAAGATAGTCATCAAGCTTGAGACTGCATTTAGGCCTCTATGTATAACAGTATGGCCAGAAGTTGTTGGGATGCACCAAAACTACTTAGGCAAGTTGCAATGTTTGGGGTTGGTGAGGTCATAGAAAAGGCTCGGGTTAAGGTAGGGGATAAAGTTAAGAAACGGGAAAGGGATAGGGTTATTGGTTAGGGAGCTGAAAAAGATTGGGGCCATGGCATGGGGGCTTTTTAATGGGGTTAAAGCTTGTTTCAGAAAGAGGAATTGGAAAAGTTATTTTGATGCTTCTTAACAATTGTAGACCAATTATAATTATGGCTTTCGTTTTAGATGCAAAACGATTTGCTCGTGGGTAACAAATAACCCTTTTCCAACCGACGTGACTTTTGGGCTCCCATGCCATGGTCTCAGGCTTTGTCCACGGTCTGCAAAATACCGCAAATCAAAGTTTCATCATCAGAACGAGGATATCAAGATGGCTTCCCGCGAAAATTCGTTTTTCCTTCCAGTTAAACTAACGCGAAGGTTTCAAACGTGTTTCAGTGCCTCGTGGGCTATTTTTCTTCTCAAGAATCTTTTTATGGCCTGGTGGTAGGTATATTTGTCGTATTTTTCCAAGTCAGGCCTTTTAAGACAAGGAATCTGGGTCGGTTTCTGCTGTAATTTCTGTTAGGCCCTGTGGCTGTGGTCAGTGGCATGTGAATTCAATACGAGGGGGCTGTTAGGGGGAATTTTCAGTTTTAGGGAATGTGCTAATAAAATTGCCCCAATCCCTCGAGGAATAGGTCTGCCTTTGTTTTTATCATTGATAAAGCAATACCTTACCAGATAAAAATTCTAAATATTTCTAATAGGTAATGAGATATTTTTATGACGGTTGGAAAAATGAAATGAAAAAAATGAAATGAATTGGAAGCAAGCAAGCAAGAAGTAGATTTATTTGTTACACGCTTCTTTTTATAAAAAGGACCTTTTATACGGAACCTACATGTCGAAGGTCAAAAAACTTAAGGAACTTTTACTACACTTAAGGTCAAATCACTAAGGAACTTTATAATTTTGCATATATTTATTTGGTGTAGATATGCAACTTCTCTAATGACTACATGTAACTAACTTTTACGTTTTATAGGCCTAGCCTAAGCTTCTTTGTGTCATAATATGTTCTAGGTTCTTTATAAAAAAGCGTGTAATGCAGGTTCAAGAGTATGGCAGCGTGAAGCTGATGTGAACAGCAGCTTATGCCCCCAGAATTGATATTCTAGAACAAATATCCTGGGTACTCATTTACCGACCTCGGAAGGATGGACAGCTGAGTTGGCTGACGGCTTGTAGTTCATGATTCTGTCTGTTTGTGGATTCAAACCCACGAAGGCTACCCTCCTAGGATTAGAAATTTAGCACCTTAATTAACTACCCGTCTACCCTACCATCCAGAAAAGAAAGGGATGAAGAGAGACAAATTTCACAAAAAAAGTTAAAAAGATATCAAAATATGGAGGGAAGTCACTAATAAGCTTAGGGGTAAGTTAAATATTAGATCAGAGAATTGAATTACTGTAAAAGCTTTATTATAAGCCCCCTCTCTTTTAAGGCCCCCCTCTTCATACAAGAAAGTCTTAATATGATAGAGAGTGAAGAATTTCTTCATTAAACCCTCTTTAAAAAGTACCAACTTAAATAAGACCCCCTCTAGAGCTTAAAAATTCAATAAGTCCTCAGGGGACTTAATAGAGCTTTTACGGTATAGTTAATTTTACCACAAAAATCATTGAAAAACTTTATTTGATTGGGTGGCCTTCAATCAGGTCCAAACATAGTATACTACAATGTTGTAATATACTTTGATGTTGACAGGGTTAGAATGTTGTATACAACAATAATAACTTTGAAGGCAACATACATGAAGGACAAGAGCCATGCACAAAAGTTTACATAGTCAGGTAATGACCTTACATGTCATATTTAATCCCATCTTTGTAAAAGACATCTTTCTAGTTTGCTTTCCCTTTTCATGCCCAATACACTATGATGAATCATTGCAAAATATTCGAATTTGGGCCTAGAAAAATCACCACAACAGAATTATGAAATTTTACGATCCCTCACAGTAGGGCAAAACATACAGTAAGAGCTCATAGAATATTTTCCATGCGGACACAAGCTCCTCCGCAACAATTAGGCCTAGCCTCCTCCCGGACAACGTAGTAAATTACATTGATATGATTGTAGTATACTACATTTAGATATGACTGCCTTGTATCTATCTGAAAATCAATAGTAAGTATATATCACTCAAACAAGGCAGTACGCAGATAATTTCTAGAAGGGGGGCTTGAAAACCCCTTTTGAAGACCCTTTAAAGAAAACCTCTGTAGGAATAATAATAATGATATAACATTATTCAAAGTTGGTTAAGTTACAATAGTTATAAAATTACTAATATTAATACCAACTATTTACAAAAACTACTTTACAGAAAATTCAAATTTGTACAATTCTGGCTATTTTGCGGCAATTACACGTGTCTCCAAACCAGTGCTTAATCGCTCCTTTGAAAAAATGAACCCTTTGGAGTGTTTTTATCTGGGCAGCGACACTGTCCCAGAGAATGCCATGTACTCAAAGTTGTTTTGAGCAAAGTGTACATATAGAGTTCAATGTGCACATCTGCCTGCTTGCTCATATAGGTCAATACACTTTGATGGTCAAACAATCAATCAATGATTGCAATCTGATTCACATTGTTTATTGCACTGCTGGTAACTAGTTGGCAACTGGAATACGTTTAGAACGGGGGCAGTATATTTGAGGGAATTCGATTGATTCTTTTGTTCTTAAGAACACACACATATTTTACTCTCTAGAACACAATTGATATTTAGAAAGCAGCAACGAAGCCATTGCCACGTTAGAAAGAGACAACGAAGCCATTGCTAAGTTAGGAAGAACCAACGAAGCCATTGCTAGGTTACAAAGCAACAACGATGTCATTGCTAGGTTAGAAAGAGACAGCAAAGCCATAATTGCTAGGTTAGAAAGAGACAACGAAGCCATTGCTAGGTAAAAAGCATCAACGAAGCCATTGCTAGGTTAGAAAGCACCAACGAAGCTAATGCAAGGGTAGAAAGAGACAACGAAGCCAATGCTATGTTAGAAAGCAACAACGAAGCCATTGCTAGATTAGAAAGCACCAACGAAGCCAATGCTAGGTTATAAAGAGACAACGAAGCCAATGCTAGGTTAGAAAGAGACAACGAAGCCATTGGTAAAAAAGCACCAACGAAGCCATTGCTAGGTTAGAAAGCATCAACGAAGCCAATGCTAGGTTAGAAAGAGACAACGAAGCCATTGCTAGGTTAGAAAGCACCAACGAAGCCAATGCTAGGTTATAAAGAGACAACGAAGCCAATGCTAGGTTAGAAAGCAACAACGAAGCCATTGCTAGGTTAGAAAGCACCAACGAAGCCAATGCTAGGTTATAAAGAGACAACGAAGCCATTGCTAGATTAGGAAGCAACAACGAAGCCATTGCTAGGTTAGGAAGCAACAACGAAGCCATTGCTAGGTTAGGAAGCAACAACGAAGCCATTGCTAGGTTAGGAAGCAACAACGAAGCCATTGCTAGGTTAAAAAGAGACAACGAAGCTATTGCTAGGTTAGAAAGAGACAACTAATCCATTACTAGCTTAGAAATCCAAAACGAAGCCACCAAGAAAGCCTTAGTATCAACCAATTCAAGGCAAGCCTTTTAGAAGCAAATGCTGACAAGGGGATTGGCAACCCTCCTCCAATAGTTCTTGAAATCGTTGCCCTGAACAATTTCCCCCGAGCTACGCCACCTATTCCTTGTTTTAGATTTAGGAATGGATTGATCATCCCTTCAGAATATTCATCCCTTTTCAAGTGGATATCATATTAAAATAACCCAGATTATCTGATGATAAAGGATTAGATATCTCAAGTTAAGGAACAAGCTATACTTGCATATTAGATATAATGCTTGTGTATATATTAAGCAATATAGCGTTGATTAGCTAAGCCTGGACAAATACTGTAGGCTGCATACACTCAGTATACCACTACAAGCGCCTGGTCATACATGTTAACATTTGGGAGGTATTTCCTTTATGCAGATGAACAAACAGTTGTACTCTTTAATAGGTCTCTTAATAATACTTGGTTAGTTAGCTTCGGCATTCAGAGAGCTGTCAGGACTTGGTGCAGATCTGCTATCTGAACGATTGTAGAGAGGTGTAACTCGTTCTAGAAATATGTGCCGCGGTGCCATATTTCTCCTTGGCTTATTTCTAGTATTAGCTGAAGTTAAAGCTACGAAAGGTACCAACTGTTATTCTCTTTAATTCATGCATTGTATATGTGGTATGCTTGATTCAATATCTGAATAAACAGTCAAATAGAAAGAGGAAACTATCTTTGAGGAAACATTCGATGGTAAAATATTTTATCTGATTTCAAACACTCAGTTCGATGTAGAGAGATCGTAGGTTCAACTACAATAATACCAATGTTAGAAAGGACATTGAAATGGTACTTTGTGCCTCTCTACTTAGCTCGAAGCTTTAGAAGCCAAGGTATGTGGCTCTCGTGTAGGTGTAAGAGCCATGCCCCGATCCTATATAGAAAGAAAGCAGTGAACGAAAGGGACTCAGCGTCACTTATGGTCAAACAACTTATCAACTTACTCGAACTAGCCTTTCTCTACCTAGCTCAGAAACTTTCAGTAAAACAGAACAAAAAATACAGCGAAATAATGACAAACATAATAACTAAAATATCATTTAAATGAATAAAATCAATGCTTCATTGCCTCCGAGGTTCAAGGACTGTATTTTAATTATTTTTTCTTTTTCTTTCATTTTTGCTGTTTAGTTTTATTGGGTTTTATGTATATACGAATGATTTTATTAAGTTAAAGAGTTTTTAAATCGACTTTATGCACATGTTTATTTGATTGAGAATGAAATTAGATTAATAAAGAACTACCCTGTCTCTTGACATTATTTCCTTGTGAAACTTGGTAATTCTATTTTTAGTTGACGGTGGTTGGGGACCGTGGTCAGAATGGAGTGGATGGGCTAAAGGACTGTGTTCTGGTAACCAGAGAGTGAAAACAAGACCATGTACGAATCCCATGCCAAGCACAGATGGCGAATACTGTGCTGGTGATAATGCTGTTAATGAACCTGGTCCAGGTATGGCTCTGGATTTTATAGTTGCACTCCTAGAATCTTTTAGAACCTAGATTTCTATACTTAGTCTAAAGAGGTTCTTATTTAAATGAAGCTTGCTGGATGGGTTCTATAACAGATTTGTGTTTTTATTCAGCAGAAGCATTCAAAAAACTGTGTAAAACTATGACAATTCTCTAGAAATTCATTTTTTCTGATCGGCAGCCTTGATCTAAACAATTACTTTTATGAATGACGAAATCTAAGTCTAACAGGCTGTTAAATCTCAGATTCTTATACCCAGACTATTAGTGTATTTTAATCACCTTGGAGTTTAGTGGCTAGGGCTAGAATTCATCCACCGTATCCCTGTGTCTGAAGAGGCCACTGAAAGGGTTAACGTCAGAAAGGGCACCCAGCCATAAAACGTCTGGTGACAAACCAATGGACCAAATCCAGCTCGGAGGAAAAACTGCCGGAATATGGATTCTGTTTTTGTTTAATTGTTACTTGGGAGTCTATTATCCTAATAATGTTAGTCAGCTAAACATTATTTTGCTGTAAAGAATGAGCTTTAATTATAGCATACCGAAAAAACAAAACGATGGAAATTTGCGTTTAGCCTATGTCATTGAGCAAAAAACAAAAGATAAATAAGATCATTCAATAAATTAGATTTTCTTGCAGAAGAGATTAAAGAGAACACACTGAATAAATAATGTATCTATAATAAATATTTTCATTGTGTAAATATACATACATACATACATACATACATTGTGATAACGAGCTTATCCACAATAGTTGTGGCTCTTCATCTCTTTAAAAAGTAAATAATAAAAAATAATAATAAATAAATAAGTAAATAATCGAAGATCACTAGATTATTAAATGTTTTAAAAATTGATAAAAGATATTTAAAAGGTGTCCATTTCATTGATCTTCGAGCCTTGCAAATAAATGTCTCCTTAAAGCTGAACAGAATACAGGGAGATTTTTAGCGTTTCTTAATTCTTTTAGAAGTTTATTAAAGTATTTACTTGCTTCGTCTTGGAAAGTTCCATTGATTAGAGATGTTTGAAGTTTTAACTCATCGCTGTATCGTAATGCTCTACCCGTTGTTTTGATCTGCAGTTTATTTATATCTGGCCAGTTGTCAGAGTGGATAGCTTTGTGTGTTAGCTTGAGATAGTTGAATTCTCTCCTTTCTTTAATTGGTAGCCATTTCAATTTTGTAATATCGTCTCTTGAACAGAATCTACCAAGTACAAAGCTTGCTGCTACTTTTTGCAGTCGTTGAAGAGTGTTTAGTTGTATTTTAGTTAATGGCGAATAAACGTAATCGTTGAAGTCTATTTTCGAAAATATCAGGGATTCTACTAGTTGTTTACGAAGCCTTAAAGTTGTAAGGTTTTTCAATTTTCTTAAAACAGTTATTTTCCAATAGCAACTTGATAGCAATTTTTGTAAATGGCTCGTCCAATCTAGATTCTTATCCAAGTGTACGCCAAGAAGTCGCGGGTTTTCATCCAAAACAAGGATGTCGTTTCCTAACAACAAGGAGACAGATTTTTTGTCCAGTTTGTTTCAGTGGTATAGATGTGTTGACGCACAGATCATATGCTTTGACTTCATAGCGTTTATTGCCAGAGAGTAATCATTGGCCTATTTTTCGAGACTTTCAAGAGGAATTCAATTTTCTCTCTGCTTCATCTAATTTATCAGGCTTACAAGATGCATAAATCGTTGTGTCATCGGCATATTGAATGGTTTTGGATGGGAGTTGATCTTAAAGGCCATTTACGTATAGATTAAAAAATAAATAGAGGTTTTATTTTTGGAATTCATTTAAATTTTACTTTTTTCCTAGTCGATGGAGGCTGGAGCGACTGGTCGCAGTGGAGCACTTGCACAAAACCCTGCGGAGGCTCAACTGTCAACAGAACACGTGACTGCAACAACCCACCGAATGCCAACGGCGGCCAACCCTGTTCTGGTGTTGCTGTCGAGACGAAACTCGAATGTTTAGAGAAATGCCCTGGTTTGTTTCTTCTTTATTGTTTCAAAAGTTTTGGTGTACGTGATTACTAATTTGGACCGTAGGATATTTTTCGAACGTTGAACCAGGTCTTGCATGATAATACGTGGAGAGAAATTTTCTACCATTTATTGCAAGTTACGGGGACGTTGCCATATTGATGATAAAGAATACATCGCTTATTTCTAACAGGCCCCTTCATTCAGAGCCACGTGTCTCTTGGTAGCTACCATGGTTATCTCTCTCTTGAGAGTCCGGCCTCTTGAGATAACCATGCATTGGGTTTCATCTCTGATTAGTATCAGACAAAATACTTGAATTTATTGTGTTTCGCCATGTCTCTGATTTCCCTCGCTATCTTTAAGTTTTGCACCGATCAAAGCAGGCTTACAATTACTTTTATTTAAACATCGCCCCTTTAAAAACATGTGTATCTTTATTTTTTAGATGGCAGAGTTGATGGTGGATATGGTCCTTGGGGAATGTGGACTCCTTGTCCCAAGAAATGTAGCACTACTGGTGGAGCAATGGTACGAAGGTACAGGCAATGTGACACTCCGACCCCCATGAATGGTGGATCTGCCTGCAAAGGACCAAATGTGGACGAAGTGGTTTCTTGCTATAACGAATGCCCCAGTAAGTTTTGGGTTATTTGATTTTTGAGTTTCTATAAGCCTTATGTATGGTGTTAAACTAATGAACAGTGGATTAACCTCTAAAGGGCCAAATCTGGACAAAGTGATTTCTTGCTATAACGAATGCCTTAGTAAGTTTTGGATATATTTTTGAAGATTTGATTTTTCAGTTTTTTTAAGCCTTTTGTATCGTGTTGAACTAACAAACGGTGGATCAGGTAACCACTAAAGGACAAAGTCTCTCTTCATAAAAGTATATCCTAGTAAGTCTATATAGATAATCAGATTGTCCCAAGGAATTTGTCTAATTTATCATCATCATAATCATCTCTTCACAGGCTCCTCTACCCACTGCAGCTAAATTTCCTCTACCATCCTCATCTAATTCTCTGTCACATTTAGCACTTTATACATTCTTAATGCATACTTCATTTGTCTTAGTGAAAAGTAGTTAAACCTTTAGGCATAAGCGAGCCATTTCACAATAGTCTATCGTTCTTATTCAGAATCTTCTTACTCTCAATTATTTTATATTACTAACCACTTTTACCGTATTCCAGTTAATGGTGGATTCAGTCTATGGTCTGCATGGACAGTATGTTCCAAAAGCTGTGGTACAGGCGTAGTGTCAAGAAGCAGACTTTGCAATAATCCAGAACCCAAAGGAGTAAACGCCAAAAGATGTACTGGATTATTCTCAGAAACAAAACCATGTCGACTTTCTATTTGCCCAGGTTTGTCTCATTTCTACCAAAAATAAATTCACTGAATATTTGACTTAAAGCAAGAAGGACTTTTAACAACTGATTTGTTTGTGCATCTCCTGATGAGTGGGCGACAAAGAAACAGGCTTGTTGTGATGCAGAGTTGAGTCTCTTAGCTCTTTTGTTCACAATATTCATTACGTTCTACATTTATGTATCGAAGAGGAGATTATCAATTCATCTCCTGATGAGTGGGCGACCAACAAAGACCTTTGAAGATGCAGAGTTTGGTTTCTTTACTCTTTTCTCCACAATTATACGTTATGATCTATGAGCAATCAAGAACATCCAGATCCATATTTATGTATTGCACCGTCTTAAGGAAAGTTAAACACAGAATGCGGAATAGAAAACCTATTCTGAGGAAATCTACTCAGAACATCTCCTGATGAGTTGGTAACCAGGAATCAGTCTTGTAGAGATGCAAAGTTCTGTCTCTTGACTCTTTTCTCTGCAATCATATATTATGATCTACATTTATGTATTAAGCACTGTCTTGGGGAAAGCAAAAACACATACTTCGTATTTCCAACGTATGTTTTTCCTTGTTACTTTAGGTGCTGTAAATGGCAGTTGGTCAGCTTGGAGTCCCTACAGCGCATGCTCTTCTACATATTGTCTTAAGGGAGAGAAATGGAGGAGCAGAACCTGTACCAACCCCTCCCCAGCCAATGGGGGAGATGACTGTCTTGGATCTGCTAAGGACATGAAGATCTGCCCATACACCAAATGTACAGGTAAAGAAGCTATTTGTTTTCATCCACCTCTTTACCAGGGGTTTTCTATTAAAGAGGGTATTTGATGTAGGGGGGTGTTATCGAAGAGAGCTGTGAAATAGAGAGCTTTTGTTCGAGAGAGCGTCTCAAAGCAGGGGGCATCTAATCGAAGTACACTGTACACGATATGTACCCTGAGTTTATTGAATCAAATTACCTTCAATTCAATTCAATTCTATTCATAGCATACAACGCTAATTCATGGCTTCAAACTATTGTATACCAAACGACCCAAGAAAAGCAATGCTTATAATGCTTGGGCCATTAAATTAAGTATAGAGGCTGTTTTTGAAATGGTTGATCACAACGTGAGAAATTGGAAGTAGTTAGAATATTGCATTTTGCATGAATTGTCCTTGCGATATATCTTCTGCATCTAGTATCATGTTAGATATATCAATCTGACAGGTGAAACTCCCAAAAAATCGGCTAAAGTAGCTGACACTCATTGTAAATCGTATGTCGGACGGACAATCATTTTTTAAGGAAAAGAGAGATTTCATTTACGCAGTATGAACCATCTTCTTTTTACTGTACATGACTTACTTTTCTTAGTTCAGAGCTGAAATTTTTAAGTTCTTACTTTTACTAAAACAGAGAGATGGGATTTCAAAGCAATATGATGTCCTTCCGACATAGAAATAAACGGGGAAAGTTTTTTTTCTGAGATGCTGACTGCATTCAGTATTTATCAGTATTCTTTCTTATCTTCAAATGTGATTGCCTTTTCACTAATAACAACGAAAATTGTCTACGGGATTGCACACGCGAATGTTTTCATTGAGAAAATCTATGTCCGTCCGACATATTATTAATAGGCATAGAAAAAACAGAAGAAAATGATGCCAAGAATCGTCTGGTCGTGAATAATTCAAACTCTTTGTTTATAATAAACCAGTCAGGGGTAAAATTTTCCTAAAATGAAAACGAGACTGTTGAGGTCTGATGTTGCCTGTTCAAAAATATGTCGGACGGACATTTTAGTTGAATTTCTTAGTATTTTAAAGTGCTGACTTGTAATTTAGAAGCTTTTAACATATTATCGCAAGGCCGATGCAACCCTCAACGAAAAAATGGAGTAAAAGGAATGCAGATCATTTTCTTTTGGATACTGTATGGGAAAGGTGCCCACCACTGGATTTTATGTCGGACGGACAAAAAATTAATATCTTGTTGTAGCAGAGCCTGGATTGTATTACGTTGTTGAATAAGTCTTTCCATTGCGTATCGGTATTCTGCGTCGTTCTATGGCAATTAAGTGAATAAATGTCACATTTTGGTTTGAGTTGCATTTTTGTCCTTCCGACATGTCCGTCCGACACACCTTCCTTGCTCTCACCTTTTTCATTAGTGAGAGCAATAAGATTCTTCGACCATCTTTATTTTTTGTTGTCAGTATGTTTAAATATATATTCGTCCAGAAATTGACTGGGTTTGTGCTTCATGTGCATACTTTTGATAGAAATTTACACGAAATGATATTTTCCCTCGAAGGCCTATTCTATCCCTGTCCGTCCGACACCGTCTTGTTTCTTCAAACTGTGGTTACAGAATAAATTTCTTTGCATTTTGTATCTAGTTGTGCTACAGAGCTGGCTGAGCTCTGCAATTAAATAAACAGGCACTTACCATGCAACGTCTAGAAAACTTTTAATCAAGGTTCAAAGTATCGATTGTCCGTCCGACATAATCGTCGAATTAAAATATAGCCTCTATAACTGTATCAAGAATGCAAAATTACAAATATTGAAAATACGTAAAAGTCTTTAAACTAGTAACATGATAAGCAAAATATTTCAGCTATTGTTAGTATCAACTTATATGAAATAGGCTGCAATGAAGTTTTCCTTCTTTTTGCAATTGAATATTTTCTTGTTTGATTTTGATTTAAAGGTGTCTTTAGATTGTTCCGTAAGCGAGCCCGTGAAGTTTGAACGATATAATCATCCCCATCTCATTCTAGATCTTTTTATTCTATAGTCCGGTTTTTGTCTAGTTTCATACCTACGCAGGTTTTCATTAGTTTCAAAATGTTGCTCAAATGCTTCTGGCAGATGGTGTTTATTATTCATTTCATTTTCATTTCATTTCATTTGATATATTTACTACTGGGAGGGTAGCACTTTCAACACATAGGTGCTGATTTACAAGAGGCCCTCCCTTAAAACAATACGAAATAAACTAGATTAAAAACTTTAATTACAGTGTGATAATAATACATCTAACTTAAAAATAATACATCCTAAGAACTAAAAGATTTTTTCAAAGTCTTTTTGAAAAGACTGAGAGAAGATGCCTGCTTGGACTCGATTGAGAGGTTATTCCATGTCTTGGCTCCTCTGAAAGAAAAAGATTTCTGGCCACCCGTTGTTTTCTTCAGGGGTAGCCGTAGATCATTCTCTGTATTGCGAAGGGTATAAGAGGAGTGTTCGCAATTTTTCGTGAAAAGACCACGCAGGTATTCCGGAGCCAAACCATTCAGGGACTTGAAGACCATTGTCTGTGACTCATTTTCAATTAGGTCCTGAATGGTATTCCAGCCCAGACGCTCAATAATTGGTTTGCTTGGGGCATCAAAGCTGCTATTTGTCATGATTCTAGCAGCACGGTTTTGCAGTTTTTGTAAATGATTTATTTCAGTTAAACCTGCACAGCCCCAGACAGAGCAGCAATATCGAAAATGGGGCTCTACAATGCCTGTTTAAATAGTTTGCAATGTATTTTTTGGTAAGAAAGATTTTCCATGCTTCAAAAAACCCAAAGCTCTGGAAACTTTGCTAGAAATAGCTTTTATTTGCTCTTTCCAGTCTAAAGAGCGGTCAATTTCGACACCGAGGTATTTTGTTTTTCCAACAACGTCCAGGCTATTATCACGAATTTTTAGCTCTAATTCCTCGTTACGGGCTTTAAGAATCTCATGTTTCTTTTTGGTTGAAACAAGCATGGAATGTGTCTTTGCCACATTTAAAGAGAGCTTGTTACCTTGTAGCCAGGTGTCAAGTTGCCCAAGATCATTGTTTATAACCTCATTCAACCGAGTCATGTCATAGGCCTGATAGCATAGACTGGTGTCATCCGCATACATGGACACAGTGGAATCATGAATAGCCTCAGGGAGGTCATTGATGTATATCAAGAAAAGCAAGGGACCAAGGCACGAACCTTGTGGTACTCCGACTTCTATATCTCCAATGTCAGAGGCTACTCCGTTAACCCTACAAAATTGTTTACGGCTATTGAGATAGGATTTGAACCAAGAAAGTTCTCGGTTTTCAAGACCGTAGTGAGCGAGTTTATCAATAAAAATGACGTGATCGACTGTGTCGAATGCTTTTTTTAAGTAAATAAATACCAGCCCCACAAGCTTACTAAGGTCTAAACCGTTATACCAATCATTCGTATTTTTGAGTAGGCAGGTTACAGTAGATCTAAGGCGCAAGAAGCCTGACTGATTATTGGAGAACAGCCCATTTGTCTCCATATACTGAGAAAGTTGGTCACTAACTAACTTCTCAAACAGCCTCGAGATTACTGGTAAAACTGATATTGGTCTGTAGTTAGATTTATCTGTTTTTTCACCATTTTTGAAAATCGGAGTCACTCTAGCCACTTTCCAATCATCAGGAAAAATATTTGTTTCTATCGAAGTATTAAACAAAAAGGCCAGAGAGTTTTCGATGAGTGGCAAAGCCAATTTCAAAAAGTAGCTAGAGATATTGTCAGTTCCAGAGCTCTTAGTTGTTTTTACTTTAGAAAATGCATCCCGAATATCTTGCACCTGAATATTTTCAAAGTGAAATTTCAAATTTTCCTTGTTTATTTTGTAATCCCCTGAAAGAAGAGGGTTTGGAGCTGGATTTATTTCATCCGCAAGGGCCTTGCCAATGGAGCAAAAGAAATCGTTCATGGTATTGGAGATTTGTTTTTTATCTAGAGTCTCCAAACCGGATTCCTTTAAACTGTCAATGTTACTAGATTTAGATCTTTTGCAAAGAAGTTCATTAACAGTCTTCCAAGTTTCTTTCATATTGCTCTTACATGCCGAAATTTTGTCAGTATAATACCGCTTTTTGAGTTTTTTGTTTAGAGCGTTCACTTTGTTACGGACTTTCCTGTATGAATCCATTAAGAATATGGACTTTTGTTTCGTTGCAGCTCTTTTGAGCCTATCTCTAGTTCGCATTAGATCTCTTAGGTCCTTGTCTATCCAGGGGCAGTATCTTTCAGACACGTGCATTTCGGTCAAGGGGGCATGTCTGTCTATGATTGTAGAGAAGAGATTTGACCACTTATTTACTAAGATGTTTATATCATCCGATTCACTTAACAGTCGCACCCAGTCTATATCAGAAACATCAGTAAGGAATGCTTCTTCATTGAAATGTTTCATTTTGCGAGTTTTGATCATCTTATGGCCTTTTTCAACTGCTCCGTTGTATTTCCGGACACAGAAGACCATATAGTGATCACTCAGAGAAACTTTATGCACCCCTGATTTTACAATGTTTCTAATAGAGGTTGTAGCAACATGGTCGATGAGTGTAGATGTGTCCAATGTAACCCTTGTTGGCTCTTCAATAAGCTGTTTTAGACTAAACAGCTCATACAAATCGCTCATGTGTCTAGCGTTGTTGTCTGAGGGTTGATTAGGGGCCTTCTCAGAAAAGTCACAATTTGTGTTATATTATATTTATTAATTATAGTGCACATTATGCATCAGCTTTAGAATTTTCCATTGGTAAAGATTTAAAACAAGTTTATGCTACATTTTTTCAACATTTGTTATTATTATTATTATCACAAGATTTAAAGATAAATTATCTTAAGGATTGACACTTAGATGTCTATCCTTTAAAAATGATACAATTTTTATCATATAAACTTTAAAGAATTACTATCGGTTTTCCTAATTGCCGTGTAACCGGTTACTTGAGGTTCATCAGGTATTTGAGATAAAAACTGTCCATGCCTTGTGAATTTCAATGTATCTCATGTCTTCCAGCTTTCATACCGACACCCATTCCGAGTATGCCAGTGGAAGCTGGAAGTTACATGGCCCGGGAATGTGGAGCAACGACCAAATACGCTGCACTTGGATCACAAAGGACAAAAGTACCAAATGAAGTTTATGCTCATTTGAATTTCAAAGTCAGGAATTTCAAGGGTGGATACTTCGCTACGAAGAGTGAAGAAGAAGGGAAGATTATTAAGGTCAGCTCACTTAACTATCAGTAGTGTAGATAGAAATTTTTTGGAGGAACAAGGAGGAAAATTTTCCGACTAGTGTTTTTCAGCTGAGGGTCCCAAGACTAACTTTTTGAATGAAATTAATGCAGTAGAGGGAACAATGTTATTTATATTTGGTTGCCTGAGAAAGTCGGTCAATTCGAAATCAACAGGAGCTACACTTACAATTTGTGTGTTAGTTGAGTTGTATGGCAAGTATGAAAGGAAGAATTGAAATCTCATCGTCCTGGCACCCATACCTTATGTATAAATTCTGCCTTATTTTCTCAACCAAATTAGAAATTTTCCGACAAACTCTTTATCTGGATCTACAGAGATACCATAAGGTACACAAACAATAAATAAATCATCTGGCATAGTTAGTATGTTGTCTTTCTTGATTTTTACATATGAACAACATAAAGATATTCACTTGAGGAGAAGCAGGATTTGAAATATCAATGAGATAATTTTTATGAATGAAAAATAACCCAAGCTGTATTGTAACCCACCACTGCTGACTCGGTACGTCTCTGCTCTACCAACAAAGCTATCAAGGCACTCGGAATTATCTCATAAAGGTCAATCCTCTTTAAAGTCTTACCTTCTAATTGTATTGAAATTGTTTCTCTTGCAGTTCTGCTTCGAGCCGATCCCTTCCATAACCATCAAAGAAGTAGCTGACGGTGTCCTCAAATCATACAGGGGTACAAAGGCGATTATGGGTTACAACAAGCCAAACGAGGCTCAGCCCGTCATGGGTTTCTCAATCAGAGTTAGAAATGAAACTGGGTATGCAGTGAAGGGGTACGAGATCGGCCTTGAAAAGTTTGCAGAGTTCACCCCTGGACAGAAAATCACGTTAAGCGATGCTCTGTAAGTAGCTTATGTTTGGCTGAGTTAATCCTTAGAATTCCTCAGGCAGCCTTTACATAATAGCTCTTGTCACCTATTGAGTTCATACCAGGGCTGAGTTTCAACTTAGCTTCTAGTCAAATTTTTCATCGCGTTCACACTAGAAGAGGTGATTCGAAACTGAGTTCAACTTGCCATTTCCCCCTAGGATGAGATTTCAACTCGGCTCCAAGTCCAAGTATCATCTTTACATTAGAGTAGGCGAGCTTGAACACCATATGAGCTGAGCTCAACTCGCCATCTCAACCTGGGCTGAGACTTCAAATGCTGAACAAAGAAGCAAACTTCATACCAATTTATCACCTACAAAATTGCGGAGAACCCTCCAAAACTCTTATTATTATCATTATCACTAATGTTACTTCCTGCTGACTTTCCATTGTAGAATCACATACTACAGCGAAGGAACCTACAGAGGTTTTCTGGCCAAAGGAAAGTTTCACAAGTTCTCTCCAAATGTTTTCGATGTAATGGTTTTCAGAAACTCCTCCTCGCACTCGTCCACTTCTCCTCTCCCCCCTGGGGGGCTGACTTCAATGAGGGGGAGTGCGACTTCGTTGGGATTCCAAGGCATTTTACACGGTCTTGGTTTAAAGGAGGTTCCTGGGTTCATGAAATCCGCTTTGAAGTGAGTTGCATCTATTTATTGCTTATTTTTCTTGGTCCATTATTTAAGTGTCACTTATAACTCACTTGCACTAAAATTCGTTCGATAAAACCCCTTTTAGAATGGTAGTCACCACTTATCACGACAAGCCTTTGATATCTAGTGGGGCAACGTTTCGGAAGAGATACTCCTACTAAATATCAAAGGCTTGTCACGATAAGTGGTGACTATCAAGTCAAATATTGTGTCAGAAATAGCCTTGACAAGATCGAGTGTAAAGCTAGGTTAGATTAAACTACGTTCATTTTTATAACTGCCCCTTTGATGATGTTTTTGAGAATGTTTTGCTGCTTTTATTGCTCATCTTGTATGCTAGTTTCTCCCCATTTTCTAATATGAGCTTCTATTTTTTCCTCCCAAGACCCAGATCTAGTATTTGCATTATGTACCGTTTTGAAATTTCGAAAGCGTGAGCAAATCAAGATTAAAACCTATGGTTTTAATTAAACTAGTTTTTATCAAACCAGGTTTAACTTAAACCAGTTTTAACCAGTATTAACGGTTATTTTACTTTATCTTGCTTTAAATACACCACATTAAAACTCGTTTAAACCTCAGTGTGAATGGGGTATATAAGCTTATCTGTCACTATTAGAAGGTCGAGACAGGATTTGCCTACCAATAACTCTGTTTACTTTTATTTCTTTATTTTTGTATATCTATTTAATTGAGATAGCGCGCTAGAGTACCAATCTAGAGGTCGTGGGTTCGAGTCCTACGCAGATCATTTACATTCTCACAAACTATCTCGATTTATCTCAAAAATCCTACTTCTTCTCAAATTTACTTATAGTTTCTCTATTTATTTATCTATTTATTACTCATTTATTTATCTATTCGTTTATTCATTTACGATTTATTCATTTATTTATTTATTTACTTTTCAGAGCAATAAAAGTCTGGGATCTTACATTTGACCGAGCCACCATCGGTTACGACTTTTTCGAAGGGTGGCAATCAAGCTATTCTCCATACAGGGTGACGGCCACCAAGCTAATTGACGGAATCCCCATCCACTTTGAAGTTGTCTCAGTATTCACGCTGTCTCGCTGGCTGTTTGCAATTGGAATAGTGTTCGATGGAGAGTCTTTCGGTGCTTGCATGGGAAAGATTTCTGGATCGAAGAACGAAGACGGAGGGTTCATGGACAGTATTGGCGTTCAGGTCGAGGTAAAGATTGAGCAGTATTTGATTATTAGAACTTTTAGATGGCAAGAACAATTTTGAAAATTAGTTAAACATGATAACTAGTGAAGTTTAGGGTCTGACATTCATCAGAGTATTACCCCAGGACAGAGTTTGATCGGTGCAGAAACATAGCGTTTAATTAGATAGACAAAAAGATTTTTTATTCACAAATGGCAAGAAACATTGTGCAAAGTAGTTTTTGTTTCAAGTTTCTATGCTAGATAATAAACAAAGCACGATATGCATGCGTATTTATTTAAGAGTAAAAAAACAACTAGCTTAGCTGTCGTTTCTCTAGGAATTTTGCAAAAAAATATTCCTTCAGCAAAATACGTTCATTTGATGCACAAAATTTGCTAAAATCTGCTTACAAAATATTTCGTTTTAGCTTGGAGTGATCTTCAACCCTACATCAGATTTCAGGCTGATCAAGACTTCAACTGCTTTTACAAAACAACCACTCCACGAAGTTGCTAAGAGAGGCGTGAAAGAAGGATTCCATGCTGCTGCACAGGTAGATGTTTGAGATTAGGGATTAAGGTGGTGTAGCCTAGGGGTTAAGGCGCTAGACTTGGTATCCTTGAAGGGCAACCTTCGTGGGTTCGAATTCATGTCAGGTCTGAACCATGAACAACAAGCTGTTAGGCAATTCAGCTGTCCACCCTTCCAAAGTCGGTAAATGAGTACCCAGGATACTGGGGTAATAACTGATAGTGTTTCCAATTAGTGGAAATGTCAAATACTCAGACAATTGAATAAAGTCAGTTATTATTATCATCTATAAGGAATATACTTTAAGGGATATCATATGTTATAAAAATACCCAGCCTTGATCATGTGACTTAACAGTCTAAACCCCCTGCTTGCAGAGATGGCCAAATGGTTCGATCCCTCAACACTTGTACAACGGGTTTTGGGTTTGAACACTTTCAGACCTCTGACATAAAAGTGCGAGGAGGGAGTTCGCTACCTCTCTGTAATTCTCAACAGAAAGATAATTAAGGAATTAGGAGGTGTGGTCACACCAGAAGGAAGGACCAGGGTCGCACTGCTCGATTAGTCTACCTATTCAGTGGGCCCTTTGTTCTTTACACATTGACCAATATCTTAAAAAGATACTAAGCGTATTTGCCTATCAACTATCAATTTACTGCTTCGATTAGTCTAGGTATTGAGTGGGCCCTTTTTTCCTTGCAAATCAACCAATACCTTACAAATGTCGTAAGCATGTTGCTCTTCAACTAATAACAACTGTCAACAGCTATTTGAACCCTAACCCATCACTATTGAATTTGCAAGGATAAATCAAATTCTCACTTATTCTTTCCCCTCGCAATTGGGAATCTGAAAGTAATTTCGTTTTTTAGGTTTCATTACCGGCTGACTGTGGTGGCAGCTCTTTCTGTCGAGTGGCGAAGAGAATTCTTGGTCCAAGTGTCACGTTCAGGATTTATGCTCATCTGAAGAAAGACAACTTCAAAGTTTCAGCAGGTTTTTACAAGATCAGGCTAGCCGAGGGTTTCTGGTTCTGGAAGGCCGAGTTGTATTTTGAGGTAAGGTTCTCCTCAATAGAATATCACTTTCTAAATAAACCACCTTCCCAATTACGTCATCTTGAAAAAACCTTAGCCTGGACATGATGTGTAGCTAAAACTAATAATTGTAGATGAACTTCTAAAGAACTTTCTAAGGAAAAGGGGACGTAATTTGGAAGGGGTTTATTCAAAATCGAGCATTTTTTATTTTTGTTAACCACGTAGAACATTTTTTATACGTATGTTCATAATTTTCTTCTAGCTTTTATTCTAGCTGTAGTTACTATCCTACATCTTTGCATACGGCTCTTTGTTTAACGTCCCTTAAGTTGGTGTCCCTCTGAGTATGATGTCTTTATTCTATTTGTAATGGAAAATATAAAAGATCTTGTAGAGTTTTAGCCTGATTATGAATAGGGCTCGATAGGACTGAATTTTAAAAAGCTTAGAATAAATCTAATTTGCAGTGCGTCAATCTTTTTGATTTGCTTTCTCTAACATGAAGATGAAGATTATTCTATATGATAGAACTCTATGAACTTAAGGAGGTTCACAATTTGACCTTTTCTTCTAGTTAGATAAGAAAACATATTAAACATTTTCAGAAAAACACCAAGAAATTGACATCAAAGATTGGCTTCGCATTCGAGATCAAAATCCCGATCACCGGAGGAGAGATAATTGTAGACGGAATGCCGGTGGAAAGTGAATTGCGACTGGGGGGTAAAATTGATCATCAACTTGGAACCCTAGATATCGGCGGTCAACTCTTCATGCGCGGAATGTGGAGGAATGCATTCGGATCCGACTGGTTTTCGATTGGAAACATCAATATCGGGTAGGTAGAGTTAAAGGGTAGACCCTGGGATGGGGATACTTTACCAGTTGTGGGCAGGGATGTGCTGCTCAAAATGTATACCCATATTCATAACAAAATTTTGAATAAATACCCAAACACACATTCGAACCATTTTTGAAAATTTGATACCAATATTTATACATAATAACGAAAAAATACGCCTTTATTTATACTGAAATTGCAAAAAAGTACACCCATATTGGCAGTAGTCTCCAGTACCCTAAATATACTAAGTATTCCCCCCGGGGAGGGGGTAGACTCATTGACCTGCGTAATATTACTCCATAACAGTGTCGTCAGGATTTTATCCCACCAGAAGGCTAGTTTTAAGGGTGAACCAAGTTGAAACTTAATAGGAAAATTTTCTTTTAACGTGTCCTTTTAAAGATAATAAAATATAAAAATCATTGAAACTATTTTTGAAGAGACTTTCCAAGTATTGCCACATGAATTCTTTTTAAATCTTTCACAGGGTGAACATTACAGTTGGAGTTGGCGTATCTAACTTCCAGTTCGGTGGACAGCTGGAGTTTGGTAAAAACTGTTTGTATGATGCTGATTTCGAAAACGATGTAAGACTTTTTCATGAATTTTCCCAGTTAGAATCGTTGCACCTTTTGTCATGAACTTACTTATTACTACTGAGGATAGGCCTGGAATACTAGGCAGTTAGGAATACCTTAAGGCTACTGCGCAAAGCTCTCAGCTTCGAGACATGGTTGGGGCAAATCAGAATTGGTAGCCCACTTTGAATGTGATGAAATAATTTAAATTTTTTCTGCTTCTTACACCCAATGAACACAGCTCTGGTATATTGATCATATTTTGAAAACTGATTGTCTAGCGAATTTTAAAGCCTCATCTCGATTAGCATTTATATTAAGTCAGGGACTCTTCCTTTAATGTCAAATAAAGATGACACAAATGGAAAATATGCAGACGAAATTGTTTTCTTTTCAATAATCATCAATCATTATTCTATTTGATATCTATTTGTATTTTTGATAATTTATAAAATTTGATTAATGTCAAAAATGAAATAAAACTGACTTTGGTAGAATATTCTAAACTAGATCAATACATAATTTTCCAGGGCCATTGCCTGATGCTTCGTATATACTTTGGATGTGGTAAAGATGGATATTTCTTCGGTGAAGTCTCCGCATTGACGATTGGTAAGCTCATCCGCATGTTTGGTGGAACTGCAGGATCTGTCCCTAAGCGAGTGGCAGAAACTGGATTCCCAAAAGGTGCTTTGGTAAGATTGATTTTGTATCCTTGCAGGCTTCAGTATGCTGGTATTTTTAAAGGATTTTGTCGGTCAAATAATCAAAGGAAAAAGATCAGGAGAGCTGCAGCAGCTATTATCCTGCATAGATTTCTTTGAGCTTTACACATAAACTGATACCTTACGAAAATAGTAAGATTTTTGGGCCATTAACTATCAATGTACTGCTTCGATTTGACCCTTCGTGGTTTTACATAAACCAATACCTTACGAATATGCTGATATTTTTAGGGTTTTGTTAGTCAAATAATCAATACTTAACGAAGATGGTCCGTGATTTGCCTATCAACTATGGTCAAAGACTTAAAAACATTTTCTAGGATTTTAGGAAGTTTTGCAATATTTTTTGCAAACTAGAAATTAATGAAGTATATACATTTGCACAAAAAGGATATACTTTCCTAAAGGAATATTCTTAACATGTATATGTTTTTTGTAGGTATCTAAAAGTGAAAGTAAAGACATAGATCTGACCCCAGCTGGTGGGCCTTATATCTACAAAGGAACAAGAGTCAAAGGAACACTCAACCTCTTCGGTTATAACGTCAGAGTGGATATCATGTATAGTAAAGAAGTTAGTATGTGCATTTCTTTCCCTCCTTGGCTCAAGCTCAATCATCACGATTATCATATTTATCATAAATATCATGAATATCCTAATTACTCCACTGAAAACAAGTATTAGTTCATTAAAGTGAGACAGGAACAACGCAAGACGACACACACAGAAAAAACGTAGATGGATTAAATATTGTATATATATATAAAAATGTTGTCAATATTTCGCCCTGGCATACAGGGCTTCTTCAATTTTTATATATATATACAATATTTAATCCATCTACGTTTTTTCTGTGTGTGTCGTCTTGCGTTGTTGCTATCTCACTTTATTTTTCCTACTTCGCTGCAAGCGTCCAAAGGATCCGGCACTAGCCTAGTATTGTGGACTTTCTTCGTTTAAATATTAGTTCACTGATGTCTTCAATGCAATTCAAGTCCTCCGTTTTGATGAAGAATATCAATATGATAACAATGCTGAAGAAATGAGTAAATGGTACTCCTTCCCTTCTAGGTTCAGGTTCAATTATCATAGTCTTAATGATAATTGTATCTGTCTTAATCATCCTAATCATTCACTGAAAAAATGTATTAGTTCATTGATGTCTGCTATGCAAAAGTCCTCAATATCGGTAGGACTTGAAGATTCCTAGTTTAAGTGTCCTTCTCTTGTTTTAATGCTAATGAATGCTTTGGTGCAATGTTGTTACAACAATATTATGGAAAGTCCTAAATCTCTTCCAGTTGCAAGCGCCTCAAAAAGGCTGTGAAGAAGACAGAGGTATTTTGGATGTGAATCTAGTGAATCAAGTATTTTCAGCCACCTAAATAAATTATGAAAATGATGCAAACCAGGACTGAATTGAATTTTTGTTTTTTCAGGAAATTTATTTTGAGGCTGAAATTGACCCGATAAATCTTGGTGGAGTTCTTCTTGTGACGAGAAACAAGACACACACCGACTTGGGACCAAAAGTACTGTTCCACTACAGGAAGCCAGGATTAATTCCAATTCCGTATTTCAAGGTAACTGAATGTTTTTTTTTGTAATTTTATCTCTAAAGCATTAACTCTATAGCATTTTGCTACCTTTATCTTTATCACAGTGCTCGATGTACGAAGATACCGAGCAATTCAATAATAAACTATGCTTCTTAAACGTTTCGATATAATCTTCATCATTAAACTATTCTTAGGAGATTTAAAAAAAAACCTAATTTACAAAGTACAGAGTTATAAGGAGATTAACCTAAACAAGAACCTACTTGAATCATTAACTGTTAAAATAAGATAAAACAAAGGTTGAAATGAGAAAACACAGAGACAAACAAGGGAGAAAATGAAGGTATAGAGCGGTATAGAAGAGAAACAAGAAAGGAGACTGGATCTCTGTTTCTTTATATATAACATAACTTATCATCTCTATAGCACGGTATTGTCTATACCTGCATCATAGTGCTCGATGTACAGAAGTACAGAGCGATATAGATGAGAAACAAGAAAGGAGACTGGATCTCTGTTACTCAAAGTTTTATGCTCTCGCAATCATCATAAAGACTATTGTCTCTATCTATAATTCTCATCTTACAATAGAAAGAAAAACCCAAAAAATACAAAAAATATTGTTACTCGGAATAATATACTATTGCAATCATCAGACAACTACATTCTGGCCAGTATTGTGTTTCTCTAGGTTCCTGAATTTATTCGCTTTTCAGAAGTTCTATGCCGATAAAAACTGTTCTATCATATATCTACATAACTTTTTTCATCCTTTTAAACAATTTCCTTCTTTGCAGTGCTTCTTCGAAGGCTACGGAAAATTCTTCGGAATAGAGGCCTATGCCTTCATCAACATCACGATGAAAGGATTTGAGATATATATTTATGGCAAAGCATGGGATCTCATTTACGCCGAGCTTTACATTTCAGCCAGTTACGACATTTTCGATATCACAAACGCAAATTTCTACGTGCGGGTAATTGTCGACTTGAGAGGAATAACAGATGTAAGTAGCTTAAATTTTGTGAATTATTCCTTTGATGTTTTCATGGTGCACATATTTCTTTTAAATTCGTTAGAAATAGGCCGTAAGAACCACAATGTTGTCCATCGATTCATTTATGGAAATTTCCTAATTTGATTAATTCAAGAATGTAATACAATGAAATAGCGTTGGATGAGAAAAATTTGGGTTCCGTTATACTGCAATCTCTATTTAGGTATAAAGTATGTCTATAGTATTGCTTGTTCTTATACTACATCATATTGCTCGCAACACAAGTATACTGTATAGAGCGGTATATTAGAAACAAAAAAAGAGACTGGTTCTCTGTATCTCAAATTTTCACGCTCTTGCAAACGTCAGACAGACTTTAATCAGATCATTAAATTCTGTCTGATGAATGCGAGAGCATAAAACTTTGGTTAACAGAGAGCCACTCTCCTCTCTTGTCTCTAATCTAATATAATATAACAAGTATATACTTACGTAGATAACTATGCTAGCCATATAGTCTTTATATTTGACAGGCAATAGAGAATGCTCGCAAGTCTGTGGACAGAGCAATGAAGGCTGCACAGGCGACACTGCGTAATAAAGTGGATGAAGTGAAGGCAGCTAAGCGTAGATGTAAGGAGAAGATGCAGATAAAATGCTCCAATTGCCACTCGTTAAAATGCAAACAAGCTGAAGATAATTGCAAAGGATTCATGGACAAGGCTGGGAAGTGGATTGGTGGAGCTATCAATGCTGCTGGTAGGTTTCCAGTCCTTTCTTTAAGTAGATGACTCCTAATTGAAGAAAAAATGTTTTAGATTGCGCATACAACCCCAATACATGGAATCCAATAATGATTTGAGGTTATATTGAGGTTATTGGAAATGAAATTGAACTTTTATTGAACTTTTGTAAAAGAATTTAAAATTGTAGCAAGTTTGATCTAAGACTATGATATTTGTTTGGTACTGTATTTTTCCAGTCCTTTCTTTAGTTGGAACATTCAAATCAGCAAGAATTGTGTCCGAAATATGGCTGTGTTCAAACATGGATGAGTCTTTCTTTATACAGAGATAGACTTATGATAGGGCACGTATATATGTATTCATGTTTGAATGAGACACATATCTTGCTACATAAGTAACATATTGATACTTGTGCACGCATGTATAGACGATACAAAGTTCAGTGCAACATCTTTAAACCTTAGTCATGACATTATGGTATTTTTTTGTTTATTCTAGGTAAATGGATCAAGAAAACTGGTCGAAAGATCAAGGATGGTTTGGCTAAGGTGTGTTTAACGTTTGAACTTTTACCATCAAGCTAGTAGTTAAGCTCTCATAACATTGCTGAAATGTTTTCTCATAGAGGTAAGTACTGTGGTGCAAAGTCATATCTTTCACTCCACATTTGCTTGTTTATATCTTGGTGTGGGAGTAATTGGGAAATATGGGGGAAATTAAGTCCAGAAACAGTACTGAAACAGATCCTGAAATAGAGTCTGAAATATTTTGTTAAATCATCCTTTTAATGCAAGAAAAAGGATTGTAATGATACAAGTGATGGAATTTGAACTGTGTTCAGCAGAATTGCACTCGTATGAATCAAAACTCAGAAAAACAAAAAAAAGGTTTTAAATGCATTTATCTGTAGAAAAATGAGATGATATACCGACAACAAGTTTTACCAGCTATCAATCTGTTTCAATTCATCAGGTTGGCAAATCGATCAAAAAGTTTTTCAGTGGCTGGAGGCGTCGTCGTTCTGTAATCAGTCATCGAAATGAAAACTTTGATCTTCACGTGAGGAACAGAAGATTCATCAGCAAGCTCATTTGTGAAGGACTTGTTGGTGGTGGCTGCAGAGGTAAGCCTGATACTCAAAAATTTAGCAGAGAGTTCACAATACATAAGTTTATACTGGCACTTGCACTAATGGACCCCAATATAGGCAGTATAGGTTTAGTTTCAGTTTCAGTTTAGGCTTAGGTTAAAGTTTAGGTTTAGGCGTTTACCCTCAGGAGCAAAGTACTTTCCCTCAGGCTCCAAAACAACTTGAGTATTTGAATAAGACCAAGAAATTGCCTGGATAAAACCTGGCACCTGCTATGATGGCCTATTGCCAAAATGCAAGGGGCACTTGGGTATGAATTTTCACCTGGCTTAAACATATTATTCCATGCTAAGGCAAGCACACGAAGCCAAAGTTGATTCATTTTGATCAAGTGTAATTATTTCGTTTTGTAGGAGTTGAGCATTTGTGTGCTGGTACTTGCCAGGCTGTCAACTACATTGGAAAAGGACTTTGCAATATTTTGGATGTCGCAGTTGGCGCATTGAAGCTGGCAGAATCGGTTGTTGGTTGGGTGAATTCTGCCATTCAATTTGTCATGCAAATGTTCCTCATTCATGGGTATGTTTTGCAATAGATTTTATACAATAGGTTGAGTGAACGAGTGGGTGGGGTGATTAAGTGGCTTGAGAGGTTTGCTATGTGCAGCTGAAGTCGAGCTTGGTTGTATGATGTCAATATCTAGATGGGTATTACCTTCAAGTGTTGGCTAATTCGCTACGCTGTCCTACACCAGAAGGGATGTTAAACTAGGGACCTCGTGCCCCTACCAGAAATAAAGCCTTTGGCATTTAGTGGGCTATACTTTAAAAGTAAAATTACTTAATGAAAGCTTTTTAACCTGCACGAACTTATAAACTTAATTTCTAATTAAATATCCTATTAAATTCTTTGGACTCCGTCAATAGGTCTAGTCAAATTTGCCTATTCAAAACCTGTTTCCATTTTTCCTGCAATATTTCAAAACGAGCTCCAACTGCTGGAGGTACACCCGCCAAAATTCAGCTAGAAAATGATTCGTGTTCAAAAAGGGGCATTTAATCAACGCATAACGATATTGTGAATTGTACTTTCCTTACATTCTAGCCAAGACTTCTCCCAGGTCTATTGATAAAACCCACCTCTTTGAATCTGTTGATTTTCCTTCAATCATGTTGCAGTAGTTGTAACGCAAGCAGTGAAACTTTAAAAGCGTAAAGTAATCCAACTATTCTTCATTACAGCATCCGATTTGAACTAGGCCTTGGAAAGAAATTCGGTGGCGGATTCATGGTGGCTGCCGAGATCGATATGACGTTGTTTGCTCAAAGATACCACTTCGGTTTCGAGTTCGATCTCAAGCACCCGTTCAGAAGCATAACCAGTGCCAAAGACTCCGGCTTGTATAAGTATAAACAAGGGATGAAGCAACCCAGGACCTCTGCCATGTACAATGCTTACGACCCTCCTAATCCATTCACTGATTTCGATTTGACAGGTGAGTTAATGGTCTAATGCCAGTTCAAGAGACAGGGGCAAATTTAAGATTGTGACTTTTGACTGCCTGAGAAGAATTATCTTTTGGGCAATCCATTTGAAAATTTTCTGTAATACCACTGCCGGTAAAGGGGCTTGAATTCGTAACTGATTTTAGACCAAGTACGTGACTACTGAGCATCGGAACCACACTCCAACTAGCTAACTATGTCGATGAGTCACACTACTCCGTATTTTAATGAAAACGGAGCAAAACCTATTCGTCTTGGCCTTGCGTTCACACTGATGCGCTTCAAATACGGAGCTTTTCGAACACGCAAACAAATGCACATACTTTCGACTACTATTGTATTCTAATGGCGCGAATTTGAGCAAAGCTTTATAATCTCTCCTACATTTTCAAATATATTTTTCAGATTTCTCTTCAGTTTTGTCTAATTTCAAGATAGTTGTTTTTGAAATTTTCTATGTACTTGAAATAACTAAAAAGATAACTCCAAAACAATTACGTGTTTTACTACTTTATTTCTGGTCTTCTTACTTTGATCTCTCAATTTGTCATTCCTCTTAGGTTCTTTCGGAATCGAGTCTACACAGAGTGGAGATGGAATAAGGACTGGTTCATGTTTGGCGTCCATCAATAAAGATTCCGGAAGCAAACTGATTTTAACTGGTTGTAATAATACTGATACAAGACAAAAGTGGACTTACACCCTCAAGGGAGGCCTCATTGTAAGTTGAAGCAATTTTGAACTACTTACTTGACTTTGTTGCGTAACCCTGACTGGATTCTTGCATACTTCAAGGTCACAAACGTTTTCAGCTGTCTCTTTCCTGGGCTTATATTTCTGCAATTAGAACATGTAGGCCAGTGTCTTCGTGAGAAAGGGTCGCTGTACCTTTTTGGAGACCTCCCTTTTGATCATTTTTCTTTGGAATCTCTTTTGAATGATTTTCTAACATAGCTGTTGAGATATCTTCTTGCCACACGACCGAATGATTTTACCAGATGAAACAAGTATGGTAAGGCTAGTAAATTCAATTAGAGCTGCCATTATTTTGCTGTATTTACTAAGCTTGAAATAACAAAACTATTTGAATTCTAGCCAGAGGCTTGGATGACTTACGATGACTATAGTTCTCAATACACGAGATTATCGTGTAATTATACAGAAGAATCTACGCTAAATACCTAGACACGTTCTTCTGTAACACTGAGGTTTTGTGTTGTGCAATCATCAGACAGACATTACCATTTCACCAATCGAATGAAACAAATAAATCAGCCATTCTCTTTGCCATAGAATTCTTACTCTGAAAAGTGTCTGGATCTTGGAACAAAAACTGGAGATTTCCTTGTGCAAAAGAAATGCGACGACAAGTCACGCAACCAGAGATATGACTGTGATGTAGTCACAAGAACTTTGAAGCGAAAGAGAGTCGGCAAATGCGCCACTGCAGGTATTTATAACGCTTAAGTTAAGCTTAGTCGTGTGAGGCCAACACCTGGATGGGTGACCTCTCAGATGTCTACCTCACCTACTCCACCGTGTTTCGAAAGGGACATTAATCTAGGGGCCTCGTGCCCTGACTGGGGATAAGACCTCAAGTTTTCACAGACTTATCCGTTAAAAGTAATCTTACTTACTTCGAAAAAGCATGATATCATTTTTTACCAACTTCGCCTTTTATTTTGCAATGAATGAAAACATAAGGAAGTCACAATATTTAAAAACGAGCTCCGACTACTGGAGGTACACCTACTTGGAAAATACTTTGCATTAAAAAAAAGGGGCGTTTGATCAAAGCATTACGGTATTTTGAATTGTACTTTCCTTTAATTCTAGCCAAGACTTCTCCCAGTGGGCCTGGCTCCCTCAGCCATCTTGGTTCATTGAAGTGCATTCAACTCAATCCTTCAAATAAACTCGTACTACGGTCAGGTTGTCAGACAGCTGAGTAAGTTTATTTCACCTTTGAACTTTTCAAATTCAGTGTATCATCTACAGTTTAAAATAGTGCAAATGATGCAAACTCATTTCTAGCAAGCTAGAGTTTATTTGGAGAATTTTATTTTTCATTCCGCGTTACCAGTCCCAAAAGTTCCGTATAAAGTGATATTTCCTCAAAATAGACTTCCGTTATACATTGAATAAGTTCCGGAGAAGGTGGCTTATGCAAAACTCTAAGAGGGCTTTTTTTATTCTCATAAAAGTTACGTAGTTACATACATGAGCAAAACAAGACGATACCAAAGGGAGCATGGTAATACATAGCAACCCTAAGACCATTATAATAAACATAAATAGTGCAAATAATAAATACAAAGAGTACAAAAGAACATATTACACAAGGAGTTGAACGACAATCATAACATTAACATTAACATCTACAAGGGCTTATTCGACTTTGGGAGTTAAATGGTCTTCAAAATTTTCTTTATATCTACAGTTTCGTCTATATCAAACTGCTGCTAAACTATGTCTATAATAAATTTTTAAATTATCAGTACACCGTACTAACTTCTGCACTGTCTTTATTTTCACAGTTCGGAGTTTGTTTTGCGTGATAATGGATACTTGGTACATACCAGGTCAAACTATTGTGTCCGGCCTGAGTCAGGAAAGGCTGTAGCTGGTGCAAAACTTCAATTATCCACTTGGGGATGTCACGTGTTTGCATTCACAACCAAGGGCTCATTGCAACATAAAGCAACCAGACTCTGCGTACAAACACCTCAGAAGGTAATAAATTGAAAATAATTGTTGTTTAAAACTGTTAGGAGTAGTTCATTATTTTCAATAACTTCACCTGGGTACAGAACGTTCACTACTCTGGGAACCCCTCCATGTACTACACTATTTCCCCCTCCCTCCATTGGATAAGGCACTGGATTTCTAATCATTGGAGGGCAACCTTCGTGGGTTCGAATCCAGGAACGGTCTGAATAATGAACTACAAGACGTCAGCCAACTCAGCTGTCCATCCTTCCGAGGTCGGTTAATGAGTACCCAGGATATTTATTCTAGAATATTGATTCTGGGGCCACAAGCTGCAGGTCCACATCAGCTGTTAAGTTGCCACAACTCTGACCTGTGTTAGCTACCAATTTTATTACAACATACTGCCAAACTTTGCGTGTATGAAGTCCAGACGCTTCAGTGTTTCCTTTCTATTGATCGAACCATACGACATAGCAGCTGTTATAAAATTTAGGATTTTACATGAGTAGAAATAGACAGAAAACACATTTTGTATTAATAAAAGCTTTTATAAAAGCTTGTGTAATACAAAGTTTGTTTTCTATATATCTTAACTTATACTTTCTAAACTGGCATTGCTGTTCAAAAACGCAGAGTGTTTTCTGCGAAAGATATCAAAGCTATTTTCTGAATTTTGATATGCTGCCTAATATATCTGGAGTTTGATGCAATACTGATTTGCTTCTAAACCTGCTTCCGCTTGATTTTCCAGGAAATGAAACCCGCTGATTACACTGAATTAGTGCTTGGAACTTCCTGCGAGCATGTCAAGGCATCTACTGAAGCATTCCCAGATTCACAAATGGTGTTCTCATTCATTCCAAGTACGTAAGATTCTCTTGTTCCCTACTTGCTTCAAAATCTCTGAGAACTTTAATCTCTGAGATACAAGAAGAATTAAAAAAGTTTGAGAACAAGCGGGTAATCGAAAAATACAAAGTGCCCTCCTTGTTTCACCATAACTTGTAAAAACAATGTGTTCTCGACTTGTCAACTTACTTAAACTAGACTAAGCATTAATAGGTTTTTATCGAAATGGAACTTATTCCCTGGGCTCTCCAAAAGATTCGAGTTTTTACATTGCAGAATTATTGAAAAAACTGTGTAAAAATCATAAATCTTTAGTAATTTATATTGCTTTTATTTCAACAACCAAAATATCTCTCAAACATGACTCTGCTATAGGTCAACATTTGCACGACAACTCAGAATGTGCTAAAGCCTAACGTAAAATTTGTTTTCAAATAATTGGCAGAGCAAGATCTACATTTCACTTTGGTATTTTGGAATCAGTCTACAAAAAAACCAGGGGTCCAAGAAAGAGTTCGTTTTCGCCTTAGGACTCTTAAAATAATCTTATTTGCTTTTATGCACGATGAAATGTTATCCTTGCAGGTTCTTAAAGTCCAACTTTTAATAAGTTAGTTTCTACTGTATACGGTTTCAAGGTATTAGAAGGTAAATTTCGGAGATGGAGCTTCTATCCATTGTGATTCGTGATTATTTTTCTCTCTAGCTGACCCATATGTGAAGATGGAAGATTGTAGCTACTTTGATGATATGAAAATGGAACAAAGATTTGAAGTTTTGAACGAAGAACTTGCCAGTGTCTGCTCTAAATTTTCTCACGGTAAGTCTTTAGGTTCAGGATGATTTTTTCGATATTTGGACAAAATTCTCACAAATTTGGATGTTTTGTTAATTTTATGAATTTATCAAATCAACTTGATAAGTCATTTCCTGAACGCAATTGGCTTATCTATAAAGCCTTTGGAGCCATGGATGAATTTAGTCAAAATCGCAAAATTACAACTATAATGTATGATTACTTTACAATACGTTCGGTTCATTCATGGGCTATATTTTGTACCGGTCAAAGACTGATCTGAATACAAATTTACTGAAAATGCCATTCCTTTGATGAAAGAATTTACTTCAAACTCCAACCAATACGAATACTTTGCAAAAGCTCATAGTTATGTGTTAATTTGAACCGGTCAAAGACTGTACCCATTACAAATTTACTGAAAATCTCCCCCTTTGTGTTTTTAGATATTGCGATGAAACAAACTGCTGTCCAGTCAAGCACAAATTTCAATGGCTTTGCATCAAGAGCTGTAGATGGGAACTTCAAATACACGTTTGCTGATAAGTCATGTACTCATACTAAAGATGAAACGAATCCGTGGTGGCGGGTTGACCTCGGAAAGGAACACATCATCACAGGTAGGCATATATCAGTCTTACTGCACATGAGCTATCTTTGATATTGTATTCATCCCTAGGTGGGAATTCTGCTCTACTAACATTCTTTGACATAGGGTTTATGCTGCTAAGGTGCAGCCTTAGATTACAACCTTAACATAGAGTGCAACCTTACATTTTAATTCGTAAGGTATGGTCTAACACGAGAAATTAAATTATACCAGAGTAGGTTTTGAACTAGGGTTTTTTGCAAACAAAGGCGAGCATGCTAACCACTCTCCTAAACTAGGGCAATGAGTTAGTGCAAAAACATTGAGGTGTAAATAAAGATTTCCTTACATGAAGGCATAGAGTTTGACTTTTTTGGCCTAATTTCCCTGTAAAAATGCTCTTTGATTCATGACTCCCACTTTGTATTTCATTTCAAGCAGGCTTTTCTTCTGACCAGCATTATCACTCCCAGCTCTCTCCAGCACACTAGTAAAGTAACTATTAGAGCTCTTCATCCAAAACACAACAACGATTAGCTACAATTTACTTCCTGAAAAGTCCTGCTCAAGTTTATCGAAAAGCCTGGTTTTCTAAACAAGATTTATGCTAAACCTTAACCAATGATTTATCTATTTGCAGATGTGACTATTGTCAACAGAGCAGAATACGGAGACAGGTTCAAGAATATTCAGGTCCATGTAGGGAACCTCGAAACCAATCACAAAAGAAATCCAGTCTGTCACGACAGAGTGAAACAAGCTTTCGACGGAGAGGCCGTTCGTCTTCAATGCGACCCACCAATTCCTGGTAGATATGTGGCTGTTCAGATGTATGGCAAGGGAATCTTAAGCATGTGCGAGGTCATCGTCAACTCACGACTCGGTAAGGAATTATTTTGTTTTTACTAAGCCCAACCAGGTGACCAAACGGTTTTGCGAACCTTTAATTGGTTACTGGCTGCCAAACAAGCAAGCAAGCATATTTATTTGTTAACGCAGGTCAGGGTTATGGCAGTTGGAAGCTGAATCGGACCTGCAGATTGTGCCCCCAGAATCAATATTCAAAAACGAATATCCTGGGTACTCATTTACCGACTTCGAAAGGATGGATAGCTGAGTTGCCTGACGGCTTGTACTTCGTGATTCCGACTGTTCGTAGATTGGAACCCCCGAAGGTTAACCTTCAAGGATTAGAAATCCAGCACCTTAACCACTAGGCTGCACCACCAGGATATGTCCCCAATGAATGATACTTGGAATCTTCTTTTACCTATTCTAGAAATTATAATCAACCATCTATCCTTGTTGGATAGTCTTTAATATTTTACCAGTTGCAGTATAAAGTAAAAGTTATCCTGCAATTGTTTTACTGGGATTTAGGATTGAGTTTTTACCGAAAAGCTTTTACTAATTTTGTTGCACATATTGTTGTTTTAATCTATCTATCTTCTATGGCATAGAATTATTCTGATACTTTGTTAGTGTTTTTTGCTTCCAAAGTTTGACAAGATGCAGGAAATATGATAGTCAGCTCGCATTCATACATCTATATCTTAAAGGTAGGGCGTAGGGTCACCAAAAGATCTTGTACAAAATCTTGCATAAGATCTTATAGAATAATTGTAAGATCTTGAATAAGATCCTGTAAGATCTTATCTTAGTTTCTTTTCCTATAGGATCTTGGATAGGATCCTGTGTAAGATCATCCTAAATCCTTTGAGCCTTTCTTCCGGGGTTGGCATTTGATTTTAGGCTGTGGAGTTCAATAGACCTGGGTACTGTTTTGAGCCTTGTTTCATCCACGTCCTGCTTTTATATTTCATAGGTGCAATTGCTGACTGGTGTCAGATAGAGAATGGTGGATGTGATCAACTTTGTTATAATAAGTGTGATAAGAAAACATCGTGTGGTTGCTTACCCGGATATAAATTGGCCTACGATCAAAAGACTTGTATAGGTTGGTACAAATTTGTTTTTCCTTGAGTTTAGAGCACTTGGTATTCCCAGCTTAACATCACGTTTTTCTTGTTATTTATAAATTTCGACGAGGCCATAAAAGAATTTTTTAAAATTCATGATTAAAGACACAAATCATAAAGATATCACACGTTATACTTTTCACGCATCATGCATATGAATTAGTTAACGAACGTTCTTTAAGATTCGGCCCTATAAGGCCCAATTCATGATCAAACTGATTTTCTATATATCTCATTCCAATTTATTTAGAATAACTATATATTTTCATTCATCTGAAAAAATCTTTTTATTTTGAATATTTTTAGATTTAAAATTTTCTAATAAATTAGTTTGATTATAAACAGGGGCTGAAAGGGCCAAATCTTGAAGATCGTTTACTAAACTCATTTATATAAATTGTGTCAAACTCAAAGGAATAACGTGTTATATCTAAACGGTTTGTGTCTTTAACTATGAAACATTACGTATTTTTACCAAATAAAAGTTGATATATTTCAGGCATTTTGGATTCAATTTTTATAGAATTTTCTTGCTATCTTTTGTGGTGTCTTTAAGCTATTTGCTTTAGGGTCGCATATCACTTTACTTGATCCTTGCTTTAAATTTTGGACTAATCGTTCAAATTTTGACCCAATGCTTTTACCCCCCTAGATGTAGATGAATGTGCCGTTAACCATGGTGGTTGCAGAGCTGATAAGAAGGCTTACTGCATGAATTATCCGGGGGGCTACCGCTGTGAATGTAACAATGGATTTATTCTCAAAGATAACAGTCTTACTGAATGCATGGGTGAGTAATTCTAAACTTTTATATTCATAGCTTTCTTTATTCGTATTGGTTCACAATATCATTTGAAATCAGAGTTTTCTGATTCCACAATCATCAAGCAAAACTACAGGGAATGATATTGGGGCCGTACTATGGATGGTGAACAGTTCTGTAGAGGATGTTCAGTATTGTAGGGAGATACCCATCAGTACTGTGGATGAATACCATCCAGTATTGTGGATGATACTTAGTGCTGTGAAAGATGTTCAGTACTATTTGGGGATATCACCAGTACATTAGAGGGTAATCAGTGTTTTCAGGGATTCCATCGGGTCTGTGGAGGATGTTCAGAACTGTGGCGGAATACCACCAGTACTGTGGGAGATACCATCACTGCTTTGGAGGGATACCATCAGTACTGGCATAGATGTGCCCAAAGTTTAAACATCAAAATGAAATGGAAATTAGTTAACGATGGCCCAGAAACATGAATGGCTTGGAATAATATGGGCTCATGACAAGGCCCTTTGTATTGTCACTTAGTCTAAATGGTAACTAAAATTGTAGGACATCATATTACACAATGCTATATAAGCCAAGCAAAGACTTATAAGATATGCAGGAAAATCGGGAGCATAGCGAAACGAAAACATAGGTTGGTTTTCAATGATTGGTTTTCCTACACTATACCAATCATTCACTTCTTTTCTGATTGGCCTATTTCGATCCACCTCTGGGTATATAATCAGTTAGGTTTCTGTTTCGTTCTCTTTCTGACGTATTACTCTGTTGAGTGTCAGACGAAAAGCTTAAGTAATCTATGTTTTCGTTTCGCTATGCTCCTGATTTTCCTGGCTATTTTGAAGTTCTGTAACATCCAAAGACTTATAAGATACGACTTATTGTATCTCCTGATAATTTTGCAGACGTGAATGAATGTGGACAGGGCAATGGAGGCTGTGAGCAAATGTGCAACAACACAGTTGGTAGCTATTTGTGTACATGCAGGGCAGGATATGCAAGGGATCCAAATACACCGTACGGTTGCAAAGGTAATTTCATGTATTCTTATGTTACTCAAAAGCAGCAATCAGGGCATAAATACAAAACATTTTGAAAGCTCAAGCCATGTAAGCTCTGATTTTTCATGGTTCGTGTAGAATTAAGTTTTTTCATATTCTTACATAATTGTGTAGGGTTCTTGTTCTCTAAAAAGGGTAAATTATTTCATCACCAAAACCAATGCAATGCAATATACTAACATTACACTAACAATACGCTAAATTACAGTGCGGATACGGATAATAAAACATAAAAGTATGCATATTCATTAAAAAACACTTCATATCCCTTTTGAAAACTAATTCTTGAGATATCTTTGTTCACATGGATTGTGCTTTTACCAGGCCTTTTTTCGACTTATAGAACTGTTTGGTTAACTATCTAACCATCTCCTTTCTTCCAAAGTTCGCAAGACTTCAATTAATTGGAAATATAGCCAGAAAAATTGGAACCAAAGTGAAGCCAAAGCATGGACTACTTAAGCTTTTCATCTGACACTCAACAGAGTAATACGTCAGAAAGAGAACGAAACATAAACCTAACGAACTATTTAATCTGTTTCGTTCTCTTTCTGACGTATTACTCTGTTCGGTGTCAGACGAAAAGCTTAAGTAATTCATATTTTCGCTTCACTATGCTTCCGATTTTTCTGGCTACATTGAAATTCTGTACCGAACAAAGACTTAATTGAAAATGTTTTGTTCTTCAAAGATGTGAACGAATGTGAGACGAATAACGGTGGTTGCGAACACGTTTGTACGAATTACGATGGTGGATATTATTGCTCGTGCAATGCCGGATACAAGCTTGGAGAGGATAATGAACAATGCGAAGGTAAAGAGATTTTTAATGTATTTATGCTGTTGAATCAAACATGTCAAAACAGGAAGGAATATCCAGGTGGTAGGAATCAAACTCACAACTCCTTGGCTAGAAACGAAGTACCTTAGCGATTGTACTTTATATCACAACAGCTAAGGTTCGGAAGGAGCCGAGTTTATCTAGTTGGTGTCATAAATATCTAATTTTGTTTGTTTCTTTACTTATCCTTTGTAAAGTCAGAACTCACAGTAGAGAAATGAAACAAAATATCAACTAAGGAGGGAATATACTTGCCATGCGCGAATATTGTTGCTAACAGGCAAGGCTACATTTTGAGCAGATGCTTGAAATAGTTCTTCTTTAGCTGCCATCTTGAATTAAGTTCTGCTATAATGAAATTGATAATATCTGGGAGATGCGACGCGGATCAAAGTGAATCGGATTGATTTTCACCTCGCGTACAGAGCAGCGTGAAACCGAAGTGGAGTGACACGAAATATCCTCGGCGTCGTGTAACTGCACCTCCAAATCCGATGCAAAAAGCAATCCGCTTTGTGTTGAATCCAGTATCGTTTAACTTGTGGCTTAGTTTGATTGAAGTTCCCGAGTTTCCGATCTAGCTATTGTCAAGTTGTTTATGCTAATGCATTCATCAAGGATTAGTTTTAAATCAAATGCTCAATGTTTTTTTCTTCAGAGATCTACTGCCGAGCACTTGAAAATCCAAGTAGAGGAAGGATATCTCCAAGCATCTGCACGCAACGGTATAGCAACATACGCATCGGAACAGAATGTAAAACCAATTGTTCCAAGGGGTATGAATTGACCAGCGAAGCCTCGTTAACATGCAAAGCTGATGGAACTTGGGGTGGTGCTTCAGCATCTTGCCACCGTAAGTAATACTCACAAATTTTTTTTGATACATTTTTATCAATGAAATCCCTTCAGCTTTTACAAATTAAATTTCAAGACAAAGATATGTAAATAATCAACAAGCTTTTGTATTGAAATTTATGAGATTATCAGATTGGTGATCTTCCTTAGGATCGTGCTTGGAGGAGGAGAATTTAAGGATTTTACTTTTGTATTCACAGGTATTGGTCAGTTGCCAGGTCCTAACAAATCAGGCCTATGTATCTTTGTGAACATCAATATAGTTATAAAGAATCTATCTATAATATGACCAGAATCATTTTATCCACGAAAATTATTTCGATTGATTTTCAAAAACCTGCTTCTTTTAAAGTATTATTTGACTAATCGAAACTTTATCAGTGGTGGTTCTCTGGATGGAGTTTTGGATCAAGCCTTAAATATCAGATGCGTATATCTATCACCAAGATTTGGAGATTGTCTGTGCTTCTCCTAGTGCTCAACTTGCTAAGCTGTTACTACAAGAACCAAGAAGAAAGAAAGAATATTTTACACAACTCGGAGTTTCATGTTTCCACAATCATGAGGTATAAGAATTTAATGAGTATTCCTTATACACCTGATGATTGTGGAAACATGAAATTCCGAATTTTATAAATTAGTTTTTCTTTCTTCTTATTTCTTATATCATGTATATCAATGTGTTTAGATAATGTTTCCGAAGAGATCCGTCCCTTGTCGTTGGGCAATAGGAAATCTAGTTTCTTTCTAATTTTAAGGAAAGGCCCGATCAAAATGGTATAGTTAAATGGATTATAATAAACCTGGTGAAGAATGAAGGCCATGTTTTCTTTCGGGTTTTCTTTGTAATTTTGACAAAATATTCAAATGAATTAACTCTGTAAAGTCTATTTTGTGAATGTAAAGAAATACTTTTTATCAAGTAATTAGTATACATACTCAAACAAATGAAAATAACTTAACAGCTTACTTTTAATTCATGTTTTAGCTGTGAAGTGTCCATCATTGCCAAACGTGACAAACGGTGGTCTGGTACCTGCAGCCTGTCACAGTGGTGAAAGAGAGTTCGGACAACGTTGTGTTGTTTACTGCAATCATGGATACATAAAGCACGGTCCTTCAGTTAAATATTGCGAGAGCAACAAGCAGTGGAGTAGCAGTGCTCAATTCGGATGCGTCAAAAGTAAGTCCACTATTATTCAGGCCAGCTTATCTGAATTTTTACTGATTTTTTTTAAGTGAGCTGAGATATGTAGAGGGTTTTCTGAAAGTAAAAAGTCAGCTCTTGTTTTTATCCTTATAATCACCTTTTGGAACGTCTGTGCAGTATTGTGGAGGATGTTTAGTACTGTGGATGATATCATCAGTACTGTGGAGGATGTTCTATACTGTAGGGCATACAATCAGTGATCTGGGGAAATTATCAATACTGTGAACTGTGAAGGATATTCAGTACTACGGAGGGATACAATTAGTACTGGGTATTACCTCCACGGTAATGATGATATCCCCTCTAGAACAGATCGCAACTCAGGCTATTAGATTTAAGATACTTAAATATAGGAATTAATGTTTGCGGATTTTCAGGATTCTATAGCATTAGACCAATAGCATATTGTTTCAAACAACGTAAGATGGAAATAAGATTGCTGTTTATTTTTCAGGGGTGCAAATACCATACCTAAACTGCCCAGCTGATATTCTCTTAATATTACCAAGTAACAGAGGCAGTGTCGCTCTTTGGTACCGATTCCCTGAGCCCCAAACCAACATGAAAATCACCAAAGTGAGTCATTCCATAAGTTACCCCTTTACCGTTGGATCCACCCCTGTCAAGTTCGAAGCCGAGACTGAAGAAGGGGTGAAGAAGTCTTGCACTGTCTTAGTCGATGTGATGGGTAAGTTTTTTTATTTCTTTTATTTCGTTTTTTCATTGTCGAAAGCATAAACATTTAAGGTGGCCTGCACCTATTGGAGGCTGCATACTGAAGGGCCTAGATTGGCCTAAAGAAGAAATTTGCTCTCGATTACAGAATAGATGAGAGGTCTTGGACTCTCTCCTCGATTAGTTTACCTATTGAGAGAGTTCCTCCTTTAACAAATTCAAGCAACCATACAATTTTACTATATTCGTTTTGTACTTTTCTTAATTTGTTATTAAGTATTTCATTAAGTGATTATTGTTAGTATTTTTATCAGTACATTAGTAAATTGTATGTTTGTTGAATTTCAACAATGAAAACTGAACTGAACTGAACTCTTGAATAAACAGGGGGATAGTGAATGTCCAAAATCTTTATAGAGCCGGGGTCTGTAATAGATGGGATGGTTTGAAATGATATTCCATTATGATATTTACAATACGAGAGCCGTATGCCCCAAGTTTAACTTTACAGTTGATAGGCACGTTGTTTTTGTAGTTGATAAATAGACTTACTATCTACTTAAGGTGTTTGTTTGTGTGCGAAATATTAAGGGGCCACTGAATAGGTAGACTAATCGAGCAACTGGTCCTTCCTCTCGATGTGACCACACCTCGTGATTCCTTTTGCCTGGATTTACAGAGAGCTGGCAAATTCTCTCCTCATACTTTATATGACACGTCTGAAGGTGGTTCTGAACCTGGAACCCTTTGAACAAGAGTCGAGTGATCTAACCAGTCTATTTTTGAATTTCTCTAGCTAATACATCCCGTAACTATCAAAACCATCTATCAAATACAAATAATTACAATATGAGATTACTATTATGGTGTTGTAATTTTCAGATAAAACACCTCCGCAAGTCCATAGCTGTCCCCAAGATATTGTCATGAAGATCAGCACTATGAACACCATCGTGTCCTGGACAGCACCAATTTTCTCTGACAACGTGAAGGTGGCCAAGATAGAAGCACCATACAAGGATATCGGAGCCATATGGACCGTTGGAGAGTCAGCTCTTCTGCAGTATAGAGCGATTGATAGCTCAGGGAACAGTGCCAAGTGCACTTTTAGGGTCACCATTAAAAGTATGTACTATAACTCCTGTCTCTTGCTGATCCGATTTTTGAGGATTTTCAAATTCTATTTCAAAATAGATTGAATTCCATAATTCCTGATCAAAGGCTGAGATACTCTCACATCTTTTTCCTTCCCTTCCCCTCCCTTTTCTTCCCTTTTTCTATCCTCCTTGTCTTCCTCGTGACCATGTATTATCTTATGTCTTAGATATGATATTTTCCATCTCAAAGCTTTTCACTAAATTGTAGATTTATCAAATGACATGAAACTTCTTGATAACTAATTCTAATCTATTGCAAGACAGTCTTCGTCCCATGTTGATGCTAACGCTGATGATGTTACACAAAGGACCCCATGATACTATACCTTGACTAATCAAATCATTTCAGTTTGGTCTTCTTCTCGATGTGAGCTCACCTCCTTAATCCTTTTGCATTTTTGCCTGGAATTACAGAATACTGGAAAATTCGTCCCTCAAATGTTGTTTGGTAGATCTTGCGTTTGCCTTGAGCTGTGACCCTTTATGATAGAGATCTAATAACTTAGTCATCCCCGTCATAAATGCTATTCATAAAGCTCTTATACCCAATTTACATCTGCCCAATGCTGAAATGTTTTTGGCTTCCACATAGCTTTGTCATAACTCTGTGATTCCCAATATTCATTTAGACTAGATATTTGGTGAACTCCCACTTATAGTAGAGGTGGTGAACTCTAGTCTTACTTGGGTTATTTTCATGCAACAAATTATCTCCATTACTTTTCCTTGTTTACACGTCTACACTCTATCATACCCATGAGTCGATTTAAGTCTTTCGATCCTCACCAAAAGACTGAGATATCGCAATACTTTTTTCCTTCCCTTCTCTTCCCTTCTCTTTCCTTTGGTTTCCCTCCTTTACTCTCCTTCCCTTTCCTTTGCTTCCCCCCTTTTACCCCCATTTCTGTCCTCCCCCCATTCCCGTTATCCTCCCACTAATCCTAGAGTTCGATGACTCGAGTCCAATTTGCGCAATTTTCATTTTCACAAATTATCTCTATTTGTTATCCTTGCTTATACTCACTCATACCCAATACCTTTTTTAGGCCAGACGTGTCCTACACTAACTGGTGACTCGCATGTAAACTTAATTGAATACCAAAGGAACGTACGATACTCTGTCAGCTGTGGAGGCTGGTTCAATCCTGTTAAACGAACTCTCTTTGGGTCGTTCGGATTGAACGGACATATTGCCTACTGCCGGGACAGCGAGTATTACATTTATGACGGTACTAAGCATGTCAATATTGGCATCAAGCTGCCCGACTGCGTTGGTGAGTTATCAGTAGACAACTTTCCTATTGATTCTACCATCTTTGATTAATATCAACTACATTATAAGAGGTGAATTTACCTCAAGATATACCAAGACGGAGAGTTCCTTAGTAGAAGTTACAGAGCATTGATTTCTATTTCTGTTACCTATAAACCTAGTGACTCCTTCCCAGCGTAATATGCATATGTGTTTAAGATAGGAATGGGCCTCAGCCTCTGACCACACTTCTGGCTGCGTAGAAAATTTGTTATATGGGCATATCTACGGCTTTGTTGTTGTTATTATTGTTATTATGTTTTCATTATAGCTTTAATTGTGAATGTTTTACACAATTTTACTACATTGCATGTCCAGGGTATTAGGCCACACTTTGTTTCTTTAGATATCAAGAACTTAACTGATGATTTTTGCATTCCCTAACAAAGTTGATTTTTAAAAGCAACTCTATTCGTGTTGCTACTTCCATATCTTTGAGCAATTGTTCTGATTATAAAAAGGCCTAGGGCACCAATCATGATTACCCGTATCGTGTAGACAAGTTTGTAGACAAGTGTCCTTTGTTTCTGGCATTTTTGTCTAATGGTATAGCTGCTATAGAAGAGTCTTAGCTGCTATAGAAGATTTATGTATTATTAAAATGTTGTTAATGATTATCATAATGTATCTTTATCATTATTATCATTATCGTTGTTTTTAGTGTTAAAGAACCTATGAGTACTCCAATGCCGAAATAAACAATGAAATGTACCAATTAGCCATGATAGCAATGTTTCAAGGAATGTTTGTTTGAAGTTTCATTACTACTTAGAAGGAATCATTGAATGATGAATTCATTTTTCAGAGTACAAGCTCACCACAGAATCTGCAGCTTGCACAAAGGGTCATCAGAAGTTTGTTAATAAGGACCTCTGGACTGGCAGATCTCTATACTACTGTGGTAGGTTAATATCTTCTCCATTGTGTGATTTGGTGATTATTATGGTTATTATCGTTATTATTATCATCATCATTATTATTATCATCGTTATTATTATCATCATCATTATTATTATCATAATAATTGAGAAGAATTTGAGGTGAAGTAGAATTCGGAAAATCTAGTCATTGATCGTGTGTTTGATTCCTTCACGGGTCATTTTTCAATGAACAGAAATGTACAAGGGACTTGCCCTATTAAAAGCTTTAAAACCACATACAGCTATGTCCTTCATAAATTTAACAAAAATTAGGATTAAATAGCATGCAAGTAAAATAATCCAAAACTACTTAGTTAAATAAACACATGCGTTGAACAATTTTAATCCATTGATTTCTGGAAAAAAATAATCAAAACCCAAAACATGTGTTACGAAACTCACTGCACTTGTGCAAAGTATCTAGTGACTGCTCCGGAACAGAGAATTGGCAACTTACTATTATTATTATAAGAGAAGTAGCTTTTATCAATCAACATCAGGACTGAGGCCTTTCTGATGCATCTCAATTGATATCAATAGGTGTCTCTTATGAAAAGGGTCGTTATTGAAAATTAGCTCTGTGTGTTTTAAATCTCAGGTTCTTGTTATATGTTGGACACAGCTGTATATTTGCTAGAAAACGCAGGGACGTTGTCAGATACTCTGGAAAGGGGAGCCATTTAGTAATTTGAGCATAAACTTTTAGATAATAACCCATAACAATTGATGAAAACATATAATGTATATAGATTTTCTCCGAAAAAAGGTAGGGATCCCCCTCTTTCCCTTTTAGCTAAAGCCCCAGAAAAAGGTATGAAGAATTCATATCATCTAGGTTCAACTTGAATCAATCTATTATAGGCTTCGAGCTGCTTGATTGCTTCAAAATTATTTGACGAAAAGAAGTTTTGTTGACTTTAAGTGAATGATGTTTCCTTTCTTTCTAGCAAAGTGTCCGACTGGAACAGCTCATGATCCCAAGTCTTCCACGTGTAAACCATGTGCGATAGGAAGCTATCAAGGTGGCACAGGACATAGTGAGTGTGAGATCTGTCCCAAGATGATGACCACTGAAAAAGTTGGTGCAAAAACCATTGCTGAGTGTGTGGGTGAGTGGAAAAACCTTTGATATTTAGTAGGATAACGTTGTAAATGTATTCTAACTTATCACCATTTATTGTGACAAACAAGCCTGTAATGTTTAGTAGGGTAACTGTTGCAAATACATTGGGTCTTATCAAGGCTGTTTCTGACACAATGTTTGACATGATAGTCCCCACTTATCGTAACGAGCCTTTGATGTTTAGTACGGCAACGTTGTAAAAACATATTGTCTCACCAAGGCTGTTTCTGACATAATATTCAATATGATTGTCACCACTTATCGTGACAAGCCTTGGATATTCAGTATGGCAATGTTAGAGATGCTTTCTGACTCGTCAAGACTGTTTCTGACACATATTTTGTTTATAGTCACAACTTATCATGGCAAGTCTTAAGGCAATAATGCAAATACATTGGGACTGATTAAAGCTGTTTTTGGCACAATATTTGACATGATGGTCACCACTTATCATGAAAAACCTTTGATATTTAGTCAATCTCAAGGGTAACATTGTAAATATTGTAAAAACACTCGTTCTTCTGACACAATATTTGATATGATAGTCACCACTTAACGTGATAAGCCTTGCATGTTTAGTAGGGCAACATTGTTAATACATTCGTTCTTATCCAGGTTGTTCTTAAAACAATATTTCACATGATAGTAATCACCTATCGTGACAATCCTTTCATATTTAGTTGACATAGAAAAAGTCCGACTCCCATCCATGCGTAAGGTCTTTAAACTCTTCTAATCTACGAACAGAATAAATGAAATTCCTTTCTACTTTCAGGTCAATGTCAGCCAGGTACATACTCACCCACCGGCATGAACCTGTCCTCATCCCCGTGTAAAGCTTGTCCTGTTGGAACCTACAGTTCTGCAGATGGTTCAACCGAGTGTGCCGTTTGTCCCCAGGGTTTAAGTACAGCCAACGAAGGAGCTAATAATGTGTCGCAGTGCACAAGTAAGTTTTTTCTCCATACATCGCAGCCTGTGTTCTTCTAGACGTATTATTTTATTTGGTAGCCTTCTTTTGTTAGAATCCTTGTTTTTCAAAGCCATTCTCCAGAAAACGGGAGTTTTTTGAGCAAAGAAATTGTGTAGTACTTTGCACATTGATATAAAGTCAAGTTTTTTCATCCTAGCCTGTATTTTTCTCGATCAATTCTTTATTGGTAGCTTTCTATTGACAGAAACTATGTTTTTCAAAACATTTCTTCTGATAACGATAGCTATTTGAGTTAAAAGATCGAATTAGAATGCGACGTGTAGTAATATAGAATGCTGCGTGGTAGATTAAAGGAGGAGATGTGTGTGTGCATGTGGAGGAGGCTAGATTGAAAACGTGGGAATGAATGCATAATGTTGCAGGGGCGGATTTAGGAAAAATTCTGACTTCTGCTCAGATTGGTGCAAGTGACAATTATCGATTTTTTATCTTGAAGCCTAAATAAGAAATAGAAATACCAGGCCAGAAAGTCTGACCACGGCTGAAGCAATAGTGGCTGTAGTCTGGATCCGCTCCTCTGTTGCTTGCACAGTAAATTCCCAGCCCTAGCCACAAACATAACCAATAAAATATCCAATCTCAAGAACTTGTTACAAACCTAATAAACATCTGACGGCAGAGGAAGGAGCAATAGTTAGAAAAGACATAAGGGTAACCTTGAAAGTGTATCCATTTCATTTCAGAGCCTCCTGAGATTCACGAGGTTGTTCCAAGCAAGATCGTAAACGCAACGGCTGGTAGTTATGTTACACTGGAATGTTACTTTAAGGCTTCTCCAGAACCAAGCATCACATGGACCTCATCGAACGGTAAGGATACCCCCTGTTTGCTCTTGAATAATGTATGCTAAGTCATGTTATCATTATGACGATAAGTAAAATATCCAGGGGCACAGTACGGAGGCAGTTAGGGCCCTTAGGAATCGCATAAAGTACGACGGGGCCTTTGTTTAGCAACCATGAAGCTATTGGGTGAGCTGTACGAGGAAAATGGGGGTTCGAAGTACTGGGAAACACAGTGGAAAACATTTTTGGGGCTCCTTCGAGGTCCCTTTTGCTCGGGGGCCCTTAGTTTTCCAACTTAGGTGCCCTAAAATGCGTTACGACACTGGTTTAGTGATATCAAATAGTTCCACCATGCCAATGATTAGTTGATACAAAGATGATTTTGCCTTCACAACAAATTTTACATTTGAACACAGCAATTATTCAGAAACTGTCAAAAAAGGAAAACTGAAATACTAGGGTAGAGGTTTTATAGAAGATAAGGTTCTTATATTATATGCTGATTTTTGCTGTATCCAACGTGCCTACACTCTATTTTTATATAAGATCAATTTTATAAGAACGCGAGCCTCACATTCTGCTAAATGTTGAGAATAAGTTGAAGTTCGCTATTTTTGCTCAATTTAAGAATCATGAGAAATAACCATAAACCTGAGAAAAATACAAAACAAGCTTATTGACAGCAAACTGTTATGTTAGATGGGCCAGGAAAGTAGTAATTTGCAACAATTTACACAGCTGTCAGCAAAATATGAGAAGGAGCAGCATTTTGCAAAATCGATCGAGATAATTTATGAGAATGAAAAGAGTACCAATCTAGAGGTTGTGGGTTCGAGTCCTACTCGGGTCATTTTCATTCTCACAAATTATTTGATAGCAGAAACAAACTTGATAAGCATTATCATTGCGAGAAAAATTTAAGAACATTTAAGGCTGAAAATGAAGGAATATTTAAGAACAACCAAACCAATTGTTCTTATAGAAGAAAAAGAGTGTAATTTTTCTAGGGCATAAGAATTGAAACAAAGTATAATCTACTGATTGGTAATGGTATTTCCTTTTTCAGGTGCTTTACCTGCAAACTCACGTGCATCTGGCATCTTAAACATGCAACTCGAGAAAGTCGGTATGATGCTGGAAATGCCAAACATCGCTGCAAATGCCGCCGGCGTTTATTCTTGCAGTGTTCAGAACAGCCTGGGTCGAGACACTGAAACCATCACACTGACAGTGCAGTAACAAAAGATGTTTCAAACTATCCGTTCTGAATATCAGTATTCGCTATTAATCATTATCATAATCTATCGTTATTATGAAATATTTAGTATTACTTTCAAAAAACGTCTATGCATCCCTTTATAAAGTTCTACCCAATGAAAGGGTAGACCCCCTTGTTAGAATATATGATGAGTTTTAGGGGGGCAGCAGGCGAGTCTACTCCTCACTAAATCATTACTGGTTTCTGCTTCTTGGAAACTTCCCGTTATTCAGAAGTCAAATATTCGTAGGCTTCGATTCATGGAGGTTTGAGCCAACCTCACAGGAGGTTTTTAGCCAACCTCAGATGAGGTTTCAGCCAACATCAGAGGAGGTTTTTGGGAGGACCTTAGAGGAGTTTTTCAGAAAACTTGAGAGGAGGTTTTGAGCCAACCTTACAGGAAGTTTCGACCGAGCCTCAGAGGAGGTTTTGAGCCAGCCTCAGAGGAGATTTCAGCAAACTTCAGAGGAGGTTTGCAGCTAACCTCAGATCAGATTTCTGCCAATTTCAGACGTTTTGAGAGCCTCAGAGGAGCTTTTGAGAAGACTTAAGAGGAGGTTTCGAGAAAACTTCAGATGAGCTTATGAGCCAACTTCAGAGGAGCTTTTGACCAAACGTCAGTGGAGCTTTTGAGCCAACCTCAGAGGAGATTTTGAGCAAACCTCTTTTTGAGTCATAGCTCAAATGAGGCTCTACCATGCCATCGGTGTAATTTACATGGAGTACTTCGACAGCTCATTTCATTCAAATGCTAAGGTGATGAAGTTCTTGAATTTAAAGTTTGGTTTTATTTTGATCTAAGGAAAAACCTGAAGTTGGTGATAGAAATCATAAAATTAGCCACAAAAAGGTTTGATTTTTATATCAAGACATGAGGTAACAGATAAGTGCAAAATGCAGCATGGTTCTACTGAGGTTCGCACGTTTATCAATCCTAGAAATGGGCCTAAATTTGGCGTTGTTTGGCTTGGTTTCCTGGCTTGCATTCGCACAAACTTGTGAGTGAATTTTTCCCATAATTTAATGTATTCTTAATTGCAGAATTTGCGTTGTTTTCATTATAAGTGATAAGTGACGAATAAAGTGGAAGGCCAGCACCCAGCACTAGCTCAGCAAACAGTGTGGAAAAAAAGCAGCAATAAATAGACCATTACTACTATGCAAAAAGATCGGAGACATTATAGTTCATGCAATGTCTCATAAGCATATGCCCCATAGCAGCCTACATCTTTTGTGGCTATCATTGTTTGCTTTGGTAGCCATATATGACTATTGGGCATATATCATCAATTCCACTGAATGAACCCTGCCATCTCTTGCGGAATGGTCTTCACCTATACTTTAGTGTAGGCAGCCTAACAGCCAATCTGCTCTATCTGCAAAGTATTGTAAATGCATGGTAAATAAGATTTGCGAGCATCCTAAATGCACGCCAAAAATTGGGACATTTTGACTCGAATATTGACATTGAAGAATACTTCATTTGTCTCACTCAAGTGGTCTCACACTAAAAACCAAGCATATTCAACATTTATTCAAAGGTATGCATATTTATTTGCCTGCTCAAAATGCTCTGTATTTGAATAGAAGCAATGTGAACAAAAGGAAATAAAATTGTAGAAGGATATATCCACAGAGAGTGAGACAAATGAAGAAAGCTTAGAATCTGCATTGACAATTGGAAAGATTGGATAGGAAAAAAACTTTAGTTCGTTGAAAAGAATAGCCTAAGATTCAGATGGAAGTTCATTGTTTTGAGCCTTCCTGTCAGTCAAAGATGGTACTGAATGATGATGATAAATTAATGGCTGCGAGGGATAGCTCAATTTGTATTCATATCCAGAGCAGTTTCAACTAAAACAATTTGGCGTAGATAAAGGAGGGCCAGGAGGGGTAGAAAACCCTTTTGTAGATCCAAATAGCCAGTTTGTCAGAAAAGTTTCTAATCTTATCGGAAAAATAAAGCAAAATTTTTCTGGAGGTATGATCATATGATGATATCATTTCAAATTTTCCTTTCCAGCTTTGCATGCAACTCAACCCTAACTCAATTTCTATGAGGAGCTCTCATCGATTTGAAATTGGCAGATTTAAAAATGCCTTAGAATTATAACTATTCTTAAATCTGCACCTCTGGTCAGAGGTCTGTTTATTAGAGATCTAAGAAAAAATGTTTGTCAGAAAATTTTCGTCCTTGCCCGCCTAACAAATTTTCTATCTACACCACTGCTTAAACAATGAATAATCAAATCCTTTTTTTCTTTTCTAGCATTGTGCCCATGTGACCTGACGCAGAACGCTTGCGATCCAAATTGTTGTTGTGATTCAGACTGCACTGCAACAGACAAAAATGCATTCACTTTTTGCAAGAATGTTGACTTGAAGTAAGCAATAATCTTTACATAGAAAATCATTTGCATTAATCTTTGGACGAGCCTTTCATATTTGGTTGAAAGAAAAATTACATAACCATAAAAAGCTGCTATAGATAAGCCCAAGAAATGCCCACAAGCCAATTTTTTCCTTTGCTAAACAATGAGAACTGCAGGCGTCAAAGTTGTTGAAAACATGGGATTCATTTTCAACTTTGAACATGCTAGCTTTGAACGTTGTCAATATCCTTTAAATTGTTCAGCCTAGTGTAGGTTAAGTCCCAAAACAAATCTTGGACGGAAGCAAGAAGCTGGAGACAAATTTCCATTTCAGGTAGTGCTTATGATTAATGGCAAAGCAATGTCTTTTGGCTCTTTTTATTGCAATAGGAAAGCTTTCTTCATCTGATTGCAATTAAGCGAGAAAGAGTTTGATATTGTTTTGTTTTCCTACAGCAAAGATGACAGAGTATGCGTGTCAGATCAAGTGATTAACATAGCCAATGTACAGTACAGAACGTCTGGAACCTCAAACAATCTTTTCTGCATATATACTGATAATTGTGAGTAATTCTCTCTCAAGCATTATTATTTATGGGTGGAAAATATTTTTTGAGCTGCAGAGTTGTTTTCTCAATTTTTGTTCAATTTGTTCATTCATTCATTAAATCCTACTTTTGGATCGTAAGAAAAAAGGAAAACTTACAAAAACTAGATGCCTACTAAAAGCTTTGTGTCTGACACCTATCAGAAAAGTGCACTTGAAGAAGAAGAACCAAAATGAAGTTTAAAGAATTGTTATACTCATGGTGAGATCAAAAATGGCTAGTATTCAGAAAAGGGATGATTGATTTTCATGGTGAGGAACAAACAGCCCATTGACACAAGTAAGAAATTACTATAACATTGAAATAAAAATAGGTTTGTTATTATTTTTCAGATGAAGGAAGAAATTTCTACACATCAGTTCAAACTGCTACCTCAGCTTCTAGTTTTAATGAGCTTGCTTTGAAGTATGGAAGAACCAGTTTTTCTAAAACACCATTACCAGCCAAGACGTACCTTGCTACCTCTATATATAAGGTATGCTTAAAGCTATGCACGATTCAAGGCTGAAAATTGACCCTGTGTCAAAAAATTGGCATCATATAAAAACTTAAAGCTTGAACTAATGAATATCGATTATTTATTCAACATCATATTGTTTTGCCTTGACTCCCTTTTTTGTATTGTATTTCATATATTTTATGTTGTTAGTTTTAACAATAGTGCAGTTTTAATAATCTAGTAGCATAAACAACTTGAATGATTGCATCAGAAAAGTCATCTACTACAAAATGTGCAGGAACATTTGCTCTCAAGAGACCAAGCTTTAATAAGATCTTTGAAATGTTGAACATTCTGAGCTGTTTTTGTGATAATGCAATAATGATGATAATAGATGATAATAATAACAATGAAAAATTCTTTCCTTAAAGCCTAAAGTTTTTCATATTTGTTCTTATAGTTTGGAGACCCCATTCTGCTGCTATTTGCGAGCAATGTTCAAGGATTTTTGTCGCTTCCCAAGTCATCTATTGGTTCCTCAAACTGCGATGATCAGAATCCAGTTGGTGAGGTTTTATGCTTAAAACTTGATATTTGATATACTTGATGTAGATGAATGAAACTTGAAAAGATCCAAAATATGTCAACATCACAATGAAGATACCGTGGTAAGATACCAGAAAGCAAAAGATTGGCTATCTTATGAGCCTTACATTTGATACTTATAAACCACCAAATGTATCATAACTAAATCTTCTTTGCGGAAGAATTATTACAATGACATGTTACAATAATACCTTGCTGTTTGCTATTAACTACTTTGAAATTTAACAACTTTAATTTTGATTTAACATTTTGATATTTTTAGGATTCATGAAAAACGAAAACACAAAGTGCTCAAGACCAATCACAGACCTAGCAAGACAATGCACATCAAATGCCGCTTACAGTGCGCTGAACTATTATTCTGGCTTCAAGTTTGTTCCTGTAAGTTGCTCTGAGATTACTGAATTTAACATCTTCAGCTAGTAACAACTGTAACTTATAGAAAAGTCTCCTTCAAACATCATTCTAATGTCTATCAAATGTCCTTTGTTCCAGAGTAATCTTTGTCCTAGATGAATAATATCACCCATTCCATATCACCCATCACATATTCTTCAGTTTTTATTTTTATGAATGCAGGGTGGGCCTGCCTTGCGGAGATCCCAGAGCTAGTGCTGGTATTCCGTCAGATATGTGCTGACTTTTCTTGTTTAAGCTTTAAAAGCGGGTCAGTCGCCCAGAACCATGCTAACTGGGACATCATATACACACAAAACTATTTTTTCACTCATTTTGGTACCAAGAAACATATTACCTTGGGGTTTGACTATTAATGAGTTCCTCATTTATGTAAGACCACTTGCTAGCAGACTAACCCGCCATATATAAGAAGGCTCTAGTTACAAAATGTTTAGCTAAGCTTAGGCCATAACAGTGCTTAATAAATGTCTGTTGCACATCAATTCCAGTAGAATTGAATTTTGTACAAGAGAAAAAAGATTATATTGCATTGATACACGATTAAATTATTCTTTATTTTCTCTAGGCCCCGTCTTTCCTTGCTGGACTCAGGCTATATAAAGAAGAGAACATCACTGTCCCAGCAAGCAGTATATCAGCGACATCTTCATCTACTTCCATATCATCTAGCAACAGTACCACTGTAGCTGTAAACCCTTCTTCATCTACTGTAGCTGTAAACCCTTCTCCATTACCTTCAAACACGAGTGTAAATATCGTATCAATCACAACAAGTTCTTTAGCCTTAGCATCGTATAGCAACCCATTGTTAGTGACCGCTCAGCTGGTATCACCACTGAGGTGCAAGTCATCATCTGGCATTCTTGGAGCTTGTACTTTTAACACCCCGCCGCAGCCTACGTTTGATTTTGCAACCAATACCTGTAAAAATGTCTTGATAAAGGTGAGAATTGCTGTTAACCTTGTAAATTTGAGTCTTGCATTATCAACTGTCCTTGAACGACTTACTGCAATTATATCACTCAGTAAATTTAGCATACTGTTAACTCTCCCTAATCAGACACCTCTATAGAGCTGACAACTTGTTAGGGCGAAAGATTGTCCGCCAAGGGGGGGCACACATAAAAATTTAGACAGGGGTGCTCATCCTACTTTTCTGGGTTTGAAATTTGGCCAAATTCTATTTTTCTGGGTGGAAAGATTTTCCAGCTACTTTTCTGGGTTTGGCAAAATTTCCGCTATTTTTCTGGGTCTCATAAATATGCCGCTTTGTCCTTCTTGAGTCATTCTATTTTTCTGGTTTCGAAATTTGGATCATTCTATTTCTTTGGGTTTTAATTTAGAGGCATTCTATTTTTTTGGGTTACTAAAAAAATTCCTCGGACGAGCATCCCTGTCAAAGAAATCCTTCTGTACCCCCCTGGGGTTGACCGTGCTTCATCATATGGGAAATGCTGTATGTTCCCAATAATTTGCTGTATACCCGGAGAGTTATGGCAGGAATGGCCAAATGGTTAGATCACTCAACCCTTGATCAAAGGGTCCCCGCTTCGAAACCATCTTCAGACCTGTTACAAAGTGTGACGAAAGAATTTGCTAGCTCTCTGTTATTCCAGGCAAAAAGGCCAAAAGAATCATGAGGTGTGGTCACATCGAGATGAAGGACCAGGGTCGCACTGCTTGATTAGTCTACTTATTCAGTGGGCCCTGTTGTGCTTTGCACATAAACCTATATCCCACGAATAAAGTTGACTATACGTAGTGTATTAACTGCATGTTTTTCTCTGATTCCCTACACTTCTGTATGATTATGTTTTGTTGTTTAACTCTCTTTGCCAGGCATCTTACAACATAATTTACGATGGCACATCTCCTTCTTTGAACATCACATCTGTTACTGCTGATCTGATACTCTCTGACGTCACTTCCTCTAAGAATTCATTCAACCAAGAATTTGTTGTCAATTTCAAAAAGGTGAGGGGATTTTTATTTCGTAATGTTGAAAGTAATAAGTTGATCAGGATGATTCATTATGATATATCCTCACGATTATGAATGTAATATGATAATTTTGAATATAGCCAGAAAATCGAAAGGGTAGCGAAGCAAACACATAGATTACTGAAGCTTTATTTCTGAAATTCAACAGAGTAATACGTCAGAGAGAGAGAACGGAACAAAACCATAAGAATTATATGCCCAGATGTTGATCGAAATAAGCCAATCAGAAAAGAAGTGAATGATTGTTATAGTGTAGTAAAACCAATCATCATGGCTATATTGAAGTTTTGTATCGATCAAAAACTGTTCAATTATGAATATTATATTTTTTATCCTATTATCTTGATCATTCTTTGGAAACTATTGTAGCTCATTTTAAATCTCTATTCTATTTAGGCCGGATCAAAAACTGCATTTGAAAGAAGTGGAAATCCTGGATACGTGGACGGTTTGCCAATATTAGCTGGAAAACTGCAGAACAATGCCCAACTGAAAAAGTATCCTTCTATCGTGCAGTTGTGTTTTCATTACTAACATTTGTTCACCAGTACAACCACAGGGAATCTTTTCGTGTAGGATAGTCTTTGATCGGTACAGAACTTAAGGATTGCGACAAAAATCGGAAACATAGCAAAACAACTACTGAAGAGTCTTTCGATCCACGTCTTAGCAAAAAATTTGACAAGGTTTTATTTTCGGTATTTTCCTGACTTACTTCTCTGATTAGTGTCAGACGTAAAGCTTCAGTAGATATTATGTTTCTGATTTTCCTCGCCTTTTTGAAATTCTGTAATGATCAAAGACTGTTCTGACGTATTACTCTGATGAGTGTCTGACGGAAAGTTCAGGAGTTGTTAGGTTTCACTATGTTTCTTATTTTTTCCCGCCCTCCTCAAGTTCTGTACTGATCAAAGCATGTTCTGACTACTGTGATGAGTGTCAGACGCAAAGCTTCAGTAGTTATTAAATTTTGCAATGTTACTGATTTTCCTCCACATCGTTTCTTGGTTTACCTTAACCCTGTATTCAGAGAATCGATCGTGTTGAACAGCAATCCGCAGAGTTGGTTGACTCTCATCAAGGCCTCTGCAACTGGTTCATGTAGTACGTCATCTCTAAGAACTCCGGTGAAATTTGGACTTAATATCAGAAGTGGTTGTTTTATAAGGTATTTTGATGTTCTTTGGTGTATTCATTATCACACTTATTATTTCAAAGAGGTAAACTCAGAAAAGAAACATATCTTAGTTGTTTCACGCATTCATGCATACATGTGATTATTAGACAAGTCATCTTTATCATTCATTATAAGGTCCAGTATGAACTTTAGAAAAAGAAAGATGAAAATGATGCTCATTTTTTAGAAGGTAGACAAATCAGTATATGCTTTTCAACCCATGCAGATTTATCTTCCTTCTTTTGCCGTCCTTTTAAAAAATGATTATTATTATCGCCGTTCTTATTAGCGAAGTCATACTAAGACATTGGCTTCCGACCAACACATCAATTTCCATCAGAAGGTCAATAACTAGCTCTTAATTCATTTGTAGCGTGAAGCGAGCAATGACCAGCCAAGAATGCTCCAGTCTGCAAAATATAATATACAACAGTTTATTACTTGATTTCCCGACTCATGCAGCAATGTTTGGTAATTCTGCCGTCACCAATACTGCGGACTGGGTCAAGATCATCAATTCAAAACCTAAAATTACGGTGAGTTATAGTATTTTCGACTTGTTTGGCCTTTCACAGTGGTATAACGATATGCTCATAAATACTGCAATCGACATATGCCACCACTGGGTCTCGAATCTGGGCTGTTGCGACCAAAGTTGAGCGCGCTAAAACAGAATTAATGCTTCGCTGTGGATAAGCTTGGAGTTTTGAACACCTCAAGGTACTTACTGTCCTGGTTTAGCACAGTGATTAGCACGCACGCCCATGGCCACAACAACCCGGGCTCGAGATCCGGTGTTTGCGTTTGTTAATTAAAGTAGCATGTATGTAGCTATATATCCAAAAAAGTGGGAATAACTCACAATAAGTACGTTCGGTAATTGGAAGGGCTTCTTTTGGACAAAATATTTGCCAACCCTGGACTTTCCTTTTAAAGCCTAAGGGTTAAAAGTGCAAAACTAATATTCGAATTTCCACTTCCCAAAGTGTAGGAAATTTATACTTGTTTTTTGTTTTTCTAGCCAACTGCAGTTGATGGCCGCTGTACGAACATGGTGCTTGGTATTTATATCGAGGTTCTTCATAGTAGAACCGGTTATCTTGGGAATCCTCAATCCCGGGTGAGTTTATCGAAATAATGCTTAGTAGAACGGAAACCTTTAAGAGATATTATAAAGTAGAGTAATTTAAGAGTAATAATATATAAGTAGATTATATTAACTATTATAATATCGTGATATGCTGAAGCTAAACCACCGAGTCCTCAGTTGGTGGATAGAGAAACAGCCTCATTTAGACTAGCAGTGAATATCCTCAGACCAAACCCTAGGTTGCCTTTTGCAAGGCATAGCATCGAGTAAGCTATTGGTTACAAGGGAAACGTTGAAGCCTATACCAGAATCTTACAGTACCCTTACGGTGGTGATAGATAAACTTGCCATCTGGCCAACTGCTGCAGCTAGATTTTAATACCATAATACTGGTTATGGATGAAATACCATGTTTTGCCACCTTTTTCTTGAATTTCGAGCTTTTCTAGTTATCTTAGCAAATCTAAATCAGTCTTTCGATGGTACAAAACTTTAATATAGCTAGAAATATCGGAAACATAGTGAAATGAACACATGTGGGTGTTGATTGGTTTTCCCACACCATACCAATCATTCACCTCCTTTCTGATTGGCCTATTTAGATCCACATCTTGGTATATAAATCAGTTGGGTTTCTGTTTCGCTTTCTTTCTCACGTATTACTCTGTTGAGTGTCAGACGAAAAGCTTAAGTAATCTATGTGTACCTTTCGCTATGTTTCCGATATTTCTGGCTATATTGAAATCTAAATCGTATTTGAAATGCTTTTGACATGGGCCCTCTAGTGTGGTAACTTTGTGGGGATTCGCAGACTTGTGAAAAACTTGATTGCGTCCCTTCAATGGGCTTTGTTGTTGCGTTGGGTTTTGTTTAATAAAGTGTTGTAGACTCTTTCCATTTGATTTGCTGTGATTATTTTGATATTCATCTTGTTTTTGAAATACATCTTCTTGGTTAAACATTTAGTACATTTTTCGTAGATTGTTGGTGTGCAAGTCAAGTATGATACACCAAGAATTATTACGTTCCAAGTAAGTTGCTGGTTTACTTTTATTTGATATAAAAATGAGAAGAGGTTGCTGTAGACCTGGATCAGCGCGTCTACCCCGGCTCCATGTAAATAGGTCCTAAATAAGTTGAAATAAGTATATATTCTCTTGAGTGGGTCAACACAATTATTATATGCCTCAGCCTGGGACTTAACCCACCATAGGTCAGTACGCTAAACATCGCCCAAACCAGGTCCTGGCATTAGCACTCTAGTTGTGTGGTTTTTACCCAGACCTGACTTAAACACAAACCATAGTAGGGACCTTGATTCGCGTCTCGCATTAAATCCTTCCGTAGAGCCAAGTTTCACTATACTATCGATTCCGAGGTAGATCTTATTCTATAAAAAGAGCTGAGATATGGAGAATTTCCCTCTATGTTTAAAAGCCAATTACGAATTTCTTCTCTCAGGAAATTGGAAGCACATTACCTGCCCTAGCAAATTCATTAAGCTCATTTATTTCAAAGGGAAAATATTTCCTGCAAATACACCTGTCATCCTCGCAAGGAAAAAGGCCAGTGGAAACATTGGGAAGGAAGAAGGGGATGAAATACGGACATATTAATACAGTCAACTCTCCCTGACAGGACACTTCTATAAAACGGACACCTCGTTTAAACTCTTCTGTAAAGTCTCGAATGTGTCTGCTTGAGTTTCTTTTTCTTTCTGACTAACTTATCTGATGGATGTCAGATGCTATGAATGTTATTATGTTTCGCTATGTTTTCGACTTTTCTCGCCATCCTCAAGTTCTGATCAAAAACTGTTCTGAAATACTACTCTGATAAGTGAATTAATGAATGAAATTATGTTTTTCTATGTTTTGGACTTTTCTCTCCATCCTTTAGTTCTGTACCGATGAAAGACTGTTCTGACGTTCTACTCTGATAAGTGTCAGACGCAAAGCTTGAGTTGTTATTGTATTTCGCTATATTTCCAACTTTTCCCGCCATCCTCAAGTTCTGATCAAAGACTGTTATGCTTATTCCTTCAATGTTGTTTGTAAGCTGAAGAAACTCTCGTACAGAATTATCAGTCTCCTTTCTAGAAAATATTGAAGCTCGTATTGAATATCAATAAGATAAGATAAGAAGAGATAAATCTGTGAAGGCCTAAATTAAATTTTGTTATTCTTGCAGTGCATTGGACAATATTGTCAACCGGGATCTTCCAGCCTTGCGACTCAGAAAATCGAAGTTTCCCAGTCTGTTTCTTTCATTGATGTCTCAACTGCACCCGAGGCTCGCTTGAAGCCAAAGCCTCCTTTTGAAGCAAAAGCTCCGAACGACTTCTTCTTCCCATTCTTCTGAATATCAAAGGCAGCGATTGACAGGTCAGTACACTTCTGATAATAAGCCAATCATATCGTGTTAAAAAGCTTTGATTGACCAATCAAATGGTGTTAAAAAGCTGTGATTGACAGGTGGTCCTTGCTTTTCGTAGTTGGACATTGCAGACCCAAAAGCAATGAATATTTGATCACCTTGTGCGCATGTGCGATTTATGACGTTAAAGGAATTTCTCCCTGTCTGGATTTCAGCAATTTTGTTTTCAGCATTAAGTTTGGAATCCTTCTCGCGTTGACTTTTGCCGCGAGGATAGTGAACTTTAAGACTATTTTCTAAATTCCAACTGCAACATTGGTTCATAGTTTTAAGAACATGTATATATGTAATTTCATGTAACGTTTACTTTGTTTTGTTTGTAATATGCTTTTGATGCTCATGATTTCGTGAACCTTTATATATGTAACTTAAAGTAATGTTAACTTTATTTTATTTGTTATTTACTGTCCATGCTCATCGTTTTAAGAACATGTATATATGTAATTTAATTTGATGTTTACTTTATTTTGTTTATTATCTACAGTCCAAGAAATAATATGTTCAATTTGAATAAAAATGTCTGGATTTGTTGTAATTATAAGTTGAAATTTGAAAATTATCACATGTTCAAATTAATAGGCACTATGCGAACAAAACTCATTAAAAAGTCTCTAGCTCAGATCTTTTCCTTTCATTAATAAGATACCCAGAAATTCTTGAAATTTCATTGGCTCTTATCGGACGTTGTCATGCCAATATATCGTTTCTATAGTAGGTCGTCATGTCAACATCAATCAAAGTCTTAAGGTTATGCTGTACCAGGTGTATGCGTATTGTTTCCTGTAATGGTCTTTGTTTGGTATATTCTTGAAATCGTAAATCATTTTAACAATACAATACAATACCAATAGTTGTTGGCTCAACTGTTATTTTGTTGGCTGAACTTTTGAATTTGATGAGATGTGGCTCAATTTTTTATAAGAAACCTTTTATAAGAAACTATGAGGCCTCTTGTTTTGTTGTTTATGTTGAATCTCTAATACAATACACAAATCATTTTTACAATACAATACCAAGGCTTGTTGGCTCAACTGCTATTTGTTTGGTTGATCTTTTGAATTTGATGAGATGTTGCTCATTTTTTTATAAGAATCCTTTTATAAGAAACTATGAGGCCTTTTGTTTTATTGTTTATGTTGAATCTCTACTACAATACACAAATCATTTTTACAATACAATACCAAGGCTTGTTAGCTCAACTGCTATTTGTAGGTCGAGCTTTTGAATTTGATGAAAAACCTCACCTTTTTTATAAGAAACCTTTTATAAGAAACTATGAGGCCTCTTGTTTTATTGTTTATGTTGAATCTCTACTACAATACACAAATCATTTTTACAATACAATACCAAGGCTTGTTAGCTCAACTGCTATTTGTTTGGTTGATCTTTTGAATTTGATGAGATGTGGCACATTTTTTTATAAGAAACCTTTTATAAGAAACTATGAGGCCTTTTGTTTTATTGTTTATTTTCAATGACTATGCCAAGGCTTGTTGGCTCAACTGCTGTTTTGTAGGTCGAGCTTATGAATTTGATGAAAAACCACATCTTTTTTATGAGAATCCTTTTATTTTTCTTATTAGAAACTGTAAGACTGCTTGTTTTATTATTATTATTATATGATTATTTATACACTATAAAAACACCTTCTGCAAAATTAATAAAGTGACTATATTTTTGTATAAGAATATGCATTCAACAGGAGATGTACAGATTCAGCTGAAATATATCAATAAAGTAACGGTCGTATATAATGAAAATAATGATGATACAAAAACATAAAACCAGCAAACTAGAGAAACAGTAAAAGAGAAATAAAAACACAACTGTTCCGTAAACAAAGCTTTCGATTATAAAGATATTTTGTAATGTTTGATAATAATGATATTAATTATTCAATGTTAGTGTTTACATAGTACAGGAGGACTTATTTGAACCAACATAAAGTAACAAACTGTGAAGAGTCACATCGAGTCTGACAACTCCTGTATTAAAAACCTAGGATGTTGCTGATCCACTAGAGAGTAGTGTTAAGGTAATCCAAAGATTGATCTTTGATTTTGCTTCGGCTCTTCAAATGGGTTTTTGGATAATGCTTGAATTTGCTTACTGCTGGGATGTTAGTTGGGTTATTTATTATTAATCTCTTCTACAGCGCACAAATGATATTCACCAGGCCTTTTCACCGAAGATATTCCAACCGAGTAACTAGACATAACACTCTGCTCATTTGGTTTCCAAGCTCTAGTGACCTAGGGATGTAGGAGCTGGGGGAGCACCGGAGGCATATACCCCCCTCCCCCACCAAATATTTTGCAAAAGACAATGAAGTGCTCGATTTACTTTCTGAATTGTCTCTTTTCCCTAATGAAAATGGGGTAGTTGAGACGTTGCCCCCCCCCCCCCATCCAAGTGTTACAGACTTTAGGTCACGTTAGAAGGCTTCACGAAGAGAGTACAAGGCCTCATGATTGTACGTAATCATTCACATATAAAACCTATAAAACCTCTTACTTACAAAATGAATCACTGACTATATATACTTATACTACAAACGGAGATGGATCTAATATAATGGTTAACTTGACGAGTACATATATGATAATAACGATGTTACATTGAAACGAGGATTAAGGGAAGTGACGTGAGTAAGCATAACGATCCTGTTACACAAGTTTGAGATAATTTCTACGCCCCTACCAGTGGTTACGTCACCTGCTATTGATTCCTTTAGTAGTGGTTACTCTGGTCAAACGAAAACGCCTTTGTAATCTTATCTGATTAAATTAGGGTGTTTTGCGCAGTCCTCGGTTAAGGACTCGCATTGTTGCTCATAAAAAAAGTGTATGAGCTTAAATTGAACTGTGAAAAACCAGCAATGCTCAGATGGTGCTGAAATTTCGAATTTATCTACCACGTTGCATTATTAATCCTCTGCTTGTACCAATCAAATGTCCACGTTTCCTAATCGCCCATGGCTCAAGCTGCAGATCAGTTTACAGAATTAATAATAAATACACAAGTGTTTTGATATAAGTATGGTTATAGTTCTCGTGAACATTATTCTCTCTCATCTTTAAGCGAATGATAGTGGGTTGGTTTCTATTGAGAAAACGGAAATTTTCAGATCTGCACTGATCTTACTCTTTTTTTATAAGAACAAATTTATAAGAGCACGAGCCTCAGATTTTGCCAAATCTTAAGAACAATTTAAGAACAAACCGAGGCTGACCATTTCCATGTCAATATAAGAATTATGCGAAATACCCACGAGACCGAGAAATAATTACAAAACAAGCAAATAGACAGCACACAGATATATCAGATGGTCAAGAGATTCCACCCAAATTTGAACCAATTAACACAACTGATAGCGAAAACAGACTTCCAAATATTATAAAGTAAGAACAATTTAAAAACATTTCTGGCTGAAAATAGAGGAATATTTAAGAACAGCCAGCTTCAAATCAATTGACTGGTTCTGGTAGAAAAAAGTGTAGTTTCACTCTCGGAACCGACCTTTTTTGTGAAAGCGGGGGTAAGCAGGGTCGGGTCCTTAGAAAGTAGGGGGCATGATATGTATATCGGAAGGTATTTGCTTGTGTTTTGGCAACGAAAAAAGGATTTGACGCGGTAGTATCACTCTCCTGATTCTTGACAGGGGCGGATCCAGGAAAAAATCGGGATTTGTGTTGTTCAAAGCCGTCCTTTAGATAACAGGGAGCTTTTTGGTTGCCTAAATGTCTTAATTCTTCTGCAATGAAAATCTGGAGAATTCCTAGACTATCGAAAGATTCGCATTTTAAGGTTTGGAAACGGCTGCCATTTTGTTAGTTGCCAGGATACTTATCATGAATGGACCTGCGAACGAGCAAAGAAAGAATTTCAACGCTAAAAGTGTCTGCTTTTCAGAATTCCTGTTTCTTCCAATCACGTATTCTGTTTTTGGAAGCGGATTGTTTTCGAAACTCGGAGCTTTTTGAGGTTTTCTCGAGAACTCGCCCGAAAGGAACAGGCTGTATTGGCTTGTTGACGTCATTTGGTGGAAAAGTCGGATATCGAACAACGAAGGAGGAACATCTTAGCGAGTCAGGCCATCCAATTACTCCAATTTCCATTTAATCGAGAAATTAACGCGGCGTTTATGAAGCGTGCATGATAGTTTACACGTTCTGCTGGATTGCAGGGCAGGTGTTGTTGACAGCGCGTTTGTCATTAACATAAAGATTGAGGTGAACTGCGCTGCGGTATGGCCTATCAAAGAAACCTGCGCGTTTTTATTATTCCATTCACCATACAAGTATGTTTCTCAGCTTCTTGACTCAGCTATATCGTTTGCCCAGCTGCCTGTGATCTCACAAGCCCCCGCCAAATTAGATGGACGTCCAAGCTGATGGTCGTTTCGACTTCTTGTTCCCCTGTGCTCTCCGATGTACCCATGTCCAATTGCAGCATACGTGTTATGATTTGGTGTTACTCTAACGCAACAGGGAAACAAAGGGTAGAAATTCCAATCATCATGGCACAGTTTTCAACTTTGCTAGTTTGGGCCTAACCAGTTAAGCCTAGGCAGTGTCAGATCGTTTGCCCATCTGCCGGTTATAGTTTTAATCTCAGGCGCACCCGGTTAAGTCGTATACACGCTTTTTATCTTATAAAGAGCCTAACTCAAGGCCTGGTACTAAAAGTTCCTTAAGTTTTCTATTGTTCTCTATTGTTACAGGAAACAATAAAACAAAAGAATTAATTGTATTTTACAAGAAATCCTAGTTCTAGGTTCCTTATAAACTGGTTCTCTATAAAAAGAGCGTGTAGATAGCCCAATGGAATTCAGGACCCTCTTAGTTGGAGGGGGGCTGATCACAGGACGTATTGCAAGCGTCACAGACGCACAAATAATTGTCATCTGCAGTAGAATCTTCATGTACTAAATGCACAATAGAAACAGTTATACGAACTTTGGTTGCACAAGTGGGTGAATTAAGGATCCCATTTTACTATGTGAAGTGATGTAGTGCATGCTATGTTATCGTGCCCCTTCTAGAAATAAGGCTTTTTGTGCAGCCTTTCTTAGCATGTTTAACATAAACTCACTCATTCATTTAGTACTATATACAGTGTAGTGATGTTGTGCATGCTACCATAATCCTTCTAGAATTAAAGCCTCGTGCGGACTCCAGTACGTTAGGCTTTAAACTAACTCATAATAGATGAAAGCATTAAACAGACTTGGACCTCGCTTACTGACATATGCAGTGCTTAAGTGCATGCAACCGTATCCCTTTTGGAAATAAGGCATCTTGTGACCCTAAATAGGCTAGCACGATTAAAATAAACACACTCGCTAACTATATGAAAGCATTAAACATGGTAGGATCTCATTTATTATGTAGTGACAAAGTGCATGCTACCGTATCCCTTCTAGAAATAAGACCTTTCGTGGTCTTCCTCGAGCTAGCATGTCAACATAAACTCATTTTCAGCGCATAATTCAAGCAACCTAACATAAAACTACTGTAAAATCGCTATAGCTACAGACCCAACAGTTGCTGTTAAAATAAAATGAAGAGCAATGTTAGGATCAGGCAATTTTGTGATTGGGATACTGTTAATATCACACAGCACTCAGCAGTGAGCAAGCTGAAATAGCCGAACTGCTGTAGCAACTTTATATCCAAAAGACTAGTTTTTGAACTGCGGAGGATAACTGTTAGCGAATTGCTGCATCATAATATGCTACTTATTGCAATTTATAAACAGAAATACTAGTTTACTCCGATGAATTATAGGCTATCATCTTAGGTTTTGTGGGAGAGAAAGTGGAAGAGAAAATAGGGCTGCGTACGCTGTAACATTGTGAGAATACAAAATAATGAATATTCCTCTTTTTCCTGATTTTCCTATTTCGATCCACATCATGGTAGCTAGAATAATTCGTAATGTTTCTGTTTCGTTCTCTTTCTGACGTATTACTTTGTTGAGTAATAGACGAAAAGCTCAAGTAATTCATGTTTTCGCTTCAATATGTTTCCGATTTTTCCGGCCAATTTGAAGTTCTGTACAGATCAAAGACTGTAGAATACTGAAAACATTAAACTCGGGCAGGGCGTACCTATCCTGACTATAGTGCTCGATAAACGCGAGTATAGAGCAATCATACTGTAGAATTTTCACTCAATAAGCAGACTTGTTCTTCTGTTACTCTGAGTTTCGTGGTTCCGAATAAATATCCTTTCAGAAAATCCTAACAATTTCACCGCTAGTTCTAAGAATGATCGCTTAGATGTGATATCGTTTTTTTAGGTAGATATGTAGGTAGATACACTATTATCATCTCCTACGAGTGGTTGGAAATGGGGAGTGGGCTGTGGTGGTGTACAAGCCACTAAACAGCAGCGAAATCAAAGTAGGCCTACTTTAACATATTAATACAGTAAAAACCCACACATAAGAACCCTTCCTTTATTAAGAACCTACAGCCTGAGATTGGATATTTTGTGCCCAATGAATAAGAACCATTTCAGCCTGATATCCTAACTAGGTTCTTCAAAAAGGGTTTCCTTCATTCTTCATTGGGAAATAAATCTTCACCAAACTTTTTGCAAAAACTGGTTGTCTAATGACTGTAGATTGGTCAGGAGACGAGAAGATACAACCCCAAGGACTAAAGGACTCTATCTTTAAATCGAAGCTTTGTGTTGCTGGCTACATTACTTTCATATTCAAATGCTAAACCTTCAACTATCATTTTTTTCTTCTGCTTGCTTTAGATAGCCTGTGTTCCAGACCCCATACGAAAAAGTAAGTGCTACAACTACATAATTTATTTTTCTGGAGTCTGGTACACAGGCTAGCTTTAGACCCAATGTTAAGAACCTACACCCTGATTACTGGATGTACCTCATTATATAAGAACCTAAACTGGCTGAGTTAAAAAAGTTAAGTGCTTATGTGCGCGTTTTAACTGTACACGATCCTTTTTCTGTGAGAAAGTATTTTGTAAGAAAGCAGTACTCGACTTACCAAAAAGTTAAGACAATTCAGCACTCAGGTTTTCATACCTTATACAGGATTTTCATACCTTCAAGGTTTTCATACCTTCAAGATTCACCGCTGCATTATATTTATATACAGGGTTTTCATACCTTAGAGAGTTTTGAAATTAGTTCCTGCCAGAAGTGGAAGAAGACCGAAACTCTTCAGGATTTCATACTTAAACAAGGAGCAAATTCCCCCAAAAGTCTATTTCTAGTGTGATCTACCCTTCTATGATGATTTTCAAACACATGGCATAAAACTATGTATAAAAATCCAAGTCGAATTTTGCTATGAAAAACTCAAGAAAGTTCTAGTGCTAGAATAAGCGAATTGCTAAGAAAGTTCTAGTACTGGAATCATTTTGAAACTTTCTTTTGAAATGAAAAGCGTGTACGCTAAAGATAACTAATCTTATGTAAAGCATAACAGCTATACGCAGCAGTGAATACGGAAATTCAATCCAATAAAATATCGTAATATATCAAAGTAACTATCTAACAACAAAGAACTGACTTGTTGAGATAGCTCAGTGCTAACGGCTGGGAGCTGGCTGTTGCGTTTACCAAGCCCAACACGTGCACTGATAGGAATCATGCTGCAGGTTGCCAAGGCCACAACTGCGGCGAGTGAAAAATTTCCCGCGCTCTGCTTCCTTTATTTTGAAGACATTTGTTATTTCTATTTCTGCCACACGTAGGGGAATATGTCTACAGCAGGAGAACTGGTCTACAGCAGTGAAGCTTACCTACGTACATCAGGAGATTTCGTCTATATCAGGGAAAGTGGTCCTCTACTGTGGAGCTTGCCTAGACTAGTTGGACTTCCCTGTCAGCAGGGGAGCTTGTTCTTATAAGCAAGAGGAGTATTGAGGGAACAAACAGGGCAATGTTACATTGAGAAGAAGCAGGATTTGGAAAATCAATCGAGTCAACGCACATGAATTAACTTGACCAGAACAAGACTTAGACCCTCGACCTCTGACATTCTACGCACCTCTTGACTGTGGGAGTCTCAGATCAAGTATATAAATATGTATAGATGCGTTAATTCATAAGGCATGGTCTGACATGGGTTATTAAGCTTTACCAGAAGGACAGTGACTAGTGCGCTCACCTATGGCCGCAACAACCCGGGTTTGAGACCCGGTGATGGCATATGTCAATTGCAGTAGCCTGCTCTGGTATAATTTAATTACCGGCGTTACACCATGCCTTATGAATTAATGTTAATATAACATGGCTCTAATGAAGGATTCGATTTGAAAAGGAATTGCTACCTCACTGTGGATAAGGATAAGCTTGGAGTTATAAACCCCTTATAAATCCCAATATCCCTTTCATCCAACCCAAGGGAAATACGCATAAAAATTTAGATAGATATGAACACAAAAAAGGGGCCTGTACTGTTCCATTGATCCTTACCCTCGGAAAGATAATTCCTCCCTCTTTATCTACGGAGAAGGAAGATTATCTTTCAGATACAGTCTTCAGTCTTTCAGATACAGTCTTTCAGATATAGTTCAAAACTTGAAACTTGCTGATATCATCATTATTCATTGAGAAGAATCAGAGATTGGCGGAATTTTTAGGGGGAAATGATCAAATTTTCTCCAGAGCCTTATATTCCAACCTAAAACAATCAAGAGAGCAACACACCTTCAACAATAGAACTATACGAACATAAGGGCCTCTGCTTACGTTGTTATGACAAACAATGCAAGGAAAACTGGGATGAAATGATGAAAGGGATGCAAAAGCAATAATCGCATGCATGCGCTGTAGTGGAAAGTCAAAACACCGGGCGAGTGGAAACACTGGTTGTTTCTTAGTAAAGACGAGGCCGGCTGGTATACGCGCGTTTGCTGGTACCCGACCGTGATTGGTCAGCTGCGCGGCTGCAAGCTATCTGATTGGCTGGAGACGGCTGGTTGTGCGGGTTTTTTAAAATAATAATGGCTTGAAAGTTTTATTGCGCTGGAAACACCTGTTTCAGGTTTACTTTTAAAGTGGCAAGACGACTCACTAAATTTATATGTTAAAGTCTTCAGAGCGAGGAAGATTGCCTGTTTATCGGTCTACAACCTTCTGCCGAATTCCCTTCGAGTTGCGCAGGTCTGCAAGCATTACACCGCTGCTGAAAGACGCTGCTAGCTCGGGCCTAGTACTCCGTATACAGTACCTTAACAGCATCAAGTGAAAATATCCTGATATCAGGCCGAGCATCAAGGCCTGTACTTCAAAGGTAGCTATCTTACCTGAGCAGGCAGCTATCGGCCATATTTCGATCCAGTTCAGAGGTCTTCACCCCAATATGGCAGCTGAGAGGGGCAAAGCTACGTCCAGTGACGACTCGAGCACCCTCGAAGAACTGGCAAAAAACCTCGAGTACAGTCGACTGCGAATCTTGATACCCAAGCTTGCTGAGAAGGAATCTGTCTCCAAGGTATCTGATGATAATAATATTCAATAATATTTTGATTAGAATCATGATTAGTCTTGCCATCCTTCCTTGTTTCTACTCATCCCAAAGTTCGTGTTGAGTTTAGGCCATAAGATACGTCCTGTGTCTGAATAAAGAGAAGAACAGTATGAATTAACTTTTTATTTGATTCTTATAAACTTTTAAGATTCATTTTCTTGTGATAAATGAGAAGATATACCTTACGATGTTGACTGTTGTGTGTTTATTATGTTTAATCGAGTAGTTTACGATACGAAACATCGAGTCTTCTAAAGCTTTACACTCGTCCTGGTCAGGGTAACACTCTGAAACTGTACAATGTAGCTTCAGGATGAACTATCAAGCATATTTGATGATTCTAATGCATTTCATAAAGTTGATAACATGTAGAAAACCTCAGGAATCGTAAACACAGAACTGCAGCAGGCACAAAATCTATTCTGAGGTGACTCTTACATATCACCCTCTAAATAGAATCTTTAGATGCCCTAGTCACGTGATATTAACTCATTCTAATACGCAAGTAAATGTAAAGTCATATCTTAGAATCTGAAATGATATAACGCTGATTTTTGGGGATTTTTATGGCGAAATCGAATGTTTTTCTTGGTTGGTGGTTGAAAATTTCCTGATTGAAACTTTCCATCTGCTTCTTCTGCGGAGGTTTTTATTATCTTTTTTCAGCTGCCTCGGGTGTTTGACATGTTTTGTGTTGTTTGTAATGGCGCCTGTTAGCTGGTAATTTCTTCTCATAACATTATCTTATAACGATTCTCTCCTCTCTCTCTCCTCCGCTCAGATCGAGGTTGTCGAAGAGGCCATTAACTACATCGCACAGCTTCAGAACACGCTGTCCAACTATCGCGATGGTAAGTCTAGCAGTTATTGTCATTATGATGATTATAAGATGATACTGTTCAATGTGATTATGATTTTGATTGAGATTACGATGATTATGATCATCAAGATCAGGAATCAGGAGATCTTCAGATTGATGATTGGTGATAATGCTGTTGTTTAAATGATAATATTGTGGAAAGCAATGATGATGATGATGATCCAGATGATGGTTCAGCTGATTCAGATGATTCAGATGATGATGATGATTCAAATGATGGTGATGGTGATGATTATGATATGATGATTATTCAGATGATGATGGTGATGGTTATGGGGATGGTGATGGTGATAGTGATGATGATAGTGATGATGATGATGATGATGATGATGATGATGCAGATGATGGCTCAGATGATTAAGGTGATTCAGATGATTCAGGGGATCCAGATGATGATGATTATTCAGATGATGATGGTGATGGGGATGGTGATGATGATGATGATGATGATGATGATGATGATGATGATGAGGTGAGTGGGGATTGGGGGCACCTACCCCCTCCAATGATATTGTGAAGGACAGTGATGAAAATTATGATGATGATGATTATTAAGGTGATCATGATTCAGATGATAATGATTATGAAATTTAGGCTGATGGTTGCTGATAATGATGATATTCAAATGATGACCAGGAACGGTAGAGGATTAATTGGGGCACCTACTCCTTCACGTTGTAGCAAATGAAAAATGGACTGTTCACAAAAATTGAAAAACTCCTGAAAAATTTTAATTCTTTGAAATCATTTCCAGTTTCATCGGAAGATCTTCAGCAGCAGTTTCTAGAGAGAGAGAGAAAAAGAAGTCTGATCATTAGACAAAAAACCCGACGAATTCCTTCTTACTTACAAAAACGCAACAAACGAAAACCACGAACCATGCGAGACCCAAGCGGTGAGTTCTAAAATTTGGTTTGATTTCATTACTGCGAGATAGTGGCAGCCATTTTCTTAAACATTGAGGGAGATGAATGATATCAACAGGTAGAATAAGTATTCTGGGAGCGTCTGTGAAGTACTTTGAGGGATACCATCAGTATTGTGGAGAGATACCATCAGTTTAGTGAAGGGATAGCATCTAGTACTGTGCAGGATATTCAGTACTGATGGTATTCCCCAACAGCAATGATGACATCCATCCACTGAATTGAACATCCTCCACAATACTGCATGTTATCCTTCCACAACACTGATGGTATCCCTCGACAGTACTGGATGTTATCCCTCTACAACACTGATGGTATCCCTCCACAACACTGATGGTATCCCTCGACAGTACTGGATGTTATCCCTCCACAACACTGATGGTATCCCTCCACAACACTGATGGTATCCCTCGAAAGTACTGGATGGTATCCCTCCACAGTACTGAATGGTATCCTTCTACAGTCCTGGTAGACAACACCCCTCCTCCCCACAGAAATATACACCCTCCAATGAACTGATAGTATCCTCCTACAGTGCTGATGGTAGCCACCAACAGTACTCAACACCCTCTAATGTACTGATGATATACCCTAACAGTACTGAACACCCTCCAATATACTGAATATTCTGCACAATACTGAACACCCTAATACTGCAAAGACGATCCTAAGGGTGAGAAGGTGAGCATTGCATTGCGTTGAAATTGCGTTCCGTTTTTAAGGTTGGTAGGTGTAGATTCTTAGTTCACTAGGAATGTCAACATGTTTTTGCAGCTCTGCGTTTGCATAGGTTGTAGAAAGGCTTTTAATTATAACTGTAGGCGTTGCCGTTCAGCCCACTCGTTCAACGTGTTAATACCGAGCATTTTGAGGATTTCTAAACACTTGTGCAGCATTGAACACTCTTCGACACGCGTTAACACGTGTTGCCTTCAAAGGCAGAACATTTTCCATTACTTCTCAGCTTCGTTATAGCAACACTATGAAAAAAATTGGATGATTCATGCTAGAAACTGTAAATAAATAGAAAAGTTTGAAAATATTAGAACCTGATATTTATATGAAGAGATAATGGCGAGATAAAGGTAGACAAATGAATATTTACACTGCATCTTTGTTCCAATGTTTCAGCTCAACAGAAGGAGTTGCTTTCCGCAATATTGATGTCAAGATATATTTTCAAAACGAAGCTTTGTTTCAATACCGTGAATTCTGTATCAAGCCCCTCTAGGGTCTTATTAGAATCGGTTATTTTTAAGGGGGCTTATCAGAGAAGTGTTGCAACAACTGATGCCAAAGACGTTTCTCAGCTGTATTTCTATGTTTATATTCGAGTCATAGATGTCACTCCACCTTATCAATATCAAGGCTGTAATCTTTTTTGGGCTTAATTAAGAAGGGTGCGAAATAAAGAATTTATGGTATTTTAGCTACCCAGTTTAATTTCTAACAATGACTTCATGGCTGAAGAAGTTAGGACGTAAAAATTTAGCGTTGATTACTTCTTTGAGCTTAGATATCAACAGTTTCCAATCTCAAACAAAACCTAAACTTAAATCGGAACTTTTGTTTTACCTTTAATAGTATTATTATCGAAGATACAAATAGGAATTTTTGGCACAAAGTAATACAATTCTTTATAAAGAAGAAATTAAACTCGGATGACTCCAAAACTTATTAAAAGTTAGAATTTAGGCCAGTTTGATGTGTATTAAACTTTTTCGCGTTTGCCCAGCTGCGGCCCATGCATTTTGAATTGCTGATTATTTCCTTGACTCTTGCACCTGGTGCACCGCATGATATTCAAGCGGGTGGTCTTCAGATCTTTTCAATTGAAATTATATCAATACGAAGACTATTCATCTATGCAGGGCCTAAGGTCCTGTTGACTTCAATTGAAGCCAGCCCTCCTACGAAGGGTAGCTTTCTGTCAACGTCAGCTCCCTTGTAGTGCCTTTAAACATGTTGGTAGGGTAACCCTCCTGGGGTAACCTTATAAGAAGAGCCAAAACCCAGCTCCCCTTCCATGAAAATTTGAAAGCTAGGGTGACCCTAGGAGGGTTACAAGGAAGGTTGTTGTGGTTTTTTGCTTATTAGGGCCTGTTTAAATGCTCACCTTCGTAAGAGGGTTGCCCCACCAGAAGGGTAAAAACTCAGCCCCCTTCACATGAATATTTGACAAGCCATGGTGACCCGAGGAGGATGGTTACCAGAAAGCTTGTTGTGTTTATTTTATAAGGGGCCTGTTTAAATGCTGGTAGGGCCATCCTTCTTAGCGTATTCATCTTGTTCTTTACCACTACCTACCCCTCCGGCTCCAAAGCCTGCGAACGACTGGCTGCAAAAGTCATTATCACGGACGTTCAAATCAAGGATCATCATAGAAAAGGAATAATCTCTTCTCAATAGAAAAGGTATCCGGCAGATTGAAACGTGAAGAGAAAGCACAAGATCTAGCAATCTACACAAAACCCTGCGAATAACAAATGAATCGAAGCCCTCGGTTTACAAAACGAGTCTTTGAGCCAATTGTTGTCGGCCGTTGTAGTTGAACAATGCCAATGAAAATGTAGCTGATAGTCAGCAGCTGGAAAATACATTTAAAATTGCTTTCTTATTGTTTTCCTTTAAAAGCCATGTCGTCTTTTACTTGTTCATGAATAAAACATCAGCCAATTTATCTTCGAATCATGTTTCAGATCAGGACAATAGCCGTTCTCTCGTAGGGGGCTCTGACAGGGGTTTTTGGGAGCAACAGAGGAATGCCTAAGATATTCCAGGAGCATGGGGGCAAACACTAAAACAATGAAACAATGGGAGCTGAGAGCCTAAAAGGGCAAAAACAGAATTCAGAGAAACATCGAAAAGGAATGAGATTGATGATTTGATATTTTCCTGTTTTTTCGTAGGAAAAAGACGATAAACATAGAGGGATACTTAGCTGTAGTTATGGATGATTTTACCTGGCATTTTCAACAGTGGTAGCACGAGCACAACAGCAACAACAGCATAAACAGCAGCAACAATAAAAGATGGTCAGCAACAACAACAACAGAACATTGCCCACGACTACACAATTTGTCACCATGCAACTGCAACAACTGGAAATTTCTTTTCACGTAACGTTTCGATGATCTTCTTCAGAAAATGTTAGTCCTAATCATTTTCATCAAATGTTTCATTGGCCTGAGGTTGGGTTGAGACAAGATGCAATTTGTGAAAATACTGACTAAGCTTAGGTATTTCTGCCTTAGAACTCTTTGAATTATTTTAGATAGGAGTGTGTCATCAAAAATCTTTTAGAAATGTAATATTAGCCTGTTTGTGCAACGGGTTCAGGAGGAGACAAATTTGATGAAATTTCCTTTCTCTTGACCAAGCAATAAATCTGATTGAGACAAACGAAAATTGATTGCCTCGATTTTCACTTGGTCAAGAATAGCAAAATTGAGTTCTGTTACAGTTTACAACTAAATAACTTTCAATTTGTTTCGAGAGATGGTGCTGTTTGATTCGTTTTTATTGTATCTCATTTTTTACGAAATCGAGTTGTCAAGACTGATTTTAAGTTTTGACCTTTCGAACTTGGGGGTATGCTATTATATTGGCCAACATCGGGGATGTTGCTTCAACCTTTTAATTGGATAGTAGGAGTAGGAGATATAGTTTATCTAACTTATTTTATTAGTTAACTAAATTCAATTAATTTGGTTGAATTAATTGCACAGTTGGTTCTGTTATGTTAAGTCAAAAGGGTTACGCATGCGTTGAATTAAAAAGACCGCCTTAGAATTTAAAACTTTGATTATATTGTGACACAATTACTATTTCATCTACAATGGCAAAGATTGTGTCTTGAAATATTTATAAAATGTTTCAGTATTCCAATCTGTAGGTATCGAAGAAACCGAATTTCACTGCGAGGTTTCTAGAATTTTAAAAAGGGAGGCAAAAAAGCTCAGAACTGAGGACACTTAAAGCTCCAAATGGATGGCATCTGTAATTTGATGTATTTGTTTGAGACAGGAGACAAACCAATGCCTTTCTTGTTCTTTCAACGTCAACCAACTACCACAATTTGCACATGTATACTACTTCATGTAACGTTCCACAATTGGTACTTCATGTAGTACTTTTGCAGCATCTTTGCACGGTTGATTTTATAGCATGCAGTTTTGTTTTATATATATTCAATCTGCATGGAAGATTATCTTCTTCCTACCACTATGTTTAACCGGACTATCTTGATTCGACGCATTTGCTTACAATGATGTATTATTTAACCCAGCATTATTTACATGAAATGTTATTTTGAGTTTCAAATCACTATTTGTATATAACGAATAATATGAATATATATAATTGTATCTGAATTGTAAATATTGCAGATATAGTAATGGAAACTAAATAGACAAAAACCTGCATTTAACTGTTTGTATTTATTCTTCTGTTCAATCTAAGACTTTGTTCACACTGCAGCGTATTCGTTTTTATCCGTTTTCAATTTGATTCGTTTTGCCTGTTCCAATTTCCCTGAGTAAATTGAAAACGCAACGAAAACGATGAAGCGTTCACATTGCTTCGCTAGGGGTCAGATTATAACAATCAAAAGTATCATTATAATATTAAGTATCCGTTTTGCGTTTTCGCGTTAGACTGCGTTTTTGCGTTTTTAAAGTCACCGTTTTCAGGTTGGGGCAGTGTGAACACAAGGCAAAAATTGATAATTGAGTTTTTATTTGAATACAGACCTGGGACTCAATGCAGCAAAACTCAAGCCCAGGCAAATTCCAAAAAGGCCTAAAATAGCTTGAAAGCACATCATCATCGCAAAGATCTTCATCTCAAAATGAACTCACTCGTTCTTCTACTTCTTAGTGCAGCAGTTTTGAACTCTGAGCATCTACAAGATATTTAGGCCATATCTTTTGTTATTTTATTATGAGATTCCACAAGCTATACGAATTAATGGATGATAGTTTTGATCCTGTAATCTCTTCTTCGATTAACTTTATTGACAATTTTCATCAAGAAATTGCAACAGCCAAATGGCATAAGTATTTCTATTGATCAGAAAGTCGGGGGTTTTTGGTAACTATGGTTTGCTAAGGAGGATATTCCCATCATGCTTTGCGTGAGATAAGATCTTCCATCTTTTGCTGAATTAAAATCAATATTAAAACATTTTCTAAGGGCCAATGGTAAATGGAAGTCATATAGATGTCAGATTTCATATTGATGGCATAATTATTTGAAAGGGGTATATATGTCTTGGTATTCGCTACACTATATCAATTCTCTGGAACTGAGCTGTAGGCCCAAATTAGTTGGAAAGCTGTTAAAGTAAAAACTTAAAAATTAAGAGCCTCTTAGCCTAAGATTTTGAATTTCGACCGTATTTTAAGGGCAAAAATTAAAAATTTTAAGCTTAAAGGTTGTTAATTTGTACCAACAATAATATTGGTAATTAAAAGGTGTCCAAAGACCTACAACTACCATTATTCATAATTATTACTGCTGTTTACTACAATTTATTGAAGAACCTGTTTTAACTTCATTAAAAACCTGTTTTAACTAACTAACTTTTTATTGTATGCCATGAGTTTCTATAAGTTAGTTGGTAAGCTTTTACACCCTGAGTTACTTCATGTGTGCTCACCCAACGATGTTCCCTCCTCGACGTTGTTGAAGGTTTTAAAGACATAAAACGAATGCAAATCATATAATTAAAAATCAATGTAATATTTAGAAAATCACTGGCTGGTTACAGCATTGCTTTAATTTCATTCATTAAAAATGTTTCAAGAGTGAACGACTTTCCCAAAAACTTCGAAGCCGCTGATGTAGAGTTCGTTCGTGTTGGAAGAATTCCTTCCGGTCATTCTGATTCTAAAATGGCGGAAGGGACGCAATGTTTCTGGAACCTTCCACTTTGCACTCGAATACCTGAAGAAGAAATATAGCATTGACTGTTGAATCATTCATCTTTTTTAGAAATGGTATTTATGAAAACACCAGATTGAAATTTGGGTCACAAATCTTCAAAACCATTAGAGATAAACACAATATAAGTTCTTGAATGTAAAGCGATTGCCTAGAAAGGGCTAAACATATTTTCATGAAGAGTAGAGGTGATTGATTAGTGAAAATCACTTCCAAAATTGGAGAGAGGTAGTCTGAAATCAGTGGCAAATGTTCTTATAAAAAAGCAGTGTATTCTACTTTAAACAGACACACAGAAACAGACTTGTAGAATTACTCCTATAGCCGGAGCCCTCAACCTCAAAATTTGCTTTCGATCTCATGGACTACTTGTTTGCATTGGCTATTTCGGACAAGCCCCCAAAGACCCCGAACCCCCTTGTAGCTACCCTTGTTACCTCTCTTATTTTGACAGTCCTGGACATGAAATATCATAATCAAAGTAAAAACCTTTCAGTGAAGGACGTGTCCATTGTGTGTTTCTGAATCGTATGCCACTGGCTTCCATCAATCGAACCTTCGAACAACCAACTTCTCAAGCATGCGTCACTGGATAACCAACCATGTCGCAGCGCATAAGATTCTGGGATTACAGACACCTCCCCCAAATCTACACTGAACCAGGAATCTTCTAGATCTTCAGTGCTGCATGGTAGAGGCTGTTGAAAATTAAGCAAAGCAAGAATTACTTCCCTTCTTGATGGTCGATAATTTATGGTTGATAGGCAAATACACTTACTATCTTTGTAAGGTATTGGTTTATGTGCTAAGCATAAAGGACCCACTGAATAGGTAGACTAATCGAGCAGTGCGACCCTGGTCCTTCCTCTCGATGTGACCACACCTCTTGGCCCCCCTTTGCCTTTTAGCCTGGAATTACAGAGATGGCAAATTCTCTCCTCACCCTTTTTCAACAGGTCTGAAGGTGGTTTCGAACTCAGAATCCTTTGAATAATGGTCGAATGATGTAATGACTCGGTCATCCCCATCAACTTTTTTGAAACTCCTTCGATCACTGTTGTGTTATCTCCTTGTGTTCAACATTATTCACGTATGATTGTCATCTCTAGCAAAAGACCCCCAAATAAAATGCATTTGCTCCTGAATAAACCAACTTCTAATTTCATCTTATTAGATTTCCCACTATGGCTTTGTTCTCTTATCATAGTAGGCTGTCAGGTTAGGCTTTGTCAGGCTATCAGTACCATTCCAGATATTGTGTAGAAGGGTGTTCAGTTATGTGGAGGAATATCATGAGTAACGTGAATGGATATTGTGCAGTAATATAGTGGATGTTCAATAACGTAGAGGCCTATCCTCAGTAATATAGAAGAATATCTTGTAGTTTGATGGAGTATGTTAAGTTATATAGAGGGAGTTTTACAGTTGTTTAGAGTATTTTCAGTAATGTGAAGGGATATCGTAGAGTGATATGGAGGATCTATAGTTGTGTGGGGAGCTAATGTAGAGGAATACCATCAATTCAATAAAGCAGATGGATACCTTCAACTAATGTGGACGGCTGTCATCAGTAACATCGAGGCATATGGTTCAGTAATATCAATGACGTTCAATAAGGTAGAGGGACTTTTGCAGTTATAAGGAGTATGTTCAGTAATGTGAAGGGATATCTTTGAGAACAGTGGAGGATCCACAGTTTTGTGGAGGAATAATCTGGAGGAATACCATCAATAACGTAGAGGGATATCTTTAAGTAATATGGAGGATGTGCAGTGATGTGAGATCGTTTGATTAGAATAGCAGTTAACATTGATTTACCTGAATATCCAGAATGTCAGATGCGTTTCCGAATCCGGCTGAGCTTCTAGTAACCTGGACGATTCCTGTGATTGCCGGATTCTCCCACGTTCCACCTTCTTTCTTCGCCGATAGACTCCCAATCACACCGTCTCTCCCGAAGTAGATTTTATCTGTTATTTAACACAGAAAGCTATCAAATTTTGAAAGAATTAGGAACATGTATACTTAGATGGAATAGTAACAATATGCAGAATCTTTTCAGACAATCCACCGTAAGTGCTATTTACAAGAAAAATCAGATGATGTCAAGTTTGAATTTACTTCCAACCACGTAAAAGTAGATAACAATTGGTGCCGTGACCAGGGGATTCATTACTTTACATTTGTATAGTTATTCAAATCAGCCTAAAAATCCAGGACATTTGATATTTGTAATAATAAATAGACATAGATATTGTTATGATTGGTTACCTTCCAGCGCAAAAGCCTCCATTTCCATAGCTCCAATTGTTCTCAATTCATGTTCCAAGTCCTTCAACCTTTGCTCTTGAACGTCAATCTTTCTCTTGTACCCAGACTCCTGTTTTTCCAGCCTGTCAATCACGGCCTCTCTTTCGTTCAACCGGCTTTGATAGTCCAAAATCTCCTTTGCCATGTCATCTAGTTTGCCTCTGAGCATCTTGGTGCGTTTAGTGGTCTCTTCTTCGATAACTTTTCTGAACTCTTCCAAGTCCGGTTGCTTCAGACCAGATTTGTTGTTTCTATTTCTGTCCTTCCCCTCATTTTCTCCCTCCCAGGTCCTATTTGAGAGTATTTTGTCGATATCAATTTCAGCGAGACTCTTCGCTTCGATTAGCTGCAAGTCAAGCTCCAAAGATTTCATCTTCTTCATGATGACTTGTGACTGATGTTCGGCATCTTCTTTCTCTCTTCTCTCCTGCTTCAACTGACGTTGCAAGTCTTTCAATATATCCCCCGTCTTTGCTTGAATCTCCTCAATCTCTCCTTCGTATTGTTTCATGATCTGCCCCCGCAGGACTCTCTCTTCTGTCAGCCTCTTTCTGATATTCTCATAAGCCTCTGTCAAGCGCTGCTCAAGGCGTTCATATTCGTCTTCATACTCTCTGATGATGTCATTTTTCGCGCATTTTTCTTTCTCGATCTCGTTATTCAGATTAACTATCTGCGTTTGAAGCTCCTCCGTTTTCTCTTCCATGCCGTTAAGCTTCGCAGTAACAGCAGCCTTTTCTGACTGGATAAGATAACGGAACACTCCGATTTGTTCAATTAGGTTGTTTACTAGGATGTGAGGCTCCGTTTCATCCTCCTCCGCACTCATGATTTTCATATCATCTTCGCAAATGTTCTTCAGACACCTTTATAAGACGATAAGAGTCGAAGTAATTCAATTCAATGCAATAATTTGTTCATGATTTCTAGCCAAACTTTACTTCGTTCTTTATCAGGGCAAGCAAAATATTCAACCGCTCAAGAATACCTTTCCAGTTCAGCGTTTTATGAGTTGACCCTAACCTTAACCTCAATCCTGACCCTGTAATGTATGGTCTTTAATATTGCGCATAAAACCCAGAACTAGAAAATAACTCTTGACAATTTGTTCTTTTATTCGTCTTATTAATAGTACCACATGCATCAAATAATTTCAAACTAATCAAAGACAGTTAATAAGATAAGATTACCTTATGTCTTTTCCTAGTTTTCGCAGATCTTGGAAGAACTCTTCCTTTTTCTCCGGCTGTACATCAAACACGATACCATCATCATCTCTTACAGATTCAACTCCATTTCTGTTGGTGTTTACATCTCTCTGATAGATTCTGCTCTCGTTAACAATATTAATGATCTGTCGAAGTTCTTCGAGTTGTATTTCCTTTGCTTGCAACAATGCTTCATTTCGTTTCAACTTTGCTTTTTCGCTTTCTGCTGAGTTTTCGTTTTCTGACAAAAGATTTGAAGTTTGCAAGTTATGTTGTTGTTCAACGTTGTCCACCTCATCTGAATCTGTGTAAATCAAGAGAGTGGAGGGTGAGCAGTAATGTGGAAGGATTTCTTGCAGTTCTATGAAGGGTCTCCAGTAATGCGAAGGGATATCGTCAGTAACATGAAGGGACATCTTGCAGTAATATCGAAGGTATTTAGTAATGCTGAGGGATACCATCAATGACATTGGTGGACATTCTGTATTGGTGGGATGCTCAGTATTGTGGTGGGATATATAAAAAGTGATATGAACAAGTATTGAATATCCTCCAAATAACTAAAAGATTTTCGTTTATATAACGGAACACTCTCCACATTACTACAAATCTTTTTGTCATCTTTAGTAAGCTCATGTGTGCCTTTTTCTCATCGTTTAGGAAAGCGATTTGTTCCAGAATTAGCAAGGAGAAGAGATTCAAAAAATAGAAGATGTTTGGTTTATTCTCAAGAAACATATTCAAGATTTTCAAAACTGAAAACAGAGCTGACAGAAAACTTGAAATGCTGGGAAACCTCAACAGTGAAAAAGTATGTTGATGATTGTTGAAATATTACTTACCTTTTCCTTGGGCCTTTATACTTCCGTCGATTTCAAAATTCGCAATTCTTTCTGAAAGTTCAAAGTTCTTTAGCTTTTCTTTCATCAACTGATCTTGCAAACGTAAAAGCTCAATCTTCTGTCCGTCATCTCTGACCTTGGAGCCATTTTGAGACCTTTGACCTTCGAGGAGATTTTCTTCACCTCTGACCTTTGCTTTAGCAGTTTTATTATGACCTTCACCTTTATCATCTGTCAGATATGTTGGAAGACTTTCATACGTGCTTGTCCGCAATTCTTCTTCAGCGTCAATGCAATCTATATCTGCATCGAATAAGGAATCTTCATCTTTGTGATTCCTGGAATTAGCTTTCTTATGTTTCTTCTTCCGGTTTCCTTTATCAATAGAATGTCTTCCTTGATCGTTTATCGCCTCAGCAAACACATCCTCGCTACTGCTTTCTGATCCTGATACATTTGCCTCAGCTTCAACATCCAGACCATCAATCCCCTGCATTTTCTTCAATTCTTCAAACATGTCAATGCACTTCACTTGTTCTTTCATTAAATCGTTCTGCAGCTCTCTCTTCTGCGACCTCAAATTCTTTACTTCCTCGCTCAGATATTTCTCACGACTCAAAATATCCTCCAGCGTTCGTTTGACATTATCATATTTATCTTTGGTATTTTCTGCTGTCAGCTGCAACTCGTCTTTCTGCTTCGCCAATTCAATCAGTTTGTCGATCACCGAGTTGATTTCGCTATTTGGTATTAGGTGCATCGATGCCGTTTTGCTCGTCTCAATTTCACGCTCCAGCTTGCGAACGACGCCGCGTTCCGTTTGAAGCAAGCCGCGCAGCGTATCAACGTGGTCGTTTAGCATTTCTTCGTCATTGCTAGCTATATCTAAAGCGGCATCACCAGTCTTATCCGCGCGGTTTTTTCTGCCATTGTACAGCTTTGATATTGCAACAACGGCGAACATAATTACGATGGATGTGGATATCATCAAGAAGCCATTATCAATAAGTCTCTTTATAGTGTCGAGGTCAACTAGTATCCCAGAATACCAGGCAATCAAACCTGCAAGACAAAGCATAATTATTATAAGGCTCATACTGAAAATACTGTCCGTTGAGACTTTGATTGAAGGATTTGCCGCGTCGCTCAAGAAGATATCATTGTCTGTGGTGTCTTTGGCTTCCTTAGGCCCAAATCCATGACAGTGTAACCAGCTTAGCCTCGATGTCAATCTCTTCTTATCTTGGTATTTTCTAATAGCTCTTTGCAGCTGTCTCTCTAGCCTCTCTATGGCGTTTCTCTGCTTGGTAATAATCTCGTAGTCCTTCTCGATAACTGTCTCCATTTCTTTCAACTCATGGGAAATTTGCTTCTCTTCATTTTTAGATTCCTCGATATTATTCAAAAGATTCCTGATCGTTTTCTTGAACCCCAAAACATTGCACTTTGCGATTTCTAAGCTTTTCTCTAATTGATGCAACATGATTGTGAAGAAGACATGCAACATTGTAATAACAGGCAGAACTGTATAGTCGTCAATATACACCGCACAGATACACACACAACAGCTCATGAGCAAGTACTTCATGTATTTTGATTTAGACGGGGGAGTAGTTTCATCGTCTTGAGAATCGTCTGTTATCTTAGCGTATTTGTCTTGCAGTCGCCTCTCTAGACTCGCAACTTCTTTCTTCAAGTCAATCACTCTCTTGTCCTTCGCATCATCTTCATCCAACCGCTTCTCTTTCATCTCGTCAATCTCTCTCTTCATCGCCAAGAAATCTCTACTAGTCTCCTGATTCCTGATCCTCAAACTTCGAAGTTCTTTCTCAAGAGTGATTTTACTCGAGTTCAAGAAATGCACGTGCTCTTGTATGCCATAAGCAGGGCAGTCAGACTTTTTATACGTGGCAGTGATGAAATCCTCGTAGATTGCACTGAACTGTTTGAAGTTCTCGTCATCCAGACGCATTATAGCGTCTTGTAAAGCCCTGCGTAGCTTAGAGGTGTGATGAGAATGTTGATCAGTCATCGTGAGCTCTTTCGTTGGTTTTCTGGTAAATCGCAGATAATTGTAGACAAATAACCAAGTCGCAATCAGTGCTGAAGTGGCATACTTGAAATGAATACCAAACACCTTGTGGGACGTGAGTATTGAAAGAAAAGTTAGAAAAATCAAACTGAGATGTTTGAACAAGCTCAGTGACTCATTTAGAATTTCTTCACTGATTTTAGTTGTTTTATTTTCTTTAGGAAGCAGATCAGTTGTCTTCTCGTCACTTTTTATTTCTTTATCTTTTGCTGTTATGGTCGAGCTGTCGAGCTCACATCTAAAAGTATCAGTGCTGTGATCGTAGTTTGAGCTAATGCTCCGAGGAAGATTTTTGCTATCCAATGCGTTCTTCCCCATTTCACCATCTACTAATTCACTTGCTTCACCATCTGCTAATTGACTTGATAGTGAATCTCCTTCTTCACTACGTCTATCACCCTCTTCCTTTGCACTTCCTGCCTCCATTTCTTCCGCTTGAATTAGTTTCTCCATCTCTTCACACTTCGTGTAATACTTATCATACAAATTACTAACTTCCAGAATCTGTTTGTTAAGCTCAGCATTCTGCTCTCTCTCCATATCCAACTTCATAGAGAGATTAGCTATCTCCCTGACAAGAGCCTCTCTTTCAGTATCATTAGCAAGGAGCCTCGATTTCAACTCCGCAGATACAAACTCACAATCTTCTATTTTCCCTTCATATTCCTCTCGCAGCGTGTTCAACATTTCGTCCCGTTCCGGATTCATGGTCATCCCTGAAAGCTCAATGGTGGAGCTCATTCGCCTGATTTCGTGTCTTTGTCGCTCGTTCTCCGCAGATTTCTCATCTAGGTTCTTCTCTAAATCATTGATAACTTCTCGCTTGCTTTCAATCATGTTTGCCTGCTCGTTCTTCAAAGTTTCCATTTCATCTTTCAAGTCCTCGTTCTGCTTCACCACCTTAAACAAGTCTGCCATTAATTCTTCTATTTCCTGCCTGTGTTTGTTTTCCAGGGATTCCAACTTTCCAGATAGGATCGAATCTTCTTGGATTTCCTCATTCGTGACTTCCTTATCCTCGTTTCGAATTTCCCCATTAGTTTCACTAGCCTCTTTATCGTTTGCATCATCTGTAGACGTCTCTGTAATGACAGCAGTATCCGTCCACTTAGGCCCATTCCCTAACTCTTCGTTATCAGTATACATCCTTAGCTGCTGCTGCAACTGTTTCACTTGTACCTCTAAATCCTTGATCTTGCCCTCTAATTCCCCCTTTTCTTTGAGACTGTCCCTCCCTCCTTCCATCATCATCTCCTCCAAATCCCTCCTCTGTTGCTTCTCGATGTTCCACGTCTTCTTTAGCATCTCCAGCTCACAGTCCTTTTGCTCCAATAATTTGTCACAACTTTCTGACTGATTCGTCCATTCTTCGATCTGATCCTCCAAATTCCTGATCTTGGCATCTTGATCTGTTATTTTCCCCTTCAAATACTCAACTTCTGAGGTTCTCTCTGCAACCATGTGGGTCAGTGAGCTCGTCAGCACAAGTTCTTCTTCCAGTTGTTGGGTCAAGCTTTTTATTTCATCTTCTTTGCTTTGCTTTTTGTCTTCTTCGTTTTCAGAATCTTTTGCATTAACATCTTCTTTTAGCTTTTCGTCTGACATTTTGGCTGTTTGAGTTCAAAGTGAATCTTTTTACTGAATTTTAAAATTTCGTTAATGTTGTTTATCTTTTCCAAATTCAAAATATTTTGCAACGAAATCTTCTGCGTGATTTTTATCTGACATTTTAATCGTTTCGTAAGTTAAAATTCTGCGTCTATAAAGTTCATCTTCGAATTAAGATATCTGTTTCCTGAAATTTCCAAATATTTTGCAACAACTTTATCAGGATTTTCATTTGACATTATTAATGTTTTGTAACTTCTAATTCTCAGCAGCTTCTCGAAAATTTGTCATCAACTTGAATTTTTCATCTTTTTCGCTTTCAAAATTTTTTGCAACAACCTTTTTTAGGATTTTCATCTGACATTTCAAGTTCTTTGTAAGTTCTTACTCTCAGCAGCATCTCAATAATTAACAATCTACTTACTGCATGCTTTAGCTCAAATTCCCAATCAATTATGCATTTCCAATTTGAATTTCAAACAAACCACTTGTTAGTTTCTGACATTGACTAGGTCTTTATCCCACCAACATCCCAAATAAAAAACGTTTCTCTTCTCTGTATTAAAAGAATACGCTCTACTTTTCAAACTTCTGAAGGTATTCACTCAGCCTTTTCGTCAAATCATCCACAAATTCCAACCCAACTTCTGAGTTTGAATGCCTTGCCTTGAACACGGCCTATTTGAATGTGAATCAAACCACTTGCTAGCTTCCCTCGCTCCGTCTGCTTTTATTATGTTTTCATAAACAGCTACCGGTTGGTTGTTTTGGAATTCCAAAGCAGCTATTATTCCGCTTCTGTTCAAACTCTGGGCTAAGTTACATCACTTTTCAGCTATCTATTTTCTAATCTCTCTTGATTTGAATCAAACACTATTCTACTTTTTATACTCTTCCTATGTCTTTATTTAGTCTAAAAGATCTCCTCTGTCTATCAAATAACCGTGGACAGAACTCTATAATCCGTGTGATATCTTCTTCAAGATCCACTGCATCAGCGTTTTGACTCTATAACCAGTATGATCTATCAATCTGATTCTCCATTCCAATCCAATCCGATCCAAAATTCTACATACTCCTAAATCAGCATTCTAAAACTTTTTATTGGTAGCTGACTGATTCGTTGACTCGTTCCAAGCTTCAGATCGAAGATGGTTATCAAGAACAGTGCTACAACTTCGTATTTTTCCATATACTCTTTTTATATTTCGACTGTCCTATTCAGATTTCAAAACCATTCAACAGCCTTCTTTACTCTGCTTTACTTCCTTACAAACCATTTATCTGTCTGCTCTGCTGCAAATTCTAAACAAGCTTTGTATTTCCTTACTTTCATTGTTATATTCTTAAATACAGTTGTTTGTCTTGATTCATGAGAATATCGAGAACTATCTTTTGTATTATTCGATTAATCATTTCATTCTACCTTTTTGATCTTCTGAATTAATATTCTTTATAAATCGCAAGCTCAAAACTTTTCAGTTCTTAAAGAAGGTCAGATGACATTGAAAATGATGACTTTATAGCTGGTGTAATTAAACTTCTGAAGCATAAATAAGGGCAAGGAACACTTTGTAGGGCCTTTTACTTCTATAGCCTTTTACTGCAATATGCAGCGATGTAGTTATGCTACAATGCTCCTACCGGAAGCAAGGCCATGCGTTAGTTAGGCTAGAAAGTTATGCAGAACCTCACTAACTCATAGACTATTAAAATACATTAGGATTTCATACCACTATATGAAGAGATATAGTGTATACGAACATACTCTTGTAGGAAGCAAGGCTCAGCCTTTGTCAGGCTAGCATGTTAAGCAGACATTCACTCACAGATTTAACACACAACAACTCGATAAACCATAATATCTTCTCATGCAGTGCATCCTAAGGCACTTCTGTTGGAAGCCAGACTCAGCCTTAGTCAGGCTACTACGTTAAACAGACACTCACATACTCAAATATAATTAAACCAAACACATTAAGACCTCATACTCCAATACGTAGTGATGTACATCTCTGCTGGAATTAAGGGGAATCCGTAGTCAGGCTACTACGTTAAACACAAACTCACTAACATTACTCTAGGAAGATATTTCTTCGAAAATGATTTCAACAGATTTTCAAGGCCTTCTGGATGTGGTGCTCTTTTGAAGGCATTGTAAAAATTATTCTCGTTTTGTTTTATCTTAAGTGAAATAAAGGAACTTGAGGAGGAATATGTATTTGAGGTGTCAATTTCTTCATAAGGATGGCCTCTTTGAAGGGCTTTTGAAGCTGATAGTCTTTTGAAGCTGATGCTCTTTTGAAGGCCTTCCAAATAATATTCTCGTTTAGGTTTATCTATTGTGAAGGAACTTGAGGAGAGGTGTGCATTTAAGGTGCAAATTTCTTCACAAGGATGGCCTTGTTGAAGGCCTTTTGAAGGTGATAAGTCTCGTTTTGCTTCTGATCAATATCGAATGAGCCTGAAGAAGGGTTTGTTTTGAAGTTGTCAATGCTTTCACAAAGATGGCCTTTTTAAAGGCTTTTTGACCGAGATGCTCTTTTTAAGGCCTTGCAAAGAATATTCTCGTTTTGATTTATCTATTGTGAAGGAATTTGAGTGAATGAACCCGAAGAGGGGGATGTGCAATTAAGGTGTCAATACTTTCTCAAGGATAACCTTGTAGAACTCCTTATCAAAGTGATGCTTTTTTGAGGCCTTGCAAAGATTATTTTCGTTTTGTTCCTGATCAATATTGAATGAGCCTAAGGAGGGATTTGTTTTTAAGGTGTCATGCTTTCGGGGATGAGTGAGAGAGGTGCCTTTTTGAAGGTGGGTCTTTTTTACTAGTGATTAAGATTTTGAAGAAGAACATATCTGCAATTCAATTCAAGCTGCTACCATGAAAATATGCAGAAAGCTTCTTTTGATAATGACAATGAATTGGTTTGAGCTCAAACAATTGAATTACCTGCATAATGATTTAGATAATAGTAAACTCAAAACTATTGGTCTTGTATTTTAATGGGTGATGTACCAGCTTTGGTTTCACAATCTTCCATTAGATGATTCTCAAAATATCGTTTGATTATTTTCATTGTTTAGTGTTTACTGTGTTTTTAATTGTGTATTGTGCTGTAAAGAAAAGTTGAACGTGTTGATTGTGTTCATATAGGTGAAAGAGGCAATCAGATTGGGTTTTTAATCTGCTCCCTTCAAACTAAAACCAGATTTATAGCCAGAAAAATCGGAACCATAATGAAACGAACACATAGATTACTTAAGCTTTTCGTCTGACACTCAACAGAGTAAATAGGCCATATTTCGATCCACATCTGGGTATATAAATCAGTTAGGTTTCTGTTTCGTTCTCTTTCTGACGTATTACTCTGTTGAGTGTCAGACGAAAAGCTTAAGTAATCCATGTGTTCGTTTCATTATGGTTCCGATTTTTCTGGCTATACGGAAGTTCTGTACCATCCAAAGACTGTTCTAAAACCAGATTTCTAACGCTCTATTTTCAGAGCTGTTTAAAGTTGATAGGCCAGTACACTTTCTATCTTTGTAAGGTATAGGTTTATGTGCAAAACACAAATAGCTCACTGAATAGGTTGACTAATCAAAGAAGTATATTTATAGTTGATAGGCAAATACACTAACTATATTTGTAAGGTATTGGTCTATCTGCAAAGTTCAAAGGGTCCACTGAATAGGTAGACTAATCGAGCAGTGCATTAATAGTTGATGGGTAAATACGCTTACTATTTTGGTAAGGTGTTGGTTTATATGCAAAGCACAAAGGGTACACTGAATAGGTAGAATAATCGAAGCGGTGTATTGATAGTTGATAGGCCTTTTCTATCTTTGTAAGGTATAGGTTTATGTGCAATGTACAAAGGACCTACTGAGTAAGTAGACTAATCGAAGCAGTACACGATAGTTTATATGTAAATATACTTTCTATATTCGTAAGGTATTAGTTTATGTTGAAGTCAAAAAGGACCACTGAATCGGTAGAGTGATCAGGCAGTGTGACATCGTTCTTCTTCTCGATGTGACAACACCTGGTGACTCCTTTTGTCTTTTGGTTGCAGTTATAGAGAACTGGAAAATTCTCTTCTCACACTGACCGGTCTGGAGATAGAATCGAACCTAAAACCTTTTGAATCTAATTTACATGTGCAGTGACTTCCAAATTAAATACTGCATGGGTGGTAGTATAAACAGGAAAATGGCTCGTTTTTTGAGAAATAGGGAAACTAAAAGCTTTTAGGTGATGAGTGCCTTCTCCCAGTTTATATAAAGTCATCAATGGAAATTATTCCTTGAAATTTAAAGGGTAAAGACACTTTCTTAGTCTGATCAACCTTGATAAATTATACTTTACATGATGACTACGTAAAATATTATATAAGGGTGAGAATTTACCTCGAGGTAGCCATCTTGATAATTTCAACTCAGATTGAAGGATGCTGATGTTTCTAAATCATATGCCATCTGTTGCAGATATAGGAATGGTGTTCATGTGATATCACTAGCTCTGTTCTAGAGACGAATGATGCTGTATCATTTGCAACTCATATAGTGCTTGTTGCAGATGTGGCAATTGTGTTTTTAAAATACTTCCAGCTCAGATAAAGTGACAGCCCTGCGACAGTGATTGCGAAACCGGTAGTTCTTGTTGCAGATATAGGAATGGCTTTCCGATGTTGTTTCTAACCCAGCTTTGAAGAAGAATGATGTTGCTGCATCATTTAATACTCATATAGTGATTATTGCAAATGTAGACATTGTGTTTCAGCGATATTTCCTACTCCGATATAGTCCTTATTGACGAAGCTGCAATGTCTCTTAATCATATACCATCTGTAGCGATATAGGAATAGTGTCTCTGTGATGTCACTAGCTCAGATAAAGTAATAGCGATGCTACAATGATTGCAAATCCAGTAGTTCTTGTTGCAGATATAGCAATGGTGTTCCTGTGCTGCGATGTTTCCAGCTCATATGAGGTTCCAGTGATGTTACAATATTTGCAAATTCGATACTTTTGGTTGCAGATATAGTAATGGCCTTCTGAAACATTCCTAGCTTTGCCCATACAGCTTTTGCTAGAGTTTTCATCCAGCTAAAATCTTGGAAAAACAATGCAATTATAAGCTGAATAAGAACGTGTTTGTCATTCTTGTGTTTGATTGTTTCGGGTACCCGTATCAAATTAATAAATGTTTCAGGAATTTGATTGCCTCTATTCTTACTCGTCTTGTTTTGGAATGATGAAACAAACTCGCTTTTGAAAACAAGCTGCAGAATTGTCATATTTACTCTATATCTCTATCTTATGCTTTAAACATATCTCTCAGTTTTATGAATACTGATAAGCCCAGAGTCGGGGGTGATGGCTGGACGGGGCTTGGTCACTTACACCCTTCTCCCATGTCCCATCCACCTTTTTTAGTTCTTGTAGTGTATTCATTGATCGGTTTACCCGTCCGTTCAATTTCTGCGTTTGATGTGATATTGGCCAAAATATAGATTACAGACTGCAAAAGGTTTAGGTATTTAAAGAACAGGCGAAAACGAGGTAACAAATTCCCAATTTCTTATTTATACGTGAAAAAGGGGTAGGAAATTATTAAGTGGTCTGATTTAATTTATACCTTGCTGTGCTGTGATGAGCAATGCATCGTTCCTTATGATCATAAAGTATGAAGACAAGGATTTTTCAGTGAGAAAGCCTTTCCGAAAAACTGAACCTTTGAAATTTAAGTATCTTTTGCGCTAAAATGATATGAAATCCTACCACTTTCAGTTGCCACTAAAACAAGAGTCTACCATTTCACTTTATGATTTATCTTCAATGCAATTCAATTTGTTTCATGGTAACACTAAAACCAAAACACTGGGCCTATCAACTTCGAAGCTTCTCAAGAGGGAAGAAAACATGCCAAGGTATTTATGTTATTTTGACTGTTTGATGATTTAGTCATGGGCAGAATTAAACTTCAATAAAAAGCCATACTTCTTGAATATCTTCTGGAAGTTTTCATTCATTTTTCCTCCCGCTATACTCAGGCTGGTAAGTAAATTCAAAAGGGCTAGAGGGCCTAGCAAAAATAATACAACAAATGGTAGACTACTACTAGGCCTAAATCATATCCATTTTTATATCTGTAAAGTAGACGGGAGCTACTGTGTTGAATTTGTTAGTGAAGAATTATGTGATGTAACTTTACCGATTAGATATGGATCTTTAGCAAGTAAATTGCCAAACTTAATTTTTGGAGGGTTGCGGTCATCACACAACACCCCCACACCCAGTATGTACATAATGGCAACTCTCAACTAAATCTCGGGTGTGCCAGAGCAACTTTCCATTGTTCTATTGCTATATTGTTATTCTATTGTCATTTCGGTTGCACAAGTGCCAGACTCTGCAGTCTGGCCCCACACTAGACCCTCTATAACCAGCCCTGCTTGCAACTCGCTTGGACATACAATGTATTATTGAATATATCAAGCAGTCATTGAGGAACTAGTGTAGTATCTTTATCTGGATTAGACCAAATCAGTTTTGAACTTGGCAAAGAGATGATACAATATGATGTATTCTTATACCTCTGCTATTGTATTGCATCTATTCTCCTGTAATTCTAGGTATAAAAACACGTAAGCACATTGTAAAAACATGTAAACACAGAAATGGATGGGCAAATAAATTTTGCTTCATTGGAACTCAACGACACAAGACATCTTAGTCTGACCTTGCTGAAGAAGATAAAAAGGGAAAAGCTTCAAGATCTTTATTTTGCAATCAGTGAGCAAGAAAGAGAGCAAAAATATGGTTCTAAAAATCACAGCTACTCACGGAATAAAACTAATGGTTGGTAAAACATTTTTCATTTACTGTCTCAATTGTATTCTTAATCTATTTACCAGATAAGGGCCAAATTTATCAAGAGATGAGGAGGGGAGGGTATACTCAGCAGGGGTAATACAAAAAGTGTTACCTGAGAAATTGTATACCCCATGATTTTTAGAAATAGGTTTTAGCGATTCTCTGATTACAATACAGGATACTTGTGAATTTTAAGGCCCCAGAGACAATAAAATCTCAATAGCTTGGCCCCTGAAGCTCTGCCAGGGCTCTGTCCTTTCCATCCTAGAAATATCTCTAGGACCCCCTAAAGACTAAAGTCTCCACACTTCTGTTTACCAAACCCCTTGTAACAACCTTGGTTTGAGACCTGGTGGCTGCATGTGTCAACAGCAGTAGCCTGCTCTGGTATAATGTAATTACATCAATGAATAGTATTTTTCATTTTTCGTTTAGTTTTTTGGGAGTGGCAAGGTGACGATGGTTCGTGGCAGGCATTTGAACGTGAAGAGCAACAAAGACTAGAACATGCTATAGAGACCAATCAGACAACTGTGCCATTTGTAAACAGCCTCCACTTCATGCACACAGTTGATCTCGTCAGAATGGAATTAGTAAATATGCAAACTGCCATGGGAAAGAAGATACGAAGAATTCCCCCTGCACCACAGGTCTTGGAAAACAAGAAAGATAGGGGAGGTAAGGAGGGGAGAGAATTAAAAATAAAACGTCACTAGGATTGGTCTTTGGATGGTACAGAACTTCAGTATAGCCAGAAAAATCGGAAACATAGCAAAACAACACATATAGATTAATTAAGCTTTTCGTCTGACACTCAACAGAGTAATACGTCAGAAAGAGAAAGAAACAGAAACCTAACTGATTTATATACCCAGATGTGGATCGAAATAAGCCAATCAGAAAAGAGGTGAATGATTGGTATGGTGTAGGAAACCAATCAACACCCAAGATACAGTGAGTCACTAGGATTAAGTTCTTGGAAATTGAATTTGCAGATCCTTTAAATCTAGGAAATCAAAGCTCTTACAACAATTTTCCAAGAAAAATGATTAAAACCAAGGACTACCTATATATGTTGCAAGGAAGTCACACAAATGTCTTTGTCTCTTTGACTAGTCAACTTCGTATACGTATGGCTGCAGCTCTATAAACAAATGATTCAAGAAATCTTATTTTAAGGGCATTTTTCATTGTTGAAGAGTGCATCAAACGTTCTTCCAACTTAGCCTCTAGGGCAATCGATATAATCTACCAACCTTTAGTCATATCAAACACTAAACTTGCAACATTGATAGAGCTCAATTTTTTACACAATCGATATTGGTATTCTGACGTAATTTCCACATGAAATTGAATTTGAATAAACCTTTTTGGATGATTGATTAAAAAGAGAATCCATTATCTGATTTTAACTCTCTTTTATCAACTTATCTTCTAGGATTCAAGAGGGGTAATCATCTCCTCTTTTATCAACTTATCTTCTAGGATTCAAGAGGGGTAATCATCTCCTTTGCAGCAGAGATACCTGTGGAAGCGAAGGATATACATCGAGGGCGTTTTCAAGAGAGAAAGAATGGTACGATCAGCTTGAAGAGTTCGAAGATGACGGACTGGATGTTTTAGGATCTGGAAGTTTGCATAGGTATCAATTTTTCTTCTACATCCGTCCATATAAATGTTTTAGAAATGAAAATTTCAAGCAGTTATACTTGCGTAAGAGCATTCTTGCTCGAATTCTACAATTGTGGTTAAAGAGAATCAACTTGATTAAAGCTTGCCTCACCAATCATAAGTATAATCCATCGTTTTAATCAGCTTTAAAGTTTCGAGATCCATTACATGGCGATGGGAACATGGGGCTTGTGGTTGTTGCTTGGACCTTTTCCATATGGCAATGCCTGTATATCCTTTAAACATAGCTCTGCCATGTTGCTCTGTTTTCATTTTCTTTGAGTTTTTTTGCATAACAATATAAATGACTTTACTTAAATATTCGACTCTCGAACAGTGAGAGAAATACAGAGACATCAAAGCAAAGCATAATAAATACTTAAGCTTTTGTTTTGCACTCACCAGAAAACGTCAGAAAGATAACTAAGATGAAATATTATCGGTGCCTCACTCGTTATCCTTTTTATAAATCTACCATTTAATTTCAAATCCCACCTTTCTCCTTCTAGCCCTTTTTTATTGAAGCTTTCTCATTCAAACTCACATTTACAATATAGGACCTTTGGTACAGCAAAATCTGCTGCGTTGCCAAATATTCCCAAAACACCAAGAGAGAGAAGATCGTTGCAATGCAGTACATCAGCAGTAAACAAATGGAGTCGTTATTCTCTGCTCAATAAAACAAGTCCAAAACATGTGACTAAGAAATCCACCAATGCTAGAAAACCATCTCAGAAGAAACCATGCAAAAATGAAGAATTTCAGAAACTTCGAGAATTTCTTGGGAAGTTAAAACTTCATGAACATGTTGATAGGTTTATAAAAGAGCGAATTACGATAAAAGAAGTTTTGTTGTTGACAGATCAAGATATGAAAAGCCTCGGTCTACTGATGGGGGCAAGGAAGAAACTACTCGAAGGCATTAAGAATTTAAAAACTACGAAGGAACCCCCGAACGAGCTTCTCTGTCCAATCACCATGGCGATGATGAAAGATCCCGTGATCCTCTGCGATGGATTTTCGTATGAAAAATCAGCGATTGAGCGGTGGCTGGCAGATCATGATAAAAGTCCAATGACCAATGAGAAGTTAGATAATAAAGCTCTGACGCCTAATCGACAGTTGAAGAAACTGATCGAAGATTACAAAGCTGGTCAGCTGGATATCTGAATTCTAAGGACCTTCCACAGGCCTAAGGAACAGCTTGCTGCTCACTGTCCTAAATCAGGACAAAAAGATAGCACAGTTATGTATCCATATCCAGGCTTATCCACAGTGAGGCATTCATTCCTGTTTCAGATTAAATCCTTCTTCAGAGCCATGTATGTAGTTAGATAAATAATTTCAGTGGAGTGTCTTTATTGGCAAGAAGAGTGCTCTATACCTTAGAAGGTAGAGTAAGGTACTGTCTGACGATCGCAATAGCGTGAGACTCCGATTAACAACATAGATTTATTGTTCTTGCTGTGATACTTCTATTGTATATAGCTACATAGATTTATAAGACATAGACTTAAGGCATGCTTTATCAATTAACATGACCGTGTAAATATATATATAATTTTTGAAAATCATCAGCTTTAATATCACCGCAATTTGTAAAATGAATTTAGTACCCTATTCTCCAGACGATGACACGATTGTCGAAACTAGTCGAGGTTCAATAAAATATTTTTATTAGCATTCCAAGTCGTCTTTATCTTAACGTTCATTCTTCTAATTTCTACACCAGTACAAAAACAGAATTTTCAATATTTCTACGCCCTTGGGGTTTTCTTTGAATTCATGGACCGGTCAACCGCTGATAGCGGGGAAAAAGGCCGGGGTGGAAATCATGTTTGTGTTTGTGTCACCTGAGTTCTTCTTTCTTGTGTCGTTGATCGCCAATTATTTTTTAGGGAATTTATGCCATGTGACCTATCCACTTACTCAGGTATTAGATCGTGGTATTATCCTGTGCCATGTGGGATATTATGCTGGACCAGGTTGGGTGGATGTCCCTGCAGGGGCGGATCCAGACTACAGCGGCTACTGCTTGAGCCATAGTCAGAATTTCAGGCCTAGTATTTACCTTTCATCTAATTCATGCTCTAAAATAAAAACATCGGAGATTCTGTCACTTGCACTAATTCTGTGTCAAGTGGGTATTATTCTGCGTTGGATAGGATGGAAGCTACATAATATACAGGATTTGACTACAAAAGTTTCAATTTTCATTGGTTTATCAATTATACAATTTACACAAAGAGAAGATAACATTTTGCAAGATTGTATTTTAGACTAATTGACTAAGAACTCTCTAATTGGATAAACTAATCGAGAGAGAGTCCCCTCATTAAAAGCAACGAAAACCGAAAGAATTTTATTAAAAACAATAACCAACAACAAACCAGATGTAAGCTTATCAAGTAGCAATGGGAGCTTCTCTTCAATCTTTGAAGTGGAACAATTTTAATTTCAATGAAAATATAAGTCTATAGAAAAGGTTCTGAGACTGGATTGAAATACTGAAGTAGGAACTGAAACACGAATGAAAAGTGGAAGTATGTTCCAAAGTTTGGAGCTAAATTACTAATTACTTAATTGATTTAAGACCGTAGAGATTAGTATTTTTAAGGATTTAAACTTGGTCACCTGACGAGTACCAAAACTATGAACTGATGGAATAGAGCTAGTGTCCCGCAAGGTACACAGGAGAATATCCACTAGGTGCAATACAGGGTAGATACGCCGATACACTTACTATCTTCGTAAGGTATTGGTTTATGTGCAAAGCACAAAGGGCCCACTGAATAGGTAGACAGGTAGACTAATCGAGCAGTGCGGCCCTGGTCCTTTCTCTGGTTGTGACCAGACCTTGGGATTCCGTTTGCCTTTTTGCCTGGAATTACAGAGAGCTAGCTAACTATCTCCTCACTCTGTATGTGACAGGTCTGAAGTGACAGGTTTGTATGTGACAGGTCTGGTTTCGAACCCGGAACCCTTTGAACTTCCTTACTTACGGTAAACAAAAGTGAATGTCATGTCATGGCTGCGAAGGAGGAGAATGGTACACATGCGCAGTAGTGCAAGAATTCTGTCCACCACGCAAGGATCGGCCGTCGACAAATCTCAGCGAAGGAAAGAGGAAACCGAAGAACCAGGAAAATTGTCTTCTTTTAACTTGTAATTTCCTTTTTGAAAACTACCGAATGAAGCAAATACTCGCTGGATTTTTGCATGAATCCCTGCTTCAGAATTAGAGATGAAAGTAGCCTAAATCTGCTGGCAACAGACAGGGAAAGTTTATAGGCCTAAAACTGAAGGAAGGGAAGCCACATACGAGGTGTCCAAACTTATGCGAGGTTTTTCTCCAGTTGACGAGTCTTATTCCGGGTGAACTCGCAATTCAAATGAAATGGCGGATCCTATGATGATCTACAGGTGAGAACCTTAAGAAATCAAAATCAGAGAAGGTATTATTCACCTGTTAAAATGCCAGTAACACAAAGTTTTGATTAAGATTAGGGTAGACAACACAATAATAATACACTCCTTTGCAGTGGGTGGTTGGATATTTTCAACATCATGTAAATACTGTATAGTTGTATTTGGCTTGCTTTGCTGTTGCTCTATGAAAGTAATCATCTTCAAAGATTGACAAAAAACCCAAATTGCTACTTGATAGCCAAACATCTAGTTGTCTGATTGGTTGTTCTTTTTTATTAAATTCTTTTAGTTTTCTTGTTTTTAATGATGGGGGACTCTCTCTCGATTAGTTTATCTATTTAGATAGTCTGTCCTTAGTCAATAGACCACTTTCACAATGACGTCAATTCTTTTGAAATGCGTATGAGAACATCTGTATTCTTGATATTATGTGGAACCCATTCTGAAAGGCGTGCATTGCTCTTAGCAACGCATAGATTTGTTTCGTAGTTATACTTTTAGAATAATGATATGATGAAGAAATCTTGCTGGGCAGGGAATCACATCTCTTGCCTCGCTTTCAAACATTCTCTATGTCATGGTGAAAGGAGTCTATTAATCTTAAATATAATCTTGAAAAATTTTCTTGTGTTTTTTCTGTATCTTGTAGTCACTGTTAAATGTAGTATCAACTTAATAATGCTTTTATGTAATTAGCTGTAGTGTAGTGCAGTGATAGATTGTATTTAAGTTTAATTCATAAATCAATGAAAACTGAAAACTGGAACTATGCATCTGGATGGCCATCATTTCAAAGAGTTATATTGCTGTCATTACATCACCATGCCCATTGGCCCCAGTATTTTCACCAATGACGTAAAGGAATTGTATGCTGTTAACCTTTTTTGCATTTTATTTCCACAGTTGGTATCATGGTCAGATTTCAAGAGGTGAATGTGAAAGTGTTTTGAGCCAAAAAGACCGGCCAGGCCTCTTCCTTGTAAGAGCAAGCTCTTCAGTAGCCGGAGGTTATGTTTTGTCTGTGAGGTATGAAGCTTTCATTTCTTAAACACGCTAGATCACTGAGTTGCTCATGCTTCTAGGCATGTGTTAGCGGCGTTGGTTTATCTTGGTCCTACATTCTGCCTAATTTAAAAAGTTAGTAATTTTAAATCTAGGTTGAACATCATAAGGTATGAATTAAAATCACAAATCCATTGGTTAGAGAGGTGATAGTGTATTGTTCCCAAAGGGAGATTTATTGGCATTACCTACTGTTTATAATGCATGCTATTCATGCGTTTATGCATGTGCAGTAACTATTTACACTAGATATGTATCCCTGAAAGGATGAGAGGGAAAAACGTAAAAAACATTAGGTTGAACCATATAGAAATTGTGAATCAATCGAAACACAGATCCACTTGTTAAGGAGGGGATACTGTGAGCTCTTAGAAATTAATATTTGTTTGCATGCAGCGCTCTTGTATGAATATTTTGATTTACGCCTTCCCAGAGGTCTACCATATGTACAGCGTGAGATGATATGGATCGGGTACCTGAAGAGTATCCACAGCATTTCTGAAATTCAACCAAAGGATAAGGCACATACTTCAGATATCCCAAGCTCTTAATTAATTAAACTAACTACGATCAGTTTTTGCTTGCTGCTTGCTGAAAATAGGTTTTTCATCAGGCCTTTTCATTTTACAACCTGGTGACGGTAAAACCAAAAATTGAAATTAAGAAGTCATCTAAGTTTAGGAAGTTATTATGCTGCCCATCAGGTTAATATCTCTAGACTGTGTAGGAACCCATGTTTAACAAAAAATATTTTTAGCCACGTTTGCACTTCTAAGGTCATCTACCAGGGTGATTTTTTGGCCTTGTGATATGTTTTTCACGAAAAGTCTAGTTTTCATATCCAAAGTTTCAACAGCTTGAAGTAACATGGAGTTTCCAGGGAGCTACCTTTCAAATAGTAGCAAGAAGAAATTCTGGAGACAGCACTGAGATTTTTAGTCCTTATATTTGAACCCTATGCAAGATATCTTACTCAAAAGATGTCACTTGACAACACTATTGCAAGACAGACTCTGTTACTTTTCACCTTTTCTTAATGGGTCCGGCAATTTATACTCAAACTGCAACGCACAGGGAATGAGTGAGTTTATGTTTTATATGGAGGGGTATGGTAACATGAACATATGGATAGGAATATTGGCAGGAAATTATAGTTTTGTCAAAAACCGGATAACAAGTAGGACCACAAGAAACATGATCAGTAATGTGGCGACAATTTCATTTCATTATGATTCCATCAAAGACACTTAGTGATTAGAGACATTTCAGTAATTTAAAGACAAATCCAAAATTTTTTAAGAAGACAAGTCGATGATACTAGGCCATTATTCAACCTCACGTTTCGGAATAGGGCTAAACTGAATCAAACGGAATTGTCTTTATGAATCACTGAAATGTCCCTAATCACTAAATGTCTGTAATGGAATCATAATGAAATGAAATTATCCCTGAATTACTGATCATGTTTCTTGTTATCCTACCCGTTATCTGGTTCTAGTATGTTTTTGCACCTATTAAATGCTCACACACACATACAGAGTTTATATTCTGGTCGTTGATAAGTCTCCAGACAAACCTAAGATTTTGGTTATGGAGCAAAAGTTAATGGCCAGATTCCCTTTCTGACACAAAAGTCCTGGTTCAGGACCCTACCTTTACAGTACAGAATCACACCGCTAGACTAGGTTGTCAGTTAGTTGACAATGGCTGACCTTCTCGATATTTTCTATTCTTTAGACTTGGCTTATGTTTATATCATTGGTGTTATGTCATTTGTTTTAGCTGGATAGTTTTATTTCATAGTTAATCATGACTTTGCCCTGTTTATCATGTAGCATGTCATTATTATAAAAAGTGAAATTGTTTCTTTCAAATTCACACTGCTTGAAAATCGATTTATTCCTTTTTTTCAGAGAGGCCAGCAAAATCAGTCACTACATCATCAATTTCAATCAAGGGACGGGAGTCTATAAAATTGGGGATCAGACGTTTGATGATCTACCTTCTATTGTTGAATTCTACAAGAAGCACTTTCTGGATACCACTACTCTAGTTGAACCGGTGAGTTGGTGAAGAACTAAAATGTCTGAGTAAGAATTATGGAATTGAGTGTCGTTTTTTCATTCAATTTTCATTTGCAATTTCATTACATACCAAATAAACTAAGCAAATGAGATTGGAAAATGTCAGAATTTTGTAATTATTATTGTTATGTATAATCAGGATAGTTTGTGAGAATGAAAATGACCCAAGTAGGACTCAAACAAGACAGGGACAGCTCAAGACGAGACAAACAGAAAAAATGTGGATAAATGAAATGTTATATACAGAAAATATTGTCAATATTTTTATATATAATATTTAATCTATCTACACTTTTTCTGTTGGTGTTATCTTGCGCTGTTCCTGTCTGCTTTGATTTTACTTACTCTGCTGCAAGGGTTCAAAGAGGATCCGACACAGAGCCTAGTATTATGGAATTCCTTTGTTTGAATAGGACTCAAGCCTCAAGATTAGTGTCTAGTGCGCTAATGCTCTGCAATGGGGCTCTAGAGTCTTTATCAGGAGCTGGTTGGTTTGAGTGCTTCTCATTTTCATTTTCACAAATTATCTCGATTGATTTTACAAATCCTGATTCTTCTCAAGAAAGAAATCATGATTGTAATTTTTTCCAGGCCATCAGACCAGGGTATCAACCACCTGGAGAGGATGGAGGGAAGCAGCCCCCAGCCACCCCAGCTCCTGCAGCTCAGATTCACGTCAAAGCGAAATTCAATTTTGTTGGCAATGTAAGATTATGTTGTTTATTCCTGCCTAGCTCGTACAGGCATGCTTGGGAATATGATGTATATCAGGGGTGAAAAATATAGGCAACCACTGCACCAATGGTCTCCAAAAGTGATTGAGCCTCCAGAAAGACTTAAGTGACAACAATAGAAGGAAAGCAATGAGGAGAAGAAAGAAAGAATGAGAGGGAGAAAAAGAAAGGGAAAAAGGGACAGCACAAAATAAAATTTGGAAACTGGAAAGAATTACAGTTTCCATATTAAAGCCTTTATTCGGTGACCATATTCGCTTTGTTTCATTTATTTTGATATGCTCACAGATATAATTTTCGAAATTTCCTACGGTCCCAGAAAGTAAAATATTTTTTCCACTGCTGGTGTATAAGAGCACAGCATTGATTGCTCTTTGTGGTATTTGGGGCTTTTTCAGTGAATCACTTTTAAAGATGCATTAAAGGCCAGTTTTATAATCATTCCCTCAATGGGTATTTACTAAAATTCACTGATACAGAAAATGAATAAACCTGAGTAGAAACAGATAGGAAACAAGTAGGAACGGTAGGGGACAAGAATTAATGACTAGGAAACGAGAAGGTTGGCATTAGGTATAGATCCAATCATTAAGTATTGGATAATTTAAGTTCACTAATTCCCCTTATGTCTCAGCTCTATGCACTTCTGTTTCAGGACCCTGAACAAGAATTAATGACTAGGAAACGAGAAGGTTGGCATTAGGTATAGATCCAATCATTAGGGATTGGATAGTTTAAGTTAACTAAATTCCCCTTGTATGTCTCAGCTCTATGCAATTCTATTTCAGGACCCTGAAGATTTGTCCTTCAAAAAAGGAGACATTTTAACGATTCTTAAAAAAGAAGAGGAAGATTGGTGGTTTGCACGTCACAGCAATGGAAGTGAAGGCTTAATACCAAAACCTTATGTTGAAGAAGTAAGCTCCACACAATTGCAATAGAACAGTCTTTGGTTGATATAAAACTTCAAATATACAATAGATTAGGGTTACACTGAACCTTATGTTCTAGATATAGGCTTTCTAGATATAACTTAAATCTTAATCTTTTGTCAGAACCTTCAAGCAAAAACGAATAGTGAATTTATCAGGGATAAGCTTAACCAAAAACCTTGTGGTATAACAGTTTTAGTGCTGAAGAAAAATATTTTTGATTATTGACTTCCTTCCCTATTTTAAAAGTCAACTAAAGAGCCCACTGTCCACAAACAACCGCCAAACACACCCTGGTCTGGTCCAGAATTTCCTGCACCACAATAGCTGGTTTGCGGATACAGCCTACCTTCATTGGCTCATAACCACATCATTATTTCAGTCAAATGTTTCAAATTTGTATAATATTGTTGAAAACATAGGTATTCAAACAACTTAGGTAAACTTAGGTATTCCAAAAGTCAATACCACCAAATATGGAATCAAATCTCTTAGTTATCTTGGACCCAATATATGGAATTCACTTCCAGATAACATAAAGATGGCATCGTCCGCCAATCATTTTAAAACGCTAACGAAAGGTTTTTCGACAACATATGCTGCTACCCTTTCTGTCAACAATCATCTGTCATAGGATTGGTCAGACTTGATGCAACTCTTTACGTTTTGTTGCTTTATATTGGTTTTAATTAGTCATCCTTGTACTATGTAAATACTAACACTAGATAATTCATATTATTATTATTATTATTATTATTATGACATCTTTTTTCTTTGCAGATAACCCAAGTAGGCAGCTCTTCACCTAACCCAATGCCCCCTAAAGGTCCAAGGGGAACATCTTATCCTGGACCAAAAATAAATCAAGATATTACAGTAGGACGATACTCGACTGGAGGAAAAGATTATAGTCAACCAGCGGTGAGTGTTGTTGTTGTTGTTGTTGTTGTTGCGTAGATCTTAATGATGGTGAGAAATATCAGAAACATAGTACAGTACATCCTTGATTATCCGAACCTCGATTATCCGATCCTAGATTATCCGAACGCCAAAAGTTTTCATTAACAATTTTTTGTTTGCAAACCAGTTCTTGAGAAACCAATCGAAATATTCGTTGTCTGCTCAAACTGTTGCCCAAATTAAAAGTAATATCCAACTGAAGCACTAAAATAACACATTTATTCGTTGTTATTGTTGTTATTATTACAAATTGTTGTTGAAATTTACAAAAAACAGTTGCCTTAGTTTTGTTTATGGTCTTTCCGTTTGCCAAGGTTTTCAATTTGCATTCAGTTTGAGCATCCTGTGAATGTTCAGGACGATGATAATAACCTTTTTAGCAAGTTTAGTAGGTAAAATGTTCTTCCTTGATTATCCGAATTTTTTGCGTATCCGAACGGCCCAACAAAAATTTGAGTTCAACCTGTTCGGATAATAGAGAATGTACTGTAAAACTATTTGAGCTCTTCGCCTGATACTCATCAGAGAAGTATTTCAGGAAGAAAGTACTTCAAAAAGAAAATGAGACTAGGGGTCTGTTGCCCCTGCTGGAAGTAAAACATCTGGTCATTGGCAGGCTAGCATGTGAAACGTAAACCAACTTACTTACTCAGGGTTAGATCCAGCATAGAATAGGACTGCCGCATAAACTGGCTAAAATTAGGTGGGGAAAAGTTTAGAGGAAAGCTGTTCGGAACACCAGAAACTCATCCTTTCTCTGACAATTTGAGTATTACTACCAGCCCTCGTGCCAGCCTATGATACCTTGCCTAAGTAACAATTAGATAAAAGTTAACATACTTGTTGTTTCAGTACTTCTTTCAATAAAATAGATAATTATACTGAACCGCTCTTGAATCTTTAAAATTTTCTTTATAGTTTGCAGTATAACATCTTTCATATAACAGAAATTTGATCTTTATTTCCATGTATCGTAATACCCGAGGCCTAATTAAACTTCAAACTGCCAAACTTTACTTCATGTCTTGGTACCTTCGAGCAAGATACTCCTCTCGTATCCTGCTTGAAACAACCATTCAACCTGCTGGAGTTTTATCCTGAGTGAAAGTTACAAGTTTCTCCCTTCTAGATTAAGCCTAGCTTTCAAAATTATTCAAGGCGTTTCTCTAATCAGAAAGGCAATTTAACGAAGAATTTGGAATTCAAATACTTTTATTTTGTTCTTGTTCGGCAGTCGAGTTGATCTATGCTGAGCAAAGGCAGGAAATCTAATACAATTTAATGAATTTTGACAGTGAGGTGAACTCTGGGCAATCTATGATTCATAACAAGGGCCGCACATATCTAATTCAATTCAGTGAAGCCAAGTAATCGAAATCCAGTACATTCAATTCAGTGAACGAGTTTTCAGAAGCTGGTAAGCTGTAACGTGACAAAGTGTTGGGAATAATTTCAAAATATATGGATATAAGTCATAAAAAGTGAAGGAGTTCACATTATTTCAACGAAGAAGAACACAAGACAAGTTAAGATGAAAAACATATTTGAGAAATTCTGAAAAAAAATCATTCTCAAATGAATAGTCCCACTGTAAAGATTTTTTTTTGCCAAAATTGACTACCGTCAATAAAATCAATGGATCTGCCCCCAACTTACTTATGTGCTATTAAAGTCTTTAGTAAACCCTGAATTGAATGAATTCTTCTTTGCAGATTCATAGCATGGAGTCCTCAATTTCGAAACTACCTCCTGGACCCGTCATGGCGAGAGCTGTCCAGTGTCGAGACCCTAGTTTTTATGATCCTACACAACTAAAATTCAAGGTTAGTGAAGCATTTTTAAAACTTGAATATTGCAGGTTCCAAAATATTTGTTTTCATGTATGAAATCCCCTTCACTACCTCATTCATATAACAATTGTGTGTCACTTAACTCCCCTATATGTAATGATACTATGCTGATAGCATCTATGTTAGAATGAACAGTCCTTGCCTTTCTCCATTCCCTGCTTCTCTCCTTGTTTTCAATTATGCATGTCTCTGGTTCTGCCCTTGTTGTTGTTTACTGTTTCTGTTATCGCCACTGTTATTTTATGACCCAACCCCAGTTCTGTCCCTGTTCCTGTTCTGGATTTATTTTCTCATTTGGCGCTGGTTTCTTTCGGTTTTGTGAGTTGTACCAATCCTGGTGCTGTCTTTGAACCCTGATCTGCCCTTGACCCGTTCTGGTGTAATTCCTGCCACTGTTGTGTTCCTGTCTCAGTTTTGAAATATCCCTGTCTCTTTTGTTGCATTGTTCTTTTTCCTGTTTTGAATGATAACTTTCCCTGTATTGTCCCATATGCTTTTTGTATGGACAATATATTGGCTGAAACGATTTTTGTGAATGGAAATGACCCAGATTCAAATATACGACCTCCGTTTTAGCACCTTCATCCATCTACCAACAAAGCATGAGGGCAATTTGTTTAATCCTCATTTCCATTCACACAGATTATTAATTTCAACTCAGTCACCAGTTGAAAGTAAACCCCAGGACTCCTAACAATTTTACATGTAATTGGTCTCTCAATGGACTTCTGAATCTTGAATCCTACTTCTCAACAATTTGAGAAGCCCCGGTCGCGCAGTGGTAGCGCACCAGAGTACGAATCTAGACGTTGTGGGTTTGAGTCCTACTCAGGTTATTTCATTCTCACCAATTATCTCGATTCTCAACAATGTTAATTCTCTGTTTTTACAGAAAGACGATAGAATAAGGGTATTGCGGAGGAACGATGATGGCATCTGGGAAGGAGAGAACTTGGAGAACGGCACCAAAGGACTTTTCCCCTTCAGGTTTGTAGAGGTTTCGATGGACCAATCGTGACGTCACGGCTAGCTCATCGGAGATTATAGAAATGGTATTCTCCATATTTCTGTAATCAATTTCACCTTGCCTATTGAATAGCCTTATGGCTAGAAACTGATTAAAGTTAATTTTTCTATCGTAGTTAGACTTATTTTTATATGCTTTTCAAACTACTGTGCATGAGTTAGTATTGTTGTAGGCCTGTATACTAATACCTGCTGAAAAGCTTAGTATAATTTCAAAAATTTAATTTCATGCCAACCTCCTCAAGGGGTTGTTAATAGTTCCTGTTTTACAAAAATGTTCAATATTGGAACACCTTATCACTGCGCTTTAGATTGATTGTATAGAAATTCAGTCGAACAACTATTTTGACAAATATTATCTCTCCAGGAAATCACATTTTACGCAAGAAAATTAGCTTCTTTGTCACAAATCCACCTGAAAAATCATATGAAGCAATATCTTAAGCCATGAGGTCATAAATATGGATGACGTCATAAACATTGAATTTTAATAACGGCAGCAAATATAGATGAATAGTACATCATTCAAAAGCTCTCAAGAAATTAATTTTTGTATCATATTTGTGATGGCTTTTCTTATTGATTTAAGTATCTATAATTTTCACCAGACTAACAACACAAACAAAGGTGTCATATTGACAAAACATCTTTTTAGGTGCTCTGATAATGCTTAGGAAAAGTTTGGCAGGTTAATGTGGGATAAATTGTCTTTTCTAATAGATACAGCGTTTTTGGTTCATTTTTGAATCACTGCAGGTTCTTTTTGTACCTGCTACTAAACCCCTACACTAACAATCTTTGAAGATTCGTGGGCACCTATGGAATAAGAACCTTTTAGTCGCTCTACTATTTATTCTTGCTCTGGGTATAAAACCACCTTGAATAGGGTTAAGCTTGGCTTAAGAAGGTGCCAACATTTTTAAAATAGCTGTAGATAGCCTTCATCTATGTATCTCCTGAAGTAAATGACCCCTTGCATACGCCTCCAGAAATATGTGAATCCTTAAAAGAAACATTGGATGTTTCTTTAAAAATATCTACCGATGTAAGAACTAACCTCCAAGCACAAAATTATTTTCCCCTGAAACTCTCCTGAGCATACTTAAAAAATCGTAAAAGTTTGAACTTCAGAATTTTTCTGTAAAATTTCTGCGGCTCTTCTACCATTGTGAATTACAGCAATTGTCAATATCGATTGTTAGCTAAATTTAGAATCTTTGATGCATCACTTTTCGTTCGAGGGGCTACAGACATCTATAACATGTTTGATTAGTAAGGTATGAAGTATTTTGTAAGATGACATGATTTTCCCTAAAATTCTCGTGGTATAGAAAGAGTTAAAGGAATATTTGATGTTTCATCATGGAAATTGTAGTGATGAAGAAACCAGCATTCATGCACAAAAAAGGGGGAAATTATCAGTTACCTTCTCCTCGGAATAAATGACAAAATTACGCATAGTCTAGCAAAATGATGGCTATTCTTCCCCCTCGGAGAAATAGAAGACTCTCTAAATAAGAGAGCAACATCGCAAAGTTGTGGAAAACTCCCTGAAACGACAATTCTGGTTAGTCTTCAGGTTCTGTTTAAGCATGTGATACTCCCACCGTAAATTCATGGAATACCATTTTCTTGTAAGCTTTTAACTGTTCTTGATTTTATTTTGCGCACGTTTATCGAACCGCTTCTATTACCGTTCATAGATAAATTAAAACTATTAAACATGATGGTAAAAATCATGGAATCTTTTACACAATTGTGGCCTTCTTTCTTTTCGAATTTTCCGTTGAGACAATCTAACCATTTTGATTCATTTACATTTTGATTCATTCATTTTTTGTCGCACAACGATGTTTATAGACTTTTGAGAAGTAAAATCCTTGCTGCGAGGGTCAAAGCTTAATGCGAAGGAGGACGTTTATTCGCAGAGGTGCATGCGGAGGAGACATGCCGAAATACCGTAAAAGCTCTATTCAGCCCTCAGGGGGTTTATGTAACTTACAAGTTCTTACAGGGGGGCCTTATAGCTTAGCGAGGGAGGCTAATTTCCATAATCAAGAGCAAGAACAGAAAAATCGTTTTATTTTTTCTTAACTTTTCTTGTTTATATCTAAAAACGAGAATGTATAACAAATCTGCGCCTGAAATCTCATTGTTCAACCATAAAGTTTGATTGGGGGTTTTTCAAATTTCTGCTTGAGGGGACTTATTAGATAGGAGAGCTTTATAGGAAGTTGATTCGCAGCGGTGGATGCGGAGGAGACATGTTGAACAGGAATTTTGAGAAAGTCGATGATGTTGGTTGTCGCTCTCTCATTTTCCATCAGCTGCACAGCTGACTTGAGAGAATTCTTAAAAGGTCCGCCAGGGATAACTCTAAGTTCGTTAAAAGCGATTTTGAAGTCATGAAGCGTAAATAGCGTCTTTTCTCCCCATTCGCAGCTGTGGGCTCCCAGAGCTGCAGCTGAAACTCATTCAGCCTAACTCTCTTGGTGATCTTGAAGATTATTGAAGTACACATATCTTGCTTGATCAGGATTAGGGTAAGGGATAGGGTTATAGCTAGGATTTGGGTTAGGGGTAGGGGTAGGGTAAGGGTTAGTGTCAGGGGTAGAGGTAGGGGTAGGTTTAGGGGTAGGAGTAGGGTTAGGGGTAGGAGTAGGGTTAGGGTTAGGGTTAGAGTTAGTGTTCGGGTTATAGTTAGGGTAAGGGTTAGTGTTTGGCTCAAGGCTAAGGTTAAGATAAGGGTCGAAGTCATGGTTTAGGGTTATTATGAGTGTATGGGTTAGAGTGAAGATTAGAATTTGGGTAACGGTTGGGGGTTAGGTTAAATAATGTTCAAGGTTATGGTTAGATTTACTGTTATTGTGCTCTTTATCAGAAACGTACACTCTCAACCAGTGGTGATAGGGGTAGGGGGGCCATGACCCCTGGCTCCCCTACCCCTATCGCGATATAATGAGGTTTGTGTTTTCATACAAAAGTGAAAAAGTGTAATTGGTTCCTTATAAAAAATAGGTTTTGAAATACGTTATCCTACACGTACCAAGAAACAAAAAAGAATGATCTTTTGTTCATTTTTTGTTTGACTTTAAACATCCTTTTAAACCTTTAGTCAATATTGAGTTTCTTCCACATCACTTTCACATCAAACCTTCGTGTCATAACAACAAGGTCGCAGCGTTTACCAAGGTCGTATAGAGCATTCTTAGACGGGGGCATACTCTCTGGTCTCTTACAGACGTCCCTCCCCCGCTTATTAATTTTTAGAAAAATTTCCACCTAGGACATTCTTATTCCAACCCCCCCCCCCCCCCCGCTAATCAACTTTGTAAAGAGTTGCAAGCAAAACAAAAGTTTCACTACAAAAATCTATGAGATGGAGGATTTCCAGTCAAATCAGTGAAGTTATTGCACTGTATTTCTCACTGTCGATACATTCTGTTTCTACCAGAGGTCCCCTTTTTAGTAATTTCAGAAAATTTTCCATGCAGGACATTTTTATCCAGCCCCCCCCCCCGCTTATCAATTTTTTAAATTTTCCAACCCCCCCACTATTCCAATTCCCCTTGTCTATTAGAGACCAGAGAGTAATTGGTACATCCACAGATGATTTTGTACCGTAATTGTGCATACACTGTTATTTATATACAATTTCACATCATTCCATTAAAAGTATTGCTACTTCAAGCTGAGCACTACAAAACTGCAAACTACAAAACGCTACAAAAAATCAATAACAAGTACCGTACTACAAATTACAATGATTGTCAAGCTGCTCGCGTATAAGAAAAACGTTTCTCAGGAAGGCACACTACTCTTTTAACAAACTAAGATACTCAGTAGACACCATAAAGATGAATTTTACATCAATATTTAGTTTCGCGAAATTCGTTGTAAGGAACAAATACTCTCGATCTATTTGTTTTACGGTCTTCAATGTTAGATATCGTTCGAGATGAAGAAGGAAGATCAGTCGAAAAACTGATGTGAATGAAAACGACCCGAGAAGGATTCGAACCCACGACCTCGAATCTGCACCTCGATCAATCTACCAACTGAGCTACCCATTCAATTGTTATGAGTGACCAACTCAAGCCATATAAATCATACATATTGCACCGCCAAACGCACATATCCATGTTCTTGACTTCAACTACACGCATTTTTTATAAGTAATGCAGTACTCGACAAGACAAAGAATTCCAGTACTAGAGAATGCTAAGCAGTTTAAAAATTTTAGTTCTGATCCAATTTGCAATGAAAATCGTGCCGCAGCTATAGAGAAGCTACAGTAGATATTAGTACCCTGGCACACTATTGTATGTAAGATACCATCGACATTTGTTGTGCAACAACTTTTGAGGTAATTTCTAAGACACAAAATTCTAAGTTCGAAAAACCAAGCCATTGATAATTAATTTTGAGTGCTCAAATTCGCACTCTAGCTAAGCAATTTTTAGTACTGAGCTGGAGCTGAAATTGCTTATAAAAAATGCGTGTACACAGGATATACCAAAGAGTGGCCAGTCTCTCATACCACTAAGACCATCACAGCCCCACCCCCAACACTTGATAAGATAACTAAAATCAATCGAGAATAATTCTTAGATGGGAATGACGTTAGTAGGATATGACAAGACTAAATGTTGGTGCAACATCTAACTTGAAAATTGAATTAGTTAGTAGTAAAAACATCTGCCATTTTTGAAGAAATAAAAACCTATGTTTATTGATAGAAATTATAATATGCAAAAGCTTTTTGGAATATGTCCATCTTAGGTACTGTATGTCTATGTACCGCACTGAAGATGGACATATTCCGAAAAGCTTTTGCATATCATCATTTTTATTAATGAATATAGGTTTTTATTTCTTTGAATTATTTATTATTTTAAAGGAACGTGGTTCCAGCGCGCAGCAGCCAGGCTGGAGAAATTTCAGTAAAGAAATTTTCGTGGAGTAATGCTAAACGAAAACATTGGTAAGGACACTGTAGGGACGACGTGAACGACAGTTTCAGAATTTAGGCCTATTTATATCAATCAGAAATATGCAGTTTTCCACGATTATCCTCAGCAATATTTTCGTCTATGTCAATGATATTTCGAAGGCTGCAACACATTAGAAAACCATTGTAGTTACTTGAAAATTTCTTAGGGGTGGCCAAGTACTGAAATTGGACCACTGGCTTCCCTGTGGCTACGGGCCTCACGCGCAGGTGAGCAACGTGTCAGCTGTTCCGCCCACCAGCAAGTCGTGGGCAAGAAGGAAGCAAGGCGCCGAAGCTCCTTAACGAGATCAGATGACGCGGGGTTGAGTCACATGTGCCATGTGTCCCGAATCAGCTGTTCATGTCTGTGCATGTTGAAAGCGAAACGAGCTCAGGGCTCCCAGCCTCGATCTTGCGCAATCAACCTCCCAAATATATATTCAGGGTTGCCTGATAGTCAGACAACAGAAATTGAAGGTTGCAACATTTTGCCAAGTATGTCAAAAGTTTCAAAAGACATGTGAGAGGGAGTTTTAGTTGCATATTTAAGAATCGAAAAACTGAAACCAAATGTTGGATATTGGCTACTAATTTTTATACGAACACTGGAAATAATGAAAGCCTTAAATTGCTCTTAAGCCTAAAAGTTCTCACTATAGTTGCGTCCGCATGAACAACGCTCATATAAATAAACGTGTACTAACTTGCTTCAAAAGTGGTCAAAATCGAGAAGTTGCCGAAATGGCAACCCTTACCTCTTCTTAGCAGGTGGTTACGCCAGTGTTTTCTTACGTCTCAAGGGCTGAAAGTCAGAACAATTCATTCGACCACACTGGTAGGAATCGAAACGAACTTTATAATCACCAGAACAAGGAGCATTGTCATATCTTGGTAGATTTATCGCACAGGTATAAACGTTTTGAACTTTTAGGTCATGATGTTACTATTTAAAACAGTGAGGATGATTTGTTGAGTTTTAAAACGAAAAGAAGGGTAGCAGCAGAATTGTGACAAGTTGCAACGAAACAGTTTGGATTGGAATACATATTGACTTGGTATAAACTTGTTTGAATTATTCATCTTACTTTTATAGATCTCACTGTCAATGTCAGAGGCAGTGAGAGTGATCCATACAGTCTGAAAAACGGAAACAAGAATAATGATAATAACAATTGCTGTGAAATTCTGATATCTTGGACAATTTTTTGGCCAGGCATTAACTTTTCGAACTGAACGATCCAGTGGGAATAATTTCCTCGCTTGCAGTTTGAAAACAGAACAAGAGAATCAATCGTAATTCTAAATCTGTCTTTGAATATTCTTCATCAAGTATTGAATTTTTGAACTCGTAAGGACCACGATGTCATTTCTTTAGTCAAGACACAAAAAGTGATTTTTCATCTACACTTGGTAGACCGAAACAAGGTATCCATCTTGATTGTGAAATCTCTCTTGGAAAATTCTTCACTAAGTATTAAAGTTTGGAATTGAAGATCATGATGCCAAACATATAGACACTAAAAGTGATTTCTCATCTACAGCTGAAAGACATGAATAAGAAGAACATTCGTAATTCTTAACTCTCTCTTGGAAAATTCTTCACCGAGTTTTAAAGCTTTGAACTTAAAGTTCATGATACTAAAAGGTATAGATTCAAAAAGTGATTCTTCGTCTACAGTTGAAAGACTTGAATAAGAAGAACATTTGTAATTCTTAATTCTCTCTTGGAATATTCTTCACCAAGTATCAAAGCTTTGAACTTAAAGTTCATGATGCCAAAGGTATAGAGACTAAAAATGATTCCTCGTTTACATTTGGAAGACTGAAACAAGAAGAACATTTGTAATCTCTATCTTCTAACTTATATCTTCATTCGCCAGCTGTGGACAATTTTTAACTTAAAGAACTTAGTGTCGATGTAAACAGCAGTGAGAATAATGAATACAGTTAGAAGAACGAGACAAGTTGAATTGTGATACAAATCATTACATTGGAAGATTCATTTGCCAGGTATACAGCAACTTACAGAGAACAATTTTATGGATTGCCTGAATAATTTAAACTGTTTGGAAAACAACAACAAGGGCAATCTTGATTTCGTTTACTCGTGAAGTTTATTTGCCTGGCCTTTCGAACAACTGGACTGAAAGCCACTAGCAAGAGAATTGGAAAACATGGGACACGGAGCATCTTCTGGTCACGAAGCTGTGAGCAGAAACTACATGAAAGTTTCACCAATGACTGCAGCCAAGAACAACAACTCCATCAACATGCAGATAGCTACGGAAAGCAAAGAGCGACGGGCGTTGATGAAGATCTTGTGCCTCGGCACTGCCAATTCTGGCAAAAGCACGGTTTTGAAGCAGATGCGGATTCTACATTTGGACGGTTTCAATGATGTGGACAAGACAATGTATTTGGACGCCATGTTATTTTCTTTCTTGAACGCCGTCAATGATCTGCTACAGAAGCTGCCTGATAGCGAGACAGATGACGTCAAATCGAGAATTGCCTCGATTTCGTCTGGCACGATTAACAAGATGAAGACCGAAAAAGAGTTTCTGTTTACAGTTGTGGAATTCCTGAAGTCTCAGAGGGGCAAGCAAGTACTGAAGAGTGTGAATAAGTGCACCCCTGGCCGACAGTACGTTGATTACTTCCTGGATCGGATACACGGTTTGAAAGACTTGTCAGAGCTGACCCCCACCGCCGACGACATTCTAAGGGTGCGCGTCCCCACCACTGGCGTCTCTTTCACCAATTTCAAATACAAGCAAGCCACCTTCTGCATGATCGACGTCGGTGGTCAGAGATCGGAGCGGAGGAAGTGGATCCACTTATTCGATGACGTCAAAGCAGTTCTCTACATCGTAGATATCAACAACTATGAGGCGTTGGCAGAGAGCCTTGAGGTATTCGCCAACATTTGCGTCACGCCAAGCCTACAGCAAGCCAGCATCATATTATTCTTCAATAAGATTGATCTGTTCATGGAACGGGACGATAGGCACGAGTTGTCGAGGTATTTTCCATCTTATAAACACTGCGACGACTATCAGGAGGCCAGCGAGTTTCTAAAAAATCAGTTCTTGGAAAAACACCCGGGTAACGGCACCAAAGTCTACTCCTTTTTCACGTGTGCGACGGACACGCGCAACATCGACCGGACATTCAGTGCGTGTAGTGATATAGTCCTTAAAAGTAGCTTAGCAGAGGCCGGTTTGTATTGAGTCCGTCCTTCCGTGGACTTTTGTGACTTGTTTTAAAATAAACAGCAGGAATGTTTCCAAAGCCTTCAAAGTTGATTGAATATTCCGGGTTTTTGGTCTTCGATAGCTGCTTAGGTGTTTGTGTCATGGAGTTAAAGCTCTATATTGGGAAGGATAGCCCTTCGATAAGTATTCTCATTAAGTTGTCTATGGCTGCTTAGCTGTTTGTGTCATGGAATTAAACTCTATATTGGCAAGGGTGACTATTCGATAAGTATTCTCATTAAGTTGTCTAACTGCTTAGGTGTTTGTATCATGGAGTTAAGCTCTATATTTGGAAGGATAGCCCTCGATAGATATTCTCATTATGTTACCTCTTCTGTCAAAGTCCTAGGCCATATATTGAGAAGGATGTCCCTTCAATAAATGTCCGCATTAAGTTGCCTAACTGCTTAGCTATTGCTGTCATATCATATCCATTAGCACAAGGGTAGGATAACCCTCGATATATATTCTTAGTAAGCTGCCTAACTGCCTATCTGCTGCTATCTAAGTCCAAAGCTCTGTATATTGGGAAGAATGAAGATTATGGGATCTGGGAAATTGAGTATTTTAAGTTTTTTCAGCTGTTCAAATTTATTCAGTTATTGTTTTACAGAAAGCGACGGAATGATATATTGTACCTGCAAAATGAACATGGGAGATTACTTTTTGTGCAAGGCTGTTTCATGTCAAAAAGACTCGCATGACAATATGTACACAAATGAAAGAGAGCAAGATCAGGTAACATTAAGAGAACTAAGATAGTCTAACTAAATTGGGCTTGTTTGTTTACTTTTTATTACTAGTTCTCTTAAATTCATCTTGTTCCTCTCATCTTTTTCTACCATAAGTACTGTGGTGGAAAACAACAAGCACTTTGGTATTTTCTCCAGAGTGCTCATGATATCCCTTCAAAATACTGATGGTGTCCCTCAACAACAGGGAATATCCTCAACAGTACTGTTGGTATCCCTCAACAGCTCTAAATGTATTCAACAGTACTAATGGTATCCCTGAAATGATAGTACTCATGGCTTGATTAGAGACAGACCTTCGTTCTGTAAGCAAGACTACAGTACAGACTCCATCGTCTATATGACTACCTGTATTAAATGAAGTTGTTAATTGCATGGTTTACAAGTATTTTTTTGGTTGTGTTGTATTTGAATATTTGTCTTCTGTCTTGCTTTACCCCTGCCGAGTACCACACAACACCATGACTCGATTGCACTTGACACGACTCGATTGCATACGCCATCGTTCGTTATCTGACGACACGACTCGATAGCATACGCCATCGTTCGTTATCTGACGACACGACTCGATTGCATACGCCATCATTCGATATCTGAGTATGGTAATAGTAATGTATGGTAATAGTAATGTATGGTAATAGTAATGTATAGTAATAGTAATGTATGGTAATAGTAATGTATGGTAATAGTAATGTATGGTAATAGTAATGTATGGTAGCTAATAGTAATGTATGGTAATAGTAATGTATGGGAATTGTAATGATATGGTAGCTGACAGAGCAATCATACCTCATCTAGTTTTTTATTACCTAACCTTAAACTTATAAGCTTTACTGCAGACTTTATTTAGTTAGTTAAGCTGTTCTTCAGGGAATTGTTGTGGAGTACCATCAGTTCTATTGAGGGATACCATCCCAGAGATAATACCAAACGTTCTTGTGGTTTCCGTCCACAGTATTGATGGTATCCTCCAAAGTACTCAATATCCTCCACTGTACTGATGATATCCTCAACAGTACTCAATATCCTCCACAGTACTGATGGTAGCAAAAGATAACAAGAGCGAGATAAAATAACGAGAGCTAGTAAGAAAAAATAATTATGCAAATCTGACTGCCTGGACGTAATAGGAATCAATTTCACTCTGTTGATCACACTGAAGACCGTGGCAAATTCCCACGCAAGTTTTGTTTGACGTCAGCAATAGAGTCATGAGGTCAGATATCGAATGATGGCGTATGCAATCGAGTCGTTCCGTCAGATATCGTATGATGGCGTATGCTATCGAGTCGTGTCGTCAGATATCCAATGATGGCGTTTGCAATCGAGTCGTGTCGTCAGATATCCAATGATGGCGTATGCAATCGAGTCGTGTCGTCAGATATCGAATGATGGCGTTTGCAATCGAATCGGGTCGTCAGATATCAAATGATGGGGTATGCAGTCGAGTCGGGTCATTACAATGAGATACATTTCTATTACCATACATTACTATTACCATATATTACTATAACCATACATTACTATTACCATACATTACTATTACCATACATTACTATTACCATACATTACTATTATCATACATTTCTATTACCATACATAACTATTACAATGAGATACATTTCTATTACCATACATTACTATTACCATACATTACTATTACCATACATTACTATTACTATACATTACTATTACCATACATAACTATTACAATGAGATACATTTCTATTACCATACATTTCTATCACGATACATAACTATTACTATAAGATACATTTCTATTACCATACATTACTATTACTATACATTACTATTACTATACATTACTATTACCATACATTACTATTGCTATACATTACTATTACTATACATTACTATTACTATACATTACTATTACCATACATTACTATTACTATACATTACTATTACTATACATTACTATTACCATACATTACTATTGCTATACATTACTATTACTATACATTACTATTACTATACATCACTATTACCATACATTACTATTGCTATACATTACTATTACATACATTACAATTGCTATACATTACTATTACATACATTACAATTGCTATACATTACTATTGCTATACATTACTATTACTATACATTACTATTACATACATTACAATTGCTATACATTACTATTACTATACATTACTATTACTATAAGATACATTACTATACATTACTATTACTATACATTACTATTACCATACATTACTATTACTATACATTACTATTACTATACATTACTATTACCATACATTACTATTGCTATACATTACTATTACTATACATTACTATTACTATACATCACTATTACCATACATTACTATTGCTATACATTACTATTACATACATTACAATTGCTATACATTACTATTACATACATTACAATTGCTATACATTACTATTGCTATACATTACTATTACCATACATTTCTATTACCATACATTACTATTACCATACATTACTATTACCATACATTACTATTACCATACATTACTATTACCATACATTTCTATTACTATACATTACTATTACCATACATTACTATTACCATACATTTCTATTACCATACATTTCTATTACTATACATTACTATTACCATACATTACTATTACCATACATTTCTATTACCATACATTACTATTACCATACATTTCTATTACCATACATTACTATTACCATACATTACTATTACCATACATTACTATTACCATACATTACTATTACCATACATTTCTATTACCATACATTACTATTACAATGAGATACATTACTATTACCATACATTACTATTACCATACATTACTATTACCATACATTACTATTACCATACATTACTATTACCATACATTACTATTACAATGAGATACATTACTATTACCATACATTACTATTACCATACATTACTATTACCATACATTACTATTACCATACATTACTATTACAATGAGATACATTACTATTACCATACATTACTATTACCATACATTACTATTACAATGAGATACATTACTATTACCATACATTACTATTACCATACATTACTATTACCATACATTACTATTACCATACATTTCTATTACCATACATTACTATTACAATGAGATACATTACTATTACCATACATTACTATTACCATACATTACTATTACCATACATTACTATTACCATTAATATACATTACAATAGCCATTACCATTACTTTAACCACAATGTCTGAGCCAGGAAACGTTATTGAGAATTTAGAATAGTTTTTCAGGATTAATTAGTTCAGCTGTCCAGCTGATGCAACTCATTTCAATGATATTGGGCACATTACTATTGCTATACATTACTATTACATACATTACAATTGCTATACATTACTATTACATACATTACAATTGCTATACATTACTATTGCTATACATTACTATTACTATACATTACTATTACATACATTACAATTGCTATACATTACTATTACTATACATTACTATTACTATAAGATACATTACTATACATTACTATTACTATACATTACTATTACCATACATTACTATTACTATACATTACTATTACTATACATTACTATTACCATACATTACTATTGCTATACATTACTATTACTATACATTACTATTACTATACATCACTATTACCATACATTACTATTGCTATACATTACTATTACATACATTACAATTGCTATACATTACTATTACATACATTACAATTGCTATACATTACTATTGCTATACATTACTATTACCATACATTTCTATTACCATACATTACTATTACCATACATTACTATTACCATACATTACTATTACCATACATTACTATTACCATACATTTCTATTACTATACATTACTATTACCATACATTACTATTACCATACATTTCTATTACCATACATTTCTATTACTATACATTACTATTACCATACATTACTATTACCATACATTTCTATTACCATACATTACTATTACCATACATTTCTATTACCATACATTACTATTACCATACATTACTATTACCATACATTACTATTACCATACATTACTATTACCATACATTTCTATTACCATACATTACTATTACCATACATTTCTATTACCATACATTACTATTACCATACATTACTATTACCATACATTACTATTACCATACATTACTATTACCATACATTTCTATTACCATACATTACTATTACAATGAGATACATTACTATTACCATACATTACTATTACCATACATTACTATTACCATACATTACTATTACCATACATTACTATTACCATACATTACTATTACAATGAGATACATTACTATTACCATACATTACTATTACCATACATTACTATTACCATACATTACTATTACCATACATTACTATTACAATGAGATACATTACTATTACCATACATTACTATTACCATACATTACTATTACAATGAGATACATTACTATTACCATACATTACTATTACCATACATTACTATTACCATACATTACTATTACCATACATTTCTATTACCATACATTACTATTACAATGAGATACATTACTATTACCATACATTACTATTACCATACATTACTATTACCATACATTACTATTACCATTAATATACATTACAATAGCCATTACCATTACTATAACCACAATGTCTGAGCCAGGAAACGTTATTGAGAATTTAGAATAGTTTTTCAGGATTAATTAGTTCAGCTGTCCAGCTGATGCAACTCATTTCAATGTTATTGGGCAGAGCAGTGGAATCGGAGCATGCGTAATACCTGCTCATACAAACATTGAAGACTGTTTTTATGTGAATTTTCCATGTCACGAGTAACTATTATCTTAATGATCCAACATCGGTATTAAGAGTAAGGTGTGTGCTGTAGTTGTTAAAGATTGCGTTTGCTCTGCCTGCGATAAGCTGATCGTTATTGATAAAGGATGGATCGATAAAACTATAACATGAATGTCAAAGGGAAAAACCCAATTCCTTATCACCATTGATTATTATCATTGTGTAAAGTGTAAAGCCGAAGTGGTATCAGTAATTCGGAGTGGTATTGTAATGAAATTAAAGTGTAACAGATCAGTTAAGGCACATTGCTGTTCGAATTCTCGTATTATCAAAAGTTTGAATGCAGAGGTGGATCCAGATGGTCGCAATGGTTGCAGCTGCAACAATCAAATTTCTATATTGTACAGTATTATATATAACTATAAAATATTCGAAAAAGGCAAGGCAATCTTATTTTGCATTTTCCATAGCGAAGATGAATAGGAAATTAATCTTTCTTGTAGAATGTAAAGGGTAAAAAGCCCAAACACCTGTTTTTTCATCATTCTGCAACAGCCAATAAAAATACTGGATCTGCCCCTGCAATGTAAATATGAACAAAGTTAGTGAAACTGAGTAGGAATGTGTAAATTATGTATAATAAGAATTGTCTTTGAAGTGTTGGATTGTTCCTCAACAAGGTTCAGATGAGACTGCCTATTCTGACATACATTAACCGCGGTTGAAGCCGGAATTTTTGTCCAGGGCTTTATGCCTGATATCTTTATCTGAACTTACCTCAGCTCAACTGAACTCTTTCTAAATCTTCCCTAAACCCCTCCAGAACATCATGAATTTCTTACTGAACCCAGAGTCAAGAATAGTCTCACCTTTCTTCGGGTAAAGTTTCTAGTTACAGATGTTCTTCCCAACTTAGGTTGGTTTATAAACTAGGAAGGCTAAGTTGTAATTTGCATTCAGACATAATAATATTTTCCAACCAGAAAGCTAGAACAAACATTTTGTAACTTCAATGGAGCTAGAATTTACCACTTTACTATGCTATCAGACAGCACTTTCACACTATTCAATTAGAATATGTTGGAATCCTTCCTAAATATCTAATTTTTTCTTTACCTTTCTCCGCTCAATGACCGTGCGACCGTTATGTTTTCTTATCCCGACTCTGACTCAACCCTTACCCGAGCCCCTATTAAACCCCCTAGTGAAACCTTACTAACCCTACCCAGCCCTCAACTTAACTCTTGCTGTACCCTTAATGAACATGAGGCCTAAACATTATGGCATAAAATCCTGAGCAATAATTTGGATTCTGAACGACATCAATGTATTTCGAAATAGGAGGTTCCGGCTCGGATGCTTCCAAGGCTTATCACAATATTCCTCGTTATCGTACTCAGTTTGAGTTACCCGACCCAGACCCTTTTCTCCTCTGCAGGGTCTCAAGACTTTATGTTTCCTTCGTCCTGTAGATACAATACAAATTTGACGTAATCAATGTTTCTGGGCGATGAAAAAATCAAACAGTGAATTAATTGGAGGATTTCACAATTTGCGGATGAATAACTTGTTTTAATCCAGTTTCAGGAGTAAATCCTGGAAATATTTGAATGAGAAAAGATTAATTTTCACCTGCTAACAGATTTTTAATTAATTCACTTAAAAAACTTAAAAGGATTTCTAGAAATGAGTGTGGAATCTAATTAGATAGGAGAGGCTTTTTACTCCTCAATAGGTTCTAATCATCTAAGATCATCTTTGAACAAAATCAAGAATTCATTGAAAATTCTTTCGAAATCACCATGGGTCGAATCACTCTGTGCAGTGCTGTAGAGGATGTTCAGTACTTAGTGTGGTGGAATACCATTAGTTCTGTGCGGGGTACCATCAATATTGTGGGGTGATACCATCAGTACTGTGCGATAGATACAATTAGTACTGTGGAGGATATTCAGTAACTTGGAGGATATTCAGTTCTGAAGGTGATACTATCAGTACTGTGAGGGATATATCAGTGCTGTGGGTGGAGGATGTTCAGCGCTGTGGAGGATGTTCAGTACTTACTGCGGTGGAATACAATCAGTACTATGCGGGGTACTATCAGTATTGTGGAGGATACCATCAGTATTGTGCGATAAATACAATCAGTACTGTGGGGAATACTATCAGTTCTTTGGAGGATATTCAGTACTTCGGAGGATATTCAGTACTGAAGGTGATACTATCAGTACTTTAAGGGATACTATCAGGACTGTGGGTGGAGGGTATTCAGTGCTGTGGAGGATGTTCAGTACTTACTGCGGTGGAATACAATCAGTAATATGCGGGGTGCCATCAGTATTGTGGGGGATACCATCAGTATTGTGCGATAGATACAATCATGTGGGGAGTACTATCAGTGCTGTGGAGGATATTCAGTACTTTGGAGGATATTCAGTACTGTAGGGGATACTATCAGTACTTTAAGGGATACTATCAGAACTGTGGGTGGAGGGTATTCAGTTCTGTGGAGGATATTCAGTACTGTAGGGCATACTATCAGTACTGTGGGTTGAGGGTATTCGGTGCTGTGGAGGATGTTGAGTACTGGTGTTGATCCCATAAGTATTGTTAAAGTTGATGGATACCACCAGTACTGTGGCAGATACCATCAGTACATAGCAGGGTGCTCTGTAAGGTTGGAGAATAACATCTGAACAGTAAATATCCTTGACATTACTTGATAGTATCCCTCCACCTCCACAATACTTATGGCATCCCTCCCAGTAACTATGATACCCCTCACAGTAACTGGCTCTACAGTACTGGATTATACCCCTCCACCTCAATAGTATACTTTTGGTATCTCCCTACGGTAATGAACACCCCCAATGTATTGATGCTATCCCCCCTAAGTACTGATGATTTCCCCCACAGTACCGAACACCCTCCACAAAACTGCAAAGATATTCACCAGAATTATTTTTGTATTTAGATTCATGATGTTATTCAAGACATGAGAAACAATTGAAACTAAAAAATGTCTAGCTCGCCAAAGGCAGGAATTAGATTGAAGATTCCGTTTTTGTGTTGGTGAATGTGACTTAAGCCAATCCAATAATCAAGAATGATTGGTTTAAGTCTAAAAAAGATTTTCAATATCATGTCTGTCTGTTTGTTTCTGAATTGTATAAGTCAATGTTTTGAATGAAAATTATTGATTTAAAGAAAAATCTTTAGTATTCCGACAGAGCCTGCTGTTTTGCAACGACAAGACTCGAGTTCTTGTCTTGCCACTGAAGGAGAGAACCAAAGAATTTAAGATGTGAGGATTTAGTGGAATCACTAGTATTCAAAGATGAAATATGGCTTGGATGGGCCTAACGATTTTGATGATGATACTTGATGTTTCACTGCTCGTGTCGAGATCTGGGGGTGAGCCAAAGATATCGATCACTAAGGTCAGTAGTAAATATTAAATATTATTTGTTTATCAAGAAACTGGGGTATTTCGCAAACCAGCCAACCCATGTTGTTTGAGCACGAGTACTGTTACGTATTTACCTCGTAAGTCTTGTGTGATTCCATCGCATACTAAACTACGCTCATTAGACCCCTGAGGGTAGCACTGTGCTGTTTTGTTGTTGTTGGGATAATTTTTTTTAGAAATCTTTGGGGTCTTTCATAAACCATCAGTCTTTGTACAGAAATTTGTGTTTACTAAAAACACTAGGTCTTGGCAATTCCTTAAAACCTTTGCCATCTACTGTAAAACGCAAAGCGTTCGTGAAAACTTCGAGAGATTTCAAGCGAGGGTTGCTGTATTCATATTTGCATTAAACCTAATATTCCTCTTTTGTTCGTTTAGTGTCGACTTGTTGAAGGGAATACAGTCGTTTGCAGGGTACGCCACAAGGTATTTGATTTATGAATTTATCTTCTAAATCTTCCATTCCTGGTATATATCTTATTCATTCTAGATACGAATACTATGATTTAACATGTAAGGAAGCCTAATTTTCTTCGTAAAATCATGGTCGTAAGAGAGAGGTGGTCGAGAAAAACTAATAGTCTTTTGTCCTAAAAATCGTACTGATTTTCATTGTCTCCTTCTAATGTGCACTCTCGTTCTGTTCTACTAGCAAATCAATCATATTACTTCATGTAATTTCGCATCGTTTACTTTCGTTCATATGCACTCTCGTTCTGCTCTACTATGAAAACAGTCATATTACTTCATGTAATTGTTCATTGTTTACTTTTGTTATTATGCACTCTCGTTCTGCTCTAAGTATGAAAACAGTCATATTACTTCATGTGATTGATCATTGTTTACTTTCGTTCATATGCACTCTCGTTCTGCTCTACTATGAAAACAGTCACTTGACTTGTAATTTGATGTAATTTCGCATGGTTTTCTTTTGTCAGTATGCACTCACGTTATGCTCCGATGCAATGAGAATACATTGCCTATTGTTTTGCTTTGGTCAGACTTCCTTATTTATGACTATAGTAAAATTTATTCCTCTTAAATCCGTACAATGTGTTTTGGAAAAGTTTCGTTACTATAGCGATTTAACTTTTCGATCGTAATTTTCAGGAACAACTCAATGTATACGAGACTTTTCGTGGGAAAGAGGCTAAGATATCTGAACGTGCATCTATTTTTGGGCTTGGTCGACGGATATCTCAAAGGCGGAGATCAAAGGTATGAACATCACTTCAATCCAGTTTTTTGCAACACCTTGTCTGTTTTGGGTAAGCCTGCATTTCTGAATCTAAAATCTTACCCCAGATAGCCCTTCCTCTGGTAAAATAATCAACTGCCTCTTTACATCAATAGACTTTTATCTTCCTTTCCGATTTTTCTAGTATTTTTCTGCAATGGCTAAGTGGACAAAACGTATGCTTTTTTGTGACGTCATGTTTCTTGAATGAATGGCTTGATATTGTTGATAGTTGATAGGCAAATACACTTACTATCTTGGCAAGGTATTGGTTTATGTGCAAAGCAACAAGGGCCAACTGAATAGATAGAAAAACATCTAAGTATTTTATTGATAATTGATCGTCGAATATGCTTACTATCTTCGTAAGGTATTAGCTTATGTGCAAATCACAAAGAGCTCGCTGAATAGGTGGACTAATTGAAGCAGTGCATTGATAGTTGATAGGCAAATAGGCTTACTATCTTCGTAAAGTATTGGTTTATGCAAAGCACAAAGGGTCCACTGAATAGGTAAACTAATCGAGCAGTGCGACCCTGGTCCTTCCTCTCAATGCGAACACACCTCGTGATTCTTTTTACATTTTTACCTGGTATTGCAGATAGCTGGGTAAGTCTCTCCTCAGCCTTTATGTGATAGGTCTGAAGGTAGCTTTGAACCCGGGACCCTTTCAGCAAGGGTCGAGTGATCCAACCACTTGCTCCTACCCACCACTGATATGTATCTCAGATAAGCAATGGTTCCAATCCACGCAGCAACTGATATTGAACTAGTAAATGACTTATTTGAATAATATTGCGTCATTATTGAAAAACTTCAAATCCTTTGCAATGTATGGAAGGCAGCTTTAATTCTTTAATGTTTGATTTTATTAAATCTAAGTACAGATTTTGAAAAAAGAGTTTTTTGAATCTCTTGTTCGCAGTTGTAACTTATTGCTGTTTTCTTTTTAGTGCTACCTGGATGGCTCCACAATTCGATGTGATGGTGGCTTGAAGGTGAGGTGATAGTTGATTGCCAGTTGAATTTAGGCCAAAAGCAACGATTGTATTTGCACCATAGACTTATTACATAGTCATGATTTCCATACGAAGTGTTTCCATATAAAGGCGAAACTACCGTACCGGTGAGGTGAATTGAAGTCAACCCTTTTTTCAATAGAAAATCTATGATACATTGAAGATTAGTAACGGCTAGGAATTTATCACGCTTTCAGACCCGGCCTAAAAATCCCACATATCAGTGCTTGAAGTTTACTTCGCTTGTCAGCCCTGGGTGTGGTAGGCTAGATATTTTTGCGCAAAGAAATAGGCCCTTAAAAACCAATAGTTGCATTTTGGTCTAATTTTTGAAGTGATTTTTGAATGGTTTCATTCAGTCCCTGTTAAAAAAGAGTTGAATTGAATTGTTAGGCAGATTGCTGTTTCTGTTGTTTAGCTCAAACTTGTCAGTAGTATCCAGGTAGCTTATCACATTGGAAATCATAGATCAGATGATTAGTCTTTTCTAGATTAGACTGATGTTCCAGAATTTGTTACAAAATAAGAATTTTGCAGTCTTATCACTAAGCACTAAGTGTGTATCATACAAGTTCCAAGTTCAGCGAGAAAACTAGGCTTGTTAATATCATTTCAGTCGACGGGGGTCGTTCATTCTGAATCTTGTACAGGTATTTCAATACGAAGTCTGGGTTCTGGATTTCCGTAAGAGAGTGATCAATACACAAATGCAGAGCGTGATATATATTGCACATCTCCTGATGAGTGGGTAACCACGTACCAAACTTGTCGAGATGCTGAATTTAGTTCCTTGATTCATTTCTCTTCAAAATATTGTCATTTTGATAGGTATTCTTGATATATAGGTAACAGGGATAATCTCTCTTTGATTTTTTCTAAATCCGATCCAAATATCTTTATTTTAGTTGACGGGGGTTGGTTCTGTTGGTAGGAGAGGTAGCCCAGGTCTGCCCGGTCCTAAGGTAGGTAAGGTATGTAAAAGTCTTTTCACTGACGAAAATTTTTTTTTTCTTTTTTATGTGACCGACGTATCACCTATTTATTTGTTTGAGACAGTTCTGGTACAGGCGATGTCTTCAAAGAACGACCAATACATTCAGCAGAAGTGACCTAGGAGTTTTTTTACCATCTGTGAAAAACTTCAATGATTGGATGAGAGTATTGGTGACTATAATCTTTTGGCCAAGTTTTGGTAGAGGTCAGATAAAGGTAATAGTGTCTGCAAAGAACAACCAATACAATCACCATAAATGACCAACGAGTTTTTAGACCATATGGGGATAACATCAATGATGGTATGGGGGTATTGGTGAGCATGGCCGTACATAGCGGGGGGGGGGGGCAAGGGGGGCTGCTGCCCCCCCCCCCCAAAAAATTCCAAAAGTATATGCTTTCCTATAGAGGATATCCTCAAAAAGTTCTTCAAAAGGGGTTTTGCCCCCCCGCTAAAAATGTTCTGTGTACGGCCTTGTTGGTGAGCTATGATCTCTTAGTTGAGCCGTTAGAGAGTTCTGGTACAGGCGATAGTGTCTGCAGAGAACAACCAAAACAGTTTCCAGAAGTTTTTTACCATTAACCATTACGGGGATAACATAAATTATTTTATAGGAGTATGTATTGGTGACTATGATCTGTTAGCTGTCTTTTGGTGGAGTATAACTCAAAGTTTCTAACAGGTATTTATGCTTCTAGGGTGAGAAAGGGGGCCTTGGTAGTCCTGGAAGACCAGGTCCAGATGGAAAGGTACGTCGACGTTTTTCTCAAGCTCGTGTCTTTATCATCAAAGAGGACACTATTGTATATCTTTATTCTAAATATCACAATATTGGACACTTGGGTAGGTGCGTTAGTTAATGGTGAATTTGTCAGCCACAGTTGCTAAAATACTGCACAGCTAGAAGCCTAGTTTTGAGGAAGATTCTAACAAAAATTCTGGAAGATTTTGCTCACGGATATAAGCTTTCTTTGGGAGTACATTAAAGCTAACTTTATCAAGGAAAAGTATGAAGGTAAAAGTACCCCCCTCGGAGTTTTCAACTGTTGGCAGATATTTTTTTGTCATCAAGTGACAAACTCTTCCCCGAAGAAAGTGAAGAAGGATGTTACTGACAGGAGAAGGGGAAGGAGAAGGCAATATGGCCTCTAAGAAGACGAATCAGGCCCTGTAACGGGCAAGATAGCTTGAAAAGGATAATAATTAAATGAAATACTTGAAACATTGGTACTTTAGCACATACATTTTGATGTAGCACTTAAAAAAATTTGGTTGAAATGAGGATTGTCGAGAACAAAATTCAGGTATAGATATTTTCGCAACTTTGTTGCTAGCCTTTGAAATGCTAAGATCAGTACGATAGGTGCATGTCGTAAAATTTTTAGTATTGTGTAAGAGCTCTTTAGCTGCTATTAATCAGATGATAGGCCTTCTTGAATCCAATGTGAAACATTTACTTTACTTTTTAGGAAGGACCCAGAGGATTCAAAGGCCCTAAAGGAGACAGGGGCTCAAGAGGTGAAAAAGGAGACAACGTAAGCTGTATCACACTCTTGTGTTTTATTCTAGGATGTTAGCTAAAACGAGTTGCTCAAGTCAGTCCTATTATTTTGTTGACTTAGGCCCACCCAGAAAACTTTAGAACCATTCAAAAAACTTTGGATCTTTGGTAGTTGTTTTTGAGTCTATCGATAGAATTTTTATTTTGGGTCTATAAGGAAACAACGTTCGGATACGCCTGAAAAATGTACACAGGAGTATTGTTGTGGTTAACGGATTAGTGATTACAAACTTTTCAAAGAACATGTTCCCTCCTGTTCCACCTCAAGAGCTGAATGATGAAAGAGTATGATGTAACAATTGCTGCTGGTTCTGAAAAGATGCTTTCAAAATTCTGGGTCTGCACCTAGCTCAACAGTTTTGATTTGAGTCTACACCCTTTTTTTCATAAAAATAATTTTATAAGAACATGAGCTTCAATGTTTGCCAAAGCATTGCACAAGCTAAGAACAAACCGAAGCTGACAATATTTTGCTCAATACAGGAATTTTAAGAAATAACCTCAAGACTGAGAAATAATCACAAAAGAAACAGATTGACAGTACAAGGATAGGTCAGATGGTCAAGAAAGTCCAAATTTGCATTAAATTCCACAACTGATAGCAAAAACAAGCTTCCAAAGCATTATGAAAATAAGAACAATTTAAGAACATTTCAGGCTGAAAATAGAGCAATATTCAAGAACAGCCTGCTTCAAATCAAATTTACTGTTTCGGGTCAGTCTCGCACACGTCGTCTCAAGCCCTACTGACTGTTACACGTTTTTATGATGTAGCTGACAACCAAAATAAGGCCTGTCTGCTGGATTGATTCGGTTCAGTAAGAAGGCTGAGTTCTGCGATGTTTTCGTCAATTTTCCATCATCTAAACCAAACAATAATTCGTTTAATGTGTTTTCTGCACAAACATCTGCGAGAAGTCACTTGGCCTCTGCCATGCTTTCAATATTTGCACATCACACCATCTCACACAGTCAAATATTTGCAAATGGAAGTCAAACTTCATGTTTTCACGATCAATTTTACTTTCCATCAGAGATAATGCAGCCTTTTCCTTTCATTTATCCCTACCCTAGCAGGAAATTGGGCAATTTAGTGCATCAGTCCTAACTGCCTGCAGAATGAGGCTCTCTACGGTTGATGATAAGGCCTTTGAATAAAATTCTAATGCATCTGTCAACTACCCGCAGAAAACTGGAAGGACGAAATAAAAATTAGAAAAAAGAAGTAAGAAATCAAGCTAGAAAGGAGGGAGGTGGGAGGAATTATTACATACAACAAGCTTTGGATCAACTTTCGATAAACAACTTGCAAAGTTGGACATGCGAAAACTAAACTGAGGTCGAATTTCATGTGTGATAACAAAAGAAGCCATACTTTATCATGTACCCCATGCCATGACGATCTGACGGAAGCAGGGTCCCCTAGATATATCATAACCCCAGTTAAAATTCTTCCAACTGTGTAAAAACAATTATGTCTGCTGTGGGGTGTGCATGAGTTTTGATGTTGTTGAGTCTTGTCGTAAGTGTAGCAGCAACAATAGCTCTTACGCCGTCCGTGACGAAAGGGCAATTAGGATATGAACATCTATATCTGGTGTAGTAACCGTTTCTGCTTGTTATGCATTTGTGTATAATAGAAGTGGTTAACCCTTCGGTCCAATGGCGCCACAGAGTCTGTGATTGAAATGAAGCGGTACAGCTTCTGGGCGAAGCGGTGGCATGTACTTCTTTCTTTCACTATTTTCTTATTAGTACAGAAATACCTAAACAAAACAAAGAAGAAATACAAGTCCTAGAAATATTCTTAAAGAGTATTATATTCATGGCACAATACTAAAACTTTACACTTATCTAATGTCTTTCACTCAATTACAAAACTTTTTAGCTTGAGTTCTAGCTCATGTATGTTTCATCTACTATTTCTAACGCTACAATACTTCCAAAAATTACTCAGAACACCTGAAAAAATCAATTATATTTTGGAGGAAACAGCAACACAGGCATCAATATCCCCCTCCTTCTCTCTGATAAACAATGCTAGTGGAATCTGATGTTGAATAGTTGGTTTTTGGAATGTTACTTCTTTATTGAGCTAAAAGTGGCAATTTCAGTTTCATATTGATATTGTTTAGTATGCGAGGGGGATAATGTTGCATCGAGTTTAAAAATCAATCAAGTGTTCCCAAACTTTTTGCAACCACAATAGGTCAAATGAGTGATAGTCCGGTCTGAAAGCACAACAATCGTGCAAAATATGATACCAGCATGAAAATTTCACAAAATATGCAGTTTGAGTCGTAGAAAACGATGCGAAACAGACCCAAGCTGAAAAATGCCCCTATGATCTATTTTTAGAACAGGGGGCTCAGCCCCAGTCCTCAGAATGATGAAATCGATTTTGGAGTCATTGGTTACCGGTTTAACCATGAAATTTAGTATTCCTGAGTAAATTGACCTGTACAATACCATGAAAATCAAATCAGGTCGGTAAATTACCCTATTTTCTATATTTAGAACAGGGGGCTTGGTCCCAGTCCTCAAAACCGTAAAATTGATTTAGGAGGATGTATTGCTTGTATAACAATGAAATTTATTATTCTTATGTAAATTGACATGTACAATATCATGAACATCAAATCGGGTCAGTAAATTACCCTATTTTCTATATTTAGAACAGGGGCTTGGTCCCAGTCCTCAAAACCGTAAAATTGATTTAGGAAGATATATTGCCTGTATAACAATGAAATTTAGTATTCTTATGTAAATTGACATGTACAATATCATGAACATCAAATCAGGTCGATAAATTACCCTTTTTCTATTTTTAGAACAGGGGGCTCGGTCTCAGTCCTCATAGCCGTAAAATTGATTTAGAAGGATATATTACCTGTATAACCATGAAATTTAGTATTTCAATTCCCTTCACGACACCGGTCCCAGTCCACAGAGTTATTACCCAATCTGCAGGTTAACAAAACATATGATATACGAACCAAATAGTGCAGATCGATTAACGGTCTACTGATATTATCTCAGTCAAAACATTGGCCACTGCATTCACACAATTCCCTGCACTCTAATCCATAGCGCTTGCACTTGCACCTCGCTGCGCAACTCCGTTTGCAACCGCATTTGACCAGTTCATCGCAGGCCTGTGACCAAATACCTTTAATGCCAAAGAAATAATTTTGGTTTCAGATTCGGACAGCCCCCCTTTGCCTTATTCCCCTTTCTTAGGTCCATGTCCATCTATTCTGACTATCTGAAGTGTGTGGGTAAAGTATTTATATGTGTGCCAAGTAAAGGGTTAAGTACTTGCGTAAACGGAGCCTTTGACGTTAATTTAGATATCAAACATATGTATCATCACTATTCTTAACCGCCTTGGTACAGAGCTCTCTTTGTATGTTGAACCAGTGCATCCTTCGTTGGTGGCAGGCTTTCAATGCTTCGACCTTTCTTAGTGAACAGGATTCGTCTACACTCATCTATTGATGATAGCTGACTGGAACGATCGTAAAGCTGGATAACGAATCTCTCAATCGATTTAGTGTCATCGTCAGTGAGCTCTCTTGTGTTACTTTGTGACAATCTACAATAAAAAGATAACGAAATTAAATCCAAACAATCAAGCAAAACATGGACTTATTTCAGGGGTAAATACTTGAATGAAAACGAAAAGTGCGTACTTGCTTGGGAGATGTGACGAGTATGCTCGAGGAAATTTGGCCCTTCTCCGTGTTTTTCGGTTAAAGAGCACAGCTTGTATTTGTGAAGCTAATTGCAGCGACTGTTCTGAGCTACACATGAAAGAGGTAGGCCAATATTTTTCTACGTTACTCGTCTCATCTCTCGAACAGTTACTTGTGAACTGGAGCATAAAAGTTTATCTGACAAAGGTATCTGTTATAATACCCGGATACGACTTCCAAACATCCCAGCTGATTTTCTTTCCTCTACCGCAGAATGACGAAACTGTATCACATCCCGTGAATGCATACCAAAAGCGCAACCCTCGACATACGTTTTCTCCCAGTTTTGTAGCATAAGAATGTATAGGAAGCCATCGTTTATTTCTACCACTGCCAAATTCAATCCATAACTTGTCGACGTTGAGCTCATGAATACAGCTATTACGACGACATCAGTGTTTACTGTTCTTATGCTTATCTCCTGATGATTCATCTCTGCTGCATTTTTAACATGCAAAAAGATTCGGGTATCTGCTTCTTCGTGGTTAGATGGTGACACATTCTCCATGTTGAGCTCCCTGTTACAGATTGACTTGTCATTTACGGTCGCTACTATAAACTTTGCAGTTGATTTAAGTTCTTCCAGGTCACTAGCCAGCAATTGAAAAAGTTCATCCTTGTTTTCGTTCACTCTTAGAAACATGCGCCAATTTCTGCAGATAGGTGTTGCTGCTGTCACCAATACACGCGATCCACTGCCTCTCCTTTCCCTTGTCTCAGACTTTAAACTCTCGGCCAGATATCTGTCAAAAGTAACATCTACTCTTGTGAGCTGACTCCTCTCAATCTCTTTATATATCGTCCGTCTGCGCAAACTCTTTTGAATACTCTCCAAAAGTTTTAACATTTTTCGGTGGCATCATTTGCACGAGTACAGCTCCGTCTATCACCTTTGCTGTCACGACAGGGGCAATTGTGTCATTCTCTTCAAGGTCTTCTAAGCAATGAAAAAAGTCTGATTTATTGCCCTTTCGTAGCTTTCCATACTCTGAAATAGACGGCGGGTAAACGTGGTTTTCGGGAGTAAAGAAATCCTCCAAGTCACCTTCTCTTCTTTGACATGCAACGTACAATGATGCGAAGAGCTTGCAATCTTGTTTCAGTGAAATTGCTTACTTTGCATTATAATTCACTAAGATACAGGTAATACAGCAATTATGTAGGATTATGGGTACTGGAACCGAGGCCCCTGTTCTAAATATAGAAAAAGGGTAATTTATCGACCTGATTTGATGTTCATGATATTGTACATGTCAATTTACATAAGAATACTAAATTTCATTGTTATACAGGCAATATATCTTCCTAAATCAATTTTACGGTTTTGAGGACTGGGACCAAGCCCCCTGTTCTAAATATAGAAAATAGGGTAATTTACTGACCCGATTTGATGTTCATGATATTGTACATGTCAATTTACATAAGAATACTAAATTTCATTGTTATACAAGCAATACATCCTCCTAAATCAATTTTACGGTTTTGAGGACTGGGACCAAGCCCCCTGTTCTAAATATAGAAAATAGGGTAATTTACTGACCTGATTTGATTTTCATGGTATTGTACAGGTCAATTTACTCAGGAATACTAAATTTCATGGTTAAACCGGTAACCAATGACTCCAAAATCGATTTCATCATTCTGAGGACTGGGGCTGAGCCCCCTGTTCTAAAAATAGATCATAGGGGCATTTTTCAGCTTGGGTCTGTTTCGCATCGTTTTCTAAGACTCAAACTGCATATTTTGTGAAATTTTCATGCTGGTATCATATTTTGCACGATTGAAGTGTTATTTTGTGCTAACAGATCTAACTATGAATAAACTCGACGAAATTTTAAAACTGAAAATTAAAAGAAGTGCCCTTTTCAAAACGCCCCGAGTGTCTCCATATCAAAAGATGAATTTTTATTTGAAGCTAATCTCTGTGTCTCTCAATAGGGTGATGTTGGCCGGGAAGGACCGCAAGGAAACCCAGGAATCCCATCAAGCTGTCTCAGTGTGCCAACCACAAGCACACTTTGTCCACGTGGGAGACCAGGTCGTAAAGGAATAAAGGGCTCTACTGGCGAAGAAGGACCTTTAGGGCTCAAAGGGACCAAAGGACATCGAGGTGCCAAAGGGAACAAAGGTGCCCGTGGAGCTGCAGGCATGCGTGGAAGCATTGGGTTGTATGGAGCACTGACACTAAAGAAACCCTGCAGGCAGATGTACTCTCCATGGGTCGTCCCTAATGCATCACCTATTGGAAAGCTGAGGACGGAATGTGTCTATCGGGAGTATTTGATGTCACTTGAAATTCAACCCAACAGATCGAACAGTAAGATTAGATACAGTTATAAATGTTGTCCGTTTAAGGCATCTGATGCAAGTAAAAAGACATTTTTCTAGAGATTTGTTGTTGTTGTTGATAGTTGATAGGCAAATACGCTTTCTATCTTCCTAAGGTATCGGTTTCGGTAGACTAGTTGATGAGTGCATCGATAGTTGTTAGGAAAACACACAATATCTTCGTAAGATATTGGCATATGTGCAAAGCACCAAGGGTGCATTGAATAGGTAGACTAATTGAAGCAGTGCAACCCTGGTCTTTCTTCTCGATGTGACCACACCTTGTGACTCCTTGCAAATTCTCTCATCACACTTTATGTGACTGATCTGAAGGTGGTTTCAAACCTGATACTCTTTGAACAAGGGTCAAGTGATCTCGAGCTGTTAGAACATCTCGGTTAGACTGATAAAGTGGACGTGTCTAGCAGTAAAAAATATTGATATTGCTATTAATACTGTCCATTTAGCCACATCCTGCAGGGACAGCCCACCTTTTTTGGTCACTGTTGCAGAATGAAAAAAAAGGGCTTTTGGGCTTTAAAACCCTTTAAAACTTTACACAAACCATTGATTTTGCTTATTTTCTTTGCTATGAAAAATTCAGAATGGTTTTCCCTTGGTTTTTTTTAAGAATTTTTTCTAGTTATGTGTAATACTGCAAAATATTGAAATCTGACTTTTGCTGACTGTTGCAGCTGCAACCATTGCAGCCATCTGGATCCGCCCCTGTTCTGAACAGGCAAATCAAAACGATTTTCTAACAGGGGTGTTTTTAGGCCCCTGATATTCTGACTCAAACACTTATCAAAATGAAACTTTGTTTGTATTTACTTTTGTATATATTCACCTTTTTAGATCATTTTTTCAGCAAAAGGCATTGACTATGGTTTTGCCTTTTTGTTAACTTTGGATTGATTTTAAATGATCCCATTGGGATTTTTTCAGAGTCTAAAATGAGTCTATAAAGGCTTCGTCTTCTAAAACTTGCTTGACACGGACAAACATTATCTCACACTCTACAAGCTGCACAATTTGAAACCGAGTTGTTAACAAATCTTTCAATTTAAATAGTCTTCAAAACTTCAATATAGCCACAAAAATCGTAAGATGAATGATTGGTATAGTGTAGGAAAAGCGATCATCAACCGCGATACAGGGAGCTGACCAATAATATTATTTCAAGAGTCCCAAGGCAAAAACAAACTTTTCCTGTAGGTGTCAGGCTCATGAATGAAATTGAATAGAGAAGTGGAAATGGGAACTGAACAAGGCACGCAATTTAATGTGAAGTCACATTATGTAGCTTGCGTTACTCCTAGGTGCCTAATTGCCGTCCCCCCGCTAATTAATTTTTGAATATTTTTCCAACCCCCCCGCTCTTATCAGGACCCCCGCTTATTAGGTTTTCAACTTCGCGTACGTCACGAGTATTGAAAATTCATATCCGAGTATTCACAATCACGAAATAAGTAGATACCAGTCTTGCATAAACAAAATAAGATAAAAATTTAGTCCAAAATATCCAACCCCCTCGCTAATTGGGATCCTCCCGGAAATTAAGTTTCAACAAAATATCCACTCCCCCCCGCTAATTGGGATCCCCCCGGCAATTAGGCACCTAAGAGTACAGACACTGACCTTTTTAAAAGTGCAGTAACACTTCTGAAACTTATTTGTTCTATGCAAAGGCTACGCTGGGTATCAAATACGTCTATTTGAAGTCGAGGAGCAAAAGTGAACGAAATTTTTTGAGATTTTTAAAGATTTCCAAGATTTTTTAAAAATTTTTCACGCCAAATTTATAAAGATCTTTTAAATTTCTAAAGATTCTCTAGCCAAAAGCATACGAGATTTTTTGAGTGATTTGCCCCTCCTATGAAGTATCAATTTCAAAATTGCTCGCAAAATTGTTCTTTCCTTGGTTTCTGTCCAGCGTGAAACACGCCCTAAATGGTGCAAGAGGGGATTTTAGGGGTGGGGGATGAAGGTGTTAATTGCTTGTGTAAAAGGGGGCACTTTTAGAGGATCTGCGTAGACAAGGGTCGATTAGGTAAACCCAATATGCCCCCTGACTGGAAAGCCAATCACATGACAGACTGCAGTTTAGCGGGAAGCTCAAAATTCAGCCTCGATTCAATGTCTTTGAACTCTCGTGGTTATTAATTCATGCCATGTGTTATGAAGAAGTCTTCCTTCGACCTCTGAGGCTGCAGGTGCTTGAAAGAAGGAAATAGGTGAGTGGAAAACCCATCAACTTTTTTCTTCGCTCTCTACTTCTTTAAATATTTTCCGTTTCGGCTCTGAAATTAATATGTGCATCAAGAAGTTAAACTTCGCAAGCTTTCTCTACTATGTACTATGTAAATATTAGGCCTCGTTTGCTCGAGTTATATAATATAAACAAGCTAAAGAATACACGCTAAATAGTTAACAGACCCATTCAAATGTAGATTCTTAGTTTTTTCCTGCAGCCTACTGAAATTGTAAGAGCCAGAAGACTTGTATTTCTGTGTTGAATACTAATTTGAAATGTAAATAGGGTTTACATTATATACATGTATTGTACATTAAAAATGCATTGTCATTAATTATGAGGTGGTCTGATGCGGTCAGAGTTTCACAAACGAAGCCATGAAACAACAGGTTGCACTCACATGATCTACTTGCATAACTTATAACTCCCACTTACATAACTAACAGCTTAATAAGAAATTTCCTTTTGCACTGAATATTCACAAGTGGAGTTGGAATCTCCCCCCAGCTGCTCAAAAAGTTCAACTGTACATGAATAAAGTAAGAATACCAGCTTCAAGTCATTTTAGCTTTGTTTTTTAAATATATGTTATGCCTAACCTTAATTGGAGAATTATAGGGGGTAGGGAAAATAATAAGGCCAGACAGGACTCTTGTGGACCTTCATGGGTCTTAACCACCTGGAGTTTCCACGCAGCGGTGGAGCTAGGATAAAAGGGTTGAGGTGCTAGTATTTTTGAAAGGAGTGAGAGGATGAAAATTTAAAGGAATTAGCTGGCAGCAAAATGAAAATGCTGAAATGTGCTCAAACATTATTTCGAAGATTTTATTTGCTAAGTGTAGAATCAGCTTTAATGAGTGGTACTGGTAAGAAGAGTTTGAGAAAATGAGTTAGGTTTGCTTAAAATATTTGCAAATCCTGACTGAAGCCTTCAATGTGCTAACAATCTAAGCTAGGCATCTATTACTTACCCTGCCTACCTACAGGGGTCTGAGAGATAAAGACTGCTAGCCTCCCCTGCCAGCTCCCACTGCTCCGGAGTCTCTAACTTGAAGAGGCAGATACGCTCTGAAAAGAGAGGCAGGCAATCTGTAAATTTTATGATCGATTTCTCTCGCACACCCCTTGTTTGGTTATATAATTTCATGAAATTGTGTTTTCAATCTATCGTTTTTCTCAGGGAATAATTAACTATAGAATTATTTCTTATCCATTTCTCTAAAGAGATGAAATCTGAAATACCAAGACTTCAGCTTTACCAAAATGTTACATCAAAAAATTAATTGTGACATCATATGGCTAAATGAATTTAAGATAGTTTTGTCACATTCAATCTGCAAAATTGGATTCCATTCCTCAGACAATAAGATGAAATTTGTTTTTAATTTGTTTGGGGTTGCCAGGTCCACGTCTCTCTATTACTTTTTATATTGATCTCTCGACTTCCCTGACCCATTTTGACAAGGAAAATATGAGATATTCGACCAAGAAAGCTGATAATGGCATATTGCTATTTCAGTAATGGATAATTTAGTATTTTCATAGAATTTTTATTAACTGTAGATTACTTAAAATTTTATATTTCTGTCCCAATTTTGAAGAATTTCAGGTAATCCTATTTATTGGGGTTTGAATTTAGACAAATTTTATTTTTGTATTTTTATGGGTGGTTGAAAATCTGCTTTGGGATGAGCATCCCTCTCTAATAGTTTGTTCAGTGCACATAGGTAATTCAATCCATTTCCAAGGTTTTGAGATTTTCTCAAGAGCGTAAATATTTCTAGAGATTTTTAAGGGCTTTTATCAGAACAATGGGATTTTTAGGAAAAATGGTTTAGATTTCAAGGAGTGATTGACCTTTGAAGGGCCATCTTGAGGAGTGCTGGCACCAGCTTTCAAAATTCCAAAGAATTGGAGAATTTTGACATCATTTTTCCATCTTATGCTTAACTAATTTCATGCCATTCTTCTTTGACAATTTTGCTGACTTCTTGGATATGGGGGAGGAATCTCTCCGCATTCCCTTCTGTGGCGCAACTAATCATAAGGCCAACAAACAGGAAAAAGCAGGCAGCCCTATTATTTTGGGCATTGTAAACAGGATTACCATTATTCATGAGTTACTATGTAGAGATATGAAAAACAAAAGAATGAAACAGTTGAGTACCCAGATAGTTAAGATTAAATTCGCGACAATTGGGACTATACCTGTTATCTATGTCATAGGATTACTAATTGCATTGTGTTTCTTACCCATATTAAGACTTAACAGGTCATACCAATCATTTTTAATGTGATTTCAAAGATTTTGAAACAATAGTGGTTTTATCAACCCAGTTGATTGGCTGCAAATTGAATAACCTTATTTATTCTTTATTTCAGGTTGATTGTCTGAAAGAACAAGTGGCTACAAAATATATTACCGCCAAAACTTCTTCCTCACTTGAAGTCTCGAGGGGTCAGAGAGGAAATCTCTTTTAACTATGGGGATTCAAGGCCAAACCTCACACCGTTTCACTAATTGGGCAAAGACATATTCATGTCAGCCAGAATTGTTCTTCGAGCCAGAAACAGAGGACGAAATCAGAGATGTGAGTAATTTTAATCTTATGGCTAATTATTATGCAATCTAGAGACGCAAGGTGCCTGCCAGGTTACAATTTTTTTATAAGAAACTATGCTAAATCTTCGTACCAGACTTTCTTAGCTTTCACCTAAATAATGGTGGGAAAAGTTTCTTAGCATGTTTATTACCATAAAAACCTAATTTTCCATCATATACCGTCATTTCTTTATATTTTTATCACTGCCAAACATGAACAGGCTTTGGCTATTGAGAGGCAAAAATAAATTCAAATTTCATTACAAACTGCTAAAATATCTTGTCAAATTTAACCAAACTGAACTAGGAACAAAACCAACCATGTTAGAAACTAATGTTCTCTTACAATAAGTTAAGAAAAATATAAAAAGTTTCTTAGGTTTTTTGGTTCACACAAAATCTCCCATCAAAGTTTCTTAAGTTTTGAAAATCTGGTCCCACGGTTTCTTATAAACAGTTTCTAGTACAAAAAATGAGTATATCACACTGACTGTGTAGCAACTTGTAGACTTGATCATACAATGAATGTTTACACATTGATAGTGTTACAGAGCCAAAGTGCGCTCAAGTTCCTCCAAGAGCGATGAGCAAAAATTAAATTTGTAGAATATGACTCAAAATTCAGAAAGAGTGCAGAAGTTGCATTAACTTTTGGTTACCATATTACAACAATATAATCAACTTAACAAGATAAAATAAGAAGTATTAGTTTCTCCTGCTAAAGTGTTTGCCCTTATGAAAGCCTCCTTGTTAATTTCTTACTTTGTTTAAATTCAGTGCACGTTTGAGTTTCAAATTTTTTTTCGAAGGTGCTACAAAAAGCAGCTGCCAATAACAAGAGGATCAAGATAGTTGGTTTCGGACATTCTCCCTCTGACATTTGTTTAACAAGTGACTACATGATGAGTCTCTTGAAGTTCAACAGGGTCCTTCAGGTAAGAGTTTGCTGTCTATTCCTGCATCAACACAGCAAAGCAGTAGAATCCCAATGACATAAAAAACAGTGTCTCCCTGATCCCTAGAATGTTAAGCTAGGCATCCAGCTCCTTTTAGTGGTGGGGATGCCCAAGTGTTTAGATCACTTGACCCCCAATCAAAGGGTCCTGGGTTCTAAACCAACCTCGTACCTCTCACATAAAGTGCGAGGAATTTGTCAGCTCTCTGTAATTCCAGGCAAAAGGAATCACGCAGTGTGGTCACATCAAGAAAAAGGACCAGGGTCACACTGCTCGATTAGTCAACCTATACAGTTGGCCCTTAGCATATAAACTAATACTCAATGAAGATAGTAGCGTGTTTGCTTATCAACTATCAATGTACTGCACGATTAGACTACCCATTCAGTGGGTCTTTAGGCTTAACACACAAACCAATACTTTATGAGGAAAGTAAGCGTATTCGCCCATCAACTATCACTACACTGCTTTGATTAGTCTACCTATTCTGTGGGCCTTTTGTGCTTTGCATTTAAACTAATAACTAACGAACATAGTCGGCGTATTTGCCTATCAACTCTAAATACACTGCTTTGATTAGTCTTCCTATGCACTGGGCCCTTTGTGCTTTGCACATAAACCAATACTTTTTATGTTGATAGTGTAGCATAGGTGCCTATCAACAACTATCACCAATAACTATTAAGATTAGTTGGATATCTTCCTAAAAATGAATGAACTTTGAGGGGCTTGATGTTCAGAGGGTTGGGATAGTTATTCGATATTAGTCTAATTGAAACGTGTGCAGTGAGTCTGAAAAATGATAATGTTCATTTGAATGTCAGTGAAATTATGTCTTTAGCAACTCAATGCCCTGGACAAAAGTTGAGAGAGGTCTAATGAAATTGTCAGTCTTTTTTGCCTTAGGCACAAGCCTCCTTACAAACAAGTTTCTTTAGACATTGACATAAATACAAAAACAGTAGTTGAGACACTGACGTCATATGAAGAACACCAATTCATCAACAGTGGTGTGGGTTATTAAACAGCAACAAAAGTGAAGCATGATAAAAAAGATTAAATACTTGCTCAAAACCGACTCTTTGAATGAAAAGATCTCTATCAGACAGTGATGGGTCTTATGTAACTCATTAGAGACTTGTGGCTGTATTGTCTCATCAATAAGAGCTTGTAGAATGGGCCAAAGTATCTTAGCCTGGAAGCTCTCGAATCCCTCGGGTAATGGAAGAAACCCTTCAGTCCTCCAACTACCTTATGAAATTATGAGCCAAGAGACTGGTTACTGACTCCCTAAATTTTCAGCTCATGACATGAAAATGGGTGATCTTGCCATTTCAATGAAGGGAAGAGAGGGTGGCAACCTGTTCTCTCTCTTCTCCAGTTCAAAAGAGCTAGACTTGAGTAAATTTGAACCCTTTCAATAAAAGTTTATTCCACCTCTCAATTCGTGTAGTGAACAGGGCAGCAAGAAGCACCCTTTAATATCTTCCTCTATTTTTAATGTTAATAGGTTGATACCAAGAAACACACAATAAAAGTACAAGGAGGTTTGATGTTAAGACACTTGAATACCATCTTGGAGCAGAATGGATTAGCCATGAAAAAGTAAGTCCCTCCTTGTAATTTTGCCTAGCACACATTTTGACTAGATTATCTTTAATAATTGCTTCCCTAGTTCTTTTTTGCTTTTATCAATAACATTCGTAGAAGAAATTAACAAGTGATTAAGTGATTAAATACAAACTAGGACCTCAAATCAACCAATGAAGGTTAACCCCTTGAATGTGAATGTGCCTGTCTGATACTTTCCGAAGGTTGCAATTAGATAGATCTTTGTGTGAATGGATGATAATTAACAATCTTTTATTCCAGTTTACCTGCAATTGATGATATAACCATGGCTGGTGTTATTGCAACTGGAACTCACGGTTCCGGTATAGATTTTGGTATTATGGCAACTTTGGTATGTATTATAAAATTGTGATAAATACCATTTCATTTCAATTCTTTTGTTTGACTCTAATTTCATTACCATCTGGTTATGTTTGTTCAATATTTTTTTCTAATTATTCGTAGGTGCTGGAAATGGAATTGATGAAACCAAATGGTGAAATTATTGTCTGCAATAATGAAGTCAACCCTGAGATATTCAAAGCAGCTCAGTTAAATCTTGGTGCACTTGGTGTCATTACTACTTTGACTTTTCAGTGTGAGCCTTCATTTATGCTGCATCAAACAACTGAGTCGGCGACCTTGGAAAAGGTGATTAGTATTTCAGTAAAGTTGTGTTTGATCAGCACTGAGCTAAAGGATGGCAAAAATGATCAAATATGAAAACGATAAAAGCTTTGCCACTGATGCTTATTTGAGTAGAATGTTGCTCAAGAGGGAAAACAAAAATTAATCCTAATAAATTAGTGGTTTTCTCCTAGTGGTAAGGGTTGTTACTCGTCTTGTCTAATTGGCCAATTTGGATCTGCATTTGGTTGTAATAATCTGTTAAGTTTCATTTTTGTTCTCTTACTGACAAAGGGGGCTTTAGCAGGCGTAGATCCAAGGGGTGTAAACCCACCCTATTTTGGTAGAACAACTATGCTATTAGCTCAAAAATACACAATTTTCCTTGATATTGTCCTTTGATGTGCTAGGCCCCCTTCTATGGATGCTGGATCTGGCCCTGATAAGTAGAAAGTGGGAGGACCTAGGATCGATAGGATGGGGGTTTTACTTAGGAAATATTTTCCAGTTGCATATGTAGTAAGTTATTAGTGATGTTGTATTGTTTTTTAAGCGTATTGCTCTAAAATTCGTTTACAGACACTTGATGATCTCGAAGAAGACGTACGCAAAAGTCATCATTATAAGTTCTTGTACCATCCTCATACCGGGCGTTGTGTCAAGTACCACATCAAGCGATCAAACCAGGTATTTGTTTGCTTTCATGTTTCTCGTCAAATTAACCAATAGAAAAACTATGTAGTTGATATACCACTTTCCCAATGGTATAAACTTTTGAAATATTGCTAGGAACATAGCTGTCCCCGATACTCTGTTGATCCAAATCTCAAGAGTATGTCTTGGCAGCTCAGAAATTATGTTTTGCATTTGCAACATAATGTGTGATGCAGATTCCTTGATGAAAAGGGGATCACTTCAAGTTTGAATTAAGTTGTGAAAAGGGTCTACTCTACCATTTTGGATGACTACAGATTTCCCACTTTTTGAATAATCCACAAAGGAATTTAACTTTTTGAATGAATGAATTTTTTCTTTGTATTTTGAAATTTAATGTCTTGAACTGAATCCCTTTTTCAGCCAATAAATGACCAAGGAGGGAGCTGGTTTTGGGATTACTTAATCGGATTTCATCTATTTCAATTCCTTCTGTACTTAGGGTGAGTTATCAAGATTTTCATAATTTTTTATTTGATCTGACTTAGGTTGGTAAATTGAATGAACTGCTCTGCTATCTCAGTTGATAGATGGAGCAATGATTAGCAAAGCCAGTAGTTGTGGCCTCCAATTTTAGCTTTGCCTCTGACAGCAATCATAGAAGTTGACCCTTATTTAAAGGGTTCTTGGTTCGCAACCACCTTCAGAACTGGTGCAAAGTGTGACGAGAGAATTTGTCAGCTCCTTGAAATTCCAGTCAAAAAAGCCGAAAGGAATCGTGAGGTGTGGTCACACCAAGAGGAAGGACCAGGGTCGCAGTGCTCAATTGGTTTACCTATTCAGTAATCCACTTCAAAAATGATTATTAGTGTATTTGCGGTATTAACTATCAACTTTGAGGTCTTTCAGAAAGAGAAGGAAAACAGAACGAAATGAATTATTATACCCAGACATGGATTGGAATCTTATTTAGTATAACTTATCTAATAATTTTGCATGTTAGGAGAAGTGATACTGAGAAGGTTTACATAAAAATTTTTGAAACTGTCTTTTATTTCTGAATTATTAAGACCATCAAGTGAGATTTATTGAATGCACCTTATATCCCTAGAGGGGCTTATAGGCCCATTCTGTAGGATATATAGGTTCCCATTGCAGCGTCTTATTACAAGATCAGTAGATCTTCTACAAGCTTGTTTCCTTCCTACCAATTAGTATAGCTACTTATTATACACATGTTGTATTACAACATTTTTACTTTCACAGGTCTTTCTTTCCATACTTTTTGGTTGTGGTTAACAAAGTTTTTCATTGGGTTTACTTTCGGAAAGGTGAAGAAAGATGCAACACTGGCCCTAAGGTATTGATTTAACTTTTGATTATTATAAATTTCAAAAATGATTATTGAATTTACAATCTAAGAGTGTATATGCAAGTAAAAATTGTCTATCTACTACGCTTTACAATCAAAAAGGGTTCAACTTCAATGATTATGGTTCATCTATTTGCTAGTGTTGTGTATCATGTTTTAAATGTTTTGTTTTCATTTCAGATCCTGCATTTCGATTGCCTGTTTCCCCAGTATGTGAGTGAATGGTGCTTTCCAAGGTATGTTAAATTTACTTACCAAGAAATTCCCCATATTCCAATGAAACTCTGAAATGAAACTTCACTTAAAAATACAGTAGAATCCCGATTACTCAAACAAGCAAGGGACAAACAAAATAGTTCGAGTTAACGAATGTTCGAGTTATCGAGGCCCTCGATATTATGAATAAGGTTAAAGGGGAATGCCAAATCTGTTCGAGTTAGCGAGAGTTCGAGTTAGCGAGAGTTCGAGTTATCGCATGTTCGAGTTATCGGGATTATACTGTACATGCTTTTTTTATCCTACCTTTGAGCTTTTTGCCTGGGAGATTATAGTCCCTGTCAATATTATCTTTAATTTTCTAGAGAGAAAACTGCATTTGTTTTGAAGAGCCTCCGTGAACAAGTCAAGAAAAGCAATTTACATGTGCATCTACCAGGTATCTTAGCACTTAAATTCAATAAAGCCCTGTATTCTTTCATTTTGTTGATAAAATGTTTAAGCTCTATCAAATACCCCCTTCTAAACGGACGTGTTTTCAAAACTTGAAATAGTCATTAACAAAGTATACATTATCATGCTGTTTTATTTTTGTTTTGTAGAATAATTAGGAAACTACTAATTGTAATATTGTGGAAATTATTTTTTTGTAGTTGAGGTTCGTTTTGGCAAAGCTGACGACATTTATCTCAGTCCATGTTATAACCAAGACTCGACATTCATGAATATCCTATTGTTCAGGTAAATGTTTATCTTTTGCTTCTGAATTGTCAACAGGGCCGTTGAGAGACTGGCCATGTAGGGTGATTTCTAATTCATTGGGCCTAAATTCACTTGAAAGTAAGCTTGAAATGAATAAACATAGATGACGTAGATTTTACTAACCTCTAAGAGAAACGGGCCCCCTGGTAACTACCATAGCTTCCCTCCCCTCTTGAAGGTGCTGATTGTCTACTTTTCTCAAAAGTTATAACTGACATGTGGACAAAAAAACGCATAAACATTGATACTCGTACATTAAATTTTTGTCAAGTCAAATGAGGTGAATGATTGGTACTGTGAGAAACAACCAATCATGACTGGGAGTCCAGTGAGACAAACAACAATTTGTTATAAAAAGAGCAGCAGTGAAAAAACAAACTCTTTCTGTCAACAAAATATGAGATCAATGGTTTTGATGTAGACAGACTCGAATATTCCTAGATGAAAAGTTGCAGAACAGTCTTGAATGTATTTTTCAACATACTCTTGATCTAAGAAAATGTTGACGTGTTTTAGAGTCAGGCAGATTCCAAAAGACTTAATCCCAATAGTTTTCCTGCCCCCACTAGGCCACCAAAGCTTTAACAGTTTCCCTGCTTTGAGTTGATAACACACTTTCAGTTGAACTTTCAGTTACTTGTGAGCTGGGAATCAATATTGCGGAAGGGAGGAAAATTGAAAACTTTTTCTCAGTTGGCCCTTTATTGTCTGTCTTGTCATATTTCGCTTTTTTTCTGCCTTTCAAATTGAAATGTTTTTCTCAGGCCATATTACAAAGATGTCCCCGGCAAGGAAAAGTATTGGTCTATTTACGAGAACATCGTGAAATCTGTTGGCGGAAAACCTCATTGGGCAAAGGTAATTCAGTGCAGGAAATAATTTGGAATTGCATTAATCCGGTTGGTTTATCGCCAAACCGATGCTTACCAAAGATTTGAAATATACATAGGTTAGTAGTGGATTCCTGAAGTAAATGCATGATATTTCACACCCTAAAAATAAATCTTTTTATACAGTCGATGCTGAATATTAAACTTGATGCAGAAAAGCTAAATAATTTGATTGGTGCTTCGATAGATTTTCGCTCCATTAGTTACCAATTTTGTAGACACTCCTTATCAGAAAATTAAGAATAAATTTCTATGAAACAGTTTGAAATGACGATTCTTAGAATACTTTTACATGGACAACATAACTTCACTCTCAAAACCATAAACTGAGAGGTGGTTGGAAGCACATGAAATCTCATCCATCGTTCAGCTTTGTTAGTTGGAAGGTTAGAACGAGATTGCTTATATAAAAGCGCAGTGCTTTCATCTGTTATTTTACTATTTCATCCCACTATCTGACATTCACCCCACCTTTCAGTGTTTAGAAAACATTGAAGAAAGTATTTTCTTAGGTTGAACTGCATACACTAACAAGTTTGTTTTGCTATAGGCACACAAAGTGACAGCTCAAGAGTTCCGCAAGGTCTACCCCAAGTTGGATGACTTCCTCGAGATCAGGAAGAAGTTGGATCCCACTGGAATGTTCCTGAACGAGTATTTGGAGCGTCATCTCCTTGGCACAGCTCCCGCTTAGTTTGAATGCAAACAATGTAGGTAAAGCTGGCTGTCTGAGAAAAACGCATTTCATTCGATTCACCTTTCATTATTGATTTTCAATCCATTTGTGAAACCTTATAGACCTGGAGACCAAGTTCAATATGATGTAGTGCCTACCCTATTAATGCTATTCTGTAATAATGGAACCTCCACTATAAAATAGACCACTTTAACAATGACGTCAATTCTTTTGAAATACTTCTAGGAACATCACTATCCTCGATATCATGTGGATCATAATCTCAAAGGCGTGCATTGCTCTTAGCAACGCATAGATTTGTTTTGTAATTGTACTTTTAACATAATTGTATGATGAAGAACTTTTCTCAGCAGGGAATTACATCTCTAACCTCACTTTCAAACATATTCTACGTCATTGTGAAAGGGGTCTATTCATAGAACATTCCTAGCCTCCCTACTACATATTTGAACCTCCTAAATAGACGACCAACCAATTTCTCTTATTTGAATGGCATTGGAAATCAATAATATGAGGTTTATCATTATGTTTTACATTTTCGAACCACTCAGCTTTTTCGTTATTTAACCAGCTCATTAAGCTATTAAACTATTTCATTGAATTTTTTCTTTAATTGGGAATTATCTTTTGATGTAATATTTAATTCTGCTCGATTAGGAATTATCTTTTGATATTATTTAATTCTGCACGATTGTATTCGTTAAATCTCTGGAATATTATTTGGCCATTTCAATTAGAAATCCTCTATTCTACCTTGCTTTTGGTATTCGGCTGTTTTTAATCTTCACACGTAATGGCAGTTAATCGGAAGTTTTAGCAGCCAGGAATGCTAACTTAGAAGGAAAGCAATCTTTTATGTTCAGAGGAAATGGGTTTCAACCACCATTCATCGAAGTCAGATTGATTAGCATTGGAGGGTTTACTATAGTAAAGGTAACTGGTTTTGTGCTGCTGTGGAGTGTATACCTATTGCTTGTTGTTATTCCCTGGTTTTAATCCAGAAGATTCGCTGTTTCTCCACTCCCAGCAATCATGGTATTTGAGTCCAGTTTTCTCTCGTTATTTTACTTCATTAAATGTTGTTCTTCTTCTTTGATTTACTAGGGCATCCCTTTGGCCTTTTCGCTTACGTCAATGTCGTCGTCTTGATTATTCCTAGAAAGTTAACAAGATCGTCTATTTCTCTGTGAATTTGACGATCGTGCAATCCAATTTAACCCATTTGTCCCATTCCAGTACAAAGATATTAACCTTGAAACGGGTGTCAACAAGCATCTATTATGGGCACTTGATTGATCCTGTTATAAGTCATTACTTCTTTCAAAGAAAAGGTGTAATTTCGACAATAAAATTGCATTTTCTCGTTGAAGGTGAAACAGGAGAAACGTTTTGTTAGATCTTAGAAACAGAAGTGCAGTGTTATTTCAAATAGCTTTCTGGTTGCTAAAACTGCCACGATCTGTTTCAAACGTGATTCTGCACACTTGTCACTTGTAGTGATTAGCATAATTATCTCGGTAAATGCTCACCAATAGAGTATATTTATTTGTGTTTTGAATCGAGTCTTAGAGACGTGTGTGTATTAATTTGCCGTAATCAGTAAATAAAACTGTCTGAAATGTTGTGACTTTTTTGCTGTCAGCAGGGGCCTGCATTATGGTTGGGAATGTAAGGGTCAGATGGTGTTCAGTAGTGGGTATTGCCGAGTGGTTAGATCACTTTACCCTTGTTCAAAGGGTCCCAGGTTCGAAACCACCTTCAGACCTGTCACAAAGTGCGAGGATAAAATTTGACAGCTCTCTGTAATTCAAGGCAGATAAGCAGAATGAATCGAGAGGTGTGGTCATAGTCTATCTATTCAGTGGACTCTTTGTGCTTAGTACATAAATCAATACCTTACGAAAGTAGTGAGCATATTTGCCTATCATCAATCAATGCACTGCTTCGATTAGTCTACCTATTCATCTAAAAATTACAAATTATATATCCTCCACTGTACTGGTTGTATCCCTCTAGAGCAGGGGTGCCGTGGAGGGGGGGCTACGGGGGGCGGAGCTCCCCTTCTTAAAAATTAGATGTTTTTAGGGGGGGCTCAGCCCTCCTGAATTTTTCAGTAATTTTTTTTTGTGTTGGTGTTTTCTTGTATGGGCCCAGGCGCAAGACTGAGAACAACGTCAAAAGTGTGGACGCCATATTTCCTCCTGGATTCTAAGCCATTTTAAAGCATCAGAAATGGCAAAATCTCAAAATATCCTGGGGGTTCCACTTCCTGGACCTCTGCCCTGGACCCTTTGGTCAAACACAGCCCCCCTTCTTAAAACTGTAGGACGGCACCCCTGCTCTAGAGTACTGACCAAGCCCAACAGTGTTAATGGTATCTTCACAGTACTGGACTTCAAATGTATTGATGGTAATCATGGTGTACCCTGCAGACGCTGCAGTATAGAACTGAGCATTCTTCAATACACTGATATAACTTTTCATTTCATTTCATTTCATTTGATTTTAAAAACTAACGGAAGGGTAGCCCTTCAGCAAGAGTGCTGGTTTACTAAGGGGCCCCTCCAAAATAAAAATTTTACAAAAATTATAAAAGTTAAAAAAGTTCTAATCCTAAATTACAATGATTGCTAAAAACACTATTATACTATATTTATTTAAAATATCATTAGAACCCTACCTATTTCTAAAATCCTAATTACTGATAAAATAATGTACAAGTGATAAAAAAGTAATAAAACCTAAAAAAAGAAAAACCAACCCCTAAATCGTATCTTTGAATATATTTAGGGAAGGTGCTAATTTGGATGTTGCTGTCAAACTATTCCAAGATTTGGCACCACGGAAAGAGAAGCTTTTTTGCCCAGTGGTTGTTGTTTTTAAAGGTACTCTCATATCAGTTTTAGAGTTACGTAGTGTACAAGGCAGAGCCTGCGAATTTCTGCTGAACAAGTCATTCAGGTATTGTGGAGCCCTATCATGAAGAGATTTGTATACCATGATCCTTAGCTCATTATCTATTAATTGAGCAATGTTTTTCCATCCAAGACTTTGGATTAGCTGAGCGCTTGGGGTTTCATAGCCACTGCCAGTGACAATACGGGCAGCACGGTTTTGGAGTTTTTGCAACTGGTTAATTAGTGTCAAACCAGCACATCCCCAAACCGAACAGCAGTACCGGAAATGGGGCTCAACAATACTTGTGTAGAGAGTCTCCAAAGTTTTTTGGGGAAGATATTTTTTAGCGTACTTCAAAATACCAAGTGCCTTGGAAACTTTGGAGGAAATATTTTTGATTTGTTCATTCCAGCTTAGGGAATTATCAATTTGTACACCAAGATATTTTGCCTGCTCAATGACACCAATTTCTGTAGTGCCAATTTGCAAATTTAACCCTTGATCATCACGTCTTAAAATTCTATGCTTATTCTTAGTGGTAATCAACATAGAATTTGTTTTAGTGACATTAAGGGATAATTTGTTACCCTTCAACCATTTATCAAGTTTGTCGAGGTCACTGTTAATGGTCTCATTAAGATTACTCAAATCTTTTGATTGGTAACACAGACAGGTGTCATCAGCATACATGGAGAGAACAGATTCTTGAACAACTTGTGTAATGTCGTTAATATAAATGAGAAAGAGTAGAGGGCCAAGACAGGAGCCCTGGGGTACTCCTATGTTGATACCCTCTGTCTTAGAGCAGGCACCATTGACCCTACAAAATTGCTTTCGATATGATAGATAGGACTGAAACCATTGAAGTTCACGATACTTTATGCCATAGTGTTTGAGTTTGCTGCAGAGTATTTCGTGATCAACAGTATCAAACGCTTTTTTAAGGTCAACATAAACAATGCCCACAAGTTTTCCAAGATCAATTCCACTGTACCAATCGTCAGTATTTTTAAGCAAGCTTGAAACTGTAGAGTGAAGGGCCCTGAAACCTGATTGCTCAGGAGCCAGGAGCCCATTTTCATTGAGAAATTGGTACAGTTGATTGTAGATGAGCTTTTCGAAAAGTCTTGAGATAACAGGAAGGACAGAGATTGGACGGTAGTTCGATTTATTTGCCCTATCTCCAGCTTTGAAAATTGGAGTGACCCTAGCTACTTTCCACAAATCTGGAAACAGACTTGTTTCGATCGACGTATTAAACAAAAAAGCTAGAGAATCTTCAATAAGTGGCATTGCAAGTTTCAAGAAGTAGCTGGAGATATTATCATTCCCAGAACCTTTAGTTGTCTTAATTTTGGCAACTGCAGCCCTTATCTCTTTGACATCAATGGTCTTAAAATGAAAAACCTTTCTTTCATTGTTGATTTGGTAGTCACCTGACAAAAGTGGGTTTGGTACAGGGTCAATATCTTTTGCAAGATCCTTACCAATTGAACAGAAGTAACTGTTCATAGTATCAGGGATGTCCTTCTTGTGAACAACACTTTCAGAACCAGTATCCTTAAGTTCATTTATGTTACTGGATTTTGACCTTTTGTTTATCAATTCATTGATTATTTTCCATGAATCTTGCATGTTACCTTTACAAGCAGTAATTCTGTTAGCATAGTGTTGCTTTTTGAGGCTAGTGTTAAGTTTGTTAACCTTATTACGGACCTGCCTATAGCAGTTCATCAAAATATCAGACTTATTTTTGACAGCAGCTTTTTTAAGCTTATCCCTAGACTTCATGAGGTCTTTTAGATCCTTATTGATCCAGGGACAGTATCTTTCTGAGACACGCATTTCTGCTATTGGAGCATGCTTATCAATGATTGAAGAAAAAAGATTAGACCAGCTGTTCACAAGTAAATTGATATCATCAGTGTCAGGAAGCATTTGAACCCATTGCATGCTGGCGACCTCTGCCAGGAATTCTTCTTCATTAAAATTTTTCATTTTTCGAGTTTTAATTATTTTATGGCTTTTTTCAACACCTCCATTAAATTTTCGGATGCAGTAAACCATAAAATGATCACTCATAGAAATTGGAAGCATTCCAGACTTTAAAATGTTTTGAGTAGATGTGCATGCAATGTGATCAATTATTTTTGAGGTATTAAGAGTAACTCTGGTTGGCTCTTTAATGATCTGTTTAAGACTAAATAGTTCATAAACATTGGACAGATGTTTAGAATTATTGTCAAATTCCTGACCAGGTTCTAATTCAGAAAAATCACAGTTTGTGTCACCAAGTAGAATTATTTCCTTATTTTCCTTATCTACATGGGAAAGGACTTTTTCTAATTTAGAGAAGCTTTCGATAGGATCACTGGGTGGCCTGTACCAACCAAAAATCAGGAATGGTTTACATTTAGGAGGGGATATCTCAATACAAAGAATTTCAAGCCCATAAGAGGGTATATCCTCCCTGAGAATCATTTTGATAGATTCTTTTACATACACCATTACACCACCACCATGACAAGACCTATCAAGCCGTTTTTGCTGGAAGCCAGATATTTCAGTCAACTGTTTAGCGACTGAGTCATCAAGTTTGGTTTCATTTAGGACTAAGATGTGAATCCCCCTATCATTTAGAAGTAGTTTAACTTCGTCAAGGTGACTACGAAGACCATTGATGTTTAGGGATGCAATGGCCATGCCCTTTTTAAAACCAAGATGTTGATGACACCCGACTGTCCCACCATTATTTAGCTTAGCACCTCCCCTAAATTGTGTATCTTGTTAATCAGATTTAGCGTAATTAATCAAGTTACTAGCAAAGATACGGTTACCTACAGCGTTTAGGTGCATTCCTTGTGAGTCTAAGTGTTTGAAAGCGATCTTGCCATTGTCCAGAAAGTCCCATCCATGTGACAAACAAAGGTTTCGGATTTCTTGATTTGCTTCAACGATTTTTATATTCTTGGCAGTGTCATAGGTTTGAAGAAATATAGATGAGACTGCAATTTTGATTTCGGCGTTGATATCTTTGAGCTTTTGGACAGCGGTGTCGATGTTATTTAGTATTATGGATGTAGGGATGTTTTTCGAAATATCATTGCTGCCAATGTGTAGAACAACCTCAGTGGCAGATGGGAGTTCGCTGTTGATGGTCTGCTTATGTCGAGAATGAAGCTGACCACTAAGCAAGCCCCCAATACCAGCTGAGGTTATCGAGTGCTTTTTTAGCTTATCTGCATCAAGTCTTCTGACGTGCGAATCTCCAAGCAAAAGTATCTTTTTGGCTTGTGTTGCTGAGGAGGTTCTGTTCCCATTGTATCCATTCCTGTTTTGGTTTGGGGATGCACTTAATCTGTTTTGGTCATCATTCGTGTTCTGGCTGTTGTTATTAGAGGTTGCTTTGGCTTTATTTAGTTTGGATATCCCAGTATTGTTATTTCGATTATTCTTTTTATTCTTTTTATTTCTTTGGACATGCCAAGTCATATCATCATTTTTGTCGAAGTCGAACTTGCCCCAAATATTGGAAAGCCTCGAAATTCACCTCAATTTCAATTGAAATCAATAACCCGTTTGCTTGACAATTCAATTCAATAAGTTTTGCAAAATGAGATCAACAACAACAGACAGAAGAACAGATGCCAACTCAACTACCTCACTTTCCCTCGTCGTTGCTAAAAAGGCCATCTGGTTTCGACAAACTGATGGGAAATTGTTCTCCAGTGAAAGATAAAAGAGCAAAATGTATGCCACCATAACGCAAACCAAACAGTAAGAGAAGCGGAGAGAATAATAACTCAGGAGCAAACTTCAGCTAGAAAAAGGGCCTAAGTTTTGACCCAGAGAAACAAAAGTCTAATTACTAGGCTAGACACTTCGAGCTGCCACAAAGTTGATTATATCACTTAAGAACATCATTAGATTGAAATTATGTCACTTATTGCAGCGAAGCCTTGCTTTCTTTTGCATAACTTATGGGAAGCTTAAACCACAGTCAGTTTAAAGTGAAAATTTTGAAGACAGGATGAACTACCATGGAGATGACATGGTTGGTGTTGAAGGAAGGTTGCTGGCTGGTGCAAATGAGGATCGCAATCAGCTTGATGATCCATCTGTCCTGCTTGCCTCACAGGGGATATCTCAGAGGGAATCCCCTAAGATCCCACAGCTATTTTTAGAAACAAAGAGTTGCAAAAAGGGCCGAATGATCAAACTTCATTTCAAAAAGAAAGCAAGAGAAATGCCTTCAAGCCGAGCTAGAGGACTTGTTCAGTCAAGGGAGAGTGATTTTTCCGCTAGAGGTTTGCTACAAGCAAAAATGGTTCCAGCCCTTTCGAAATCTGACTCGTGTATAGACTCCATGTATTGCTCAAAAGAATTAACTGGTTCCCTGAACTTAAATGCTGAACAACTTCACACATCAGAAAGCCCAAGAACATCTCCATTATTAGATCGAATGCGCTGCAGCGCTACGGCATCAACAGTCAGCGAGAGAAGCAGTAGCGACTTTGATGAAATCAGCTTAGCAGCTCCCTCCTTACCACCAGCACCAGTTATCCTTGTTGAAGAAGCACCACCACCTCCGTCCTATGAATCAGTGACACAGAAAAAAGCAACTGCTGACACAGAAGCACCACCACCTCCAAGCTACATTGATGTCACCAGAGACAGGAGTTTCTTAGAAGGTGTGTTTCCTGCACATAGACATTTTTTGCTGTAGTGATGATTATACTGATGATTTTTAGAGGATGGTAACCCGTAGATCCTTAAGATCCAACATTCAAAGGGCCCTTCGATTTGAAGGTTACTTACTATTATTGCATGATGAAGTTCAACTTGATAAAACATTTGTTCTTTAACAACACCAAACACATGTTTGACTATGTTTAAAGTTTTATGATGAAATGGTCCACAAGATAGAGTATTGGCTCTTTAACAACATTCAAAACAGTTTTTATTTGTAAACGGGCTTTACGAATCGAAAGCATAGGATAAGAATTGAGAGCTTTAGTGCTAATTGCTTGCAAGAAAGATCAAATCAAACAGTAAGGAGATTTGCACCAACTTTGGTCATAATCAAGCCAAGATGATTGATACTTGCTCTTGAAGAAGCTATTAATCTTTTACCATACTCTGAAATATCTAAGACTCACTCCGACTCTCACCCTTCAACCCAAACAAATTTTCTAGTTGCGTCCCTGAAAGCTTTTATTCAAATTTTCTGTATTTCTCATTAGATGCTCCACCGGATTACCATGATTTGTTTGCACAGTCGTTATCCAGGATAATGGACCTTGCTAGCGATAGCATGAATGTTGGCCCTGAAAGACAACCTGAAAGCTGTTTGCATCAAGTTCTGATCTTGCTTGCCGCTCCATGTCAGTATTTCCTTACACAATAATATTCCAATTTCTATTTGTCTAGATCACTATTCAATGGACTTTCCAATCTATAATTTGAAGAGAACCTTAACTAATAAAATTATAAGCAGAAAATTCACAAAATAGTATGAGCAGAACAAATAGGAAAAAAATAGAATAGATAAGCAATTATGCCAATACTTCATTAAACAATATTTTCATCTCTATTGGTCCAGATCAGGTTTCAATGAACTTTTTATTTTAACGGATAATTTGAAGAGAATCTTTATACTTTACTTATAAAATGATATGGAGGGATCTGAGATTAAAGGATACGAGCTGAAAAAGGATGATGAAAAAAGAATAAATATTTGATGATGCTGATATTTCACCCCAGGCAAGAAGGCTCTATTGTTTTATGTTTCTTTCATTAAATGGTGGTTTGATATGTTTTCAGCTTTTCATTTCATGTTTTCATGTTAAGAATCACATTTTCTGACTACTTTATAAAAATGATTCATAAATTGCCCAAATATTGTTTACAAAATTGTTAATCAATATTGCTTGTCGTATTGCAAAAATGTACCCAAATATGTAATCGTATTGTATTTAGTTCCTTGCAGTATATATAAACTTAAACTCAAAATCAACTTGATAAAAAATTTAGTATAGGTTGTCAAAGACACTATAACTATATTACTGTCATGTACTTTCTTTGTTGTCCCTTTAAGCAGAAAATGACTCAATCCTTTTTATTTCAGTTATCTTCCTGTTCCTGATTTTCGTAACTCTGATGTTGCCTGTGACAATGATAGCAGTTGGTGAGTGAGGATTTCCTTATCCTGCGTTGATATTTTTTACTATCGTTGGTCACACCACACTTTTCCTCTTCTTTTATCTGAGATATTTTGCGTTCTCAGCTCACTCTTGTACAAAGGCAGTCTGAAAATGTGTGATTTTTTCTGTAAATCTATCAATCAGATTTAAGGCTTATGAATTTTCTCTTGTTATTAGTTTTATCTAACTCTGTCCACTGAAAAAAGACTTTCTTCTTTTTGTTTTTTGTTTCCTATTATGCCTTTCTGAAGTTTTGCACTGATCAAAGATTGATCCACCACATTTAGCTATTAGACCAAATTTTCCATCCTTCAATCAAAATGATTTTCAATTACAGGTGCAAACAATATCCACAACTGCCCAGCACAGCCTCGTATTCCTGTGTTCCTGATTTCCCTTGGAGGCTTCCAAATGCTTGAATTCTCAGTCCGTCTCATTTACTTTATTTCCAAGAAGCTAAGACACCCGGACCAGCAACGGCAGAACCGACACCGCTCGAAAGACCCATTTATCTACTTCATAGTGATCTGGTTTGTCGTTGGCAGTATGTGGGTCTACCAGAACTACCCAAGCTGTGTCATAGTCGACGACCACCCGCTGCAAAGAACCTACTCAACCAACCAAGACGCCTTGAGCCTTGTTAAAAGCGTCAATGATAGAATGCATCATTCAGTCAGGGTCCAGAATCGAAATGGCAAGGCCACTGCTGCTCCTGTTGAATTGCCCCATGGCAGAGTTATTGGTAGACAATTAACAACTGGTGTGGGTAAGCTTTTCACTGCCACTGTTAAGAAACCATCTTCATACGTGCAGCCAAAAGCAACGGAGCCCAACCCAATGCGCCAAAACACAATGATACACTCTACCGCAATGCCAAATACAAGGGCCAGACGCAGGAGAAACATTGCCCAAAACGCTACCTATCAGTTGGCAACCAATAAACATTCACATGTCGCTGTGACGACAAGGATTCCAAGACCGGAACTCAAGGCTGCGTGCTGTGGTAAAACTGTTTATTTTATGACTTTTTGCATAATTAGCATATATTATGGGATTTTCGGCCTACTCTTCCTGGTGCACATTTGCAGTTTGTGTTACAGGACGGTAAACCGAGTCTGCGTCAGTGGTGGTTAGATGAAGTCAAGAGGACCTTACGAAACGAGTTGATTATTATCATCATGGCTAACTAATAAATGTAGCACTGTGAATAGAGCACAATATTTCTCTTTCAAATATTTATCAGTAGTGCTACAATTAGTGGTGGGGCCAGGTGGGACCTAGGGGAACAAGTTTCCCACTTTGACCAAATATTGTCTTCCATTATTAACCAAATCCACTAAGAAAATCTTTTGGCGTTAAAATGCGACCATGGTCCTAAAATTCTTCACCATGACTTATTTCCTCCTCCACTTTTTAAGGCTGGTGTCACCACTAATTGTAGCCAAATCATGGCTACAATAACACTTTTTTCAATAAGCACAGGTCAATAAGAGGTTAACCCTTGATTGTGGGGTTTTTTCTGCAAAAAGTCAATTAATGAAGTAAATTAATTTATGGGGTTGCTTTAGCTTCCTCTTGCGGGGAACTTGCAAATAAACAAGTTTTGGGAATGGCTGGTAGCTGGCCTGTTATTTCTAGCAAAATGGTAAGCAATATCTATGTTCTGGGTCTCAATGCCAGTTGCAGTTGCTTATTTAAAGAAGTGTATCGCCATGAAGTAACCAACCATTGGGACTTAATGAAAAAGTATCCTTTTATTGAAATATAGTACTATGAAGTAACCAATCATATAGAAAAGTTTCCTATTATCTATTTAATATTCATATTTATGTGACTTGTTTTCGCCATTTAAATAGTGTCGGCTTTGGTTGTATAAGGCTGGTAGAGTTAAATCAATGTAAAGGAGAATTTCATTGTAAATTCTTATGTACGTTCATTACATTTCAAAATGTATCATTGTGTAACTGTTCAATGAAGTTGATAAACTAGATATTTTGAAGTCTGTCTTCCGCGTTTTACCTGTTAAGGGATATGTTGGCTCACTTCCAGTCTGGCTTTTAAATTCTCTGTTTTATCTATTAAGGGATATTTATTCTCTATTTCTTATTTATTCTTTATTCTTTATTTATTAAGGGATATGATAGACTTACTTCTAGTTTGGCTTTTAAATTCTTTATTCTTATCTATTAAGGGATATTTATTCTTTATTTTTTATTTACTCTTTATTCTTTATTTATTAAGGGATATGGTAGGCTTACTTACAGCTTGGCAAATTTTATTATTCTAGTTGAAATGAAGAAACCTTCTAGTGACTCACGGCATTATGCTTCTTCTCAAGTAACAGTGGAATCTCGCTATCTCGAACTGGGCTTGAACTCTCATCGAAAATAAAAAAGCTATTTTGCGTTTAATTACAAAAAATTGAAATGTTTTGTGTCATACTGTTCGAGATAACGGGGTTTTTTTGCTCAAGGGAAAGAAATTTTGTTAAAGACAGCAAGAAGATAACGGTGACTTATTTGCGTCATAGTTTATCCAAGTAGATGGTTAAGAAACCCATTGTTGTATCTTTTTGTGTAAGTTTTGAAAATTGAGAGTGCACAGTCTTTTGTTTCGCTATTGTTTTAGCCAACAAGGTCATGGTTGAGCGAAAAGACCCAAACGCTTATTTTGGTTCCCTACTGCATTAAGGAAAACGCGGAAAACAAGGGGAAAAGGGTTTTGTTCGAGATGACCAGTTATAGAGATAGCGAGAGTCGACTGTATATTGGCATTGTGAATGAATTTATCAAACAAAAGTCACATCAGCTTTGTTTATCAGGGCATACGCCTGAAACGCCAGTGGAAGCTTCTTAAATATGTTACATAGTATCAGGGCCGCCGAGAGCGAGGCCGGGCCCCGGGGCAATTATTGAATACGGGCCCCTTGTCAGTTGCCTAATACAGCTATGGCTTTGGGGTGCTGAGAGCCCCCCAGCAGGTCCAGGGCAGAGCCCTGGTAGGGGTCCAGGGGGCGAAGCCCCCGGAAGCTTCTTAGACTTTGCAGTTTAGAACGTCTCAAAATGGCTAAGAATCCTTTAGTCCTTCTTTCTACATATGTATGTTTGGCCCACCCCTGTGCTTCCATTAAAATGCCTGCAATTTTGCAATGAAATGACGAATAATTCTTAACACAAGATAATTTCTTTATTGATATGGATGAATATACTTTTGCAACAGTTGTTTTAATAGATTCACTTTTTAGTATAAAGGTATTTATTATACCACTGAACTATATTTTCTTGGGTGAGTTGTGAGTTCAATCTTGATGCTTAGAAAAGCCAAGTCGTTCAATCTTTCTTATGTTTCTTGGCAATTTGCACGAAGCTAGAGCTTGAGCTTGAACGTTCTACTAGAGACTGTACTGTATCTGTAAGATATCTACAGGATAGTGCATACGTTACGAATATGTCGCCATACTTTAGTTTAACGATTTTGTTCAAGAAGCAAATGTACTTAACGATTGGCTAAAGGAATGAATTGGGATATCACTAGAGATGTGTAACGGACAGAGAGAAAACTTCATTTTCTCCGGCTCTTTAACGGGCCCAGCTTTTTCATATCAAAACGGCATTTAATGAAAAACTCAAAGCTTCATTTTTCCGGGCCCTTCGCAGGGCCCAGGCCCCGGGGCACTTGCCCCGGCTACCCCCCCCCTCTCGGCGGTCCTGCATGGAGTTTGCAAATAAAAGTTTGGAGAAGTTTGCTAGTGGGGACCGGGCTTAATCCGCTCTGAAATTATGCGTTATTACGACATGACATTGGAACTTTTTTCATCGATCACGTGATATTTCCCAATCGTCAAGGGCAATGGGTCCTAGCTGATAAGCTCTGGTCAAAATATCTGCACAGATCGATAATCGTAATATCCGTCTGCATTGATTTATCTTTACTGGCTAAGCCCAATTTGAATAAAGATGGTGGATAAATTGGGTAAGAATATTTTTGCCTTCTGGTTGCAATGCTGTATTACCTTCTGATACCTCATAAGAGAATAGTAGAGCCTGATATTTCCAGGTTTCATTTAGAAATTAGGCTAGGCCCATTTCCTTTGGGACCGCCTTACGACACTTCTATCTAGACTTCTGGTTTCAGACAGTGACGATAGCCTGATGGGAGACTAGACTTAGCTCATAGTTATAAGGGAAATTAATTTACTATCTTCTAAAGGTATTGATTGGTATATGCCTTAAAAAGTCACAAAGATCCCCATCAATGGCGAAATTGATATGTAGGGTGGGGTGGGGTATTATGGGTCATTGGGACGTCATAATAGGTCAATGAGCAGACTACCTACTTTAATTGTTTCCCTACTGAACTGTTGATGCTTGCCATTATGGATTCACTTGGATGATACAATAAGCATTGGCATATTTAAATGTCGCGGAATGGCTTATAGACAGTTCAATTCAATTTCAATTTCATGTATACTCTTGGCTTTTACTTACAATGATATGATTTAGCTATTTCAATATTACCATACAAGGTAATATGTAAATGTGTGACTGAAAAGGCGACCAAAGTTGTTCTTTGCTAGCTGCTTTAGGTTTCAGTAGATTCATTGCTTGGGTTTCGGTAAGTTCTCAGTCATATCTCCCACTAAACGGAGTTTGCACAAAATATTATTGCATATTGGGAAAGCTTATACCATAACCTTTATTTTCACATAAATATCAACTATTCATAAGGCATTCTGTAAAGTTCAAATCCGCCTCAGCATTTGCCTCCAGCCAATCACTCAGAGAGCTGAAAATACTCTCTCTGACAGGTATGAAGTTGCCCGTACCAACTATCCTTTGAATAAAGCAGAGGCAGTAGACTAGGTAGCATTATGGTGATGATAGGTTTCCTCTTAGAAGGGTGCTAGAATCTCTGATGAAGGGGGGGTTTTCCCATAACGATTCCAAAATTTTCTCAGAGATAATGAAAATCTAGTATTATTTATGCTTCGAAGGGGGACTGACCTCCTCTGACGAGGGGGCTGTAGACCCTCCTACCTCCTTCTAGTGCCACCACTGCTGGGTAGGACCTATGATCAACTAGGAAAATTGATTTAAAAGTGGTGCCATTACAGGAGACATGTTTGGGTCACATGGCAACAGCAACGGGCCAAAGCATGAATTAAATTTCTGCGCAGTCATTATTTTAGGTAGCTAGGAGTGTAGGGGCGTTATGTGCCTCCCAGGGGGATGAGGGCATAGCTCCAGTGGGCGTGGCTGGATTCCTTTATTGACATCAAAACAGATTCTTTTTACCTTCGGTTTTTTCTTTTCCAGTCAACAGTAAATCAAACATTAGAAGAATTAAGAATGTGGAAGATTGTTTTGGCAGTTCTGGGCAGGTATGTATAAAGTATTATTACTTGCATGCCATTCATTGTCAGATTGAGGGAAAGCCTTAAAGAAACGATGTAAAATTATGTTTTGTATATATCGGGAAGTGACATTTTTACCAGTTCTTCTAAATGAAAAAACCATTTTTGCAGTAGCTTTGAGAGTAAGTGGTTTCTGTTGAATCAGGCTCTTTTAGTTAAGAATACCCCTAATGGCAGCGATGAATTATTAATTCATTTCTGTTTTTCATTTGTGATATAAAGGGTGGAAAGTATGTAATACGTTCCATCTGATAATTCATTGTCAAGGCTCATTGGCACTTATTCTATTCCAAATTTTGCAAGTGATTGCCTACTGTCCACTCTTATAGTCCCCTGTCAGAATATTCTTTTTAAAAGGTAGATAGTATCTTGTAGATGTAGATGAGAAATAGACAGTATCTGGTACATGTAGATGAGAAGTGCACAATATCTGGTAGATGTAGATGAGAAGTAGACAGTATCTGGTAGATGTAGGTGAGAAGTAGACAGTATCTGGTAGATGTAGGTGAGAAGTAGACAGTATCTGGTAAATAAGAAGTGCCCATTATTTGGTAGATGTAGATGAGAAGTAGACAGTATCTGGTAAATAAGAAGTGCCCATTATTTGGTAGATGTAGATGAGAAGTAGACAGTACCTAGTACATGTAGATGAGAAGTGCACAACATCTGGAAGATTTAGATGAGAAGTAGACAGTATCTGGTACATATAGATGAGAAGTAGACAGTATCTGGTAAATGTAAGTGAGAAGTAGACAGTATCTTGTAGATGTAGGAGAGAAGTGCACAATATCTAGTAGATGTAGATGAGAAGTAGACACAGTATCTGGTAAATAAGAAGTGCCCATTATTTGGTAGATGTAGATGAGAAGTAGACAGTACCTTGTAGATGTAGATGGGAAGTTCACAGAAAATCTGGTAGATATAGATAAGATGTAGACAGTATTCAATAGATGTACAAATATGAGAAATGCACATTATCTAGTAGATATAGTTGGAAAGTAGACAGTATCCAGTAGATGTAGATAAGAAGTGTACAGTATTCAGTAGATGTAGATAAGAAGTAGACAGTATCTGGTAGATGCAGATGAGAAGTAGCAGTATCTGGTAGATATAGATGAAAAGTGCATAGTATCTAGTAGATGTAGATGAGAAGTAGACAGTATCTGGTAGATGTAGATGAGAAGTAGACAGTATCAGGTAGGTGTAGATGAGAAGTGGTAGGTTGAGGAGGCAAGCAATTAAGTGGTTTGCTTGTGCAGCTGACATCAAGCTTGATCTTGTGAGCTCAATATCTGGATGAGTAGCCTTTGAGGTGTTACCTAAAACAGCTCACTCAACTCACTTTGGTCTTTCGGAACTGCTGAAGGGGTTCCATGCCCCTGCTGGAAATTAGCCCCTTGGCCCTTTGCAAGCTTACACGTAAATCATAAACTCACTTATGAGAAGGGTATATGGTCAGTAAATGGTAGTTTTTGGTGATGATTCTTTGTAGCCATTACTCAAGCCTGGAAGGGTCCTGGTTGGAGAGGGAGTTTTAACAAAAATATGCAGAAAGAAACCGAAACCTAGAAAGGTAATTATTGTAAATTATTTTTTTTCAAAAGAAAGAAATCTTGGCTTAATATCAAAGCCCTTTTGTCTACTGGATAACCCACATCTGTTACGCACTGGGGCAGGAATTTGCTTGTCTTAACTTATATGCTAATTTGCATTTCATTGTTTTCCCATTTGATTAGGAAGATGATCATATATACTACATAGAGAAACAATGTGTTGACCAGACTTGATGTGACCAACCCTTGATTTGTTCTTCTTTTTGCTCTGATTTAAAGAGAGTTGGCAAATTCTCTCCTCACGCTGTAATCGGTCTGAAGATGGTTACATACCAACAACACTTTCAGAAAGAGTTGAGTGATCTAACCACTTAGCAATCCTCACCATCTTGTAATATTTGTGACTGTTGGTGTAGCCTAGTGGTTAAGGCCTTAGATTTCTCATCTATGGAGAGAAACCTTCTTTGGTTCAAATCCACAAACGGTCAGAATCATTAACAACAAGCCGTCAGCCAACTCAGCTTGCCATCCTTCTGAGGTTGGTAAATTTGTACTCACCTTAGAATATTGATTTTGGGGGCACAAGCTGCAGGTCCATATCAGCTTTCACATCCCTGACCTGTGTTAATAAATAGATATGCTTGTTTGCCATTTGAAGATTCAATGATGAAAATTGATAAAGCTATTGTTACAAACCATGAAAAGTACCAGATGTAAACTTAACTTCAGCTCTTTTAACTTAGCCCTCTGCTTCAGAAAAACATTTTATATTTTTACTGATTCTACTTTTGTAAATGTGATATCTTCAAATATTCTTGTTGCAGTTTTTTCTGTTCAATGATGCAATTTGTTATGGAAATATCATTATAAATGAAAAGAAAGTAAGTAAATTTGCTCTTCCATACCACAAACTATCTATTCAACTGTCTCTCGCACTGTCATGACAAACCGTGATATATAGCATTCAAAATAATTGTGAGAATCAAAAATGGCCTGTCTAGAATTCTAGCCCAACATTTGATTTGGTCTGTCATCGCTCTTACAACTTAGCTACTGGGGTAATCAATTTAACAAACCAATCCAAGCCATACCAAGCATACAAGTTTAACTAACACTCATGTTATGTAGAAAGGAACCTATCCTGGTTTTTAACAATTACATGGAATAACATTTTCTATTTTTTTCCAGTATAATAAGCAACACATCTTGCCTCTAGAAGAAGTAAAGATAATTGGCTTAGAAGATGATGAGGGTACAATTTTAATAAATGATATGATTTATTATTCCTTTGCATGCCCCAACTATTGTTAAAGCGAAGAGCGTACCACAGTTGAGCTTTTTATGAACTTGGAATACATTGAAAGGGAACCACCCATTGTTCTAGAAAGAGGTAGTTTCAGCCACTGTTAGAGTCATTCCCACGACTTAGTATTTCATACCCCTCTAGTTTCTTGTTAGCCCTTATTATATATTTAGGATTAAGGGTAAGCCAAGCTGGTCTCTAACCAGGGATTAGACTCGTGTCCATCACATCTGAAAAGATAGCTAGTGCGATATCCTGGGGTAGTTACTTTACTGACCAGTGGCGACACTTAGGGGGCTAGAGGGTGAAGTCATTCCCAATATTTTTTGTAACCACTAGCCTATTACCAAAGTGTCTGTTAACAAAGCAATTTCCTATTGATCGAGCTGGTAAAGATTTCCAGGCGCGTCTGGAGGCGCTTGATTGAGCTTGAGCGCCTCTTCTTGACAAGCCCTGCTAGCAGAAAGAGGGAAATAAATAAGATACAATATGAATACAATCACTAACAATTACATTATTTTCTGAAATATTGCTTTAATTTGGATACAGGTTTGAGAAATGGCTGGCAGATTGTTAATCCCAGCAAGTCATTCGCAGTTTACGCCGCCACAGCAACAGAGAAAGCAGAATGGATGGCTCACATTAATAAATGCATTGATGACCTATTGGCTAAAAGTAAGATTGATACTTCAAATTTGTCGCTTTTGTGAATCTATTTAATATATGATTCCTCGAAAGATGACATACCTCCTTTCATGAACATATCGCTAAATCGCTTAGTTGCTTAAGGCTTACGAACGATGATTTCTAAATAAATGATGAAAGTAATGACAGAAAATTTGCTTTCGGAACAATACCCGATTACCTTCGTAACGAGTGATTTTGTGATATTGATTCCAATCTAAACTCCACTCAAACTAGATTTATAAACTAAGTTTATGAATCAGGTAGAATGACCAAGCTTAAGTAACGCCACTAACGCAGAGCTTCAGGTGGTTTGGCATGACTTCAGAAGAGGGAAGGATACAAAAGTGGGTAGAATTTTAACAATTGAAGTGGCAGAAAGGTGAGGAGGGAATGATGGACGAGGCAATGAAAGGATGTAATTGAGAATGACATAGAAGAAGGAAATGACATAGAGAGACTCGGAGTAGACGAATACATGGACCGGTAAACTCCTGTTAGCAGGAAACAGCCAGAATACTAATTCTGTGTGTGTGTGAAGACATCATTATTATTGTTTCAAATCTTTAAATCTCTAGCCGGGAAAACGCCTTCGAAAGAGCATGCCGCCGTGTGGGTGCCTGACTCCGATGCAAACTGCTGCATGCATTGTAAAAAGTCAAAGTTCAATGCCATTAATCGAAGGGTACGTAACACTGCATACCTTTTTTGCAGAAAAAATTTCAAATTTGGCAATCAAATCGATATCTCTTTATTACAGATATTTTCATAGATCTCTCAGTCTCAGACAGAATCTAGAAGGCAAATTTCATTTTGTCACTAGAACACTGCCACCTCAAAATATTTGCCAGGAAGCTTATTCTCAGGCTTCATCCATTTTCAGCCAGTCCCCTATGCCAAGTTTTATGCTACGAATCAGGGGATGGTGGTAGAAATCTGGCTTTTCTTGTGATTCAAAGGACAGATTATACTGACCGAAAACTAAGACAGGGCTTTCTTTTTGTGAAGACAATTGGTTGAGAGTTCTGCCAGTCCTTAGAACTTTAAAACCGTATTTCCGTCTTTCATTTCTGAGAAAATCCGCATCTAACTAGGATGGAAAATTCCCTCGTTCCATCAAAAAATGGAGAAATTTGTCTTCTTCGGGAAATTTACTTACAATTCTAGTTTGGCAGTGGCAGGTATGGTCGAGTGGCTACATCATATGACCTTTGTTCTTCTTAAAAGACAGTTAGCGTATTTACCAATCAACGAACCATCACCCATTTCCGTAATATAAGATGATCTTACCCTGATATCATAATATGTATTATAATTCAGATGCAATGGCAGGAAAAACTGTCAAATCTGTGCACTCATTTATGAGGGGGGGAGTTTCCAAAATCATAACGACTCTCGGTCCTTTACTATCTCTTCTGGTGCTTTCCATTGTAACTTGGAAAACGTTATCTACTTGTTACAATGTGAATGCTGCAACAAAAAATATGTCGGCAGCACAAAAACGAAATTTCGACAAATGTTCAACGTTTACAAATCCTATTTTCGAACCTATGCACGTAAACACAATGAGGGCAGTCTTGACAGGGGCAAGGCTGTACCACAGGCGGGTTTCTTTGGGCATTTTTTCAGTGAAGGCCATCAGGGTGCTTTTTCGGTCGGTGTTAAAATTATTGATGGGGCTTCAGATGTCTATTCTCTTCGGAGAAAAGAACTATTTTGGCAATATAAATTGGGAACATTTGCACCTAACGGTCTCAATGATAGAGCGGCTGATGTTGAATTGGATATTTTTGCCTGTGGAACGACCTAATGTCATTATATTTTAAGGAATGAGTCTTGGGCTTTGCATGGGAGCTTGCCTTCCTTCGTACTTCGTGTCGTTGTGCACGTGGTGTCAGGGTGGAATTCCCTGTCTTGCTATCCAGGGATTTAGCATTAAGCAAATCCTAGGAGGGTCGATGGAGGGTGTCTCCTTTGCACTGCCCTGGACCATACATAGAGCTTCTATTTTAACGTCGACAATAAGATTTATAAGAATGAATTTGGCGGGAAAGTTTTGAAATCAGGTTTTGGCGGGCAATTTTTCTATGGATTTGGTGGGGGCTTTGTTTTGGAAATTTGTTTATTTTAAAAGGTATCTCTGGGGAATCTTATCGTTTTTATGTAAATAAAATCAACGTGTATTTTAATTCAATTCCTTTCAGGCTCGTTTAGGTATTTTTATTTACTATAGGCTTTTTATCTTAAGGGGATTCTTGGGGGATTTTATCATGATTTTATGTAAATATTTCAGTAAATTTTGTTGTAATATGTTAATGTTATCTTATAAATACTTGGCTGTCCGCCCGTTTTGATTACTGACGAAGATTTTAATATCGAAATATTTGCGTTTTAACAGTGTTGTCTTTCTATGTATTATAATGTTGATATTTGTTCATCATTTTTCTTCTATCCACAGCATCATTGTCGTCGATGTGGTTCAGTAGTATGTGGCAACTGCTCAGCCAGAAAATTCCTTCTCTCGCACATCTCAGCAAAGCCTATACGTGTATGCGATACTTGTTATGAAAAACTGTCGTCAGGGGCTACTAAGCCAACCGATCAACTGACTGCGGAGGAGAAAGCTGCTCTTGAGGAAATACACCAAAAAGCAGGTTTGTCAGAAGTTGTATTGCGCTTTTTTGACTTACACAACACTTGTGCGACTTTAAAAATGTTTTCCTGCTTTCTGTCATTCAAGGTTTTTGTAGCACTTGGGGGATATCATCAGTACTGTCTGGGGATATCATCAGTATATTGGAGGGTGTTCAGTAATGTGGGGGATATCACCAGTGTTGTGGAGGGATACCATCATTTCTTTTGAAGGTGTTCAGTACTGAGGGGAATACTATTAGGATGTTCAGTACTGTGGATGGTGTTCAATAATGTCGAGGGCTACCATCAGTACTGTAGGGAGGATACTACAGTAAATGGAATGGTGTTTAGTACTGTATGAAACCAGCACACTGTGGAATAACATCAGTACTGTGAAGATAATACCCTCAGGGCTTGTATCTTTCAACGTAGGGCTGAATATATATAAATATCTATCTATCTATCAAGTACTGAACAAAACCCAATGATGTAATAGATATTGATGGGTATTACACACAAATTGTTCGTGATAAGGAGATGATAAAATCTAACGTTACCTTTTAGGAAAATATATATTGCTAGATATTACAAACGAAATTAGATTCATAGGTGCAATGAAGAGTTTTTGGAGTAATTGGTTCGTGTTGGCCTATCCTGAACAGTAATGATGGGCCCTCCCCATGGTCAACTCCACAGTACTGAGCACCCTCAATTGTACTGATAGTATCCCTCTTCGATACTGTACATCCTATTATCCACAGTACTGTTTGTTTCCCTTAACAGAGCTTCACATTACTTATGGTATCCCCCAAAAACTAATAGAATGCCTCCATTGTACTGATGGCCCCGTCCTATGTTACTGATGGTATCCCCCACATCACTGAACATCCTTCAGAGTACTGCCCAGACGTTAGGGTAGTTAAATATTTATTCAATGACAGATGGTTGAAATTTCAAAGTTGGGTTTTAATGGAATCGTTGGTTTCAGGCGAATCCAACTCGATGTCAAGAAAACAATCAGAGAGACTGGCAGAGAGTGGTTCGTCTGGAGAGGATCAAAGTGACGATGAGGACGCCGAAGACAAGGTCACAACTCAGGTATTTCCAAACGTTTTTCATTTATTAATCTCATTGTCACATCTTTGGTTTATAGTAACATGTAAATTTGCAGACGTTTGATTCGAGATAGAGGAACAAATAATTATTGGGGGCACTTCATCAAAGATACAAATTCGCTGAGAGATCCTAAATACGATCTCAAAGCTATAATCCTAGAAGGGCGTAGAGATGAGCAGCAGAGCATATTCCAGGCAAAAAAATCGAAGGAAAAGTAGGCCGCTTGTTTGCTTTCGTCTCTCGCAAATCTCAAAGGTTAACTAAAAACCAGAGATGTAACACTCATCAACCTACGTTCATTTGAGGTGGAGCAAAAATTTTCCTAAAGTGAAAATCCACATGATGAAAAAATTGGTTTCAATTTCCACCTTGCCAAAGAACATTGATGTGATTTTGTTTCTCTTTGTTCCATTCTCTGTAATTGTTTGTCAAACACCCAAATTCTTCTTCGGTGTCCTGGTAGCATAGAAGAGTCTGGACCCGAATTTGATGACGTTTGAGCAGGCAAATTACTTCATCGAAGCTCTGTAAGCGTGGCTCAGCGTGTAAGGTTTTAGAAAGCGGAATCCCTAATAGATGCCTGATAGTCACACTGTTTCTCTTGCTTGCTTTTTAGCCCACTTTCTACGAGAAGGTTGGAGGACCCGGTTTGCCGTAGGAGCACTGACAACTCTACTGATGACTATTTTTGTACTAAAGATGATTTCATTTGAGGCCACCCAATACCATAAGCACCATAAACAATCAACGGAATGACGATCACGCTTATTTTCAATAAACCTACACGTTACGAGCAGGGGTGATTTCTAGGGGGTAGGGGCGCTCCTTATTGAATTGCATGCTTAGTTTAAGGGGGTGAATGATTTCTAGTTGTTGCCAAAACCACACCAACTCTACAGGGTTGCAAAAGTACTACCCACCTTCAAACCTTGTTTAGAGGAAGATTTTTACTGGAGGTATAAGGCGTTTTTTCACACATACAAGACTCGATAGGAGTAAGCTAAGGCGTGTTGTATAAATCAAGAATCTATTTGTGTATAATGGCATGCTTCCTATGATGGGAATTGTTTTTGAAATCTTGTCAGCAAAGACACATATTAGAAATCGGATTTTGAAAGCAAACCTTCTATCTCAAAATGTTTTGTCATCTTGTCAATGATTGTATCCCATAATAGACTGCTATTGAGAGAAAAGGGCTATTTAAACTTTTATTAGACCAGTTAGGCTCTAGAGAAGACCAAGACAGCCCAAGTGAAGTACAATAGTTGCTCACAGAGTTTTACTTTAATAGTTTGATATTGTGTCAAACTGATGGTGATTGAGCAAAAACTTTTGCCACGCTGTACTCGATGGTGTTGGTTTCGAAGCCCCCCTGTTATTATTGTTAAAAATCTTTACTGGCTATAAGTACTGTGATCAGCGTAGTTTTTCCATCTTCCAAGTTAATGTGGTAGTAGGTAAAACATGCTTGGCTACGAGGGATGCGAAATATTACCCATCTCTTGTCCCGAAGACTTGCCAATGGTCCCTACTGTAGCTACCCCTTTAAGTTTTCCAAATAATGGAAACAACCTGTAATATTCCTCACTCCTTTCCAAACCTTGAATGTTTTGATAAAGTAAAAACACACTTTTTTTTACCAGTAGGGGAGCAGATTTCATAAGAGGGGGATCTGTTCGGTTCTTTCGCTCTAAAGAATTTGAGAAGAAGCAGAAATTGGAAAATCAATCGAATTATTTTGTGTTTTTGATTTTTGGTAGTGGTTTCGGATCATTCTCAGGCCAATTTTTTATTCACACAAATTGATTTCATTGATTTTCTAAAGAACACAAATAATGTTTTTCCGTTCCTTAAAACCCAATAGTTAATTTATTTGAAACTGTTGTGCTTCAGGGAATACCAAATATACAAAACATTGTAATGAGATTTTATGGATTATTCTTTAAGTAACGGTTGTACTAAAGCTGCTACGTGACCCGATTTCCTATGTGCTTGCAAAGTGTCCCTTCAAAGTATACGGAAAATGTATTAATACACCATGCTATTCTTCATGTTTATGTATGTATATTTTGGAGGTTGATTTATTTTTGATATGTTAGTCTTAATTTTGATACTTAATTTTTATATATAATTTACCAACTATGTCTATGTCTTGAAGAGAAACAAGCTTTGGAATCAGTGACAATATCTCTGAAATAACCCTGACGAACAGTGCAATGTGTTTTTATCGTCTTGTTGCGTATGCTGTTACTGCAAGAAGGATGCACGCGATCTAAACCCTAGTTAATTCTTCATCGTGAATCGGACGAATACTGCAGAATTTCACGCTAGCAAACCTGTAACCCAAACATATCTAAAAGTATATAAAAGTAAGTATCTGTATTCACTACTGTACTGACTGCGTTGGATAATCACTACAGTGATATTTTATATTGCTTACTGTGGTGGTTTATATTGCGTATGTGCTCCATTTATACGCTTTGATGTTTGCTAGAAGTATGTTGATTTGGTTTGCTGGTATGTTTGTGATGATCAGTGTTGTAAGATCCATTTGTACGTTTTAATAGTAAACCTCGCACAAGAAATCCGAGGATTTTAGAAAATTTTAGAACCAAATCAACATTTCTAAGAAACCTCAAAAAGGATGGAAAATATAACATAAAACGCTATTTTTGGCTGATTTATTTTGCTCGCAAATTTTAACTTTAGTTTGTGTTAGTGTCAGTGCAGAAGTAATGATGTTATAGAATATAAAAAAGTTGCACAAATTGCAGTATATGAGGGCAGGTAGAATCTAACTTTTGCCAAATTCTTGTTTGAAAAGTTTTTTATGTTAGGCAGCATATTTTGGTATTTTACACACATAACGAATTTGCCATATTCTTACTATGTGTTCGTTGAACATATATAAAGATATAGATAGCTTGTTCAGTTCGGTATTTCGTATTGCATATGCAGTATTCCGTAATCTGTATCCCTAATCCAGAATCCGGAATCCGTGTTTTAAAGAAAGCCACTAGACGATAGAGCTGAATCCAAAAATTTGATGTATCCGAATTTTTCACCTAAACGAGGCTGATTGGAGCATTTTCTCTGATTGGAGCAATAGTTGTGAGCATTTTCTGATTTTGTTGGAACTTTTGGGCGGGAAGACAGAACAGAGGCCTAAATAAAAGCAAAAGTCTTTCGTCTTGCTATCTTCTTTGTGGCATGGCTCGACTTTCACTGTTGTGCTGTTGTTTTTTGTCTTTAAAAGGTAAGCAAAGGCTAAAGTAATTAAAAGGTGCTTTAGGCACAATTTAAGAGTAGACTTAAATAATAGACTTAAATAGACAGATCTACTGTAGGGGTTTGAAAGTATCGAAACGATGGCGTAAACATGACCGTCAAAGCTGTGTGGCCTAAGGGCCCTTGAATTTCATTGGCGATTTTTGACCTCGTGACTTGTCCGCGCTTCAAACTTTCCACGCAAAAACAAAAACAATTTCTCTCACAACCTAAAATTGTATCACAAAGTTTATTTCCTCACTTCTAAAAAGTGTTTGAATGCCAAGAGGTTAAACATGTACGGGGAAGGAATATTTTCTATGGATAACGAGCTGTATCGCAAAAGTTAATTGTAAGGCACTGATTATTTGAAGGAATTCAGTTATTTGCTGCTGAAACTAATTCCACGTAAGTTTAACTTTATTATTTCAACCACAAGAGCTTGGAGTCACTAACAAAAAAGCGCATATTCATCAAATAAACTTCGTTGTTAAAAGGGCAAGGGAAGTTTTAAAACTCCTCTTTTCAGTCCACCAACAAATGTCAACATTACTTTTTAGTTTATGATAAGTTTGTAGCTCAAAACTTTATTCTTCAAGAGGCATTTTTATTTCTCTTTGCATTTAATGTAAATTTTCTCTCAAGGCTGTTGTGAAAGTTTATATCTTCCGAGCTTTAATTTTGGTGTTCAAAATTCAAATAATTTTTTCATAACGTTCAATCCTAGCACCAAATTATCTTGATTTGTTTCTCAGTGTTGCAGCATTGAAATTTGGATAAAACCCCTTTATTTTGAAGTAATATTTCAAATATAAATCCTCAACTGCATTTGATAGCAAAATATTCAAGAAATGTTTACATTTTACTAATTTATATTACTATGCTCTAATCATCTTATCAAATTTCTGTAGTTTTGACCCCTCTTGACCTTTTAATCTTTAAAAGGGACTTTAAAAGGATTTATTTCCTCTAAATTAACATTTTGTGATACTGTGGGTTATTGTTTTTGTATTTCTGATGATATTTTTAATTTAGGATGTTTCTAGGGGTCAAAAATCATAACTGGGAGTTTAAGGCCTAAGCCCAGCCCTTGCCTCAACCCGCCATGTTTACGTCATCGTTTCGATACTTTTAAACCCTCACAGTACTTAGACTGTTTATACCTCGGTTTATACCTACCGTACCAGTCATTCAGGGGGTGATTTCTCAAAAAAATCAACAGGGTGAGAGGGAGGCTGTAAATAAAATGCAGCCTCACGAGAGTGGGTGTGTTTAACCCCACCCATTTTGAATTTGTGCCAAAATGAAACCAGATGGTTCATGTTTTCTCAGTTAAGTGAAATGGGAATTTAAATTGTTTATTTTCTTATCTGCCTGTTTTTTCTTTTGGCTGCCATTCTAGTCCAGGGCTGGTACAAGACTATGATTCGTAGGGGGCAAACAATCTAAAACTTCAGACTAAAAAGCATTTTCTGACACTTTCAAGGAAATGTAGACCATCAACAGGATAAATATTTCAACAAAAAGTTTCCGAGGAAGAGAAATCAGAAATTTTTTAGTGGGGTTGGGCATACCTGCTTACCCCTAAAAATCATATTTTATCATCATATATTCTAACAAGTGCAGCTCCTTGGATATTACGACTGGTTTACACTAATTATATTTTTGTAAGGAATGCAGCACTGGACAAGATAAAGAGTTAAGAGATTACAGTAGGTAGGGACTTGGGGAGAGAACTAAATGAATTGGCAGTGATAGATACTGGTGCTCAAAGGGACATTTGCATTCCTACTAAACGCCGGAACTAAGCAGAATTTAGAAAAGGATTTAGGACATTAGTTTGGGGTTTTAGAGTTAGTTTGAGCGTCAGTTATAGGGGTCAGGGTTAGGTTCGGGCTAGGGTAAGGTTAAGAGTTAGAAAAGTACTTATCATTGAATGAGTGGCGTTCTTTGGTGTTTCTAGTTAATTCCGGTCTGGTCTTTAGCCAGTTGAAAGAAGGACCCTTAATGCACTAGTATCTATCATCCACTATTGTTTGTCAGCATTAATCCACACAGGACTGTTCAAGGACCAATATTAGGCTATAACAGCTTTAGAAAATGCATAAAATCACCAAAAAAATTTCTTCAAAATCAGCCAAATTTGGGGGAAAAAGCTTGATGTTATGGTACGCCTATTATGGTTTAGTTTAGACAAAAGAGCAAACCTGAGTCCTCTTTTGCTCTACCCTATATTTTGTCTTCTCTCTTATTTCTTATTGGTTACCTGTCCCAGTTTGATAGGAACGTAGCACCCAAAATAAATTGTAAACCATTTTTCTATCACAATTTGTTTGAAAAAGCACACCTGAATTTATACCAAAATAAAATCTCGAAAATTGAATCCCAAATATTCATCAAACCCATGAAAAAGGAACCCATAAACACCTAGACTCCTGGGTTTTTGAATGTAGGGATCAACGTGTGTACCAAAATCACTACAAAATTTTAGTTGTGCCTTACAATATTTGGGAAAAATGTACCCATTCTTTTGTCTTATTCTAACTCTACGTTTTTCTAGTTATCTTATCAAACTTTTGAAGTTTCTTTAATTTTTGTGCTTGTGTCCCTTTAAGTGTTGACTAACTTAACTTTTCGTTTTAGTCTGCAGCTTATTCGTCATAACTGGTCAATGTTGGTTTGTTATTGTGGCTGGAACGTAGAAAGAGAGTGATACCTTCAGAACACATACATGAGGGTGCATCGAAATACATACAATAAATACAGAAATCACTATACAGTATAAATATGCAATATCGAAATACAAAATGATAGACATCAAAATATATCAAATACATACAAAATTCACAGTTATCTACTACGGGAGAAATCTCCATATAGTTGTTGGAAAGTCACACCAGAAGCCATGGCAGACATCAGTTGGCATAAGATTTTAACAACCAAAAGCTTTATGCATCCTTCTACCTGTGTGATCTAGTCTTGGAATGCAAAAGTGAGATTCTAGCAGCGGATGTTAAACATGAAGAAATTCCCTTCTAATGAGTGAGGTACGGTATTAATTTTGAATCATCTTCACCCAAATTAGAAATCAAAAGCCTTATCTTAGGAGGAATCGAACTGTATCACTTTTAGCAAACATTACAGATCTTAGAAATCAAAACTCTTGCCTTACGAGGAATCAAACTACAGTCCGAGGATTGAAGAGCCCTTGGCTTAGTCCACTTGACCATCCAAGCTTCCTTAGTGAGAGAGGTATCACTTTTCTATCACCTTTTCTAAACATTATAAATCTTAGAAATCAAAAGCCTTACCTTTGGAGGAATCGAACTGTATCACTTTCACTAGCAAACATTATAAAACATTACGCTGCATGTTAGTGTTAATTTGTTTCTAGCACTATTGTATAAACTAGCATTAAACAAATTCGATTTTTGTTTTTATTATTACTTCTTTGCATTGTTTAGCGCTCGACTAACTTTGTTGAGATTGTTTGTTTATCGCCGAACTTGAAGTTGTCGTTCGGAGAAGGCCCTATTTGCTACTGTCCCATATCCACATACAATTCATGCGCGATGTACTAAACATTTTTCAAGATGATTTATTGAGATAACTACTAATCGCTCGATTGGTAAGGCATTGACGCGTCATGTCATTGGTTGTTGATTCGAATCCTGCTCGAACCATTTTTCATTCACACAGACCCTTCCCGAGAAAAATATTTTTTATCATCAGACTGAAGTTTGACTCAGTAAAGTGAAGAACGATTTTGCAGCAGAAAAGATGGGATATTATTTAGTTTGGGGTTTGATGGAAACTTTTTGGTCCACTTCCTATGTTACTACTTAGCTCCGACTGAATGTATTTTGCATGTTAAAGGATTTGGTATTATTAAGTGTCAGATGAGGGGCACTTTTTCCCACCTTGTACATAACCACTGCTAAAGAGAGACGGAGAGTTATGTCTTTTGAGTCTCTTTCTTCTTAGTGTAACCATTGCTAAATGTATTTTGCATACTATAGTAAAAAAAAGTAAAAATGTTGATGACAGAAAAGCATATAAAAACGGGAGCTTTGAACTTGACCTTTGAATTCCATCTCGATTGATTTTCCGAATCCTGCTTGTCCTCAACTCTTTTTTTCTTTACCCCCCGTTCAGATGATGGCAACCTGGCGCCTTCAACTCGAAGATCCGTGTGAAATGAGCAATTGTACCGGAATTACATGACCTGCTGCCATCTATCATGCTTCCGCGAACTTCAATCGGTAATTTTACCGGCCAGTGCTTCAACCCTGTAACCTGCCCACTCAAACAAGTTTATTGTTTGTTTGTGAAAATCTGCTTCGAGTTTGGATCCTGACTCGAAAATGATATAAACTGTACAGGTTGGTGAAATTTCTATTTCGTAAATTGTTTATTTTTTGTCTGATGGCTTCGTTTGTTTATTTTATCATATTTGTTTTTAGGCTGTCGTTAGGCGGGTCTATGGTTTGTAAGCTTATGTAACGAATCATTTTGCAAGTTCGTGATTAAGGGGAATAGGTAGATGATCAAGAGTTCAGAACATCCTTCAAAAAATACGATCATACGAAACTCTAACTTCCTTAGGGGTACTGACAAGTTCGTTAGGTTTGATTTTCGTCCTCTTCTTGACGTTATTTTACCCCAGTGAGTGTCAGACGCAAAGCTTCAGCACTTATCAAGTCCCGTTATCTTTCCGATTACCCTTGCAATCTTCAATTACTATACTTATCAAAGATTACGTACTACACTGATGAGTGTCAGACGCAAAGCTTCAGGCCTTGTTCACACTGATCCGTATTCAAATGAAAACGTATAAAAAGGATCCGTTTTCGCCTTGTGTTCACACTGCTCGAGCCTGAAAACGGAGACTTTTGAAAACGCACATTGAAAACGTAGACTTTTGAAAACGGAGACTTTTGAAAACGGAGACTTTTGAAAATGGAGACTTTTGAAAACGGAGACTTTTGAAAACGCAAAAACGCAGTGTAAACGCAAAAACGGATACTTCATATTATGATAATACTTATGATTTTCATAATCTGACTCGTAGCGGAGCAATATGGACACTCTATTGTTATCGTAGCGTTTTCATATTTACCCAGAGCAATGTAAACAGGCAAAATGAATTCAAAATGAAAACGGATAAAAACGAATACGGAGCAGGGTGAACATAGCCTTAGAGGAAATTATGTTTCGCTATGTTTCTGATTTTCTTCATCATCTTAGGTGTAAAGTAACTTGTACATTGAAGCGTTTAAAGGGAGTTCATTTTTGCATAAGTGTCGGAAAGAGAAAACATATACTGTTTGTCATAAAAATGGATCCCCCTTCTTCTTCCATTATTGGGTAGATATCGTAGGCGTTGGAGGGGGTGAATGACCAAACTTGGAATATTTCTCACATTTATGGAAATCAGCATTTAACTAGCTAAGTGATAAACGCCAACGAAATTTGCTCTCTATAGACTAAAAAGCTTCGATCAAAGAAAATCTTTCTACTTTCTACAATTCTGCTATGCAAATAACTGAGAATTACGCAAACAAATACGCATACTTTCGAATACGGGGCGTATTGAATACGCTCCATTTCTAGTGTGAACACAAAATACGGAGATATTTGAATACGACTGTATTCTATCAATGGAAATTTTCATCATATTCATATCGTATTTGCTTGAAAACGGAGCAGTGTGGAAAACGGAACAGGCACTGTTTTTTGTTTTCAAATACGGAGACAAACAAATACGGATCAGTGTTAACGAGGTCTGAGTGAGAAACTAAGCATGCAACTAACTGCAAGAAGCTAAGCATAAAACACAAACAAAATCTGCTCTCTTTCGACTATAGGGTATCGATCAAAGGAACTTTGATTTTGTAGATAAAAAAGGGGAGTCAGGAGAGGTAGAAAACTCCTATAGACTTAGTTAGTGATTTGATCGGACAATGTTTAACCTTGTCAGAACTTAGACTATTATAGTTTGTTACAGCTAAGACTAGCTATCACGGGACCCTATATATTTCCTAACTTCCAGGGAACATCAGCAACTAGCCATTTGAGATTCACGAATACCACTTTGTTTCCTCATACTAAAAAAATCAACCAATCTGTTTTTATAATGTCTACCTTACCTTAGCTTTTTATAGAAGAAAATGGCAAGAAATATCTTATTCTTCGAATTCCTTTAGTTTTCAATAAATTTTACACGTAACGAACTCCCAAAGCTACTAGTCCAGACTTTCTAATTTTAAGTGAAAACCTTTATTTACTAATTTACTCGTAAACAACTTTATTACATTACAATATTTGCTACCTACTGGTGTGTGAAAAACGAAGATCATCAGTCTTGTGATTTCTTGATCTTTGAATGATGTGTACAATCGACCTACACCTTAAGAGCGACTTAAAACTGGTGCCTCTGAAACTCGCCAGGAGAACCTCTCTACTTAGATATTTGAGAAGGGATTTTTAATAGACTAATCTCAGAATGACTCTGCCATACGTCAACATTTACTCGACAACCTAGAATCTGCTGAAAACAACAGTGAGAACTTTTATCGCATCATTGGCAGAGTAGGGTGAAAATTTCGCCTAGGTACAGTCAAAACTGTGGGTCCCATATTGCGTAAACAGAAAGAGGTCGTTTTTCATTCGGGCTCTTTCGATAACACTTCGTATCCCAGTGATGTTTGGTTGTTTCTGATTGCACCAATCATTCACCTTCTTTTTGATGGCCCTCATCTAGGTATGATAATCCTACTGTTCATAAATATCCGAGAAGGGATCACGAAGGGCTTTTTCAAAATTCTGATCCTAGAATCTAGAATGAAATAATGGAATACATATTTTTTAATAAGAAACTAATCCATAAGCCATGCATTGAGGTTATTTTTCTGCAAAAAGCACGAATTGAATAGAAGTCTATAACTCCCTTGGATTGCTTTACTAACTTCTCCTTGCCAGGTACAGGGGTAGCCAGGGGTAGCTAGTTAGTTCGCTATCTCTAGCAAAATGTTAAGCAACAGTGAGGGACTGGACTTAAAGTCCAGTTTTTTATCGAAGAAAGTATTACTACGTACCGTTAAAGCTTATGCGTTCTTTTTTTGCATAATTTTTGTGACTCTGAAACGTGAAACATTTTCGCCATACAAATAATTAGAAAAAAAATTTAATTACGTTTCGATTGACGTTTGAAATTTTACAATTATTTATATTGAGATAATTTGTGAGAATGAAAATCTAGAGGTTGTGCGTTCGAGTTCTTTTGAAAGTTTAATGATGTAGATAATGTCGACTTTGCTTTTGCTTTACTATGCTTCCGAATTGTCTAGCCTTTTGAAGCTCTAGATGAATAAAACACCGATAGTAATCATCAGTGAGGCGTTAAATTGCGTGCTTTCAGGAATTCCCGAAATGCATTGTGTCGACTGTAATTAGACTTGATTCACAAGTTAAAGTAGATCACGTCATTGGACTTTGATGGATTTTTACGAAGGCATCCTCAGACACCATTCGACAAAGAAATCTACAGTTGCCGACTACTGAAATATATAAAACCAAAAAATGATATCATTCCTAGATTCATGAGTGAAATCTTCTTCGAGAAGAGCACCTCATATAGCTTAAGTTGAATGAGCTTTTTTTAGTAATCATACCATATATAGATGCATATGGTATAGAGACTGTCACGGGACACTAGACACAAATTCTGGCCATTGTTGCCACTGGGAAAAAGAGTCTAACCTTGGAGGAATCTAAAAAAAGAAAATAAAACGTCAAATTCAGGAAATACAACTGTGGATTGTGGGAGACGTAGATGTAAGTTATCAAGGACCTTTGGATTAAGGTCGAATATATAGATACAAAAATAATGAAGCTTATTATTTTCCTCTCTCTTATCAAGTTATCAAGGATTTTATATGATGCAGATATGTTAGTTTTTAAACGGTTAGCCTTGATTAGTTTTCAAGCTTCTCTTTCAATGATATTACTTGGTACTTCATACACAATTTGTCTTTTTTTTATTCTTACGAAAGTACCACACGCAACATATTGTAATTTTTTAGAACACATAGATTACTTAAGTAATCTATGTGTTCGTTTCATTATGTTTCCGATATTTCTGGCTTTTCTGAAGTTCTGTACCATCCAAAGACTGATGAGGTTCTGTGTTTTGCAATACAGTCTGCACCTCTTTTGTTTTCACAAAATATTTCATATTTCGTCAGCAGGAAATATATTGAAATTTACCATCATGAGATAATTCAAAATCATAAATAGCTAACAACCTTTCAAAATTTAGCTAAAACCGAAAAAGCTTTTGCTAAATCTTGATATGATGTATTTATGATTTTAAATAAGTTCAGAAATGTCTTCTAGAATACCGAAATTTAAGGGTAGAGGCTCTTAAAAGAAGTGACACTTACATGCGGGTTTTTCAAGTCCGGCAGAACTAGTCTGGTTGGTGCGGCGTTAGCCGGACCAACTTTTAGGCCAAAACACTCCTTTTGTCCGAAATGATATTGCTTTTTAAAATACTAGATTTATACGGTAGCTTTCGGTTAATTTTTGCATTTATTACTTTCTAAAAATTCACCAAATTGTATCTGCTAGAGCCTAAATCTCTAAATGGTCATGGGGTGTGCCCCTGGGGCCCCACAAGTCTAGCTTGAACCGGATCGACTCTAGGGAGGTGTCGGCAGGCCTGTTTTTACTATACAAGCTTTCCGGTTAGGTACCATACTATAATTACTCGACAGATAACTGGTTGATTAATTTCTTTCTTCGACCCTGAATGTTATCTTCGATGCAATCATCAATTCTATCATTTAATTAAGAGCCAGGTACCCGGTTTTAGGTGTCAATATTGTCTGATTGTTAAGACCATTGTTTTATGAGGTTGTTTATGGCAAAGATTTGATTTTGTCAAGGGCAATATTGAAAAGAAAAATCAAAGAATGGAATGGGCAAAGTTACAATAAGATAAAAGGACAATAATGAGAATCCCTTTTTGTCTTTCTATTCCTTTAAATTACTGTAGTAATCATTCTAAATAGTTGGTTTGAATTAGTTAACAACTATGTATTACACTAACTGTAAATATTTAATAATGATAATAAAGGGTTCCTAACTCTTACCCTAACCCAAAGAAGGGGGCTTATTAAACCATATTTCGTAACTAAAAGAAGGGTGCTAATTCAAAACTTAACACAGGAGCTATTGTATATAAGAGGGATCAGTCCTTACATTACATAAATTTTCATTTAACGTGTGGAGAATTAAAGACACGGAGCCAGCAAATAGACGTTTGTTTGTGCTATTTGCAACATCACTTACTGATTATTCAGTCCTGTTGTTAGTTGATTGGCCTCTTAAGAGTTTGTAATTAAAGCTGTGGCTTCTTCTGTTATTGTAAGAGGGATCAGTCCTTACATAAACTTCCATGTAACATGCGGAGAGTTGAAGACACGAAGCCAGCAAAGAGACGTGGGTTTGTGACATTTGCAATATTACTTACTGATAAATAAACGAATTTTATGGGATAAAATGCGGATTACGAAATAAAAGAACAGAAAATAAGAAGGTTCATACATTGAGTTGAACGTGATAAAGGGGCTAGAGGAAATAACGTGTAGAGCAGTTATTCCTACTCAGGGCCGTCGAGAGAACGGCTAGGCCCCTGGATGAATGCTAATTCGTAGGCCTAGATTCCCAAAAAGGGAGCTTACTATGAATAATCATAGATGACTTAGATTTCAGTGGCCCCTCAGAGCCACGTACTCTGGTTACCTTCCTCTCTCGACGGTACTGGTCCTGCTACGTGGGGAATTTTCTGAGTCATCTCTGAATAAGTGATAAGCATTTCTGATAAGTATTTCAAGTTGATTCTCTCTTATTTTCAGGATGAAACTTTGGCAAGTCTGCGTGTTGGTTGCCTATTTGGCAAGCACCTGCCTTGCTGAGGTCGACAGGCCGAATGTTATATTGCCAAACAAAAATGTTGCGCAACAACCATTGCAGAATCTTATGGTGCAGAACACCAACAATGTCAAAGCTGCGAAGAAAGAGATGATCGATTTCGCCGCGAGCGAATTTAGCGACGATGCCAGTGATGACGTCGCAGAGAACGATCAATCAGAAGTCGCCCTCGAGAAAGAAGAGGCTGATTACGACGATAACGAGATCGAAACGCAGAGTCTCGCAGACGACGACGACGTCGCTGATTTATCAGGTGGCGAAAGCGCTCAGTCTGACCAAGAGTCGATGACTTTTGACGATGATTCAAGCGATCAGAGTTATGATGACTATGACGCCGATGAAGACTCGGCTGCGTCAGAAGAAAGTGACGACAGCGACTCGAATTTCACCGAGAGTGGCGACGAAGAAGTCATGAGCGACATCAGCAACATCAATGACTACCAGGTAATAATAACGATAATCACATCGAAAATCTTTTTAACTTCCTCTCACATTTCGTCCTCCTAAAGAAAAAATGTTGTTGAGTCCCATCTTTGATATCCTCTCTTGAAATGGAAAGGTCGATGGAAATTTCCTGTCCATCAATAACTTAAACACCTGTAATAAATTTATCTTGTTGCTCGCTAAGGAAGATACCAAATCCCTTAATTTTCTATCCTCATACATTTTAAAATGCAACAAAATAAAAGAGAAATGGATATAACTCTTGTGAACTTGTTACTTCGACATTGTTCATTTAATTTACAAGTTTTTACCTTTCGTTAACTTGTACATTTTTTTAAAAGTGTTTGCATTATCGAATTGTATTAGTTTTAGTTTACTTTTTGCAGTATTGTTTATAATAAGATCCATTTTGGCCTAGATACATTTGAAAATAAAAATAAAAAAGGAATTGCGTGAAAAGTTAGAAATCTGTTCGGTTGGTCCTTAACTGGCTTCTTGTTTCTACTCTTAACACGTGAAACAGTCACTTTACAGTACAAAAATAAGGAAAATCCCACTTAAAATGAACCCCCCTTCCAAAAGAAACTAAGTATAAGCTTTCTATGTTGCCAAGAAAATCGGAAGCATAGCAAAAACATAGATTACTTAAGCTCTTCGCCTAACACTCAAAAGAGTAGCTAATAACTCATAAAGAGAAGGAAAAAGATAGCTAACGAATTATCGTACCCAGATGTGGATCGAAAAAGGGCCAATCAGGAAAGAGGTTGAATGATTTGTATAGTGTAGGAAAACCAACTGTTACCCGCTATACAGCAAGCTGACCAATTAGACTACTTCAAGAGTGCCAAGTTGAAAAACGAACTATTCCTATCAACACTGTCTACAATCTTGCTGTCTACAACACATCAACACATGTCGTCTAGCATACTTCAAAAGACTTATTTGTTTCGCTATACTTTCGATTTTTCTGGCTATATTGAAGTTATACACCGATCAAAGACTGTAATATCATAAAGCAAAGTCAAAATGAAGATTTGATACATTCACGAAGACACTAAAATGAATTCTCTTTGCTTCTAAGGCCCATCTCTCAGTTTTTAATTTGAGATTGGATTATCGATAAACAGCTTTCCATATTATTTGTACATTGACCTAATTTGAACTTGGTTTGCAAAGAGGTCGTGAGTTCGAGCTCTTTTACTTACACCATCTCACTACCCATTATCTGCTGATACTAGACGCTTCTGAGCTCAATAGAACGGCACTTATCAGTTGTACAAGCCACAACTAACGGTTCAGAAATGAAAAATATTTAATCATACTAACTAGGTAAACTTGACTACTTAATTCTAGCATTAGTTAAACCAAGGGGTTGTGGGTTCGACTACGATTATCTGCAATAACTCACTCCTTATTCTCTGCTGATACAAGGCCCTCCTGTGTTCAGTAGAACAGCACTTATCAGTTGTACAAACAAGTCATAACTAACAGTTCAGAAATAAAAAAACAAAAATGATTTATCAAACTAACTAGGTAAACTCAACTTAATAATATTAGTTTTAGTGCTGTATAAGCCTTCTCTCAAATTTTCATGATAAAAGACGTGGTGGCGGCTAGGCCTAATAAGCAATTTTGGTCGATTCTGATATCGCTTGATACCGTAAAGTTTTTAAAGGAACCTTAAGATGATATCTTGAAAGTTTAAACCCACTCGCTGATTTGTTTTTGCTGGATTTGTATTTAGGAGGAAGATGACAGTGCTGCCGATGATATCGTCAATATGGATTTTGACGATGTTGAATCTTCCGGCGACGAGAGTAGCGATGATGACGACAGTAGCGATGATGGCGATGACGGTAAGGATGAAGCCGAGGGTGAGGATGATGGTAATACTGGCGAAGAACCAAAGGAAGAAAGAGCCTTTACCGCAGGTATGATGAAAATGATTGATTATAGATTCATTTTCAGTTGGTTATGGAAACAGTGAGAAGCCTCATGTGAGAAATGAGAGTTTGATAATACTACTACGATTACTCTATTGAGCAACCGAATCTGCTGACCACCCATTTAAGGAGCCTATAGTTGCTTATGACTTAAGTGTTTAAAACTAAGTCTAACCTAAATCCAGCATTTATGAAGGATATATTCATGGATCATAATACAGTAAAAAACTACAACTAAGAACCAAAAATTTAGAGCCTCTTTGTCAAGATTTTAACATTTTTAGCGTATTATAAGGTAAAAAATTACAAAATTTAGGTTGAAAATTTGTTTTTACCGACAATAAAAATTGTATTTAAGGAGTTTCTAAAGACCTACAAATAACCATTCACCATCATTATTACTGCTGTTAACTACGATTTATTTAAGAACCTGTTAAGACTAACTCCTAAAAATTTAGGCTCTTTGTATTGTTTACAATCTAAGACAAGGTAACGATTCACAGATTCCAAAAGTGGACACAAAAGCTTTTGGAGTTGAAACTATATCTTACCTGGAAAACACACCCTGGTGGAATTAACCAAGTTTAGTGAAAGAAGTCAGCTCACTTTCTGTTTTTAAAGCACACATTAAATGCTGGAAAGGTGAGGATTGCAACTGTAAGTTATGCAAAACATATGTACCACAGGTTGGGTATCTATCATGATGTAGACATTATTTTACCTTTCCACATGGTTAATATTTGTAGAATCTCAAATTGATGCGTATTTTTTCTCTATTTTAGTAGGCCTTGCCATTTTATTGTAAATTAGCATCATTTGCATAGATTGGCAATGATGATGATGATGATATTCTGCTAAACACTGAAGACTAAAATACAATCCTTCTAGGTGGTTCCGCGAATAGTACCGCTGGTGAAGATGCTCCTGGAGGTCCGACCGAGGATAGTACCGCAGGAGAGTCTACTGAAGATAATACCGCCAGTGCCACTTCTGAAGATAGTACCGGAGGCGATACTCCCGAGGATAATACAGCTGGTGAAACTCCCGAAGATGATACCGCCGCCGATTCTTCCGAAGATGAAACCGCAGGTGGAACTTCTGAGGATAACAATGGAGGTGACACTCCGGAAGATAATCCTGATTCTGGAGCCGACGCAGCCAATGATGATGACAAAAGTGGCGAATCTTTCGACGAGGCGACCAAGTCCGGTGACGAAACTGCCAGTGAAGAAAATGGAACCGGAGATAATTCCGCAGGAAAGAAATCCAGTCCAGGAGTTGATGCTGCAGATGGAGTATCCGGAGGAAATCAGAGCGACGAGAGCAAAGAGTCCATGGACAAGAAATCCGACTCTGGACTCGCTACTGGCTCACCAGATGTCAAGCAAGGTGAACAGAATCAAACCACGGCAAAATCAACAGAAAATAACCAAGCTGCAGTAAACATCACCGAAGGTTTGAATGCTACGAAGAAGGAAGAGGTGGATCATATTGAATCACTCATCATTCCAACAATTGAAGGTATGTATGTGATTATTGAAATACTACATTGTTGCTCAAGATGCACAAAAAGTGCGGAAAAAAATATTTACAGTGAATGCCCATCGCATAACTGTACATCGCATGACCAAGTTTACGAGTTGCTGCACAGCTAGTGTGGTGATAGCTGACTAGGAGGGTATATTGGGTCATCAAATCACACATTTAAGAAATATAACATTGTATGCCCAGAGCTGCAGGAGAGCCAGTGTGGTGATAGCTAACTAGGAGGGTATATTGGGTCTCCAAGTCAAATACTTATAACAATTATAACATTGTATGCCTAAGTTTGAGAGTTGTTGCACAGCCATTGTGGTGATAACCTCTCTTGATCACATGATTTTATTTTGCTCGTTGCTCTTGCAACTTCTTGAGCACTCTCTATGTATCTTGAGCCACAATCTACCATTTTACTTTTTGCGAAATGCTCTTGTAATAATTTGAGCACATTTTGGTTCTTGAACACCAACTATATGCACCAGTTCATCGTATACCCAAGTTTACAAATCGCTGCAGTGTTGTGATAACTGGGAGGGCCTATTTGGTCTCTTGATCGCATCTTTATATGTAATTATTTTATAGTTTACTATCAGGCTTAAATATGAGATTGTGCAGACCCCGTTGCTGGCAAAAAAAAATATTTGGATGCCTTGTGAAATTTATTCGAATGATTTCGCTCGCCAGTATTTAATTGCTACCAGTCAAGCACAGGGCAGGGTTTAGGAAGCATCTCAAACTTGGGGCAAACTTGGGTAGAGGGGCAAGTTTTCCTAGCACCCCCAGTTACTACGTCTCTTGCAAAGGGGTGGAAGGAATCAGACCAGAGAGAATCTAGGACGATAAACCTGCATAGGATTAATGAAAATGTCCAGAATCCAGGATGAATTGTCCCAGAATATTTTAGAATTCAAAGACGTTAATCAAGGATTTCCCATGAAGTATATCTGCATCATTGCAAGATCTTATAATTAATTGGGAAGTGGTCCATTCTTACGCATAGTACGTATCTGGTTGAATTTGGTATGATGATAAATTTTACGAATATTTTTCAGCATTTCTCAGAGCCTCTAACGACACTGGTGCACTACTTGGCCAAAATCGACAAAGCGTAAGTTTCAGTTACTGTCTTCTGAACTTCTCAAGTTAAACTGCTTTTCAATAATATTTTCTGACTAGCTGTTTCGCTGAGAATTGGTTAATCTTTTACTAAGCCTGGTTGCCAATATGGCGACAAATTACAAAACTGAATGTCTAACTGTAATGAATGGTGTATTGGGTTCATTTGGTGTCTTTGCACATAAAGTAACTCCTAATGAGCGGGGAAACATATTTACTTCAATGTTGGCAGAAAGATACCTGAGGACTTCATGACTTTCGGCGAATGATTGGACTTCCCTGATTTGCCAAAACGTTTTGACCTAAGTTGAGAATGATAAAACCTCACTTATTAACTAATGGACCTTATACAGAAGTGAAATAAATGATTTTTGTGTGAATTCTCAGTTGTACTTTCAATTTAGGACAAGATTATCTGTATAGAAGTCCCAAAGGGCCTATAAGTGGGTATATTACATTTTTGGGGGAAATTCATGAAAATTCAACCAAACTCCCCAGAAAATCTTATCGGCTGGTCTAAATATCCTTAGCCTTATCTAGCTACTTACTTTGGAAATTTGAGGGCTCTACAATCATTTTTTAGATATTGCCAAGTAGAGGGCAAGTAAAGTAGCTACGGTTAGAGGGAAGGTTGCGGGTGGTCTTGGGTATTACATAGTTTGATATCAGGTCTCGCGCTTTCTTCGGAATTTTTTACCATGCTAACGTTGACAGTTTTGGTGCAGAAATGTCTAAAAGCTAATTAATGAAACAAAAACGACATCAAATGACATTGGAGAGACGACGCAGAAGCAGGGACTTAACTCCAAAAAGAAGTTTTGTCTTCTAGCTAAAGCTGCCCTAAAAAAACGTCTATCTCCCTAATTGTTATTGGTAATTACTGATATAGGCTGCTGTTGAATCAGTGAACGTGTCAATTATCGAAACTGTAAATTCACTGATTAATGCATAAAAACATTAATCAACCAATTCTTTATTAATGCGACCATCATTCAATTTATCAATCAATTTTGCAAAGATAACTTGAGTTTTTGAGAATGGAAAATGACCCGAGTAGGACCGAACCCACTTCCTCTAGATTGGTACTCTATTGAGCTAATCCCCTGCGCACAGTATTTTTATTCTCACAAATTATCTCGATTGAATTTCCTAATCCTGCTTCTTCCAAATGAATTTATCCTTTTTTAAGATTCCTAAATCGAATCCTGAACAAAGCCTTGACGAAGCTAAACCAACCGCACAGACATTGCTGGATAGTGATGCACCAGAAATCGGTAAATTCCAGGGGACCGGGGACACGTCTGCAGATCCAGGGGATTCTTCTTCGGTTGCATTTGATGGTGACTCTGATGGGGTAGTTACTGGTGAAGGCGATGAAGCCGCTGCTTCCTCGGATGGAGACACTCCTCCAACTGACGACGGAGCTCCCACTGAGGATAATACTGAAACTGGTGATGGTACCAGTAATGATGATGACGCAGCTGCAACAGAGGATAACTCTACCACTGGCGATGATGCCACTACTGAGGAAGAAGCTACTACCGAGGACAATACTGCCACAGATGGTGACACTACTAACGACGAATCTTCTTCTGGAGACGAAAACTCTGTGGATCAATCTGCTTCTCCAGGTGAAGAGGAAGAAGAAAGCCCTGTAGATGAATCTGCTTCTGCAGGTGAAGATGAAGAAGAAAGCCCTGTAGATGAATCTGCTTCTCCAGGTGAAGAGGAAGAAGATAGCTCTGTGGGTGATTCGGCTTCTCCGGGTGAGGACGAAGAAGATAGCTCCGTGGATGATTCGGCTTCTCCGGGTGAAGACGAAGAAGATAGCTCTGTGGATGATTCGGCTTCTCCGGGTGAAGACGAAGAAGATAGCTCTGTGGATGAATCTGCCTCTGAAGATGGAGAAGAAGAAGAAAGCCCTGTAGATGAATCTGCTTCTCCAGGCGAGGAGGAAGAAGATAGTTCTGTAGATGAATCTGCTTCTCCAGATGAAGAGGCAGAAGAGAGCCCTGTAGATGAATCTGCTTCTGCAGGTGAGGAGGAAGAAGATAGCTCCGTGGATGAATCTGCTTCTCCAGATGAAGAGGCAGAAGAGAGCCCTGTAGATGAATCTGCTTCTGAAGACGAGGAGGACGAGAGCCAAATGGATGATTCTGCTTCTGAAGAAGATGAAGAAGATAGCTCTGTAGATGAATCTGCCTCTTTTGGTGGAGAAAAAGAAGAAGTTGAAGACAGCCCTATTGATGAATCTGCTTCTCCAGATGAAGAAGCAGAAGAAAGCCCTGTGGATGATGATGATTCTGCTTCTGAAGATGATGAAGAAGACAGCGCTATGGAAGATTCTGCTCCTGAAGAGGAGGAGGAGGACAGCCCTGTAGATGATTCTGCTTCTGAAGAAGATGCAGAAGATAGCCCTGTGGATGAATCTGCTTCTCCGGGTGAAGAGGAAGAAGATAGCTCTGTAGATGAATCTGCTTCTCTAGGTGAAGGAGAAGAAGAAGAAAGCCCTATGGATGAACAAGATGAAAGCTCTGTGGATGAATTCTTTGATGACGAAGAAGTTGACGAGCAGGGTGTAATTACAGACCCAATGGAATATTTCGATTATGAAGAGGATGACGAAGAAATGGATGAAGAGACACCTCTTGTTGAATGTGGTAGGTTCTAGCTTGGGCTAAATTGATAAGACAATGTCTGAAATTCCTTGACGAATGGCAAAGTGGAAAGACTTTGATAAATTATTTCATAAAAGACTAAATAGATGAGATGAAACGTTAAGATTATTAGATCAAAGGTAATATTGATTAGACAAGAGCTAACATTGCTAGACAAAAGGCCAAATTGATCTGACAATGCCAAAAATTGCTTGATCAACGGAGAGAATGATTAGAAAATTAATTACGTGAGTTAGGTATGACTTGGCAAGACTTTGCACAACCTTCCCTTGTGTTAGATAACAGCTAGTGATAGACAAGAGCTAAGATTCTTAGACAAAAGGCCAAATTGATCTGACAATGCCTAAAATTGCCAGATCAAAGGAGAGAATCAGACAAATGACCTGTGTTTGGTACGATTCGACCAGACTTGGCACAACCTTGCCTTTTGTTGGACACTCTACCACTGGACAAATGCTTGGTCAACTATTCCTTAGGGCATAGTAACGTGAATTATGGTATATGGTATAGGGTATAGTGTATAGTAGGATATGGGGTATTAGGTGTTAGGGGTATAGGGTATAGTAACGTTAATTACATAGTTTTTAACGAATATTGTTTTAATTTCAATACTTATTTCTTACCCAATTCTGAATTCCAAATAATTTTTGCTTTAGAAGCGGAAGAGGCAGAAGCAAGAACCTTCCGTGGAATTATAACTGGTGGAGAGAAGAAGTGGGGTATTTTCAACAAGTTGAAAAAAATGGGACAAGCGGCTATCAACAAAGTCAAAAGTATTTTCAGGAGGAAGGGAAAGAAAGTTTCCAAGCAGCAGATAAAGAAGAAAATCGAAGAAATGAAACTGACGAATAAGCCAGCAAAGATGCCGCTCGTGCTCGCAAAACCACCCAAGAAAGCGAAATACACTCAGTGGAAGACCAAGATACTTGGTTGGGATTGGAGGCAGTTCATCAAAGGCTTTAAATATGCAAGTGAGTGTTTTTCTGCTAAATAAGAATTCGCTTATGAACTTTTCAGAGTATATTTTACGAAGTCTGGAAGTCCGCTTATATAAGGAACCCCGGTTTTTATTGATTTTTTTACTTTGCATCTATTTTGCATTTTGAAATATTAGTTCAAAGTACTCTATGTATCAAGCACTTTAACGGGAAACTGAAACACAGACTTGCTGATACTTGAATAGACATCTCCTGATCAGTGGGAAACCTCGAAAGCATACTACACCAGAATACTAGAATTAACAACAAAAACAGAAAAACATTTCTGTTTTTGAGTATTAACTCTACTATGCAATTGCTCTATACAAGCGTATATTGAGCACTACAGTCAAGATAGGCAAGCTCTAATTGAGATAAATTCGAAACCAAGATATTTATGTTTTTCTCTTCTAAGCCGCATTTTCTGTCATGTTTAGGTGCGCCTGGAGCCGTGCACGCTGCTTTCCTAGCAGATGCTTCCATCCGTGCCCACATGCCAATCACCCAGCGAATGATTTACAATCTCGCAAAGACTTTCAGTCTGAAGGACGCCAAATTCACTCTGGCCTCCTTTGCAAAAGGATATAACCAGGTAATAAACGGTTTTTCGTTTCGCATCTTATATGGTACTGTAAATGAATTTTTGGGCGTGGGCTTATTCAGAAGTTTGTCATTTTTCTTCAAAGGCTGACATAAAGATGACAAAATGTTCTTTATTAACTATGTTAAAAAATGAAAAGAAGCTATTTCTCGAACGAAATGTAATAATAACCGTAGGTAAACTCATGCAATCTGTTCTAGGCAATGCTAGCCAAGCCATGCACGCGATCTGCCTGAGACAACGAATACTAACTAGGGACAAGATAGGCCAACCTTCCCGCTATTCAAACTATTCTCAATCCATCCTGATTTAGATACATCAAGATTCGGTATGAAATATAACAATAGATAAGAGCATATAGATTTGAATTGTTTGCTCTCAATGATTTTGAACATCAGTGCGAGGATATCTTAACAAGACAGAAATGGCCTAAAACTTTTGTGATTGTAGTCCAGATTTTATACGTTCCTCGGGGGCATTTTTATAGATTTGTAGAGCTGACTTTATGGTTAGATCACTCAACACTTGTTTGAAGAGTCATTGGTTAAAAACCACCTTGAGACCTGTTACATAATGTCCGGGGAGAGAATTTTCCAGCTCTCTGTAATTCCAGGCAAAAAGCATACAGAGCCATAAGATCTGGTTAAATCAAGTGGAAGAGTCATGCTTGCACTGCTCGATTGGTCTACGTATTCAGTGGACCCTTTTTGCTTTGCACATAAACCAATACCCTATGACGATAGTAAGCGTATTTGTCTATCAACTACCAATGCAGTACTTCGATTAGTCTACCTATTCAGTGGGCTCTTTGTGCTTTCTACACAAACCAATACCTTACGAAGATAATAAGTGTATTTGGCTATCAACTATCAATGTAGAACTTTGATTAGTCAACCTATTCAGTGGGTCCTTTGTGCTTTGCACATAAACCAATACCTTACAAAGATAGTAAGCATATTTGCCTATCAACTATCAATGCACTGCTTCGATAAGTGTACCAATTCAGTGGGTCCTTTGTGTTTTGCACATGAATCAATACCTTACGAAGATAGTGAATGTATTTAACTATCAATTATCAACTGCCAAAACACTGCAGGAATTGCGTAATTTAGATAGTAAGCGTATCTTCTCGTAAACTAAAAAACTTGCTATCATGCAATACAGTTTAAGGTATCTGTCATCTTTTGCAAAATTGTCTATTCAAATTTATAACTACTGTAAAAAAGCCGAAATATTTCACAAACGTTTTTCTTAGGTGACGGCTTACAAGACCATGAAGAATGACGCTGAGCTACAGAAAGACGTTCAATCCATCCGTTTCGACCGGACAAGAAGCCGACGTATCGGTGAGGCGCTGGAGAGCATGGTCAAGGTGTTTACCGTCAACAAGCCTAAAAACCCAGAAGCGAAAATGATTCTGTTTCTATTTGTAAGGGGAAGAACTTACGGATGTCTGTACAAGCTTTTGAATGCAGTCAAGGCACTGAAGAATCTTGGTGTCAGAGTTTATGCATTTGGTTTTGGTACTAGATGTCTTATGGAAGAATTGGCAATGATCACGCTACCAGAAAGGGTTTTCAGGTATTAATCTATCATTGTTTTTGGTATTTCAAATAAGTGAATGAAAATGACTCGAATAGTACTCAAACCCACGACCTCTAGATTAGTACTCCAGTGCGCAACGATTTATTTTCAAAATCTCGCTTCTTCTAAAGTTTCTGGTATTTATAATAAAGCGATTGATATTTCATCGAGGAGTTTCATTCTATTGCTTATATACCCGCATCCATTTGTGGGCTTATTGCATTTAAATATCATCTCCATAATATTCAATCAATAGAAGGCAGAGTTAAATTTGAGGTTTTCAGTCTTTGATTGACTAAATACATTTGGTCTTATCAAGGTTGTTTCTGACAATATTGAACATGATAGGCATAACTTATTATGATAAGCCTTTGATATTTAGCAGTGCAACAAAGTAAGTACACTCGGCCTTATCAAGGCTGTTTCTGGCAATATTTGACATGACAGTTAAAACTTATTATGAAAAGGCTTTGATATTTAGTTGGGGAAGCGTTTCCTGAGCGATCTGTAGTATTAATTCGTTTTTATTTGTCATTTTTAGAGCTACTAAGTATGAACATGTGGTAGACGGAAATGTGGACAAGCCATCTATTATGATCAGATTACAACATCGTCTGCAAAGATGTAAGTTAAAACTCCTTTCTCTCATTAGAATGAAATTTCTAATTAGTGATGATGCCAGAATTCCTCATCTTCCATACTCTAAAACTTTGGTCCGTTTACTAACTTTCCAACTCTCAAAGCGAAGCATACAATAAGTTAGCTATCACAATTAACTTCAATCAGCAGCACTTGGTTTTTAAAATTTTATTTTTGGCTTCGTTTCGCCTAGAGGCAAAAAGATTGATATGAATTTAAGTTGATGATTGATAGGCAAAAACACTCAATATCTTCATTAGATTTATGCACAAAGCCTAGTGCAAAGGTTCCAATGAATAGGTAGAGTAATTGAAGCAATCCATTGATATTTGAAAGGGAAATACTCTAACAATCTTCGTAAGGTATTGGTTTATATGCAAAGCCCAAAGGCCCCCCTGAATAGGTAAAAAAGGTAGGCTAAGACTAATTGAGAAGTGCCACCCAGGTTCTTCCTTTCGATGCGACCACACCTTGAGATTCCTTTCTGCTTTTTTGCCTGGAATTACAGAGAGCTGTTAAATTATCTCCTCACACTTGAAGATCTAAGTAAGAAGTTGAAACTATTTCATAATGTACTTATTTACCTGATCGATTTTCTTTTACCATTGTAGATATGACTGGAAGTGGTGGAGGTATGTATGCTACTTAACGTTGTTTGATAATATTTTGCAATTTTCTTGAAATATTAATAATTTTCAATCTTTAATGACTTGTAATAGATTTGTGCTAAAATCATGAATTCGTTTGATTAACGGCCGTAATATGAATTCTGTTTTGTGTTTTGGTTATAGAATGATTGTAATAATTAAATAAAGTAAGTTTATGATAATTTATATCTATCTTAGTTTGGTATCACTCTGAATGGAATTGGTATAAATACATCAAAGGACTTAAATATGGAGGTGAGTTGGAACTTTGGCCTAAATTTCTAGGTTTTCCATTTGCACCACTGTTGAGGAGTTTTTTATTCACATCACTTTTCAAAGAATCACACAAGCAGCTGCACTGAATCGACTGTGATCGATAAAACTGACTTATACTGTACCATTTTGAATCATTCCGAACACATTCGTTAATTTGTGAAAGACACTTTAAAAAAGGAAAGATATGATTCAACTATAAGGACCTGTCTATATAGAACCAGGCTTTCTAGGGTACACGGTCTAGCCCACTTCTTCCATTAAGCCATACCACGACTTCGTACACCCGAGATCTCACCTAGCTTGGCTAGCTTTTTCTCACATAAAAAGTGCAGCCCGGGCTGGAATCTGATTTGACCTCAACTGATCGCATGACAATTTTAACGCTTGTTTTACCGGGCTGGAAATAAAATCCAATGTGCAGCTAATCATGTAAAAGAGGGCTGATGATCATCCCACCAAATCGGGTTGGTCCGGTTATCTGGCCTAACCGACTTCATATAAAAAGGCCCCAAGTTGATTTTACGAATTTTGAAACAACTTTGGTTGATTTACAGGTTTGGGAAAATCCAACGTTGGAATCTTGATCGACACATCGAGCGTGGCAACTCGTGGATTCTTACAGAAACTCGTTTTCAATTACATCCGGTTGTTCCAGCTCCAAGGAACAACGTTTACGATTTATGCTTATGGAGCATCTCAACAGAAGATCACCTCATGGAAATCATTCTCAAGTCCTCAGGATATTCAGGTGAGGAGGTTTTCGCTAATCTCAATGGTGTGACGCAGTTAAAGGCACCTTAGTTCGAAAACTAAGGCCCCAAAAATCTTTTTAATTGTATCTTTTAACTATATTTTGCTTTTTGAGGTACTTCTAAGGTTATCCTACACCCCTCATTAGCAGATTTAGCCGATTTGTGCCACCGCAACACTGATTTCATTTAACATTTATTGTTAATTTGCTTTCCAAGTTTTATTTCTTAATCATAGTACAGTAAATGAATTATTAGGACGAAGTTCTTTCGAATGTTCTTTGATGTTCATTTTTCTACGTGGCAATGACATGCCTCAGAAATTTTCTTAGTACCCTGAAACTCATTTTCCCCGTGCACAGCTCACTTAGCTTGATTGTCATCACGCAAGGGTCCCATTGTTCATAAATCCTAAGGGCTCCGCCCTTAATTGCCTAATCTAGGAAAATATTAGGGTATATGTCAGGTGCAGAAATATCTCTGAGATGAATTGCTGCATCAAAGTAAGAGTTGATATTTTGGCAAGGATTGACTTTGATTGATTGCCCAAATCCTCTCAAATATTCAGTTTTCTAGTTGTTAATATGTGCTTATCTATTCAGCGTTTTAAAATATTTTCTCCTTGCTCCCTCAGTCGACAATCAACTCGATTCCTGTGATCCGAGGAGGAACCAGAAAGACAGGTCAAGCCATGGTTGAAATGTTTAAACAGTTCACCGTGCAAATCGGCAAAAACAACCGTCCTAACATCCTATTCGTCATGATGGTTGGAAAGGCAGACGACTCCGACATCTTGAAGCCCATCGGCGACAAATACCGAGCCAAGGGAATCAAAGTTTGGGGTCTCGGCGTCAATCCAAAGGCCAAAAAGTTTGTTGATGACCTGAACAAGATTGCGACCAAGCCTGGTTATGTGGCGTTTGGAGATAAGAAGTCGTTTGTGACGCCTGAAAGATTCTCAGCTATCGAAGATTTAATCAAGCAAGGTTGGTTGCATATATTGTTATTTCTTTCTATCTTTATCGGTGGTCTTCTTATTGCTCTTTTTGGAGATTGTAATTGCAATGCTTGTCTAAATTGGGAGAAAAGATTTCCATCAAATACCTCCGAGCTGGCAGATAGAACAATAGCTCCAGACTGAAGACCCTTCCTGCTTTTATTGTGTGCAGTAGTTTCCGATAGCATTTAATGTCTTGCCAAATATTCCTTAATCATCTGAGGGTAATTCATGCTTTTTTATGTGTGAGCACTCCCTATAACCTCATTCTGGAGGTCTGTTTTTGCTGTTAGTTGCATATTTGCTACGAAATCGCTTGTCGCTAAAAGCAATGGCCTCCAAGGATCCTTCTTCTATCTCAGATGTAGAAATCCCCACAAAAACTGACAGGGAACAACTTGTGATATCTTTTTGCTGGCATCAAAAGCACAAAGCCCTGGATTAGGGGTTTTCATGCAAAAGAGCATCTCTTTGATACTTTTATTAGCCTCCTCTTCCAGAAACTTCCAAAATAGATATGGTTGACTGGAGAAAGATAAGAAAGATAGAATTGGGAAAGATTCATCAAAATTATGAATTAACAAGATTAGCCTTATGATTCATGTTTTTGATGTAAAATATTTTCAAATTATTATCTTCATTTTCTGTTATTTTCAGATATTGGTAAAGGTGGAGCCGTCACTATCAATGTTGGTAAGAATTGTTTATTTATAACCATTCTGATCGATATGAAAATGCCAATTGTTGCGACTCTACAGCTTTCATTCACGGTTATTTACATTACAATTACCAGACTCGTTTCGTGTCTGAATACAATTAAATTCCAAAAATATGGAAAATGGTCCTGTTCACATAGTAGCTCTATTAACATGGCCCTTCTCCACTGCACTAGTGTGAATGAGGCGATACGCACCACTTCTACAGCCGAGTCCTATCAATTTCACTTTACTCTTTCGATTTTTATGTTAATTATGTGGAATGAGTGGCCGAATAAAGTGGTTTGTTTTGTGCAGCCGAAGTCAAACTTGGTCGTGTGAGGTCAGAATCTGGATGGGTGATCTTGGAGTTGTTTACTAAGACACTCACTTCAGCGTCCATTGAAAGGGATGTTAAACTAGGGCTCCCGTGCACCTGCTGGATAAAAGCATTCTGGGTTTCGTAGGCTAGCATGTTAAGCGTTAACTTACTTACTTACTTACTTACTTGCTTACTTACCTAAGTATACTTTTTGCTTCTAGGTGACACAAATATCTTGGCTATTCAGAAAACATGGGATTGGCCACCGAAATACAAGCCAATTCAATATGGAGGTCAGTTTTCAAATGTAGTTTTCAATACAGTCAGTTATTTCAATGACTAAACCAGAAGAGTCAAGAGAGACGCGAGTCTGGGCTATATTTAAATTCTCATCAACATAACAATTACAATACAATTAATTACTATGCACTACTCAATTGATGAAGATATATATATTTCTGAGATAAAAATCCTCGTCCTCGATAATGTAATGTTAATGAGAACGGGCAAGATAGGTATGAAGAAATACATATGTGGCAGCTAGGCCACGAAAATCAGAGAGAATAAGATAGGATAACATCCAGCCATTACACAGTGATAACAGCAAGATATTTGATTCCGAGAAATTTAGGGGTGTGATTGGCTGATCAACCATGATCTGTCAGGACCTGGAGTGACATGCTGGGTTAAGCATGATCTGATGCCAAGCTCTTGTGGTAATCCAAGGTTTCCTCATTCAATTTATGCCCAGTCTCCTTGGTTTAAGGTTGTACAAGAATGTAACAATTTATGTTTACTCTTTATTTTTGGTCACACGTTAGGGATCCCAATGTCTTGACTTAATTTATATTTTTCGTAGCTCTAAACAAGGCCAACATTGCCTTCGTCATTGAAGGCCTATTCGTCAAGAACCTGAATTACATCCGCCATTTTGTCTACAACATTATCCGGTTCTTCTCACTCTCCGGAACCTACGTCACCATCATAACCTACGGCGATGGCCAATACCGAGCCTCGAACTGGGTCATGCTTAGAAACGGTAACCAAGTGCGCCAACTTTGCAACAGAATTCCCAAATCCAAGAAGAGGGCACGAAAGACGGGAGCAGCCTTGAAAGCCGTTCTCGGGTCATTTGGTGATGCACCGGCTGGCAACCCTAACCTCGTATTCCTCATCACGAAGGGAAAATCAAGCGATGACGTCATCAACCCGGCAGCTAACCTGCGAAAACGAGGCATCATTGTTTTCGGTGTCGGATTGACAGGTTTCCCGCCAAAAACGAATCTCGGAGACCAAGGTTTCAAACAGAAGGAGCTTTCTCTGATTGCCTTCAGTTCGTCCTTCATCTTTGGCATCAAAATGGACGCCCTTGTCACCGGAAGTGGTGCTATTTTTGAAAGTTTGATCAAAAGTAAGTTCAGTTTGTGTGAACTTCGTTTAAGAACCTTGATTTTCAATCTAGAAAATTTTTGAGCATGAAAGTCATCCGAGTAGGACCTGAACTCACGATCTCTAGATTGGTACTCAAATGATCCACTTAGTAGTAATCCTGCGAATTGTATTCACTGACTAAATTTTCAATTTTCAATCTTTGCTTTGCAGTTGTTGGCAAAAGTTCACCAAATACTGGATCAAGCGGAAAAATTGATGGTAAGAGATTTAAAATATTTTCCAACAAATATAAGTTTGAATTTGAAGTATTACAATATAAAGCTGATGCTCAAAGAATTATACACATGACTTGCTGAACTTGTAGCTATTTTCAGTATTACAAACAAGTGATATATAAGAAAGAGGAAAATAAGAAGCTTCATGGTTTTTATCTATATAAATTGACCTTAATCCAAATGTCATCATCAGAGATATGATATGATAAATAGATAAAAAATATAAACACATTTTATGATATCATATCTCTGATGATGATCTTTGGATTAAGATAAGACTGAACTTATAGGTTTTGTTGCATCTAAAGTGTTGGTATTGATTAATACACATCTCTAGGTGTGAGCTATTGCATAATACCAGCTTTAAACTAATCTATTATTACTGTTATTATTGTGTTCTCAATTTTTGATTCAAATTGTTTGATTTTTTAGTTGATGACACCGATATTGTGAATAACTGGGATTGGAAGACTCCTGATAACAACATCCTATATAATAGTAAGTGATTCATTCATTTATCTTTATATGCACTAAATAAGGAACACTGATTATGAAACTGATTATTGACATCTTATCATCAGACAGACTGCTGAATATTATAGTTATAGCATAATTATAGTTGTAAGGAAATCACCAGCCTCTCCGATGAATGTGAGATGGCATGAAACTTCAGGTAACATAAAACAACAATCCCCGCCAAAAGTCTTGGAACACTTACATGATTTTTACAATTTCCTATATTTTGCCTCCTCTCCTTTACAATGTTATTTCTGATGACAAAAATTAGCCCAATAAAACTCAGCTATTGCTTGATGTAAGCTGATAAACTTTTTTCTGAAAACAACATTGGTTTGAGGGGGAGGGGGGTTTAATTGGAGATAGAATGGTAGGAGAGCTAAATAAAGTAGTTATTTATAGAGAAAAATGAGGGTAGCCCAACTACTTTTGGCAGGGATTGCAGTCTCCTATCTTGCTTCTTCTTAAGATCTTTCAGAATTCCGTTTCTGCTTGTATTTGAAATGGCATATTCTTATTCTAGATCTGAAGCAGGCCAACGTTGTTTTCTTGGTTGATGGGACAAACAGAAATCATTTCGACACTCTGAAGAAAGCCACATACAACATCGCAAGATACTTCATCCGCACCATCAATATTGCCTTCATTACATTCGGAGGTGCAGTTGACAAGACATTTGGCTCTTGGAAGACTTATGAGGGTATCGGCCCACTCATTGGAGCTATAAACGCCCTGAGGTATTGCTTAAAATTATTTGATGCCTGTGGTACTGTTAATATATTTAGACAAATAAAAGAAAACATTTTATGAGTAATACCATGTATAATTTTGAATACTTATAGATTATGTCAATCCATTATGTTGTGAAAAATTGTATCAAATAGAAAATTCAAATTACATATTCAACTTATTTCAGATATTACGGAGCTGGTGGTAGAAGAATCGGATTGGCCCTTGACACCGCTGCCAAATTATTCGGTTCAGCACCTGACAAAAATGCCAAGAAGATAGTCTTTGTTATCACCACCGGCAAATCAAGTGACGATCCCAAAGGACCAGCTGCCAAGTTGACTGGCGATAAAGGTTCCGTCTTTGCTGTTGGAGCAGGAGATGGGGTGAACCCCAATGATTTGAAACCAATCTCAAACCAGAATGTTCAAGGAAAATTCAAAGACTTGCCTAAGAAGTTGGTTGAGTTGGAAAATTTGGTTAGAAGAGGTAAATAATTTTTTTCGGATCGGTGCAAACCACTGCTCTCAAAATTTAGACTAGATTGAGCATTCTGTTGTTTCTGGAGCCAAAAGTGGAACTTTCAATGTATTAAATTGGATCTTGGAAATTGGAGCCAATGACTTCATTTCAGAAGGACGGATGCTCGATCCAGTCTTTTTTCTGATCATCGCAAACACAAAACCAAAACATGCCAACGTTTTGGCGGTTCTCACTGGTCCAAAGGCTGCTTTTTTGCGGCTGCGTTTAAGAAGTTTCAATTTGGTCTGGAATCAGCAAAGATTTCTAGCAATCTATTGTATGGACAAAATGTCTCTATGCCACCAATTGTATGTCAACTGAGTATGTAGGTATTGTTAGTATGTTCACGGTGTGTTTAGAAATACCGTAGTATTACATAAACCGAGCATACTACCAAGAATTTCGTTTTTTTTAGTTGTTGGAAAGAACCCTGATCAAAAGGAGACGGGTGTTTTGCCTGCACCAAGCGACGAACCCGAAGTCGAACCAAGCACCCCTCCAGCAGTCGGTGAGTTAATTTCGCATTTCTAGAATGGTTTGTGTAGAAGTTCCTAAATCTCTGAAATGCTCATCCTTCTACGCATGCGTTGCCCATCTCAGGTCAACCTTTTGCCTCATTTAAAAACTTAGTTTTTGAATCTAGGTTTAAACGATTTCAAATGTATATCGAGTTCTGATCCATTCGCTAGTGAGGTGATAGGGTAGGTTGTTAAAAGCATGAGTTATTGTCATTTTTGTCTTTATTACAGTATAAATTATCGTTCTTACGTTTATGGGTTTCTCAGATCTAGTAATATGTCAGCATTATATTCACCATAGTGAGAAAGGATTATGTCTGGCCATTACATCCACTTACTAGGAAGCAATAGACAAAATGATTAAATATTAACAAAACATTATTCCGGGAAACCACAAGATAGGTAACGCCTTTTTTGCACAAACTGAGCTGAGAAGTTTCGGCCTCGTTATCGTATGAATAGATATAGCCTCGCAATGAGGTACTGAGTTTTAACCATTCTTAATAATTGTAGCATTTATATTTCAAAACTTATTCGATTCTCTTTCAGATCCTCTTATTAACTCTGGGTCAAGTAAAGATATTGAGAAGCTGAAATCGCTGTGGGATTGGGATAAGATCAAGAAAGGAATTGTCTACGAGAGTAAGTTGTTACTTTTGTTACTGATATTAGGTGCATTCTTACTTTAATCTGACCCAAGAATCTTTTAAGGTTTTTTCATTGGTAGGGAAAATACGAAAAGAGTTTCAACTATTTTTCTTTTCAAAACATTTGTGGACTAGGTGAAACAATAATTCTTTACATGAAAAATACTGAAAGAGCCCAATGTTCAATTAGACTACAGGAGCAAAAGTGAAACTTCTTTCTCTCACTGCTAAAGAAAGCCCCAGGAACATACTAGGCAGATCATCCCACCATTCAGTACCTTGAAAAATTCCCTGAAAATAGTAAGTATATTTGTCTATTAACTACCAATGCACTACTTTGATTAGTCTACCTATTCAGTGGGCCATTGGTGCTTTACACACAACCCAATACCTTACGAAGATAGTAAGTGTATTTGTCTATCAACTACCAATGCACTGTTTCGATTAGTCCACCTATTCAGTGATACCTTTGCACTTAACATATAAATCAATACTTTGCGAAGATATTAAGTGTATATCAACTATCAACAATTTTTTTCCTCTTTTAGAGCTACAAAACACCGAATTGGTCTTCTGTGTGGATGAAACAGATGATAGCAACTTTGACTTGATCCAAAAACTCATGTACAACATCCTCCGTTTATTCAAACCAAACGCCGTCAAAACAACAATCGTTGGATTCGGAAAACGCCCGCGGATCATCGTGAAAGGAAAATCCTTCCCTAACTCCAAAGACATTCAGAATACAGTCGTCAAGTTCAGACCTGCTGCTAATAAGAAGACGTACGTCGGACGGGCACTTAGATATGTGCGTAGTAAAGTTGTGAAAAAGATGCCGAAGAATGTGCCAAGAGTTGTGATTACCATCCTTTCAGGAGGTTCGGATGATAACTTCAAGGCTCCCTTTGACAGGCTGAATGGGGATGGAGTTAGGATGCTCTCCATTGGTATGTTCATTTTTTTACTCGTTATTTTTCTTGCTCAAGGGATGAGGGTCTGTCTACTCATTATATGGCAAGCTTTTGAACTTCAAAACTTTGTTGGTAGAATTCACGTTTTTGCATATAATGATGATAATAATAATAATATGAAACAAAACAACCATCTAAAATTATTTTGAGGTTTTGAAAGTTGTGTTTATACATATATCATAATAATAATAATAGTTTATTTATTTAAGGTCTGCAGCATAATCGTATTGCTATGATATATTTTCATGATTAGTATAAATCTATATTAAGAGAACTAGTATTTAATGCCAAGATTTCTTCTGAGTGGTGTTGCTTAGTGTTCAAGGCGCTTGACTTCGTATCCTTAAAGGGCAACCTTCGTAGGTTCAAGTCCACGTACGGTCGGAATCATGAATAACAAGCTGTCATCCAACTCAGCTGTCCATCCTTCCAAGGTCGGTAAACAATTACCCAGGTTACTAGGGTAATTACTTACACTGTCTCCAATAAGTAGAAACGCTAAATACTTCCACACTTAGATGAAGTCATTGTTATTATTATTTGTATTATTAATGCTGTTGTTTACAGGAATTGGTGACGTCAACAGAGGAGAAGTAACTGGCCTGGCTTCAACGGGAGACTTTGCATTTCAGTCACCATGCTCCAAACTGCCAGCCATTGTTCTCAGGATTCAATTCGTCCTTACCATGCGTAAGTTTAATTTCTAAATTTTAAAGTCTTCATCTACATCTATATACATAACCAGTAAAGCCCAAACAGGCATCACACTGGTTAGGGCAGTTTTACTTCGTACGAAAGAGTCAGCACGAATGTGTCATGGCCATTGGAAGGACATGAGTCTAAAGGAAATTCGAAGTAAAAGGGGATTTGGAAATTAAAGGGGAAAAGGGTCTTTGATGGGTACAGAACGTGAGGACAGAAAGATAAATTGGAAACATAAAAACATAATAACTACTTAAAGCTTTTGCTTCTGACACTCATCAGAGTAGTACTTCAGAAAGTGAACAAGAACGAAACCTTAACGAATTGTTTGCTTATTCTAAATTTTGTAAAATTTCTATATTCTTCGAGCTTAGCGCATTTAACGTTTGCACAACGTGATCTGAAATAACTATATATGAGGTTAAAATGATGTATCCTGTCAGTTAACTGAAAATGAACTGCCTTTCCAAAATTTTATGTGATAAATACGAGAATTGCTGTGGTGTATTTGATTTATCTTCACAAATAATAACTTTTATTTTGTATATTTCAAATAATATGACACCATAAAAATCATACGAAATAACAGAAATAAAGTTTGGCCAACATTACCAATTGAAATCAAAAAGTCTTGAACCCTAGAAATATTGAAGGGTCCATAAAAATGGACAACAGATAAATGCCCCTGAAAGCAAAACATTCATATCAAACCTTAGCAGCTACATTTAGGTTTCTTTTATGTAATCTAAGATGCTTTTAAGTTTCTTGTAAATATATTCTTTGCATATAGTTGGCTTTGATAGATATTGTTTGCTATAAAGCCGTAAACTTAAAATAAATTATATCATTTTTATCATTATTATTTATTAATTTTAATTGCTGAGAATACTGTTTCAGCTATAAATGGACCACCCAAGGATGACAAAATCTCACCATTCAATGCTGGTGAAGGAGGAAAGGATGTGAAAGACACGACAACATCCGGAAGTGTACCTGATGAAACATCTGGCAAACCAGATCCCGGAAAACCAGGTGGTCCATCAACTCCAGATTCAGGAGAGGGAGGTAAAGGAGGCGCCACTGGAGATGGACCAAAGAGTGATGGTGGAACAGATGTAGCTGCTGGAGGAGGTTCAAAGGGAACAAATGTGGAACCTGTGCCACCTAAGAAACCAGTCCCCAAACCACCAACCCCTAAACCGTCAACTGATTCAGGTGGACCTGGAACCAAGGGAACTAAAGAAGAGGTTAGAATCAGCTTTTTATTTCATTTGAAAACAACTTTGGGACAAAAATCCAATCAACATAAGCAAATGTCTAAATCTATCAAAGAGTCTTAATACATATAAGTTTCTGTACTTTTATTCTTATCATTTAACTTCAATGATTATATCTTAGGAAAAACCACTCGTTGAACAACCTGGAGAAGTCAAGCCCGGAGAAAAACCCGGTGAGCCCAAACCCGGCGAGCCAGAGAAGCCAATTCAGCCCCCAATCGCACCTGCAAAGCCTGGAGAGCCTGGAGAACCTGGAGAGCCTGGAACACCTGAAACACCCGGAACCCCCGGAACACCTGAAGCACCCGGAACCCCTGGAACACCTGAATCTCCAGAATCTCCAGAAACTCCATCCGGAGGAGGTGGTGCCCCTGGAACTCCTGGAACGCCTGGTGCACCGGAAGGTCCAATCAAGCCAGGTGGTGCTCCTGGAACACCAGGTGGTCCCAAAAAACCTGGCAGTGGTGCACCCGGAACCCCAAGTGGTCCTGGAGGCCCTGGTGGACCTGGAGGTCCTGGTGGTCCTGGTGGACCTGGAGGCCCTGGAAAGCCAGGTGGCTCACCAGGAACCCCTGGAGCACCAGGCGGACCCGGAGGACCAGGTGGACCATCTGGAGAAACTCCAGAAGGTGGAAGTCCCGCTGGTCCAGCGACCCCTGGATCCCCAGGTACCCCAGGAACTCCTGTGACTCCCGGAGATGCTCAGAAGCCCGGAACAACTGTACCTGTACAGCCGCCAAAGAAGCCCGGTCTTGGAGACAAAGAGAAGGACAAAGGAGGGGACAAAGTGTCGAAGAATCAAGGCTTGAACCCTGCTGGTGGCAACACGAATAAGGATACTGAGAATGGTGGAACCAATGCTGGACCAATCACTCCAATCAGCAAAGGAGGAGATGGTGATGATAAGGACGACCACGTTCAAGGAGGAATCCAGGGTGAGTGTAACTTAATTGGTTCTTTCTTGCAGATGGTGAGAGTCGAACTCTCAACCCCTTAGTTAGAAATCAAGGGGCTTAGCTATTGTGCTATATAGCACAAAAGCTAGGGCTTGAAGGAGCTAAGTTTTTTCTATTCACCATATCCCGTCAAGTTGGAGGACAATTTTTCTTGATAGCCTTAGCCTGTCTTTTCATTCTATGTGGCTCCTCATTATATTTGCGATCGATTATCGGGTAAACCTCTCTTTCTTTCCTTGGTATTTTACTAGCATCGGTGATTTCTCCTGTCTGATCCATGAGATTTTACAGAATTGTTTTGATTTCTACAGATATCTCCCACGGTTTTTCCTATTGAATTTTACGATCTACAATTGGAAACATTATAAAAATGAAAAAAGAATGGGAGTAGTCATTAAGTATGAGTGGGATTGGGGTTGGGGCAATCAAGCTGGGGTCTGAAGTTTTGAGGATGTTGGCACTGGGGTATGAAGCTTATACTTATAATATTACGATTAACAACTCTTCATATTTTTGCAGTTATGGATGTAACTCCTGCATTACTCAAAAGATTGACAACTCAATGGAATTGGGAGAAAGCTATCAACTGTTTCGGTTATGGAAGTGAGTAATAATGTTGAGCTAATATTGTACGAAAATAGAAATTTTTTCATCTCAATTGACCTTATATTTTCAAAATTTCAGAGAAGTCTTAACTTCAATTCTAGTCACTCTCTAATCCCTTATTGGTTTTTTTTCTTTCCAAAGCTGTACTACCTGCTAAAGTTGGTTTTGTCAAAAGGGCTTTTTCCATATCAAGTGACCCTATTTTCTCAATATTTTAGAGAAGTTGAAACTTCACAAAACACTAGTCACTCCCTAACCCCTTATTAATTATTTTTCTTTTTCCAAAGCTGTACTACCTGCTAAGGTTGGTTTCGTCGTTGATGGGCACACAGTCGCAAATTTCGAGCTGATCAAGCGTTTGATTTTCAACATCGCAAGATTGTTCCGTTTGGAAGGGAGCACCTTCAACATTGTTCAGGTCGGAAAGAACCCCGTCAAGGTCGTCATGCAGAACCAAGCGGTAAGTTGCCAACTAGGTTCCATACATGTATATTGTATGGAATGGTATGGTAATGGTAGGTCAGGAGATACGGGTAATGGTAATTTAATAGTAATGGTATTTGGTACGGTATGAAATGGTAATTGTATGTTAAAAGGTAATTGTAATGGTAATGCAATGGTATGGTATGGTAATGGTCATGGTATGTTAGGAAATACCGTTAATGGTAGTGTAATGGTATGAAAATGTAATGGTAATGGTAATTGTATGTAAGGAGATACTGGTAATGGTTATGTTATGGTAACGGTAGGGTATGGTAATGCTATTTTAGGAGATAATGGTAATGTTATGGTATAGTATGGTAATGGTGTTTCAGGAGATCATGGTAATGGAGACAAATGGTATGGTATGGTAATAGTATGGCAATAGTAATGAATGTCAGCAACAAATGTTAATGGTAATGTAATGGAATGGTAATTGTAATAGTGTGGTATGGTATGGTATGTAACGAGATAATAGAGATGGTATTGGTCTGTTATGGTATGGTAGTGGTATTATCTGGTAATTGTATGTTTAGTTGAAAATCGACTTGTAATGTGTTGGTATGGTAAAGGTATATTAAGAGATAGTATAAAGATTTGAATTCGAGCAGTAATTCGCTAATTGGATGTTATACACTTATTCGATGTAATCTCGTTTCCAGGTGTTTTGTGCAAGTCAATTGATGAAGGACATCGAACAGATGCAGCCCAACCCAAGCGGACAAAACGTGATGAACGCGTTGAACTGGATTCAGCGTGCCATGTTCCGCACCAAAGAAAAGGGAAAGAGAGTCGTGTTCGTCATAACGCAGACGAAATTCGCGGATAACGTTAATACGATTAAATCGGTTACGAAGGGAATGCAGCGCGGTGGAAACCGTGTCTTTTCTATCGGTATTGGCGATGCTATCGATAAGGTTCAAATACAAGGAATTGCCAACAACAAGAAAGACTTTTACATGACGGAACCTATCTTGCATGTTCCATTGGCATTGATGTCATTGCAGTCGAACTTGCTTCGATGTAAGTTGTTGTTTTTGTTACCGCTAATACCGCTTTGACACTGGTAGTTAAACCAGCTTAGGGTAAACCAGGTTTTTAAATAGAAGTAATTTATAAACCTGGTTTAACAATGCAAGTGTGATTGCGTTATGAGCTCTTAATACGGGAGAATGCATTGACTGAAGATGAGGCCTAGAATTTGAAACCAGAAAATTGACACAATTGAATGCTAAGATTTGCTTTGAAAGAGAGGTCTTCAAGAAAGGCTTGATCCGATTATATAGTTAAATCTCTTTTTCTTATTTTCTTATATTCTTATATTCTTATTCAGATGTTGGACCTGGTAGCAAGCTTGGTATGCATATCTACAGACAATCTGGCATTGCTGCTGAGAAGAAACCCAGTAAGTTGAATTTTTGTCAGCTTTGATTTATTCTGCGTCTTAGTCTACCTCTTTCGCGATTCCTGAATGCACGCCTATGTATTGTTGTTGCTGCAAAGTCTTTGGTGTCTGTTGTTGCAAGGTCCTAGGTGTCTGTTCCTTCAAGGTCCAAGGTTTCTGTTGCTGCAAGGTACTGGATGTATGTTATGCCTTGATGTCTGTTGCTGCAAGGTCCTGGCTGTCTGTGACGCCTGGGTGTCTGTTGCTGCAAGGTCCTGGGTTTCTGGGTGTCTAAAGAACTTAAGTTTTAGTATTTTTCCACATTCAAGGAAAGGAGTGTGCTGTCTAGTAAGACCTTCGATCTCTCCAATGACATTGCAGAATACTAAAGCACACAAAAGCAGAATTAGACATTGTAGAAAACTACCGCAGAGAGGAATGCTAGAATAAAACCTTAGATAGAAGAAGCTGGCAAAGAGAGTCTGCAGTTTCGAACAGGAGCCACACCCTGTGGCTAGGGCTAGGGCATATAGATTGATTATCTGTGTATTGCTACGAATATCTATATAATAAATTTTCGATTCTCAAGGTGGGAAATCAACTTCTGCTTTTGTAGATCGCGCGTGTTTGAATGGACTACTTTTATACTCTTATATCTTTACTGTTTTCTCGTTAGCAATTTTTCAACTAATTATCCATATTGATTCTTTTAGACTTGAAGCCTGAAGAAAACAAGGGAATGCGTGAGTTTATCTTTGTTTCCTTTCTCTAAAATCATTCTACATAATGCCTGTTTCTCACATTTTCAGATCATTTCGGGTTTGGTTAATATTTTTGATGTATGGAATACCTTCTTGAAGCATTCTTTAGTAGAAATTCAATGCACTTTTTAACTGTCAATGCCGTCATCCTGGTCTGAAGAAAATTACCCGCCTGGTTATCTCAGATTTCTTTGCAAATTCTAGAAATGTTACGCAATACAGGGTTGAACATGAATAACAAAATTGAGAATTTAATTATTCTGGTTTAAAATCAACCATACATCTTATTTGGTCATTCATAATTCCATATTCTAACGAATTCAAACAAAATTTGTACTACTGCAATGTCATAAACCAGCACTGGGTATCGAACTGGGCTTGTTTCCACCAAAGCTTATTGCGCTAACTTATTTTCTTGGCACTATTGTCCTTATTGTCGTCGAGGTTATAGAGTACCGTGAAAATTTACAATTTACGATCATAATTAAATACTAAATCTAATTACAAAAGAAGAAGATAACAAGAAAGAAAATATAACAAGGACCCGGTAGTAGCCTATGACAATTGCAGTAGCCTGCTCTGGTAAAATTTGATTTAGTGTAAGATAATGTCTTACGAATTAAACCATATCATGTTTTTGAACAATTTTTTCTTTCATCCAGTGGTCAAGATCCAGATAACTTCACAAGGATGCGACGATCCACCAAGCCCGAAAACCAACTGTGCAGCCAATTCGGGATCGATCAAATACAACGGAAAGGAACGCAGTGTCAACAGGCGTGGACTTAATGTTGTTGTTGTTGACTTCAACACCGGAAAGTTCGTCAGCTCAAAGAACTTCGATACTCATGGTAGCCGAGCAGCAACCAACAAGTTCATCGCCTTCATCGACAAGATCAAGCCGAACAGTTTTGTTTTCGTCGCCGCAAAGGATTCCTATACTTTGAGTATGAATTCCAAGGCCTACTCTGCTCTCGTGAGTATTGATTTTATTACATTAGTCTTTAGAGGGTAAAAACTTCAATATGGCCAGAAATATGGGAAGCATAGCGAAACTATTGTGTAATGAGAAAGAGTTCGTTTTCGCCTTAGGACTCTTAAAGTAATCTTATTGGTTAGCTCACTGTATCTTGGGTGTTGATTGGTTTTCCTACACCATACCAATCACTCACCTCTTTTCTGATTGGCCTATTTCGATCCACCTCTGGGTATATAAATCAGTTAGGTTTCTGTTTCGTTCTCTTTCTGACGTATTACTCTGTTGAGTGTCAGACGAAAAGCTTAAGTAATCCATGTGATCGTTTCACTGCGTTTCCGATATTTCTGGCGATATTGATTTTACATCATATATCTGTACTTGTTTTAGTTCATTTCATTTTATATATTATAAAAAAAAAAAATATATCTAATACTAGGACAGTGGCACTTTAAGCACATAAGTGCTGATTTAAAAGAGGCCCTTCTAAAACAAAACAATATGGCGGGGATGGCAGAGTGGCTACATCACTTGACCCTTGTTCAAAGCTTCCTGAATTCGAAACTACCTTCAAATATGTCACTGATTGTGAGGGGAGAATTGGCCAGCTCTCTGTGATTCCAGGCAAAAAGAGGAAAGGAATCACGTGGTGTGATCAAATCGGGAGGAAGGACCAGAGTCGCACTGCTCGATTAGTCTACCTATTCAGTAGGCCCTTTGTGCTTTTCACATAAACCAATACCTTACGAAGATAGTAAGCGTATTTGCATATCAACTATCAATGCACTGCTTCAATTAGTCTACCTATTCAGTGGGCCCTTTGTGCTTTTCACATAAACTAATACCTTGCGAACATAGTAAGCCTAGTTGCCTATCAACTATTAACTATCAAAAGTTTCTTAAGTTTTGCTTTCTTAGTATATTATACCGCTCTTCATTAATACCTCACGAACTTAGTAAGCGTATTTCCCTATCAAAAATTAACTATGAAAAGTTTATCGAGTTTTGCTGTCTTAGTACATTAAACCGCCCTTCATTAATGAAATGCAGATTTCATACCATTAACCTTATATATACCTCTCAAAACCTTTTATCTACCTCTCAAAACCTTGTATCTACCTCTCAAAACCTTTTATCTACCTCTCAAAACCTTTTATCTACCTCTCAAATCCTTTTATCTACCTCTCAAATCCTTGTATCTACCTCTCAAATCCTTTTATCTACCTCTCAAAACCTTTTATCTACCTCTCAAAACCTTGTATCTACCTCTCAAATCCTTGTATCTACCTCTCAAATCCTTGTATCTACCTCTCAAATCCTTGTATCTACCTCTCAAATCCTTGTATCTACCTCTCAAATCCTTGTATCTACCTCTCAAATCCTTGTATCTACCTCTCAAATCCTTGTATCTACCTCTCAAATCCTTGTATCTACCTCTCAAATCCTTGTATCTACCTCTCAAATCCTTGTATCTACCTCTCAAATCCTTTTATCTACCTCTCAAAACCTTTTATCTACCTCTCAAAACCTTGTATCTACCTCTCAAATCCTTGTATCTACCTCTCAAATCCTTGTATCTACCTCTCAAATCCTTGTATCTACCTCTCAAATCCTTGTATCTACCTCTCAAATCCTTTTATCTACCTCTCAAAACCTTTTATCTACCTCTCAAATCCTTGTATCTACCTCTCAAATCCTTGTATCTACTTCTCAAATCCTTGTATCTACCTCTCAAATCCTTGTATCTACCTCTCAAAACCTTGTATCTACCTCTCAAATCCTTGTATCTACCTCTCAAATCCTTGTATCTACCTCTCAAATCCTTGTATCTACCTCTCAAATCCTTGTATCTACCTCTCAAATCCTTGTATCTACCTCTCAAATCCTTTTATCTACCTCTCAAAACCTTTTATCTACCTCTCAAAACCTTGTATATACCTCTCAAATCCTTTTATCTACCTCTCAAAACCTTTTATCTACCTCTCAAAACCTTTTATCTACCTCTCAAATCCTTTTATCTACCTCTCAAATCCTTTTATCTACCTCTCAAATCCTTGTATCTACCTCTCAAATCCTTTTATCTACAACTCAAAACCTTTTATCTACCTCTCAAAACCTTGTATCTACCTCTCAAATCCTTGTATCTACCTCTCAAATCCTTGTATCTACCTCTCAAATCCTTGTATCTACTTCTCAAATCCTTGTATCTACCTCTCAAATCCTTGTATCTACCTCTCAAAACCTTGTATCTACCTCTCAAATCCTTGTATCTACCTCTCAAATCCTTGTATCTACCTCTCAAATCCTTGTATCTACCTCTCAAATCCTTGTATCTACCTCTCAAATCCTTGTATCTACCTCTCAAATCCTTTTATCTACCTCTCAAAACCTTTTATCTACCTCTCAAAACCTTGTATATACCTCTCAAATCCTTTTATCTACCTCTCAAAACCTTTTATCTACCTCTCAAAACCTTTTATCTACCTCTCAAATCCTTTTATCTACCTCTCAAATCCTTTTATCTACCTCTCAAATCCTTGTATCTACCTCTCAAATCCTTTTATCTACAACTCAAAACCTTTTATCTACCTCTCAAAACCTTGTATATACCTCTCAAATCCTTTTATCTACCTCTCAAAACCTTTTATCTACCTCTCAAAACCTTTTATCTACCTCTCAAATCCTTTTATCTACCTCTCAAAACCTTGTATCTACCTCTCAAAACCTTGTATATACCTCTCAAATCCTTGTATCTACCTCTCAAATCCTTTTATCTACCTCTCAAAACCTTTTATCTACCTCTCAAATCCTTGTATCTACCTCTCAAATCCTTTTATCTACCTCTCAAAACCTTGTATCTACCTCTCAAAACCTTGTATCTACCTCTCAAATCCTTTTATCTACCTCTCAAATCCTTGTATCTACCTCTCAAATCCTTTTATCTACCTCTCAAAACCTTTTATCTACCTCTCAAAACCTTGTATCTAACTCTCAAATCCTTGTATCTACCTCTCAAAACCTTGTATCTACCTCTCAAATCCTTTTATCTACCTCTCAAAACCTTGTATCTAACTCTCAAATCCTTGTATCTACTTCTTACAGTACAGCATCGGTGGACAAGAACCATTCAAGAAAGAAGTCAGAGCATCTTATGCTCTCCTCGGATACAAAGGCAGACAGAAAATGTCCTGGACTGTGCAGAAATCAAATCCTAAAGGACGAGGACCTTCTACCATCTATGCTCAAATTAGTAAGTAGAAAAGATATCTGATTTTCTCTGTCATATAAGTTTTATACACAGAGTGAGTTTTTATAGATCTGTCATAGGAGTGGCCAGACTTGATGTATCAACTTGTTATGTTATTTTATGTTGGTTTAAATTAGTCAACTGTATTATGTAAATACTAACATTAAATAATTCATTATCATTATATCACCCTATCACTTCACTGCTAACGAATCTATGCTCAAATTACAAAGTACTAAAGATGTTCTTTTTTCTCTATCGTTTAAGTTTTTATATACTTCATTACTTTACTTCTAATGAATATATGCTCAAAATAGTGTGTTCAAATATGTTTGATTTTCAATATATTTTTACTACCAATGAAACGGCTACTTTGCTGGAATAACTGTGTAATTTTTCATGCTTCCTACTTGACTTCCTTATTTCAACGCAGTTTCTGTGTACAGGTAGACAGTTTTACGAGCTGCTATTTAAAAATGTCATTAGGATGGTGTATTCAGTGATGATATGTTTAATCAGGAATCTCTAATATCTTCCACAATATATATTCTGATGTCTAACCTCCTTTTGTGTTTCAGTGTTGAAGAAAGTTCAGGAAGAACCCTTGAAACGTAAGTAAACAATAACAAAGCATTCTGACCAAACTATGAAAAGTTTGCTTTTGTTTAATTGTAGAATCGATTTTGTAGAATTCTTTATTGAGGATCAAGAATAGAGGTGAATTGGGATTTGCCTTTTCTATGAACTGGGAAAAGGCATTGGACTTCTTGGGACTGGGATTTGGAAGTGAGACAGTAAATTGGGATTAGGATTTTTAAACACGTCAATATTGGGAATTTCTCCAGTTTCATTGGTATCGGGATTTCAGTGCCAGGAATTGGGATCAATACCCCCTTCCGGACCGTCTTCATTGATTTTCTAATTGAATAACCGTAGGCTGAGTAATAATTGTTTTATAACTGCGGTATACTATTTGCGTTTCAGCGTCGAGTGAATTGAAGGCTGTGATTTGCGAAGGCCGATCAGGTGTCCTTAAGTGTTCTGGGGGCAAAGTGATCGAGATAACCAGTGCAGTATACGGAAGAGCAAATAAAGACACTTGCAAGGGTAGAGCCATGCGTAGCACCAACTGCAAAGCTGGAAAGTATGTTGAATTTCATTCTATTGCATTGATTTGTCTATACTTGCATCATACTGCTTACAGTACAGAAGTACAGAGAGACGTACATCTCCCGATGAGTGGGTAATCAAGAAACAGGCTTGTCGAGATGGAGAGTTTTGTCTGTTGAGTCTTCTTCTTCTTACAAGTACAGAGCGATATAGGTTAGAAACAAGAAAGGAGACTGGCTCTATGTTTATTTATATATAATATAACTTCTCATCTCTATAGCATTACTTTTTCTATAACTGTGTCATAGTGCTCCATTTACAGACGTACAGAGCGATAAAGATCAGAAACAAGAAGGAGACTGGCTGTCTGTTTTTTTACACATAACATAACTTCTCATCTCTATAGCATTGCTTTTTCTTTAACTGCATCATAGTGCTCGATGTACAGAAGTACAGAGCGATATAGATGAGAAATAAGGTTTTTTCTGTTTTCTGTTACTTTATATACAAGATAACTTATCACTTATGCTTTTGCAATCATCAGACAGACTATAATAAATTCTGTATCTAATGATTGCAAGAACAAGTAATTTTAATCTATGTTGAATTTCATATATCTTTGCCGCAAAATGTGAATATACATTGGCGCATTTGTATTTTTATGCTTTGTGGTCATAACAAATCAAGGTTTTCTATTTATTACCCTTTAGTGGATATATCCGTTTGTACCTCTTAAGCTTTTTAGTGATCAATCATGAATTTGGTAGTCGAAAATTTCTCTTACTTTTTAAACCATTTACCTTCCTAGGTTCACTACTACCCTACTGCCTTTGTTAACGCCCTCTCCAATCAAGTCGAAAGCAAATTTGTCACTTAGTTATTAGTTATATAGAGTCTATGATAATGAAGATGACGGTGACAGTAACAATATTCATCAACTGCTATAATACAAAGTTAGGGACGTAGGGTAGCTCTAGGGTAGCATGCGTTCGACCCAATCTGAATGAGAGGTGCCTAGTTATTCTTTGCATCTTGTTAGGGACTAAACCCCTTTTATTTCTCTTTAGCTCAGAGGATTTGTACAGATATTGTGCGATGGGCAAGCAATAATCCCATAGGATAACTCTAGACACCGGTTTATTTGCGGACACTTCTTTTCTGAATAAGAGGTGCTGAGTTATTGTTTACATCTTGTTAGGGACCCAAGCCCTTAACCGCTTTTATTTCTTTTTAGCTCTGAGGCTGTTGTAAAGAGACTTTGTGACGGACAAGCATCTTGTGTGCTAAGACCTGTCAACAGTTTGTTTGGAGATCCATGCAGAGGAACCTACAAGTATCTCGAAGTCAGGTATACGTGCCGTGGCCAAAGAGCTTCTGCTGTTTCTCTCCGACCACGTAAGCGGTTCACGTTTTCGACATATTTTACTATTTTGTTGGATGTTTTCTTCTAAACCTTCCTTATTTTGTAAACTGAATACCAAGATCGTCAGGATCTGAAGACCGAGGCCAAGATCTTTTGAAAACAAGAATTATTAACATTTTTCTCGACGATCCTTTTAAAACTGTAACACAAATATCCATGCTTGGCTTAGTCCTATTCATGAAATTTGCCCTCGAAAGTGACAATAGGATGGTATAAAAATCATGCCGTTTTAATGCCTCTCCAAAACTGATTCCAGTTCTTTCATCAAAAATTCCTGGTTGCTAAATGGAAGAAATCAACAAAACAGGTGTAAACCATCACATAATAATTCACAAACAAGAGAAATCTTTCTTAACAATGATTTTTGAATCTCTATCAGGGGTGCAAAAATATTTACTTTCTGGGGACGTAGGAAATATCAAAAATCATATCTGTAGGCTTAATAAAATAAATGAATAAAACGAATATGATCAAAAATCACTGATAAAGGTTTTTAATATTGAAACTGTAATTATTTCTTGTTTTCACATTCTCTTTCATGTTAACCCTTCTTTACCCCGTTCTTTTCTCTTTTTCTTTCTTCGACTCCTTTCTCTTCTTTTTTATTCCTCTTTTGTCTCACTTACTTCTTTTTAGGGACCCAAAATTATTTCTTGGACCATTGGTGTCGTTGCCGTAGTCCGCTGTATTTTCACCCCTGATCTTTAATTTTAAAGTCGATCTGATGTTTGTCTTTGCAGCATTGAAAGTCGATCTGATGTTTTTCTTTACAGTATTTTAAGTTGATCTCTATCTTTCTTTACAGCATTGAAAGTCGACCTGAAAGCCATCGGATGCAATGATCCTCCTGCAAGAGGACGATGTGGAAACACTGACGGCTCCATCAAGATACTAGGCGTTGAGAAGAGTTTGAACAAGCGAGGCTTCAATCTTGTGGCCCTGAACTACCCCAAAGGCAACTTCTACTCTCGTGCCAACTTCGACACATGCGGTGACCCGAAGGCATCAGCGGCTATGCTGAAGTGGGTGAAAGCATTGCCCAACAATAAGATCGTCGTTGTTTCTACCAAAGATGATCATAATATCAATATCAAGAATGAAGCCATACAAGCAATGGTACGTCTTAGGCCTAGTTTAAACGTCACATTTCTGCTATGCCGAATTAGGTTAAATTCAACGCGACAGTAACTCGGCAGAATGTGACAATGAATTCAAGCGTCGAATAAAATTCTTTAGCATCGAATTAGATATTCAGCAAATCCATTAAATGTTACAGTAGTTCATCAAGCCTAGCGATCTACTGCCGCATTTAGTTATTTATCTCGACGAGACAGAAATGCGACCTTTAAACTAGGCCTTTACATAACTATGTTTTTTGTTCATTGAAAAAAGCTTTGACCCTCTGACACTTGGCCTCCTGCTGGGGGTTACTGAAACCCTGCACTTTCAAGGGAGGCTTATAAGAGAAGGGTTAATGCAACTTACGTAAAAAGAGGCTGAACATCTACTATGTTCATATTTGATGAATTAGTAACTGTACAACCAGATCGAATTCTGTCTTGATATTTTTCATCATTCAAATTTAGAGGGAAAGACTGTCATTTTGTTTTCAAGTAAAGCAACTTGGTTAGAAGCAGCATTTGTAAAATTAATCGTGATAGTTTGTGAGAATGAAAATGTGTGTTTTTTGAAGAGCCCAGATAGGTTCGTATCTGCATTCGGTGAGTGGTGGTGCAATTTGTGTGGGTGAAATGGCCTGGGTTTCTCTAAGCCCTGATGACACAGTGGATTAGTTCACTAGAGTTCTCATCTGGAGGTTCTGGGTTCAAGTCCTACTTGGATCATTTTCATTCTTACAAGTTATCTCGTTCAAAGTGGAAAGACTGTAAAATATTTGTCCTTGATTTGCAGAGACTGCTTGGTGGAAAGTCGAATCCAAAACTCGGAACGAGAAGCTCGTATGCGTTGATTGGTTACAAAGGAAAAGGGAAATTCAGTTGGATTCAAGACAAAGCGAGCAGACCAGGAAAAGGACCTTCTGTGCTGTCAGCTGGCATTGGTACAGTTATTTTCCCTGCTTCATTCAAGTTTTACCAGAGTACTACTGCAATTGACATATGCCACAAGTGGGCTTCAAACCCAAGTTGTTGGGACAAAAGGCTAGTGTGTTAACCGCTGTCCTAAACCAGGACAATAAGTTAGTGAAGTAACCTCATTGCTTATCCCCACAGTAAGGGATAAACTCGTATTTCAGATTAAATCCTTCATCAGAGCCATTTGATATAAATATTAATTCATAAGGCATGGTCTAACACGGGATATAGACTTTTACCAGAGCAGGCCACTGCTATTGACATATGCAACCACCGGGTCTTGAACACAGGTTGCTGCGACTAAAGGTGACACCATACCTTATGAATGAGTATAACATGTCTCTGAAAAAGGATTTAATCCGTAACAAGAATTAATGCCTCACCGTTGATAAACCTGGAGTTGTGAACACATCAAGGTTACTGTGCTAGCTTATTGTCCTGGTTTAGGACAGTAGTTAGCGAGCTTTTCTTTAGTCGCATCTACCTAGGTTCGCAGAAGTATCTCTTAAATAGCAGTCCATTCTAATTGAAGGCTACGTAACCTGATATCTGAAAGTGACCACAATTAGAGTTTTGTTTGATTTTAAAAACCAAACAGGTTTTCAATGATTCATACTTTTGTAAATTTCTCTTATTAACTATGATTTATTTGTTTCCAGATCTTCCAACAAAAGTCATCTTACGTAAGTTATTTTAATAGTTTTCCTGACCTTCCTTATTTTCTTTATTTTTTATATCTTTTCTTTCCAAAGTTTAGCTACTAGGAATATTTTGGAGGACGTGCTAATTTTCAAGTGTAACAATGGGTTGTCTAAATTGGCATGGCTGTGAATTTTAAGCACTCTTTCCTCTCACTGTAGATTTGTATGTATTTCACTAGAGTAGTTATCAAGACAATATCGAAAAGAAGCTCTCTAGAAGAGGATTGCAAGGAAAATGGGAAACAAAGCAAAACAAAATAACTACTAAAGCTTTGCGTCTGACACTCATCAAAATAGTATGTCATAACAGTATTATGATCTGCACTTGAGGATGGCAAGGAACACTAGAAACAAAGTGAAACATAATATTTACTTAAACTTAAGGTTTGACCCTCATTAAAGTAGTACATAAGAAAGAGGACGAAAACGAAACCTAACTGATTTATATACCCAGATGTGGATAGCAATTTGCCAATCAGAAAGGAAGTGAAATATTGGTATGGCAAGAAAGAAACAACTATCACTCTTCTCTGAGATACTGACATCTAGAGTAGAGGCTCTTAGTTATTGTTATATGAAGGTTTTATTGTAAAACAGCACATGTTAATTTACTGTTCTAATGATTATCTTATTTCCATTCAGCTTCACTTCCAAAGGGTCTACGTCCAAGTTACACTGGTAAGTTAGAAATTTCATCTCATATTTACTTTTAAGATCACCTAGTGGTTGATACTTTGGGGGCCAGGGGTTGCATTGCCACCCTAATATTTTCAGAAATAATAGCCTTTTGTTTCTAAAACAACAAGAAATCTCACGCAGTTTGTTTTAAACAATAGGCTCGCCCACTTTTATTAATTGCCAAAGTCTTCGCCACTGGTTTCACTTGTATGTTGGTAATATCAATCTGTGAAATTTATCACACTCATTGCCCATATTGATTTTGGTTTTTCATTTCAAGGTTAGCCTAATGTATAAGATGCAAATTACGATACAGATCTTTCAACTAGAATATACAACCTTATAGTCAGGCTAAGGGCGTTCTTGGACATCTATATCCCTCTATATGCCAATGTAATAGGAAAATCTATATTGTTTCTACATTTTACAGGCAATATTGCAAAGGGTAAGCCAGCCATTCAGTCCACTAACTACCCTGGTGGAGCAGCCAGACATGCTGTTGATGGAAACAAAAACCCGAATTGGTCAGGCAAGTCTTGCACTCATACCCAGAAGCAAGCCAATCCATGGTGGCGTGTGGATTTGAGAAGATATTACACCGTCGGAAAGGTTCAACTCACGAATCGTGGAGATTGTTGTGCCAACAGATTGAGGAATTTCGAGATTCGAGTCGGAAATAGAGACAGAGATCCAAAGAGAAACAGATTGTAAGCTCTTTCCCATCATTTGAATATTATGCCCAAAATACACCCCGTATAAAAACAAAGCTCTATCAGACAGTGCCAGTGCTAATATTGGCCTATCAGACATTGTTGCTGCGTTCTTTTATGATCTAGATTTTTAAGAATAGGTAAAAGTATCTTGGTCCAAGTTCTCTTAGCAAGCCAAGAAACTAGTCATGCCAACAACTGCATGGCTTGCAACCAATGGTATAAAGATTGTGAATCTTGTTCTTATAGTCAAAGGGAGAGAGGTTGGGAAAGTTGTTCTCCAACTCGCGTCCTCAGGTCTTGGAAAGCTGTAATGCTGAACATTTGTCTGGTCAAACCTTTTCATCGTAATAGATTGACCTCGTGTTATGAGGAATGGAAACAAAGAGCACTAACTGAAACAAAGACATTTCCTTTTTGATAAATCCCAAGGGCCATTATTGCAGCAAACCTACTATTCCCTTAGCAAATGCTAAACAGCGAGTTGCCATTGTCCCAGTAAAGAAAGCTCCATCATACCATTTTACGCCAAATATATTCTATCAAATTACATTGCAAGTTCACCTTTTTTGATTTCAAAATATATAGAGAATACGAGAAGAAGTAGGATTTGGACATCTGGACAATAAATCAAATATATTTGCGATGAAATATATTTTATTAATAAAGTACCATTGAATTTTCTAAAGGTTTAGACTATGAAATTAAGGTTTGCGAGGAAAATCAGAGACATGACAAAATATAACAACTACTTAAAACTTTTCCGTTTGACACTCATCAGGGTAGTATGTCAAAAAGAGAACGAAAAACTCTTCTGAATTTAATACTTTGTTAGGTTTTTCTTTCTGACGTACTACCCTAATGAGTGTGAGACGCAAATATTTTGTAGTTATTCCGTTTTTCTTTTGATTTTCCACGTCTTGTACCAATCATAGAGTGTTATGCTGTGAACGTTGAAATAGTGACTCGAACATATTGCCTGATAGATGCAAGAATAACCCTGGAGCAATGAAGAAGGGAGAAACTCGCCAATTCCAATGCTCTCAACCAATGAAAGGACAGTTCGTCTTTGTTGTTTTGAATGTGAATGAATGGCTGACCTTATGCGAAGTTGAAGTGTACGCTGTCAGAGGTATTTACCATTTTGTAATTTTCTATTGTTGATTGCCTTGAATTCAGTTCCAGAGCTGGAAAATAGATTTATCTTTCTGGGAACCAAAAAACTGATGAAGAATTTTCAGCAAGGTAACTGCAATATGTGAAACATAGATGTCCCTTTCAGCTAGTGAAATTTCATGTACAGTTTGACAAATAAAGCAAGATTGAATGAATGTCTTTTTTGAAGTTACATACTGTATTTGGACAAATAGCGATTTTGTTGTACTAATGAATTACAGTGGAAGCACGTTATAACAAACTCTGGAGGCAACCACAAAAGTTTTCGGTGCATCGGAACTTCGTTATATCGAGACAATTATTTTGTCAAATCATTTTTCCAAGGGTCCATACATTTAGTTGATTATATCGGAAATTTCGTTATATTTGGGGTTCGTCGTATCAAGACTCAACTGTATTGAAAGAGTCATTTCATAAGGTAGAATCCAAGGGACCAAACATTTTATAGATTCATTCCGGGAAGCTCGTTAAATCTAGGGTGTCCGTTATATCAAGATTCTACTTTATCTGAGTTTTTCTATCCCGCAGGAGTACCCGCCCCTGCTGCGCCTCCACCTCCAAGATACACTGGTGAGTTATTTTCACTTGTCGATACATCATACATGTTATTCTTGTTCATACATCGCACGCATTCATCAAAATGATATAAATGTAGTGTTTTGCTGAAAACCAAAATAGGAATTCCACACGGTATTATCTTAACGTGGGGTCCCTCCCAAACAAACCCGCAAGCATGTCCATTTGTTAATGCAGGTTTGAATATGGTAGCGTGAACCATATAGACCTGCACCATTAGCCTCCAGAATTAATATTCTTGTACAAATATCCAGGGTACTCATTTACCAAGCTCAGAAAGATGGACAGCTTAGTTGGCTGATGGCTTGTAGTTCATGGCTCTGTCTGCTTTTGGATTCGAGCCTACGAAGGTTGCCTTCATAGACTTGTAATCCAGTGTCTGACTATTAGGTCAAACCATCGTAATTTAGGCCTAAATTCTGTTCTGTATAAGAGCTATGTTGGAAGTAATGCAGGTTTATCATAAGGCTTTTTATGATGTGATGTGCAGAGTTTGATCTGGCTAATTTTGATGTCATTGTAAAAGAAGAAAAAAACATTTGATCCAGAGTTGAAGATCCACACCATAGCAGTGGATATGGTCATAAAAGTCTTATTTATGTATATCAATGTTATTTATGTACTCTGACCCACGACCTCTCGATTGGTACTCTAGTGCAACAATCCACTACGCCATTACGGTCTCGATTGATTTTCAAAATCCTGCTTCTTCTCAGGTATATGAATGTATGTATGTATCAGTAAAAATGTACCAGTAAAAATGTTAATCTTTCATATATATTTTCAGGCAATTTGGCCAAAGGAAAGCCCACCGCACAGTCCAGTACATACCCTAACGGTCAGTCCTCAAAGGCCGTCGATGGAAACAAGAACACGAACTGGGGTGGAAGATCTTGCACCCATACCAACAACCAACAAGGGGCCTGGTGGAGAGTGGATCTTGGAAGAATCGTCACGGTCGGAAAAGTTAGAATCACAAACAGAGGTGATTGCTGCTGGAACCGATTGTCGAACTTCCAAGTCACTGTTGGAAAGGTTGACAGGAACCCCAAGGCTAACACACGGTAAGAAGATTTCAATCTTTCTACATGAGGTACAATGTCACGTGGGCGATACGTAATTTTACTCCTGATTGGCATACCGTGAAAGCTCTATCAAGCCCCCTTTCTTTAAAGCACCCCTTCTTCATATTAGATAGACTACAGAGTAAAATTTGATAAGTTAGGGATAGCTAATGGATGTATTCCATCGTAATGTTCCTAATTTAAACTCAATATGCTTGAGAGTGAAGAATTTCTTCTCTAAACCCTCTTTTATAAAATAACCACTCAAATAAGCTCCTCTCTAGAACCTCAAAAAATAAACATACTGTCTAAGGGCTGCAAAAAGCTTTTACGGTATTTCAATTTTGCAGTGTAAGTTGATGCGCAGAATAAACGTTCTACGAACCGAAGCTTGATTTTGATAAGTTATGAAAACGTATTCCCTTCTTTATTGAATAAATTTCGACATTCTGTGAGATCGTTTTTATATGTAGCTATCTGGTCCCTCAATTGCTGAATTGATGTCACAAGCAAAGGCAAATAAAACATCGCGTATTAATAAAAAAAAAGAGAAAAGTAGTGCCCTTATTGATTAAAGCGATTGTATTTTCAAGGCTAAAAGCAAAATAGCATAAAAAGTTAACGATTCATTTGGCAACCCCTAATGTAAGTTCATCCTTAGACACAATGTTTCAAAGAAAATTTTGCTATTTCGTTTTTTAGATGTGACAATATCCCTGGGTCGATGAACAAAGGAGAGACGAGAGATATCGTATGCGCTCATCCAATCAAAGGAAGATACGTTTTTGTTGTTCTTAATGGCAAAAATTGGCTCACACTTTGTGAAGTCGAAGTTTTTGGAATCAAAGGTATGGAATTGTTGAATTAATTTCGAGATGATTTGTGAGAATGAAAATGACCCAAGTAGGACTCGAACCCATGACCTCATAGATGGGTACTCTTGTGCAGTAATCCACTTACCGGGGCCTCGAGGAACTCAGGCAATTTCATTCACACGAATGATACAACATCTCACCGAATGCAGAGACGAAATCTATCCGGGCCACAGGACTTAAAGGCAACGACTTTCCCACACTAGGAGACCCATCGCAGTTCCAACATTGGATAGGGTTGTAGAAGCAAAGTTGAGGAAAAGGGTCATTAAAGTTTCAATAATCATCTCGATTGTTATTCTAAATCCTGCTTCTTCTCAAATAATCGAATTCCACTATTATATAACTCTATGATTCGAAATAATTTTTGAGAATTAAAATGACTCGAGTAGGACTCGAACCCTCAACATCTAGATTGGTTATTAACTTTTTGAAGTTAGTTGCATGTCATGTATTCAAGCTGGTATTCTCAGTGTCGTATTCAGTTGTTTATGCAGATTGGTGATCTGAGCACTAGTTTTCTATTGGAGCAAGTGCAAAATGGGTGTGGTCACAAAAACCGCACCCATTATTTGGGTGTTACTTCCGACTGATGATTTATCACCCACTGGTTATTCTTGACTGTAGAACAGGTCTGAGGTATTTGTTTTCTGATTCATTCGAATGACTTATTTTATGTTTTAGGAGCTCCAATGATCAAAGCCAAGCCTCCTATGCTCTATACTGGTGAGTTTTGTTGGCTTATTTTCTTTAACTCTGGTATTGGGTACCAAAATTAATGGGATTTTGTTGCTATGAGATCTTTGAATGAATCCCCAGTCCTGTGTGAATTTAGTTGAATTAACACGGCTGGAAATTCAGTTCTTGTCTATTATTCTAGTTACATTTTTTCTAAATCGATTCTTAGCCGAGGTCTCTTTTATTGTTTGTCTATTCTTAATGTTGTGCTTAGCTCTTATTTTTGGGTGTGAAATTTTAAATTTAAATTTACGGCCCAAGCTACATTAGCATTGCTTCCCTTGGGTTGTGTAGAGTACTTATTTTCATACACTGTACTTAGAATTTGCATTCTACGAATAAAATTGAATTGAATCGAATTAAATTCTTTTTGCACTGGTTGGTCCTGAAAATTTAAACATATTTTCTCATTGCCTACCATTTGATTTCTGTCATTCGTTTACAGGAAACATTGCCCGTGGAAAACCCACCAAGCAGTCTTCAACAGGATGGAGGGGTGTCGCCAAACGCGCCGTTGACGGTAACCTGAACACCAAATATAGCAAGAACTCGTGTACCCATACCAAGAAGCAGAAGGGGGCCTGGTGGAGAGTCGATCTTCAGATGCAGTACCCTGTTGCCAAGGTTAAAGTTACCAATCGTGGTGACAATAAGGTTTTCAAGAGGCTCAGCAATTTTGAAGTTCGAGTTGGAAATATTGATGGTGATCCAAAGAAGAATCCTCTGTAAGTTGCGCATCCTTGTCCTTTATCAGGGATTCTGTTAAGGTACTGATTGGTGGGCTAATCGACCTAGTAGGGCACTGAGCTTCCCCAGCAGTGGAAGTGAAATCTATTCCCTAGTGGTCTAAGTCAGTATCTTTCGGTATTTTTACTTGTAAACATTTTTAGTTTTACATAGTTCATACATTTCTGAATAAAAAATTATTCAAGAACAGATTTTGGGGCTCCTTTTTATGTTTTCCCCACCAGTGGATAACCTAAAAAAGTCCCTTGCCTTTTATAAACTATGATACAGTATGTCCCTGCATATAAGTGAATCAAATAAGGCTGTATATAGTTTCTTTAGCACTTATTTTATGGTCAAACGTGTACCATTACATAAGGAAACAGAATGGAATATCAACAATTAAGGTGGCTACAATTTCCAAGTCCCTATATTATTTTGAATTATATGGGTTAGGGATTTTGAATTATTGTTTTTTCTATTTTCTTCGCTATGGAAAATTCAAAATGGTTTTGCCTTGCTTTTTTTAGGATTTTTTTCTAGTTATATATATAATACTGAATAATGTAGAAATCTGACGGTTGCAGCTGCAACCATTGCAACTGTCTGGATCCGCCCTGTACTGCTACATGAATTATCATAATAAGTATTAATTTTTTTGTTTCAGGTGTGTCCGTGTTCCATCTTATGTTGGTAAAGGAGAGACAAGAGAGCTGGCATGTCGCAAACCGATGTTTGGACAATTTGTTTTCGTCACTCTGCGTGGCAACAATTACCTTACTCTCTGCGAAGTTCAAGTCATGGCCGTTGCAAGTAAGTCTTGAAAGACATCTTTTTATCATGACCTTTTAGGATAGCAAATATTGATCTTACACTCTTACAGGCTCTGAAAATGAGTATCTCTTCATAGTAAAAAGGCATTTTAATAATAAGCGGTCTGTAACCTAATGGTCAAGGTGCTGGATTTCTAATCGTTGAAAAGTAACATTTGCGTTGTTACTTGAACTTCCAGTTGATATTTTGTATTATAAATAATCCGATGATATGCCTTGGTACTAAATCTGAATATAAATTTTAATTATCAATACTCTATGAATTATTTTCAGATATCAAGCCAAAACCATCTTCCATCTCCAAACCAGGTAAATTTTTGAGGTTGATAATATGGTTTCTAATATCTACAGGGATGCACAATAGAATCCAAACTTTAATGCAGTAATTGATTTTTATTGTTTACAAAAGACAACTACATTGTTCCTACAATAGCTCCAACTATTCTTAATTTTTTCTTCTTCAAACGCCCAATTAGTGTTATTGAAAGCATGAAGTTGTAACATTTTTAACAATTCAAATAAAGTAGAACCTTCATGGTCTTGATATTACGTTATGGCCTAGCCATTATCTAAATCAGGGTGGATTGGGAATAGTTCGAATAGCTGGATGGTTGGCGTACCCTGTGCCTAGTTAGGAGTCGTTGCCTTGGGCAGATCGTGTTTATGGCTAGTATGGCCCAGGGCTGATTGCATGAGTTGACCTAGCTGTCAATATCTAGGCTTCATATTTTCTAACTACCAATCATATGCTCTGAGAATTGCCTCCTGGTTAGATTTGAATGGAAGGCTTGTGATTTGCATATATTTGGTTTTATTCAAATATTAACTCCATCTTCATGCATTGGAATTAGTGGCTTCTGTTTTTTTGCTCCCACCACCCTCTACTCCCCCATTTAATTTGAACCTGTCCTATCAAGGAATATTGGTTGGCCTTAGGGGATAATTTCGAAAAATGATGTATTAAGACATTTATTTTATTTCCAGCTCCTCCAGTGCCAGGGATCCAATATGAAGGTGAAAAGAGTATTAATTCAACTTATTATCATTGGCTCTTTAAACCATTTAAAAAGTGCACAAACCATCAAACAATCTTCTCTTTATCAATATATAGGGCTGAACACTCCCTTTTCTTCTTTTCTAAATTCCGTAATGAAAGTTTAGAATTTACTGGCGGGGATGGCTCACCGGTCAAATCACTCAACCCTTGTTTAAAGGATCGTCGGTTCGAATCCACCTTTAGACCTGTCACATAAAGTTTGAAGAGAGAATTTCCAGCTCCTTGTAACTTCAGGCAAAAAAAATCACGTGGTGTGGTCACTTTGAGAGGAAGGAACAGGGTTGCACGGCTTCGATTAGTCTACCTATTCAGTGGGCTCTTTTTGTTATACCCGTAAACCAATACCTTAGGAAGATTGATTAAAAGTTGAAGTGCACATCAACTTTTAATGTACTGCTCCAATAAGTCTGCCAATTCAATGCGCCCTTTGTGCTCTGCACATAACCAATATCTTACTATGAGAGTAAGCGTATTGGTCTATCAACTATCAATGTATTTTGATTAGTCTACCTATTCAATGGGCCCTCTGTGATTTGCACATAAACCAATACCTGCAAAGATAGTAAGCGTACTTGCCTATCAACTATCAATGCACTGCTTTGATTAGTCTATCTATTCAGTGGGCCATTTGTGCTATGCACATAAACCAATACCTTAGATAGTAAGCGTATATATGTATATAAATTTTAGCTCCAGTCCCACATTGAAATTTCGTCCAAAAGTATGAATAATGACGTAATTTCTTATTCCAGCAAACATTGCGAAAAAGAAGCCAGCTGCCCAATCATCAACAGGCTGGGGTGGTGTTGCGAGCAGAGGTAACGATGGAAATGCCAACACCAACTACAATGCCAAGTCTTGCACTGCGACCACCAAACAAACAAGGCCTTGGTGGCGAGTTGATTTGCAGGCAATCCGAACAATCGGGAAAGTCAAGCTGACCAATCGAAAGGATTGCTGCTCGAACAGGCTCAGAGATCTGCAAATCAGAATCGGAAATCATCCATCTAATCCACAGAGAAATGCTTTGTGAGTTTCTTTTATAAGGGGTTGTTTCATATGAACAAAATTACCCTTGTCCAAGGAAGGATGAGAGCTGAGAAGTGGGCTGAAAACGGCACCCATCCCACCCTTCAATGTCATCAGCTGATAACTAGGCTAAAATCTCTTTCTAATTGTATTGATACTGACTTCGACTTGAAGTAGTTTTTAGCAAAGCCTTGGTGCCTCTACACAATTCATATTTCAAGTGCGATATAAGCATTAGAATATAATAATACGAGAGCCTAACGATCTAAGTTTATAAAATACTAATAGATAAATTCAAAAATAAACTATGCTTGTGTAAACGTTTCGATATTCATCTTCATCAGTAACTGTCTCAGTAACTTCATCAGTTACTGATGAAGATGAATATCGAAACGTTTACATAAGCATTAGAATATAATAGTCCTTATTGAGCTTATGCGACCTGTTTTTGTTTTGATTGTTATTTTACGTAGATTTGCAAGCTCTGACATCTAGTATTATCATGGGTGGGTGCACATTACAGTGGCAATCATTAATAGAGCTATGTGTTGGCTATGTATTCATTGTGACTGTATTCATTTGATAGGGTACTGCCTTAGCTAGCAAGGAACTTCGAGACTTTGGGAGATTCGGTGACCCCTGGCTTCCCCTAGGCAAAGAAAGCCACTAGCTCCCATGAAGCTCCTACTAAAACATTGAACCACTTTTCATACTTGCATAGAATGACATTTGTGAAGAAGTTTCCGTTAAAGAATGTGATGCTTAATTTTTTAGCTGCGCAAAGAACAAGAAGGCCTTTGGAAAGGGAGAAACCAGAGAGCTGCTTTGTTCACGTCCAGTCAAGGGACGATATGTCTTCGTGACTTTGATGATCAAGGAAATCCTCACTCTTTGTGAAGTAGAGGTTTATCCTGTGAAGGGTGAGTAGTTTAAATCGTTGTTTCTCGAATTTGTTAGCGTTGGGACCACTTTTCTATGTGGCTATAGTAATAATAATGATGATAATAATTATAATTCCAATTAAAGCTATCCAGTAAAGGTAAAGCTTTCAAGAACTGGAAACTTATGAGAGAAAAAGACCCTTTATAAAATACTCTTTATATATCATGGTAGTCACTACTTATCATGACAAGCCTTTGATACGTGGTAACTATGATAAGTGGCCTCATGATAAGTGGTGGCTGTCATGTCAGATATTGTGTCAGAAACAGCATTCTTAAGAGCCCTTTTGAAACACCCTATATCCATATTAAATCCCCTGTATCTGCTAGATTATTGACTTGCGTCCTTGCATTTTGGAATGCCCAGTAATATCAAACAAATATTCACTTACAAGATCACTATTGCATGATTTCAAATTTGCTAGAACAGTTTATTTGAGAAGGACATCTTGGTTTGCTTATAATATTATTACTAACTGTTATGAATTATTTATTTCAGGTTCAGCTATCACGGCTGTTGCAAAACTCACAGGTAATTCATATTTCTACATATTATTTGATTTTCAACTTGGTGCCATACGGACGCTAGAATTCTTTTTAATAATCGTGTATAAACTCAAACAAGCGAGTAATCAAGTAGACCTCCAGGATTTCCTGTTTTGTAGATTTTTGTTTTTTCCCCTGAAGGTAACATTGCGAAGAAGAGACCAACCAAACAGTCTTCATCAGGCTGGGGTGGTGTTTCATCCAGAGCTGTCGATGGTAACAGGAATTCCAACTACGCCGGTCGATCATGCACCCACACACAGAAGGAGAGCAAGCCATGGTGGCGTGTTGATTTGGGTGCCAGATATGAAATCAGGGAAGTCGGAATCACCAACAGAGGAGATTGTTGTCAACAGAGGCTAAGGTCGGTCGAGGTTCGAGTCGGGAATAAGGATGGAAACCCAGCAAGGAATGCTTTGTAAGTTTTAGTTTTGTATTACATACTATGATACCGTAAAAGCTGCAAATAAGAACATAGCAATGCAAGTTATTATTTTGCTGGTAGGGTATTCAAAAACGCCAATATTGAGACATAAACTTGAAATTATATGAAGCAAATTCATTTTCTCTAATTAAACATTATTGAACTCATAAAACATATGTTTATTGTTTACTCAGACGAGTCAAGTTGGTTAAACTCTATTTATTGCTTGAGGGTCTTGAAAAGGGGGTACTAATCCCAATTCCCAACTTTGGCATATTAAAAAAACTCCCGATGGGGAAAATCAAGAAATTCCTAAAATTGACTTGTTTAAGAATTCCAATTTGCTTTGTCATTCCTAAAGAAGTCCAATCCCATCATGACAGTTAATAAAAAGGCAAGTCCCAGTTTCAAATTTTTCCCTTCGTTGCCCTCTTGCTTTACCCATTGGTTAGCACAGGAACCGAACGCTACAATGAATTCATGGATTAAAAAAGCTCAATTAAGCTGATATTTTCTTTTTAGATGTGCTTTCTACCCTGGTGCATTCGGCAAAGGAGAAACGAGAAAACTCGTCTGCGCACCACCAAGGAAAGGAAAGTTTGTTTTCGTTACTCTTCGAGTCAAAGAATACCTCACCCTTTGTGAAGTTGAAGTTTTTGCCAAACGAGGACGTAAGTTTCGAATTGATTCTTTGTTTGAAATACCCGTTTTTTTTTAATTTTTCATAATGATAATTGCATTATTTTACAATTCTCAATAGATAGACTGCAGTCTACAGACTATAGACTATAGATTATACTCTGTAGATCATACTCTGATGATTGCGTAAGCATGAAACTTGGAATTACATATAATTATTTCTTGTTTCTCTTCTATATCGCTCTGTACCTTCGTACATCGAGCACTGTGATGAAGATAGAAATACAATTCTTAACACAATAATTATGAAAAAACAGTCATTGAGTATTTTGTAATTGAAGCCCTTAAAGATTTCAATACAAGAGTATGTGTTGTGAAGGAAAGAGTCAAGAGACTGAACTTTTCATCATGATGGTTTTCGACTCATAAGGAGATAATATACCAATGCATTTTGCATCGAGCACTGTCTAAAGACCGAGATACAGACTTTGTCAATGTCAAAATATTAATTTTTTTCATTTTAGCCGTCAAGCCTATTGCACCCCCAAAACTCACAGGTATGTTTACATAGAAATTCGAACATTATACTGAATCAGCTTTTACTCTTTCGTGCTCTATTCCCTATTTGACTTCGTTTGCCATCTTGCACCTCTCTTAGTAAGAAATAATTTTTCAATGATATGGTTGCGAGATTTCGTAACGAAAATAGCAAATGAAGATGTCCATCCACTAGCCATCCCTAAAACGTCACATTTTAAACTGTAGTCTTTCTAGTATGAAGGAGGGGGCTTAAAAAAGAGAAGGGCTTAGCCGAGCTTTCAGGCTAAGTGCTTTTGTGTTATCAGGTATCAACTGAACGACTATAAGCTCTCAATATTGTTGCCTTATTTAACAGACCTTCTTCACACCACTTCTTACGATTCTTGTTTCAAGTGGTATGTCGTGTTGACTTACATCAATCTACCAATAAAAGCTATCCTAATTCATATTTTCCCTATCATTTCTAGGTAACATCGCAAGAGGACGTCCAACCAAGCAGTCATCAACTGGCTTCGGAGGTGTCTCCTCTAGGGGTGTTGATGGCAACCGTAACGCTCAATGGAGTGGTGGCTCCTGTACCCACACGAACAAGGATAACCGTCCATGGTGGAGAGTTGATTTGGGAAGCGTGCAGAAGGTAATGAAGGTCAAGCTGACCAACAGAGCTGACTGCTGTTCCAACAGGCTGCGCCAAGTCGAGATTCGAGTTGGAAATGTCGATAATATTCCTGCCAGAAATGCTTTGTAAGTTAATTTCTTAACCTATGCATGATTGTCTCTTCTTTTGTAGGACTATGTTAGTGATTTATTGCGAAGTATTTAATTACCCCTACATATAAATGGTGGAGATAGGAATATTTTATTTAAATTGTAGTAAGTAAGAGGCCTGAGTGCCACCAAAACAGTCTAAACATTGAAATGAGAGCTTTTCTAAAAATATCGGGCTCTATGTTGATCTTAGTAAGCCAAAAGCTTGAATCACGGACTTAAGTTACTTTTCTATTTTCAATAAATTTTGTGCGTTCCTGTTATCTATATATATAAAACAGAACTTTTTGTGTTAATATAAGTATAGATGTTTTTATATTGAGAAAAAAAATGTAAAGGAGCTAAAAGCAGCATCTCGATCTCCCTTTTTCGTGGTTACTCACTCATCAGGAGATGTACAAAACGATTTTGTACATGTAGAGATGGGCGGAAACCCACGAAACAGACTTGTCAAGATGGAGATTTTACTTTCTTGAGTCTTGCCTTCTATTGTTTTTCACTCAATTGTGAGAATACGATTGTTATTCTAGTTGTAAGTACCAGGCCGCGGCTTTGGGCAAAGGAGAAACCAAAGAACTTGAATGCACAAGTCCCAAGATGGGAAGATATGTCTTTGTGACCTTGAGAGTGAAAGAATGGCTGACGCTCTGTGAAGTGGAAGTTTTTGCTATCCGAGGAGGTTTGTACGATAATTTCATATTTATAGTAGGGCCTAGTCTGAAATCCATTCCGGGATAAAGGCCTGGATAGCTATTTTGAGTTCTTTCCCTGTATCCTTATGTTTAATCATTTGGTTTGTTTTAACTTGCATAGTCTAGCTGGTAATTGAATGCTTGAATTGATATATTGGAATGAATTGGAATGAAATTGGAATATATTGGAATGAAAAACCATCTCTGTTAAATAAAATAGGCACCTGCAAATAAGAAATCACTTCAAGAAACTGGCCAATTATTTTTAAACAATATCCTATTGCTGCATCCATTGATTTTTCATAAAAAAGAGTGTCTCAGTTTCTTAAAACATGGTTGCTAATTTGTTAAAAATTCTTAATGGAGCAGTATGGAGGGAGAAAAAAGTAGACAAGGTCAAGGCCAAGCCTAGTAGTATCTTTAAAGCATATATTTTGTATGTAACGGAATTTAAATGATATGAAACTGAACTGAGGTGATTTAAATGACATAGAAGGTAGTCCATGCGAGTTAGTAACAGCTAAAGAGTTTGAAAAAACCTTTAGTTGGTATTTTTCATCTGACGGTTTCATTGAAACCAAGAGGATAATTCTGTAATAAACTCGTGTCAATTATTGATGAATTTTAAATGTTTGCTTTTTCTTTTCCAGGTGGAAGACCAGTTCCTGCCCTTCCCAAAATCACTGGTATGTTGCTATTTATCTCTTCTTGAGGTTTTCATCACATTTTCCTAGGAGTTGAAGTTTCACTCCGAAGAAGTGAATTTTTCTATAAAACCGCAAAACTACTAGTGAGGTGAAGTCAACTGGATCATCTTTCAATGGGAAATCTTTTTTCAATAAAATAATGTCGAAGATCAATGACGTCTGGAGATTTACCTCATCTTTTAGAACAGGGATGAAAATCCCATATGAATAGTGCTTGAAATTTACTTCACTTGTCAGCCCTGGGCCTGGCAGGTGAGGTATTCTCGCTGATATAAACAGGTCCTAAGCCTATCTTCTTCACAGAAGTATGCGAAGAAAAGCCTTCTAGAAATGTCTCGATTTTGACCGTGACATGGAAATATTAGAGTTGATATCATTTTTTGCAGGTAATATCGCCAGAGGCAAGCCAAGTGCCCAGTCATCTACCGGTCCATGGGGTGGAGTTGCCTCCAGAGGAAATGACGGAAACGCCAACGCTCAATACAGTGGAAAGTCTTGCACGGCCACAAACAAGCAGGCCAAACCTTGGTGGCGTGTGGACTTAAGAGCGGTCCGCAAAGTCATGAAGGTGAAGATCACCAATCGACAGGATTGTTGCTGGAACCGGCTCAGGAATGTCCAAATCAAGGTCGGAAATTCCGCATCAGGACCCGATGGCAATGCATTGTAAGTTAGAAATAGATTATTGTTATGAATAGATTCTGCCGATATCTGTTTCATAATTGTTGCGTTATTGATAGGAGTAATTTGTTAGGATGAAATAGGAGAAGAGTAGGATTCGAACCCTCGACCACTGATTTAGCATGTCAGTGTTCTACCCACTGAGCTATCTTGGCAGTTGATTTTTGATCGCACAACCCGAGGGACTTCAATCTCACAAATTGTACCACCACACGCTCAATGCAGAGACGAAGCTAACCGGGCTCATTAACAACAATACTCGACCTGCCGAAGGATGACGACTTTCCAGCACATTATTGTTGTTGTAATATCTGGTATTTCTACTGGGTATCGGTACAGACAGTAGGACTACATCGAGCACACAAACGTATATCAAAACTTCAACGTACCAATAATAATATCCTAATAAGAAGAATATTTCTTAGGCATACGAAACCTTGTCTGTTGAGAAGCGAATGTAGAGAGAGAGTAACTCACACTGTGAACATACTATAACACTTATGACGTAACATTGGGTGATGAGACGTTACGTGATGTAACGTGACGGGGGTACCATACAAGATTATAGAGGTCTGAACCCTACATTGTCCTTTGTTGTTGCTATGAGCTGCATAAAACTTCATATTTTTTAGCAAGTTCTCGTTTTTCTAAATCCTAAACTTTTTTCTAACTGAAATTTTTCAGATGTGCAGCCCACCCTGGAGCCTTTGGAAGAGGAGAAACGAAAACTCTCTCGTGTGCCTCGCCTGTTCAAGGAAGATATGTCTACGTCACTTTACTCGTCACAGAAATTCTCACTGTTTGTGAAGTTGAGGTCTTTGCTGCCCAAGGTAAGCATAAAGTTGCAGATATGATAATATTAAGCAGAGGCGAACACCAATTATGATAACAATAAAACATCATTTAAAGTTGGTTTAGTTACAATGCTAATATAATTATTAATGAATACCAACAATTTACTAAAACTGCTTTTCAGAAAATTTACGTTTATGCAATTCAAGGTATTTTATAAATCCAGAAATTGCACTTGTCCCCAAGGGAGTGCATGATCGCTTTTTTGAAAGGATGAACCGTTCGGATTATTTTTGATTTCTTTGATTAGAAACCATAAATCGTAGCAATTGTGCTATACAACCCAAAAGTTGTAAAGACTTGGATTGGTTTAAACCTATACCAGCTAAGACAACTTAGTATGAACCTCATATTTTTCGTTTGACATCATCTTATTATTTATTTTTAGGTCCTTTCGTTCCGATTCCAGACAAGCTTACAGGTTTGTGAAATTATTTTATATCCTTTGACTTTTCTATTTTAAAGATGTCGAGGAAAATAAAAAACATAGCGAAACATAATAACTGCTTAAGCTTAGTGTATTACACTCATTAGAGAAGTCGTCAGAAAGAAAATAGAAAAACGAATTTTACATTTGTTTCCGAATTCTCGATTTCACGAATAACTAATTTTCCATTTTTCAGGCAACCTCGCGAGAGGAAAGCCAACCAAACAGTCATCAACTGGTTTCGGTGGTGTTTCTGCAAGAGCCGTTGACGGTAACAAGAATTCTCAGTGGAAGGGGGGATCCTGCACCCACACCAACAAAGACATGAAACCTTGGTGGAGAGTGGACCTGAAGATGGAGGAGCAGGTTAAGAAGGTCAGGTTGACCAACAGGGGTGACTGTTGTTGGACCAGACTTCGTCAAGTTGAGATCAGAGTCGGAAACACTGATGATAACCCTGCTGCCAATGCTATGTAAGTCTCTTCGACTTTTATTTCTTCCTATCGTGTACAGTATAGTCATCCAGGGGCTGTGCCGTGGGGTTAAATACAGAGGACTTATCTGCTCCACTTTGTTCAAACTTACAGAATTATGAGCCATTTTTAGGTCTCAGAGAAGGTTGATTCAAAGAAACCTAATGCTTGTTTGTCTTCGTCCGCCCAACTTTTTAGGGTCTGTTTAGTATGTTTCTAATTTTCCTCGCTATCCTCAAATTCCGTACGGATCAAAACTGTTCTGATGTACTACTTCGTTTGGTGTCAGACTCAAAGAATCAGTATTAATTATATTTCGCTATGTTTCTGATTTCCCTCGCCATCTTCAAGCTCTGTACTGATCAAATACTGTTCTGACTTATTAGTCTGATGAGTGTCACATCCAAAGCTTTACTAGTTATTATGTTTCACTATGTTTTTGATTTCCTTCGCCATCGTCTAGTTCTGTACAGATCGAAGACTGTTCTGACGTACTACTCTGACGAGTGTCAGACGAAAAGTTTTAGTAGTCATCGTTCTCTGCTATGGCTCCCCTTTTCCTCGCCATCCTTAACTTTTGTACTGGTCAGAGACTGTTATGATGAACTACCCCGTTTTGCGTCAGACCTGAAGCTTCAGAAATTATCATGTTTAGTATGTTTCCGATTTTCTTTGCAATCCTCAACTTCTGTACCGATCAAAGTTTGATATCTATTTTTCTTGCAGGTGTGCCTACCACCCAGGAGCATTTGGTAAAGGACAGTCGAAGTTCATCACGTGCCCAAAACCAACGAGTGGTCGATATGTCTTCGTCCGTCTTCGTGCCAAGGAATGGCTCACGTTGTGTGAAGTGGAAGTCTTCGCAATCAAAGGAGGTTAGAATACGCTTTGTTATTTTCTGATTCATTGCTTTCAAACGAATACAACTATATTTATTTTCCCTTTACATTTACAGTATTGTCTCTGTAGGGTAGGCAAAGAAAAACAAACAGGCCGTGTTTGATATAGTAATAGTCAGGTCAGCAAGATTGCTGTATCGTAGTAGGGACTCGGTGACCATGTGTCTTTTCTTGCTACAAAATTCACAGTAAAATTTCAGTATTCAATATTTTTAAATTTTATATTGATATAGAAAAAAAAGATTGCTGTACAGATGCGTATTATCATACTACAAATCAATACTATTGCTGTATTACATTGATAATAACCATCTCCCACTTTGGGAGGGTGTTCTATCTACCCAACGATAGAGCTAGTTCTGCTTCATAGTATTTTATACGTTACTTGCAACAATAGCACGATTCTCCACTGTATTTGTTTTTGTGCTCACCAACACGCTATACCAACATCTGAACAAAGATTCTCACATTTATTTTGTAAATTAAATTAAGTTAATTTGTTTGAATCACGAAAAAATTCATTCTCCCAAACGTTTTAGCAAATTTTCAGACAAGGAAGAAAGGTAGTTATTTCAGCATTACAAACCATTGGACATCCTTTGTTCTAAAGTATTTCACTGTAAAACTGTAAGGGGCTAAAATACATGTTGGTCCGAGCCCTATCACCTTTAATGATTTTCAAACTAACGACATTCTGATTTTCTAGCTTCAAGACCACCTCCTGCACTACCAGCCAAACCAGCCGAACCACCACTTACAGGTGAGTTGAATCTTTTGTGGTCCGATAGCAAGTACAAATTTAGGCACTATCCATACGAGTGCACAAAATGTACTTAACACAGTGGAGGTAGGCTGCTCGATGCCGAATTCCTCATGTTCCAGCTGGTACTCTCTTGCACGTGTTGCACCACAAGCAGACTTTTTTAATAATTTGATGATAGGAAATAACAGACAAACTCTCATACAAAGAATGTCATAAATGCCAAAGGAGGGTTGCAAGATGCCAAAGATGAGAGTTTTGATGTCTGTTTTGATGGTGTGCCCACGAAAGGGGGTGTTGTTTCGAATGAAGAATACCCTCAGAACGAAAACTGCATATTCATTATTACAATCTTTGATCGGTTCACAAGATATGACGTCTCCAAAATCAATATCAAACAAGAAAATATTTAGCAGTAAAGTGAGGGAAAACTTAATTGCAGCCATTTTTATATAAGTACCTGAAAAATTTTAGCTCATCGTGTTGCTAGTTTATACACAAATTTTTAACATTTGTATTTTGGAGTTTTGTTGCAGTTCAACGGCCTAGGCATTAAAAACATTGCTTTTCTTGGGTCGCTTAGTATACAAACTTAAGGAATTAATGCTATGAAAAAAATTGAATCGAATTGTAACACAAACTCATATATTAATTATGATTCGCTCATAGGTAATATCGCAAAAGGAAAGGCGACCAAGCAATCTTCTACTGGATTTGGAGGTGCCTCTACTAGAGCCGTTGATGGAAACAAGAACTCCCAATGGAACGGCAAGTCCTGCACCCACACCAACAAAGACAAGAAGCCATGGTGGAGAGTGGACCTCCGCTCAGTGCAGAAGATTTATAAGGTCCGATTGACCAACAGAGGTGACTGCTGCTGGACAAGATTGAGACAGATTGAAATCAGAGTTGGAAATGTCGATAATAACCCTAATGCTAACGCAATGTGAGTTCCACAGTTTACTTTTTTCAACTATGTACCACCAAAGGTATTGCACAGGCCTCCTTAAACTGAAATTGGCTGACCTCTACCTACACGAGAGCTCGAAATATTGATGATAATACTATTTCTAATGGTATGTGAGTTCAACATTTTCGTGTAATATCGATTCACCTATGAACCAAACGTATCCCACATGCCTCTTTTAACCTAAAATGACCGGCCCTGCTTTTATTAGAGTTGGGAATGTCGATAATAATGCTAATGCAAATGGACTGGGAGGTCTACATTTCCTATTTGATATCCCCCCCTTAGCTATGTTCCCTTTTTGCAATCTCCAAGATGCTGCAATTACCTATTTTATATTTCGACGAAGAAATTCAACAATCACCATGCTGTAAGTCTGTTTTGCCTCTGAATTCTTATATCGATGTCCTTGTTTTGTCATAAGGTGTGCCTACCATGCCGCAGCCTTCGGGAAAGGACAGACCAAGGACATCAAGTGCTCATCACCTAAGATGGGAAGATTTGTTTATGTCGCTTTGAGAGTTCAAGAATGGCTGACGTTATGTGAAGTAGAAGTTTATGCGATTAGAGGAGGTATGTGATTAATGTTATTTGTTAAATAAGATCTCCTCTTATCAGAGATTTCTATTTAGCCTGACACTAAGGTCAGTCTGAAAAACTCTATTAAGCCCCCTCTCTTTTAATCCCCCCATCTTCATGCAAGAAAGACTACAGAGTAAAATGTGTTGAAATGTGATGAGATAGGGATATCTAATCGATGTATTTCGTCATTACATTGTTGATTTCTAACTTTACATACAGTAGATTGAAGAGTTTCTTCTCCAAACCATCATCCCTTTCTGATAAGCCCCCTTCTAGAACCTAAACCATTGGATTCACCCCCCGGGGGGCTGATAGAGCTTCTAGGGTAACCAAGCTGGGAGAATACTTTACTGTAAAAGTGGACGCTATCTTTGGATGTCTCACTATGTGAGGATTTTTCTTCGGCCATGAGTCATCTTGTTGAACAGAAACAGAAATTGAACAGAATTTAACTTGAAGAAAGAAACATAGAAAGCAAGAAAATCTGTCACTTTTGAAAAAATAATAGTTCGTTAGTTTGCTTATTAAAGGCCCGATTCCCTATTTCATTTTTAGTCCACAAAATACGTTGCTCTATCATTTTCTAATATTCATTTTTTCAGCTGGAAAACCACTTCCTCCTCCTGCTCCACTCACTGGTAAGTGATACATTGTTGCTGGTTTTGTGTTGACACTTAGTATCTTTCTTTGGTTTGCTTTTTCCTTGGATTTTCACCCCCTCCTTTTTGATCTTTCGTAAAATAGTTTTAGTATTTTCTCAACACTCGTTTGACTTGGCTCCAATTTTGCTTGTGTTTGTTTTAACTCTTGTTTTACATTTGTAATGAAAATCCTTTGCATTGGATTCATCACAGAGCATTTTTATTTAGTGCGTAAAAAACCAAGCAATGATCGGCTCTCTTCCTCTCACATAAAGTAAGTTTATTTTCAATGTGCTAGCCTGGGAAAGACCAGGAGGTCTTATTTCCAGCGGGGGCATGGGACTCCCTAGTTTTACCTCCCTTCTAAAGGACTATGAGGTGAGTTGTTTCTGATTCAGATTTATCTGTGAATACGGTATTTCTAAGAACCTGTCAAAGTAGATCAAGATGATCTTGAACTTTAGCTCTGTTCACCATGGCTTTTCTTATCTGCATCTCCTCTATTTGTATAGCAGGACCTCAACAGGCTTCTGCTAAACTTGCGGAGAATTGCACCTTTTTAGTCAGCCCCTAGAAGGACGTGAGTTGTTTTGTCAACTGCTCGAAAGCATTTTTAGTTGAAATTACACACAAACTATTGTGTAAAAGAATTTTTTACTCTGGCCGATTTCTTTCCTAGCAGAAGTTGACCGGTCCATGGTTTTGTCTCTATTTTGGTTATGAAACAGGGTTTAATGACCGGTCGCCCTTTCTGAGGCCAACTCTTTTTGTCACCTCTTACGACACGCAGAATATATAAACGAATACGATGTTTGAATTCGAGGGGCATATCACTCACAAAAAAGTGTACGAGATTTTTGTGATTTCAAAAATCACAGTGATTTTCTGTGATTTCTGAAATCAGTGATTTTCTGTGATTGTGGTGATTTTTTGTGATGTTTTTGTGATTGTGTTATTTTTCTGTGATTTTTGTGATTTTTCTGTAATTTTTTTTGTGATTTTTGTGATTTTTCTGTGATTTTTTCAAAACGTGTACCAGATTTTGTCGTGTGATATGCCCCTCGGGTGAATTCTGACCGCCAACTGCAGAATCTTCTTTAAATCACATTCTAATCGAACAATTTGAATCCAGGAAACATCGCAAGAGGAAAACAAACCAAGCAGTCTACCACTGGTCATGGTGGTGTTTCGTCAAGAGCCGTCGACGGTAACAAAAACACACAGTGGGGTGGAAGATCATGCACCCACACTAACCGCCAGAACAAACCGTGGTGGAGAGTCAATCTGGGAGCTGTTTACAAGGTCAAGAAAGTCAAGCTCACCAACAGGGGTGATTGCTGCTGGACGAGACTGAGACAGATTGAAGTCAGAGTCGGGAAGGTGGACAACAACCCCAGTGCCAATGCTTTGTGAGTCAATGATATATTATCATTATTATTATTATTATCGCAATATTCAAAGATAAATTATCTTATGGATTGACACTTAGATGTCTATCCCTTGAAAATGATACAATTTTTATTCAAACATAATTTTCCCTTCTTCATTTAAACTTTTTCCTTCATGGTAGAGAAAACAAATCAAATAGATCACACAAGTATAATTCCTTGGATGCACTGCCAAAAATTAGTTCCAGTAAACAATGTTCAAGATTCGGCTCTACCAGGCCCTATTCATGACCAAACTAACATGAGGTCGAGAGGGTGTGGAAAAACTACAGAAACACAACAGCAACCGAACATCACCCTTACTATTTCGAAGTTTTGTACTTTTCAAGACTGTATATACCATTTTTTTTATTTAGAATATCGACAGTACATAATCATTTGAATAACTTCCGCTTTGTTCCGTTCTCTCTAAAAAAACGATATTAGCATTATTAAGTATCAAATACAAGAATCGAAATATTGCCAACTAACGATTGGATCTGTGCTTCAAGTGAGCCTAGTCTATCCCCTCCCTAACGAGTGGATCTAGAGACGTACTTCTGGGAGTAATCTATAGAGTAAAGTTAGTATCTTATTGTCTTTAATTCATCATACATGAATTCATTAATTCTATTCCTCTTGTCAGGTGTACATATTTCCCTGGAGCAGCTGGTAAAGGTCAAACGCTCGAACTCCAGTGCACGGCACCAAGAGCAGGGAATCTTGTTTTCGTCACACTGAGAGGTACTGAATACCTGACGTTGTGTGAAGTCGAAGTTTTCGCACTCAAATCTGGTAAGTGGTGTGTTTGTCATGTTGTTTGATAGGCTTAGTTGACTTTCGTTAATAACATTAACAGGGGGTTCTGATTTCCAGCCCTGAAATGATAAAAAACCCCAAACCCAATAAGTAAAAAGAGAAATTCCTAATATTAACGTATAAAACAATGCCAGTCCAAATTTACTTTTCATACCCAGATCCCAGTCCAAAGAATCCCAATCTCATTTTCCTACCTAATAAAGGGCTGATCCCAGTTCCTAATTTACCCCTTTTATTTAATCATATTACATGGTACTGCTCATACAATATGTTTTTTTATTCGTCTCATTAACAGTACCATATGCATCAAATAATTCTTAAATACCCCTTCCTTACCCACTTAAATACTGTTATTATTCGGCAAAGCCCCTTCTCTTGAATAAGAACCCTTTTTAAGTATGTTATTTCAAATAAGCCTCCCCCTTTATATCGGATTGGTCAGAAATTCCATGAATTATGAAAACACTCACGTCGAAGACGTAGAGATATGATGTGAATAAGTAAAATCATAAAACTTGATTGGGGGACTTACTAAAACATCTAATTTACAAAACTTAGGGTTACGAGGAGATACACCTAAAAAAGGACCAGCTTAATACAATAAAAGAAGCCAAGCTAAAAAATAGAACAGCGAATGCTAAAAACAAAGAAAAAAAACAATAAGAAAAGTATATATAGAAAAGACTAAATTGTTAAGCTAGAGGTTTGGAAGCACTGAATTGAGGATGTTAAGGCAGATTATTAGGCCAGTTGTCCCATTCAAGGTTTTCAAAAAAAAACTTTTGGTTGCCCCCTTGTGTCATCTTTGCTTAATTCTATTCTCTTTTTATTTTTAGCACCTGTTCCACCATCACCTGGTACGTGAAACAAATTCTATTTCATCATTTTCTTGCTCATTGCCCATACCGAAAACATCATGTATATCATCTTTTGCTTATCCTAATGGAAAATATCTGAAACAAAATCTAAAACCACATCTCATAAACTTGTAGCTCGTTACCTAAATCATACATAGGAGCCCAGAAAAGACGTGATTGGGCATAGTTTAAATACTTAATTAAAAGTAATTAGTTTATAAGTAAAAAACTTATAAACTAATTACTCTTTTGAAGACATTGAACAAAATTAATGAAAACTACACTTGAGTATTGAAAGAATCCGAACGAGGATGATAAAATGACTACCGAAGCGTCCTGAACTAATACTAGGCCCAGATTTACAAAGCAATTTAAGACCACATAGTGATATTTTAGTGAACACTGATCTTTTATTTGAAATTTTGGTTACAGGCCTAATCATCTTTTTACACCTGTAAAACTTTTCAAAAGTCTCGCAGCGAGCTAAACTTGACCACTCGGGATGACGCGAGCATTGTTTTTACTTTGGCACGAAAATTTTGAATGAGGAGACTGGGGAAGGAATAAAAACTTTCAACAAACTTCTGGGCCTAAGGGAGGGGGGGGACTTTAAAGCACCATTTTCTCGTCCTCGTTCGAATACTTTTAATATGTCAGTTTTCTTGGAAGGTAAAGACAAACTAATATCCCTTGGTATAGGATAGGCACAAATTTCATGGGGAGGGTGGCGGGAGAAAAAACTCCAGAAGTAGTAGATCTGGATGAAACTGGTCCGATTCAGAAGTTCTTCTCGCTTACTGTTAACTTTTTTATATCTACCTAGGACCAGCCAATTGGGCAAGAGGTGACGGAGTTGGAGGTAGTGAGGAGAAACTCGGCATTGTTGCATCGAAGGAGGTTTGTTATGCAAGATGCAGCGTTCGAAAGAGGAACGGTCAGCTCGCTAATGGCGTCACTGTGGACATGAAAACCAAAAAGAATTGTTATTGCGAGTATGGAATGAAGGGAAGAAACAGTGCTAAGCAATGGTACAGCACCTTCATCCGTAGAGGTACGTACTGTATGTTTGCAAGAACTGGCAGAGGGATCTTAAGGTTCTTCAATCTCTGAGTGAAATAAGGAAACAAACAGTCCTAAGCAATGTGGTACGTTGATGATCAATATCAGGGGATGAATAAAGGCCCGTCTGTTTTCAAGAACGGGTTGAAGGATCTAAGGTTTGGCAATCTTTAAGTGGAATAAGGGAACAAACAGTGCTAACAAATGGTACAGAACCTTAATACTCGTAAAAGTACGAAGTCTGTGTCTCGGTTTTCCTAAGAAAATGCTCGAAACATAAATGAGGAGCGTAATGTATATTGTGGAGAAAAGAGTCAAGAGACTCATCTCGGCATCTTTACAAACCTGTTTCGTAGTTCCTCGCTCATTAGAAAATCTTTTGACTCTACTAGCCTCTGTTAGTTTAGTCTGTACTAGTCTCTTGAATCTTTTCTCCACAACATATACATAAATAAAGGTATGTTGATTCTGTTAGGAGATGAATATAATGCAGGTGGTAAGAATTGAACTCACAACCCCTTTGCACATCTATACAGCACAAAAACTTAAGGCTGGGCTGGGCTGAATATAGCTATCAACTTGTAAATAATATCAATTGGTATGTTTATGGGGTGAATATCCATTGTGAACTGATGAAGAATTTATGGAATTGTTAGGGATAGAGCTAATTTTAGGGTTAGCCATTCGACCCTTCTCACCTTTAATAAGGGTCGATGACTTCATGCATCAACTGGTTTTCCTGCAACTACAAACTATACAGAAAGAAAAAGTTTTCCTTCCAAAAACGTTTTTGTGTAATGTTCAGTTCACGTTTTGGTCATTTTACACTTCAAGTTTAGTTAGAACAGTCTCATTTGATGAAATGGATGGAAATGTAAATTGGGTTGTATTTTGATGAGACATATCGTTTGTTTTTATTTCAGGTGCGAAACCAGGACCAAAGCCTCCAATCCTTGGAATATCAGGTATGCTTCAATTTTACTGATGTTTGGGTAATACTCTAGTGTTTCTACTGGATATCGTTACAGACAAAAAGACTACATCGAGCACACAAGCTAAGCTATACGGAAATTTCAACGTACTAGTAATTATTTTCAAATTTACAGAACTTTATCTTAGGCAAGCGAGACCTAGTCTGTTCAGAGGTAAATGCAGAGAAAGTAACTCGTACTGTGAACATGCAAACACCTACATACACATGACATGACGTGACAGGGGCTACATATACCATATCATAGAGGTCGTTACAGACAGAAGGACTACATCGCGCACAAAAACAAAGCAAAATAGCAAAGTACCAATAATTATATTCCTAATTACAAAACTTCATCTTAGGCATGCGAAACCTAGTATGCTCAGAAGTGAATGGAAAAAATACGTACTGTGAGCATGCAAACACCTACAAACACATGACTTGACAGGGGTAACATATAACATAGAATATAGAGGTTTGGACCCTGTATTTGTTGTTACTAGTATTCTATATTTCTAATGGAAATCCATAGGATGGGATCAATCAATACACCTATATTTGATAGAAATCTTTTGGATTGGGTTCATTAAAAAGCTTTTTTATCTAGTGTGAAAAAAATCAACAATAATCAGCTTTAAGTCTCGGGAACCCTACCAGATTCATCGGATCTAACAAGAAAAGGTGGTTGTTCCTGAAATGTTGCATGGCTCCCTCTCTGCAGTTTTCAATTCTATAACTATTTCTCTGCGAGTCTATCTTCTATTTGAAATTCAATGAAAAGTTTTTGAGACCATATTGTTTAAAATTGAAATCACAAAACTGGCTTACAGATAACAGTGGTCCACTTCCATGTATCCTCAATGAACTTACTATGTATTGATAATTCCTTCCAGGTAACCTGGCCCAGAACAGACCAACCGCCCAATCCACGACTAGACACGGTGGAATCGCTGCTCGTGCTGTAGACGGAAACCGAAACCCTAAATGGAGCGGTGGTTCATGCACCCACACAAGCAAGCAGAACAAACCTTGGTGGAGGGTTGATCTTGGCTCTGCCCGAAGGGTGAAGACCTTGAAGATCACCAACAGGGCTGATTGTTGTGCTAACAGGCTCAGACAAGTCGAGGTCAGAGTTGGAAATAACAGATTCGCCATGAGCAACTCTCTGTAAGTTTTCTTCAAGTTTATTTTAATCGAATTAAAACTATTCAGTTATTCTTATTGATATTTAGCTTGATAGAGAATTTTGTTGAGCAGTATAAGTTGCTGCGTGCATCTGAAGTCAAGCATGGCTATTTAAGCTCAAAAATTGGATGAGTGACCCTCGAGGTGTTGAGTAAACAACTCAATCTATCATCGAGGCCCCGATTATGCATTGGTACAAAGTCTCAAAGCATGACAACAAATCAAACATTATCTAGTATCTTTCATAATATTGAGATACATACACAACAAGAATCATATTTGATTAAGTAGTCTTTTTTCAGTTCTCTTCATCTCGGCCTTCTTCTTCTCTCCCTTCACAACAAACCCCCAGTCCAACAACAACAACAGTCAAAAACAAACATGGCTGACATAACAAGTGGATTAGGATTTTTATTGTTGTATACCATTGTGGATTCCTATTATATTTATTCTTGTTGATGTTTAGCTTGATAGTGAATTTTGTTGGGCAGCATGAGTTGCTTTGTACAGCTGAAGGCGAGCTTGCTCTTGTTAGGTAGACATCTTGATGGGTAACCTTTGAGCTATTGACTAAACAACTCACTCCACCATCCTTCAGAAGGGACATTAGACTAGGGGTCCCGTGTCTGTGCTGGAAATAAGGTATCTGACCTTTGCAGGGCAGAATTTTAAACACAAACTAACTTAATTACTTTTATGATTTAAATGAATATGAAATGACAACCGATTCATCATATTATTTTCACAGATGTGTGTTTTACGCACCTGCTTTCAAAGCTGGGGAGACGAGATCTCTGGACTGCACAACACCCAAAGTAGGAAGATATGTTTCTGTTGGTCTGCGTGTTAACGAATACCTCACCCTTTGTGAAGTCGAAGTCTTCGCAGTTGGTGGAAGTAAGTGAATCTTTGAACTGTTCATAGTCAGTTTTTATTGATACGTCTATCTGGGAAAATGTCCACCTACAAATAGTGGCCACCTCAAAGTAACGTCCACTGACTTAAAGTCCTAAATAACTTTATATTGAAATTAGCAGAATGAACCCATGAAAAACAGACATGTCCTTCTGTTAATCTGAGTTTCGTGCTTACGCACTCGTCAGACAGACTAATCTTTACCATATACTACAGACTATATTTGGTATAGTCTGTCTGACGAGTGCGTAAGCACGAAACCCAGAGTAACAGAAGGAAATGTTTGTTTTTTAATTGGTTCATTCTACCTATAATTGCTCCATACTCAAGTATATCGAGCACTATAACAAGGATAGGCACTCTCTTCTCGAGTTAAATATATTGAAAACATATAAGGGTTTCATTTGAGTTATCTTTGAGTCCTTGTCTCCCTATTTTGTTTCGGCATCAAGGAATTCCGTTCCATGTTTTACCCATTAGGATATTTAATACTTTTTACTAAATTGAGTGTATCCGGTTTTCCGTATGAAGTCAGAGGCTGCTATTGTGTATTACAGCTCACATGTGTTCATGTATTGAACATACGATCAAGGGACGAACTGCTTGTGTGCGATGTGATCGTAAACATTTTCATGATTTTTTTAAGTTCCATCTAGCTTAATACATAATAAAGGCTTTGTAATCGACAGTTGGTTCTACTAGAACTTTAATTTGGATGAAAGTGTTCTCGTCTGATATAGTGGGTTTCTTTTGGTATAGATGTTGACTGCGTGGCAACTTTTGAATAACCTTTTATCTAAAATGGTAGCTTTTAGAGGCTCACCTTCCTATCCATTTGTAAGCCAACTAGGATTTCTTCCTTGGAGATCATTAAACAATTTTACTACTACAAAAATATAAATATACTACTACTAGAATACTCTAGTCTAAAGTACTCTTGTGCACATAGTTAGTATTGCAAGCAAAAGTAAATATAGGAGCTGCTGAACAACTGTAAATCAGTTGCTAAATGATTATCTTTTTAAATGATTTTTATCTTTTTCAGCTCCCCCAACAATCAAGTTATCTGGTAAGTGACAACCTCATTTTTACTTAAAAACATTAATTAATGTAGACTGTAGTGTTTATTGTGGAGAAAAGAGTCAAGAGACTTAACTCTGCATCTATAAAAGCCCTTTTCCTAATTATTCACTCATTAAGAGATGTACTTATTTTCTCCTGCTCGATACATGGAGGTAGAGAGCGTGGATTAGACTGTGGAGAAAATAGTCAAGAACTCTGCATCTCGAATGAGTCTGTTTCGTGGTTTTCCACACATATTGGGAGATGTACTGGTAAAGAATTGCCTAGATAGGGTGGAAAAGGATAGCTATACCTGCAAAGCTTGAAAATGAAAAATGTAGGAAATATTGTCAATTATATAGGTTTTATGGTAGTATTTAAAGTATTCAAACAGTTGGTATCTATCTCTTGGTCTCCACTATTCTAAACTACCAACTTTAAACAAATTGATTATTATTATAAATGTTTTCATTATTGATATGATCATTATTCAATTCATGTTTATTATCCTCATTCAATATTATTATTCAAATGCTATTATTATCATTATTATTATTATTATTGATATTGCTATAATTCAATTACAAGCCATTTGGAATGTTTCAGGTAACATCGCCAGACGCCGACCAACGCGCCAATCCTCGACTGGCCACGGTGGCGCATCCTCAAGAGCTGTTGACGGAAACAAGAACACCCAATGGGGAGGTGGATCTTGCACCCACACCAACAAGCAACAGAACCCATGGTGGCGTGTCGATCTAGGCAGCGTGCAGAAGGTGAAGAAAGTTAAATTGACTAACAGGGGTGACTGCTGTTCGAACAGGCTGAGGAATATTGAGATTCGTGTTGGAAACACTGACGGAAACCCTAGAGCCAATCCTGTGTAAGTCTGATGTTTTTTGTAGTTTGAATTGTGATATGATATGATAGTAGTTATTATGTTTTGCTATATTTTCGATTTTCTTCCTCACCGTCAAGTACTGTATAGATCAAAAATCAAAAACTGTTCTGACGTACTACTCTGATAAGTGTCAGACGCAAAGATTTGTAGTTATTATACTTCACGATGTTTCTGATTTTCGTCGCCATCCTCAAGTTCTGTACTGATCAAAGACTGTTTTGACGTACTATTCTGATAAGTGTCAGAAACAAAGCTTTAGAAGTTATCATGTTTCACTATGTTCCTGATTTTCCATCATCCTCAAATTCTGCACCGATCAAGACTGTTCTGACGTACTACTCTAATGAGTGGCATATACAAAGCTTTGGTAGTTATCATCTCTCGCTATGTTCCTGATTTTTTTTCACAATCTTCAAGTTCTGTACCAATCAATGACTTTTTTGACCTACTACTCTGATGAATGTCTTACTCTTGAAATATATTTGGCTGTCTTATCTTATAAGCCACTTGATTGGCCTAATTCCTCTTTAGTGATACGTGCTGTCTCTCATTTCCAGATGTGCTACTCATCCTGGCGCCATCGGCAAAGGACAGACCAAGGCTCTCATCTGTCAACAACCAAAGGCTGGCAAATACGTGTTCGTAATGTTGACTATCAGAGAATACCTCACTCTATGTGAAGTTCAAGTCTTTGCCATAAAACCACCACAAGCTGTGATTGGTATGTGTCTTTTGTCGTATTTTCAGTATTACATTCGTATGCGAATTTCATTTGAATCGTATACGAATGTTTTTTAATTTTTCTATGAATAGTATGGGAACAAATATGATTTGAATCGTATAAGAATGTTTTGAATTCGTTTGTAAATAGTATGGGAACAAATACGAATCTTATTCTCATCGTATTCGAATGTCTTTGAATTTTTTTATGAATAGTATGGGAACAAATACCATTTCAATCGTATATAATAATTCGTTACGTTTCGTTTCCTGTCTGATGTACTACTCTGATGAGTGTTGTAAAACTTTAAATAGTTATCATGTTTTGCTGCATTTTCGAATTTTCTCGCCATCCTCGAGTTCTGTACCGATCAAAGACTGTTCATTAAGGTTCATTATGTTTATACAACTTGAAACCTTCAAGGTTCATATTTAAGATAACTGCTTCACAGTAGCCGTATAAAAATTCTTCAAAAGTTTTGAATATAGGTGTTATTCAATGATAGAAGACATGTTTTGATGTGCAAATTATACTTTTTCAGCTAAGCCTGCACGATGGGTTATCGGAGATGGAAAGGGTGGAAGCGAGAAGAAGATAGGAACATTCGCAAACAAGGAGATCTGTTACCAGAAATGTACCACATACAAGAAGAATGGCCAGTTGGCAAATGGTGTTACTGTTGATGCAGCCACTGGCAAGAAGTGCTACTGTGAGTTCGGTATGAAACGACGCAACAAGAACAGGAAATGGCGCAGCACCTTTATCAAACGAAGTAAGTTGGTTCTGCAGTGAATTTTATCAATATTGTTTTTTTAAGATACGAAGCTCTAGTACCCTGTCAATCTGAGCTGTAAAATTGAGGAAGAATCACGGGTAGTTAGACTCCTTTTAGCACTTGCCAAACTTGTCTTGTCTTACCGGGATAGTTTGCCTTTCAGATAAGCACGGATGAAAGAATGTGAGATTAATGGTTCACAGAAATCTTTGTCAGGCAAGATCCGTCTCCCTTTCTTGCTGATCTCGCATGAACATACTGGTCTGTCTATCATGTGAACTCAGATGGAAATAACAAAGAGGCTTTTTGTTTTAGTGAATCTCACCTAACCGAGCTATCTTGCCTACCTGGGGCCACCTGTTCCCATGAAAAGATACCCTTAGGTTATATAGGTACCCTCAGGACACTTAGGTACCTTTAGTACCCTTTAGTACCCCTAAGTAACCTCAGGATTCTTAGGTACCGTTTGAATGTGTAGCTCTACTTGAATATAGAGCACTTTTTCAGTAAACCGAGAAACAGACTTGATAAATATTTCCTTGATCATTTCCAGGCAAGCGTGATGAGATTGAAACGCCGATCTTCGAAGATGATGATATCGATGACAGCGATGAGTTGGATGACGACGATCTGCAAAACGAAACTTGCAACGTCCTCAACTAAAGAGAGATGGTGTAAGATGTCCTCCTGATTGGTGAGCTTTCAGTCGTTTTTGATTCCGTAGATTTTAACTTTTTCACTGATGAATGGGTTTGACATGTTAAACTAAAAGCTTTTTAAGCCATTGGAAATGAAAGCCTTCCTAAATCTTTTTAGATGTAATTCTCCATAAGGCAATAAAAATGTAAAACTTCAAAAGTTACTAAGAATCAAATAAAGTATGTTGAGAAGGAATTGGTTTGACATGTTAAACTAAAATTTCAAGCCAATGAAAATAAAAACCTTTCTAAATATTTTTAGATGTAATTCTCCATAAGGCAATAAAAATAATTGCAAGTATATTGCGAGGGCTAGGTCGCTATTATGTTGTAGGTTGGCGTTTTGGATGTTTTAGAGAGCCTTGAAACAGTAGAAAATCTCTTTTGGTCCCTTGGTATTATGTCTATTCGCCCTTTTCACGCAAGTGCAAATATACAGCAACAATGACATGTAGTCTTAAATGTGACCTAGCCCTTTAAATCTAACTTCGATGCAATTTAGCAGAATATCCAAAATAAATATAAAACCCATAAATTCATAAAACTAAACCTCATCAGTGAACCTGTTACCGAATCAATGTTTCAAAAACAGATAAAAAGCGTTTTTTTTTCTCCATTCAAACTTTTAAATATTTATTTTCTTTGGACTATCAAATCAATATTTGATTAGGATTATAGTTTGTTTTTAAACTGAATTTGTAGTGTTTATAAAACTTTAAATGTCTAAGGCTTTTAGATTTGCATTTTGCTATATAAACTTTAAACATCGATGAATACTCCCAAATACCAAATGATGGAAAGTTTCCCTACTGCCCCACCTCTATTTTGAGCCCCCTTTGCTTTGATATTATAAGCCAAGCATAACCTAAAAATATTTTCATAAATTGATAGTAATAAAGATGATAAAAACATAATATTTATACAGGTTAGCTTGCTCAGCAATAATTTGCTATCATCAACTAAGAGCCGTCTAGAATATAAATAAGTTTAGAGGGAAAATAACAATCAACATGGACCAGAAAGTTTAACGAGCTTAAAAGAACCTAAAAGGTACATTTTTAAGTTGAATATTTGCAGAGAGTCTTAAATTGAAAGATTTGAGTTTCGTTTCGTTTCCCTATTAACCCCACACGATGATGATTAATGATCTTATCTCCTGTTACCACCATTTCTAAGTTCCCTTGAATTTCATCTGTTGGTATTCGAGAGTATCTCCTGCTTGAAATAAATACAGATTTCTATTCAATGAAATTATCATTATAAAATTTAAATACCATGAAATATGTTTGGTGCTCTTTTTTTATCAAGTATTCATTGGATCTAAAATAATCTAAAGATCGCTGTACTTAAGTTACAAAATGAATTGATATTAAAAGCTAAATTCATAAATTGTAAAAATAAAGCATGTAAAGCAACAATCCTTTTTGTTTCATATATTTTTGTTTGAAATAACTCAAAAAGGTCAATGTGAAATAAAAAGGTCGGAGCAATGATCTCAAAAGAAAGACTGGATCGAGCATCTGTCGTTCTCAAATGAAGTCATTGGTGGCCATATTGGTAGGTCCCATTCCATATATTGAAATTCCACTTGGACGTACTTTTTCTTTGATGATTGTTGGAATCTAACGAATGATCAGCATGAGACTGAATTATTGTGCATCTTCCTATAACAAAGAATCAATAAAACATGATTTCTGTAGCAGCCATATTGAGAGGCCCAGTGCAAGCCGAGGCAATGGATTCAAATAATTGGCTCCAGAAACAACAGAATGCTCGATCCAGTCTTGATTTTGAGATCAATGAGTCGGAGCCGTAGCCAACAACCTCCTCTGACTTGTTGCACCATAATCTACTGAGCTATCTGAAAAACAGGGCATACTTAAAAGCAACAAGACTTACATCTATCAGATTCCACGCAGTCTTTAAAGCTGCACTTAGTTTGCCCAAATGACTACATCCTTCACCAGGGGTCCATTGAAGTCAACCATCATTTGAAAGAGTTTAGAATTGAGCTTCATATGATGCAGACTTTGGAAATCATACAGTAAATTTATTGCATGCTTGCATGTTTAACGTAAACTTTCTTACTTAGCCCCTATTATGCCCCCTACTCACCCACATAATCAGATTCTATACGCTGAATTCTTGGAGGAGAGCTGCTGAAACAATTTTTAAGTCTTTGGGATGCTTTTTCCTGGGATTTACCTATGACCTGTCACATAAAGTGTGAGGAGAGAATTTGGCTGCTCTCTCTCCAGGCAAAAAGCAGTCACGAAGTGTGGTCACATCGAGAGGAAGGACCAGAGTGGCACTGCTTGATCAGAGAGCTCTTTGCACTTGGTACTTATCAGAATACTTAAGATACCTTAAAACAATACTTAAGATACCTTAAAACAATACTTAAGATACCTTAAAACAATACTTAAGATACCTTAAAACAATACTTAAGATACCTTAAAATAATAGGAAGATACCTTAAAACAATACTTAAGATACCTTAAAATAATAGGAAGATACCTTAAAACAATACTTAAGATACCTTAAAACAATAGGAAGATACCTTAAAACAATACTTAAGATACCTTAAAACAATACTTAAGATACCTTAAAACAATACTTAAGATACCTTAAAACAATAGGAAGATACCTTAAAACAATACTTAAGATACCTTAAAACAATAGGAAGATACCTTAAAACAATACTTAAGATACCTTAAAACAATAGGAAGATACCTTAAAACAATACTTAAGATACCTTAAAACAATAGGAAGATACCTTAAAACAATACTTAAGATACCTTAAAACGATAAGAAGATAGTGAGGGTATTTGCCTATCAACAACAACTGCCAGGTGAGTAGGCTATTGCAAACAGAGTTATTCTAGATTTCAAAATACCTAAACCTTGGCCCTACCTTGCCAATGAACCCAGAAGATTCCCCACTATAGGGCTTGAGCAAATACTAGCCTGTGTACTAAAACATTTTGTTAGGCCACCTTGTGGGATATGAGGATCCAGCTGTGAGTTTGATCAAGAGTGGAAATCAGTGGCTGATCCCTGCAAACAGGTGTTCATTAGAATAGATATGTATATTCAACAGAGCATGCACTGGCCTCATACAACAACTATTCCGGTTAGATAATACATCACTGTTGCATAACTTGATATGGCTTTTTCTTATGGCAAGCGAAAGTCACCATAATTAAAAAAACCCAGTTTATCAGAAAACATAGACCCTCTACCAGATAAACTAGGTTTTTTTAAAAACTGGTATTTTCTGCAGATAATTGGGGTTTCTGAGAAAAACTGGGTTTTTCTCTGAAAAAACTAGGCTTTTCTCAGATAAACTGGATTTTTCTTAGATAAAAGGAGTTATTCCCAGTTAAACTGAGTTTTTGATAACACCAAAACTAGAAAAACTGGGTTTTTCTAATTATGGTGGCTTTTATTTGCCATATTATCTTGCTGTTTTTCTATTGGATCTAACAGTTTAAGGAGCAAATAAGTACAGACCAATAGATGGGATTATTTTCACTTAGGAGCAGGGGTGAAAATATTTTCGCCTAATAAAATCTATACACGTTTTTATAAGAATGTTCCAAATGATCCAAGAACTGAATCTTTCTTAGCAAATTAATAAAACCTTCTCATCTTTCTAACGAATCGAGTACTACTTTCTTAAAAAGTACTTTCTTATAAAAGATCGTGTATGCAGTTCTGTCATCATTGAAGAAGAAGTGTCAAGGTCAGGTCCTTCTAAACCCACATTTAAAAACGAGCCATAGACGAGCATTCATCTCATTTAAGTTTATGGTCTTTTCTTTAATTCTAGGAAGTTTTCAAGTTAGGATTAGAAAAAATTATTGTGTTGTGTTTATCAAGTTAATTTGTGAGAATGAAAATGACCTGAGTAGCACTCTAACCTACCACCTGTATATTTATACTCTAGTGCGCTACCACTGTGGTCGAGGTCGTAGGTTCGAGTCCTACTCGGGTAATTTTCATTCTCACAAACTATCTCGATTTTCCAAATCCTGCTTCTTCTCAGATTTATTGTGTTTCTGTAGGCTAATATCTGCCAAGTTATATTCTGGCCTAGTTTTCTTCCATTTGAAACATAATCATCAACATTTTGGTACTTCAGTAAAGATTGAAGTCACTCATTTAATCTTATCTGAAATGATCAACTAGTATGAGTAAGTGCATTATGAAGAGTGGAGTAGTGACTTGCGCCTAGATTGTAGGCCTGAAACATACACACCCTATTGCAGTGAGATTACCAACAAGAAAGGAGACAAGAAAGGGAAAGGCACATTCAGGTGAAAAATCGATTATTTCATATACAATCAAATTGTCAACTAGACTAAGATATGCAGTACAGATTTTAGGCCTACATTCTGGGCTAGAGTCTATTCTCCACTCTTCATAACACCCTTGGTGTAATCTGTTGTTAGGTAATAGGTGAAATGATAGTTCCAATTCATCAGTTGCACATGAGCAATGCTGATTAGTTGATAGGCAATTACGCTTATCTTCTTAAAGAATTTGTTTATCTGCAAAGCACAAACGGCCTACTGAATGCGTAAAATAATCGACCACACCTCATGATTCTTTTTGCCTTTTTGCCTTTTTGGCTCCTGTTTTGTGGCAGGTCTGAAGTTCGTTTCGAACCCGGGACCCTCTGAACAAGGGTCTACGGATCTATCCACTCGGCAATCCCAGCAACTTAGAACTGAACACGAAACTAGGTTTGAAACAATTTGAAACTCCCGCCATTTTCCTGACAATTATCGAACTAGCCATGCATGCTGAGCTCGTTATTCTTGCGTGCACCTCTCACGCCATTGTGAAAGTATTTTCAATGGAGTCTTGAGTACGTTATGGAATATTACACGGACCATGGAATCACGAAACGAGTGATCCACCTGCTAGCGACGAAGCGGTTCATTTGTTTCAGACAACAGACCATTGATCTCTGATAGTCTGATAAAGTTTCGTCTACTTTACTACAGACAATTTACCAAAGCACTTTGACAGACTATAAAACATTATGTATTGATATTTGATTTAGAGATAAGGCCGATAACATTGAGATACTCTTATCTTGGCTCCAGGGAATATTGTTTAAAAATTCATGAATGCCCGAAACCGGAATATTCTGGGGTCAAATAAGTAACTTTGCGATCTTTCGTTATCTCTGTTATCTTCAGACGCTTAAAATAACAGAGTCTTAAAGGCCTTATTGTGCTACGTTTTGGTTTATTTGGCCTCTAACTTTTACTTAATTCTATACAAGACATTAACCTAATATAAGCTCTGCAAATATACTAAGACTTGCATCTAACGAAACAGATTTCCTACAGTATTTTGATATTCAAGGTTTGATTCAAACAGTATCGAGATGCAGAGGGAGATTTTAATTGATATCTTACTTGAAACCTCCACTTGTATGGCTCATGCATGAAATCAGTTTGAACCTTCTTAAAGCTAAAGATTGAGCAGTTTTCGTTTCAGCTCGATTTCAACTCGGAGACCCATCATTAGTGGCTACATCGGATTTTTCAGTTGTCATTTAAAAACCCTAAACTCAATGATTTCCCTAAAGGGCCTAATACACCTCTTGATATTGTGCGACCCTGCTCATTTATTGTTTACAATCGAATTGTTTGATTTTTCAGTTATCCTTTAAAAACTCTAAACTCAATAATTTCCTTAAAGAGACTCAAACACCTCTTCATATTTTGCAACCCTGCTCGTTTATTGTTTACAATCGAATTGTTTATTTTTTCAGTTATCCTTTAAAAACTCTATTCTCAATAATTTCCTTAAAGGGACTCAAAGACCTCTTGATATTGTGCAACCCTGCTCATTTACTGTTTACGATCGAATTGTTTATTTTTTCAGTTATCCTTTAAAAACCCTAAACTCAATAATTTCCTGAAAGGGACTCAAACACCTTTTGATATCATAAAAACCTGCTCATTTATTGTTTATGATGGACTTGTTTATTTTTCCAGTTATCCTTTAAAAACCCTAAACTCAATAATTTCCTTAAAGGGCCTCATACGCCTCTTGATATCATAAAAACCAGTTCTCAACCCTGCTCGTTAATTGCAAATTAATTGCCCACTGGTTTTGCTTACGACTCGATTGTTTGATTTTTCAGTTGCAACAGTTTGAAAATGCTCATTGAAACGTATAATTATCTGCCAAGTACAAGCAATGCATATTTTTGCGTCGTTCACTACCTGTTGTCAAATCCATCACTGATTCTGACGGCTTTCGCTCTCATCATTCCACGAGAGCCTTCTTGTGGCTTGGAGAAAGATGGTTCGCTTGAAGATATCGTAAGTTTCTACCGTTATTATTCATTTTTCATTCTAAACTGTAGGAAATTTCTGCTCAACTGTTCTTTGAATCTTACATTTTTCGTCATATATGATATATTTTGATCAGTTTTTGATCGGTACTGAACTTAAGGATAACGAGAAAAGCGGAAAAATAGTGAAATGTGATACCTACTAAAACATTTTGTCTAACACTCATAAATGAGAACAGGGTTTGATGGGTAAAAAACTTTAATATGATGAAACTACTAAGCTACTAAAGCTTTTTGTCTAGCTCTCATCAGAGTTGTACGTGAAACCTGTCTTTGATTGGTGCAGAACTTTAGGATAGAAAAAAGCGGATAGATAATGGAACATAATAACTATTAAAGCTTTTTGTATGACTCTCATTAGGGTTTTACGTGAGAAAGAGAACGAAAATGAAAGTTTATAAAATAAAACTCGGAAAAAGGAAAAATCATTAGCCTCTATGATTAGAAACTTGGTAGGCTATATTTTTGTTCTGTATCTGACTAACTACGTTGATCCAACAAAGTCTATCAAACACAAAGCTTTATTGGTTATTTTGTTTCACTTTATTTCTGATTTTTCTCGATATATGTTTGGTAATTGGTTTTTGCCATTAGATCACGATGTTTGTGATTTGTGCTACAAAGCTGGTTCTCTTTTTCACAAGTTAATTGTAGCAAAATCTAGAAGACTCTATAAATACATTAGAAATGAAAAGGAAAGAAAAAGGGCTCTAAATATCAGCCTACAGATTTTTGATGATATTCAGAGCGGATACCATCTTTGACCGAAAGGATTTTCCATAATTTCCCACCCCTGAAAGAAGAAAACCTTTGCCCATTGGCAGATGAGGTCATGTGGCTCTGAAGCAACGGGGAAATATTGTGAGCTTTTCTTGAGAAAGGTACCCAAGTATTGCGAAGCCAGTTCATTTAGTAACTAGAAGACCATAATTTTTACTCAATGGTGACGAGCTAATAAATGGTCTTTCAGCCTAGACTAAATGAGTTGTCCCTAATTTAACTGAAATTTCTTTTTTTTATTTCAGTTTCTATCGGAAGATAGAAACAGTCTTGCTAACATGGCTGGCAATATGTTGCTTAGCCTCGGCTACTCACAAGAAGCACCACAACAACAACCACAATCACGGATTGAACCTCACACCTGAAATATTATCTGAATCTAAAGCTTTTAAGAAGGAGAGCATCGACACTGCACAGTTTGCCGAGAAAAAGGACAATGTTGCGGTCGCCGACGATATCCCAGAAAAGAGTTCTTCAGATGCGAAAGTAGATGAAGAAGAATCGGACTATGACGACGAAGAAGTCGAGAATCCGGCGTTTTATGACCCGGAGGATCACGACATCGCCGATCTAAGGCATCTCAGAGGAAGTGAAGGTGCCCAGTCGGACGAAATCGCCTTGTCGTTCGATGATGATGACGACGAGGGGGAAAGTTTCGATGATTATGATAGCGATGAAGATTCTGCCGCCGATGATTCCGACGATGACAGCGATTCTACGTTTACCGAAAGCGACGATGAAGAGGCGTTGAGCGATGTCAGTCATATTAATGATTATGGAGATGAAGACGAAGATGACAACGCTTTTGAGACTCCTGACGAAGAAGGTGATTTAGGTTCTTTTCTAATTCATTGCATTCAAACGAGAATAATAGCTGAAAGGGTTAGATATGAATTTTGATAATAATATTAATGTATAATATTATAATAGTATTATACAATAGGAAGAAAGATACTCAAAAGGCAAAACTTTCCTGATGAGTGGGTAACCACGAAACAGGCTTGTCGAGATGGAGAGTTTTGCCTTTTGAGTTTCTTTCATCTTAGTGTATATAGCTCTACTCTTTGTATGGAGCACTTTCATGGCAAACCGACTCACAGACTTCGCAATAGTATTTTATATATATATTATATCAGTTATAAATAATGTTCCCAGAAGCACTTTGTAAATATGTGGAACAATTTAGAAGGTGAAACAAATAAAAAAACTGTTGTTTGGAACGCGTTTCATCCGCTCATGCGGATTCTTCAGCCTAAGTCTTCAGCCTAACTTTGATATCATTAGATATTATCAAGAGTGCTCAAATTGAAACAAGAGCAAGAAGCGAAAAGTATAATGGTAGAATTCCGGAAGAGCACATTCTACTATTTCACTTTTTACCCTATGCATTTGTGTCTTCTCAAACTTTAAATGTATGTAAAATGTATCCTTTGCTAGGAACTATTTGCTCTAAACTGGAACTGTTATTAATGTGAATTTATTATTCTACCCTATGCATTTGTGTCATCTTACCCTTTAAATATATAAATGTATCCTTTTGGATTATTCTTTATCAGAAACTGAAAGTGCTATCGATTTGAATTTATTTCTAAGGCTCTGAAGAGGCTGATGAGAGTAACGCCGACATTACTGGTGGAGCCGAGCAAACGGGTGGATCAGTTCAAGAATTCGACTCGAAAAAAACTGAAACAACTCAGAATGCTGAAGTTCAGAAGAGTGGTGACGATCTTATGCAGAATGCCTTGTCCGTAAGTGGATTTTTCTATGTTTTCCCATTAGTATTTGATTGATATGAGTGCTTCTTGAAGTGGTGTGGATGGCCGATTGGTTAGATCACTCAACCCTTGTTCACAGGGTATGGCTTCGAAATCACCTTCATCCCTGTAACATAAAGTGAGAGAAGAGAATTTGCCAGTTTCCTTAAAAAGTAGGCAGATTTGCAAAAATAATCACGAGGTGGCGGTCACATCAACAGAAAGGACCAGGGGTGCACTGCTCAATTAATTTATTTGTTCAGTAGGCCCTTTGTGCTTTACACATAAACCAAAACCTTACGAAGATAGCAAGCGTATTTGGCTATCAACTATCAGTGCACTGCTTTGATTAGTCTACCTATTCAGTAGGCCCTTTGTGCTTTACACATAAACCAAAACCTTACGAAGATAGCAAGCGTATTTGGCTATCAACTATCAGTGCACTGCTTTGATTAGTCTACCTATTCAGTGGGCCCATCGTGCTTTGCACATAAACTAAATACCTTACGAAGATAGTAAGTGATTCGCCTATCAGCTATAAAAACACTACTCGATTGGTATACCTCTTGAGTCGGCTCTTTGTGATTCGTGCATATCCTAATATCTTGCAAAGATTGTAATGTTATTGTCTATCAAATATCTCCAAAAAGTGTACTTGCATTAGAGAGAGAAGAGAATTTTCAAAATTGATTAGTTTGATAACTCGATATTGCACAGGTAGTATGCCTTAAGGCCTAACTCAGAGATAACATACTCTCAAATTAATACAGAATAAGGTATGAATAAAGCTGTTAGAAATTGTTGAGCAGAACTCATGTTGAAAAAGATGCAAGCTTCATATTTTTGCTCAATTCAACGTATCATTTTTACAACAACTGAAAACTAAATTAAAGGATTTTCTATTGACTAATTTATTCAACGATTAAAGTTTCTCACTGTTCAAACATAAACAAAAGAGTTTTATTTCAAATTATTCACCGTGAAATTCAAACACAAATCATTTTACGCATCAAATACTAGTAAAGTTTTCATTGTTCTGGATGACTTGAGATTGTATTCTCAACAAAGGCAACGTGTTACAATTTTAAATATCAAGTTTAAGTTTATAGAAATTATCAACTAATGATAGAGTTGTTATTGAAAATATTTAAATGTTAATCTAAATATGAACAGGAAGACTTGCATCAGCTGATTTTAAACATGAAGATATAACAATTAGTTTATAGATTGCCAAAAATAAATTCATATAAACGTAAAGCCTCTCCTTTTGTGCCTGATATTCTTAGAATATTAATCTGTGATTTCAGGCGAACGAGAGCCCCAAAGCAGCCCAAAGGCGGAGTGACGTCAGTGAAAGCGCGGAAGAGGCTCCCACGACACCGCAAACGATTCTTGACAGTTCCAATTTCGCTGCTTCTGAGGACACTCCAAGTGCAGCAGTAGTAGAGGCTGAAGATAGTACCAAGGGTACCTCTGATGATGCTGTTAGTGAGGAGGTAGATGACGGTGCCGCAGAAGCTGGTACGGAAGAGGAAGAAGATAGTGCTGCAGATGATACTGCCAATGCCGATAAGGACGCAGCAGATAAGGATGATGCTGCTTCTGAAGAAGAAGTTGATGCCTCCGATGATGATGCTGGTGAAGAAAATGATGATTCAGCAGATCTTACCAGTAACGAGGATGGTTCCACCGAATCTTTCGATGCTACTGCTGATAATGCTGAGGAAGAAACAGTAGAGACAAATGCTGATGATGAAAATGCCGAAGATGATGCTGCTGTTGATGAAAGTGATGATGCGAATGCGGACGACGAGGATGAAGTGAGTGAGGATATTGACGATGCAGCTGATAGTGATGATGCCAGCTCTGATGATGACACCACCGCAGACGAAGCTGCTATTGATGAAGATGACACTGCTGAAAACTCTGATGATGCTGATCTGGAAGAAGTGGACGAAAACTCTGAAGAAGGCGATGATGAAAGCGAGTCAGATGCCGAAGATGAGGATGAAGCTGATAACGAAGAAGGTAATGATACTCTCATATACCGGGTGATCCAAAAATGCTGTGGCAGTTGCAGAGCTACATTCGAAATTACATATTCCATTCAATGTTATTCGCAAATTACATCTGAATACAGGATACTGAAAATATTTGATTTAATTTGTACACTAAGAAGAAGGAGACTCAAAAGATAAAACTTAGCATCTCGACTAGCTTGTTTCCAGGTTAACTCATCAGAAGACTCTTTCTTATAAGTGTATGTATCTCTACTTTATATATCGAGTACTCATATCGGAAACCGATCAATATACTTCGTAATCTAATTTGTAGAAATCCGAACAAAGACAACAAGCTTTTACCTTAACTTTCCGTTTTTTGCTTATGCAATCATCAGACGGGTTTTGATTGCCTAATAGTAGAACAAACAATAAACTATATGAGGTGTGAACAATAAACTATTTTGTGAATGAAACAATTCTACTGTGCAAACAATAAACTATTGTGTGAATGAAATGGCCTAGGTTTCTCGTAGCCCCGGTTGCGCAGTGGTAGCGTTCTAGAGTACAAATCTAGAGGTCTTGGGCTCGAGTCCTACTCGGGTCATCTTCATTCTCATAAATTATCTCGATACATTTTTGTTATCAGATTCGAGCGATAATCTAGAAGACGATTTAAGTGAATTTGGCGACAGCGAAGAGCATGACTCGAGTGAGTTCTTCACCGGTGCTAACCCGTCTGAGAGTGACAACTCGATTACCGATGCGGGCGACAGTGGCGATGATGATGACGACGAACAAGTCGAGATCACCGATCCCAAGGACTATTTTGACAATGAGGAAGATGATGGTATTTTGCATGATGTGCCCCTCGCTGAGTGTGGTAAGAAATATCTGGCCTTTTTAATACCATTACGGTTAATTAAACCATTTTCTTTGGGCAGGGATGGTAAGGAAATTAATAGCTTGAATTTGTTTGACTTTTGATGCCGAAAATCTCTCTAATTTGCATTGGTTTCTTTTGTTAGTGTGCACTCTCGTTCTACTCTACTACCGATCAATCAAATAACTTGATGAAATTCTGCATTGTCTCCTTTTGTTAGTGTGCACTCTCGTTCTACTCTACTACCGAATCAATCAAATAACTTGATGAAATTCTGCATTGTCTCCTTTTGTTAGTGTGCACTCTCGTTCTGCTCCACAATAAAATCAATCACATGATTTTGGTACAATTCTTCTTATGGTAGAAAGGACTGTTTCTCTGCTTTTCAAATTCACTAATAGAAGCATTGTTTCGGTTTTCAGACCATCTCTATCTAAAGACTATGTGTTGCTTTTTCTTTGACTTATTCTATTACGACTATTCCTCTTAGTCTTCTAAAGATGGAAGAAATGGCTGAGATGAATTTAACCCTAAAAGGACCCAAACTCAAATGGTTACAGTGCCAACTGCTACCTATAGTTGTTCAAACTCTTTGATACTCCTCTAATAAATCAAATCACGTGCGTCACTTCAACATAATGAAAATTACTGAAGTTTGTTCCTGTCTCAGCTATCAGTCTAGAAAATAAAAGGACATACTTACCAAACTTTCGAGATAATTTGTGAGAATGAAACGGAATGCTTTTACGTCATGAAAGTAAACTTTTTAAAGCTGGACACAGCCTACTTAACAATTGATAAATACTTAGTCTATCGATAATAACCATTTAGGAAATAGTTAATCTTTCCAATAATTTTCAGTCTTATATATAAATCTTCGAGATTTTCCACTGCACACTAGACTAGTTAACCATATAGTTTCTCAAGTTAACCAAACTTTCTTGTGATAGAACTGAAATTTTCTTGACCTAGTTTTAGGCCATCGAAGACATTGGACCTGTATTTGCTACACGAGACTCACTTTTCAGCATACAGTTGAATTGCCGTGATAGCTGGATTCTCTTTATGAATTAAATCACATCGACATAGAAATAAATAAAATATTTCAAATGATTTGAGAATTATAATCCTTGAAAATTTGACACCAAAAGACATACTTTTTGATAGTGTTCATTTTACGCAAACTTTTCATCCATAGCGTGTAAAAACATCTAAAACGGCAAACCTTCCATCACTTTCATCCTATATGGGGTTCAATATTAGGGCTTACTGTCTAAATGCCTTAGAATTGAGTTGGAGTATTCCCGCTCACACTTTTCCTTACTGGCCAAGTGGCCAAGGAAGTGGACTCGAACCAACAACCCTTTGCTTTGTTCCAGGCTGGAGTAATCGAAGCACTGGGCTCTCCCTGTTCATTATTTACTTATTGAAATTTTTGAACTTAATTTTTTCCTAGAGCCCCAAGAGATGGAGGTTCGAACCTTCAGAGGTTTGATTTCCGGCAATTACAAGAAGCGTGGGTTGATGGAAACAGTGAAGAGATTTGGTGTCACAGCGTTGAGGAAGTTGAAAAGTATTTTTTCTGAAAGGAACCGCCGAGAAGTTGGATCTAAAAGACATCTGCCACAACGCACACGGCGTCGGCGACGAAGATATGGAAGAAGACATCCACGACGACGAAGACGACGACGAGGAAGAAAAGTCAAATTGAGCCGACGAGTCAGGAAGCGAAAGAAGTTGCTGCAATTGACAGGCAAAGTCGCTCTCACCAAGCAAACGAAGAAAGTGAGGAAGAAGGTCAACGCATGGAACAGCAAGCTGATGGCATCGTGGGACTGGAAGGCTTTCGTTAAGTATGGAAGTAAGTTGTCAGTCATGATTTTCTTTCCTAGTGCTAGGCGCTAATCATTTCAATACAATACAAACACAATAAAAGTTTTTTCAAAAGGCTGGGCGTATAACAGTATTAATGCCTGTTGTCTGGAGTGGGTGAAAGAGAGTAAAGACAGACTTCTGACTTGCATCGAGATGAAAAACTAACTTGCCACATGGAAACAGGTCCGGCACAATCGGTCTGGTTTGTGCGGCTTTGGCCGTGCCAAGTTTCGGGCCAAGTCACTCATTTTTTTAAGAAAATAACATTGCTCCATGTAACATTAGATTTCTACGTTAAATTTCATCTCATTTTTATGTAAATTTTATTCTGGAAATCCATCAAATCGCATCTGAGAGAAAGTAGGTACCAATTGTTTCTGGGATAAGCCCTAGACCCACTTGTCCCTAGCCCTAAACCGAACTATGGACAGCTTCCACCGGATCTGGGAAGGGATCATTTGATGTATTGAAATTCACATGGAGATGAACTAGGTCTTTTTGTTTGCTCTGATGATAATGATGATAATGATGATTTTTATCATTATCATCAATTCATTTAGTATAAGTACAAATAGTAATAGCTAATAACTATGTAACTAAGCTTATGTTAAAGATTGAAATAAAAGATTAGAGAGGGAATCCTTTAAAGTTTCCTTCGAATCATGTTTGAATTATCCAGTAGCAGCTGATTAATGAATTAAGTCTTAATGAATATTGTAAACATTACAAAACATTGCAAAAAGAAATCCATATACTCAAAACGTCGATTTTATATAAGTAAATGATGGAATAGGTAAAACTATTATTCAACATGGTTGCCAATTGCCAGTTAAAGTTGAAGATCGACATTATTATTTCATTAATTTCCTGTTGGTTAATTGATAAAAAATATAAATCATAAATATCATAAACATACTATGAATTGTAAAACTAAATCCATAGACTTCAAGGCTCGATTGATCGTTGTATATAATCCTATGTTGCAATAGCTATGACTATTATTTAGAGTAATTCAGACAAAACGGGTCAGGGGGTAAAATAGGTCATTCTATATAAAATACTTTAGAATAACTGCAGGATATGCTGGGAAAGCAAAATAGAGTTACCCACGTTGTTTGTTATTAAGCAGTGTAATAAAGGCATGATAGTCTTTCTTCGTGAAGCTGTGTTCTGCAGAGTTACAGAATGACCCATTTTACCCCCTGCCCCGTTTTGCCCCGAATTACTCTACTGATTGTCAGTTAAGGCTGAAGGTCATTGATATCATTCTCATTTCATGAATCTCGTGGCAGTCGATTGATGAAACATTCCTTCCGCTTTAAGGTGCATCAGGAGCTGCCCACGTGGCTTTCCTTGTGGATGGAACATTCAACTATCACATGGGAGTGGTTCAGCGATTCGTCTTCAACGTTGCAAGAACGTTCTCACTCACTGACTCAATGTTCACAATGGGTTCTTTTGGCAAAAGTTTCAACCAGGTTAGTATACGTGGATAAATTTGCTTTGGTCTCCTACGCTAATAACAAATAATTTTTGAGCTCTGTTAACAATGATGTACGCTTTTGAAGTTTTTATACATTGTTTTATTTATTGTCAAGCTTTGTAGTAACAATCAGCTCTGAGAGCTTTTTGTGAAATTTTATTGCCTTGGGAGAAAGTCATAGCTCTGTTAGTTCAGTGAGTAAGTAAGTATATGTTTAACATCCTAGCTTGGAAAACACCGGTAACCTTATTACCAGCAGGGACGCGGTGCTTCTAGTTTAATGTCCTTTCTGAAAGACGCTAGAGTAGGGTGAATAATCAAAACGACTAGGTAGCTAAACTTTAGCATTACACATCAAACCGCTGCAGTCGCCTGGCCCGTCACCCCACATATATAGAAATACAGGGAATAGAAACGAGGAAATACGAATCAGTCATTTGTCCTCCTGCCTTAAACATGTACACACAATAGACACTCACTCCACACAGAGTTCTATAGACGAGAAGACTAATGCTGTTCTCAACCATCATATTCTCAACCATTACACCAGAGCAGGCTACAATTGACATATGCCAACACCGGGTCTCCAAATTTATGTTAAAATGACATAGCTCTGAAGAAGGCTATGAAGAAGGATTTAATGCGAAACACGAAATAATGCCTCACTATGGAGAAGCCTGGAGTTTTTAACACATCAAGGTTACTGTGCCAACTTAACTGTCCTGGTTTAGGACAGTGGTTAGCGTGCTTGCCTGTGTCCACAAAAAACCTGGGTTCGGCACCCAATGGTGGCATATGTCAATTGCAGTAGCCTGCCCTGGGATGAGTTAATTACCGGTGTTAGACCATGCCTTATGAATTTATGCTGTTTGTAGCTATAAATTTCATGTTATTTCTCAGGCTGCTGCTTACGCCAAAGTCTCCAACGCCCAACAATTACAAACATTGATCTCTGGAATCAAAACAGACAAGAGCAAATGGAGAAAAACCGGAGAAGCATTGAACGTCATTGCTAAAATGATGCAAAACAAGCAGAAAATAGGCAACGCCAAGCAAGTTCTGTTCGTGATTGTTCGCGGAAGGACATATGGTTGTGTTTACATGCTGCAACGTGGTGCGAAAATCCTGAAGAAGCTCGGCGTGCGGGTTTACGTCATCATGCTCGGAACTAGGATCCTGAAGGAGGAACTGACGATGATGACGAATCCAGGAATGGTGTTCATGGCAACAAAACAGGAACATTTGGTCAAGGGGAATAACGACAAGCCTGCCATTTTGAAGAGAATCGCGCATCGTTTGGTTAGATGTACGTTGGTTATGTTAAGACCCCGTTTAGACTGGAACGGATCGACAGCCAGATCCAGTCCCGATTTCAGCACTTTGACCCGAGTCTATTAGAGAAATTTGCCTCGACTTCGATCCGTACCCATTTGGGAACGGTTCCAACCGTTTACACTAGACCTAAAGGAGCACGGATCTATATGATTACTCCTTGGAAAGCTATCCCAAATGGGTCCAGATAGCAGACCCAAATGTGTAAGGATCCACACGTCTAGTCTAAACGGAAATCCTATCTGTGCTAGCTTGGGTACGGATCAATTTCGATCCGTGCTAGTGTAAACGGGGTCTTAGAGTCCTAAGTGATGAAATCACAAAAATCTTTTTTGAATTTCAGGTTTAATGCAAATCATTTTTACTTAACATTTCGCATATCTAATTTCTTTTTTTTTTACTTTACACAGATATGATTGGTGGAGGAGGTAAGGATTTATAATGTTTATAACTGCATCACTTGCATTTACATTTCTATTTCAAGCGCAAAATCTTTTTCTGGTTTTGGAGATTTTTATCGAACGTTTCTACCAAGCCACTTTCTAAATACTATGTTTAAAAAAGTTTTGCTCCAGAAATTAAAGAAATATTTTGTCTCACAAACGTGTTCCCCTCCTTTTGGTCATCAATAGTTCATCGTAATTCATTAATCATCCATTCATTTTTAATTATTTACACATGTAAACTATGTCAGTAATATCATACTGTTTTAAATTGGTCATGATAAAAAGAAATATACTACAATGATATAAACTCGAGTTACAATTGAAAAGAGAAATTTTCCAAAAAGCATGAATAACCGAACAAATGAAAATTAGATATGTCGCTCAAAAACAGAGATTTTGTAGTGCCTAACCTTGGGATGCAAGTAATTTCATTTTTATTTTACGATTGAAACTCCCAAGGGTCGATATTTTTTTCAAGTCCGTATCCAAACTGTTCCATATTTCTGCCCTGCTATATGCAAGGCAATTTTGTCCACTATCGTTTTGCAGAAAAGGAGTTCTCAAATCACTATGTGTATTTCACAGAACACGGATACATTATTGGGAATTTTCAACAAATAGCCCTTTCATGTAGTCATGAGTGATTTGAATCTTATTTCTGCAGATTCTTCACCTATGAGGCTGGGAATCGAGAAGAGTCCTAGGCGTTTTTTAGTCAAACATTCTGGTGTCATTGTTAATTCACCTTATCATTAAATTTCAGTGTGGTATCACTCGTCGTGGAATTGGTACAAGTTCATCCCAGTTATCAAATATGGAGGTAAACTGACTTTCCAAATCAATCCTGTAATCACCCTAAGGCTCTAACTAATTTCATGATATTTTAATATTTTTGCCAATACCGACCAATATGCCAGCCTTCGATATTTTTTTATAATCATAGGCTCTTGATTTTTTCCATCTTGAATGAGATATCAATGCTGTAAATGAATACTGAACCATCGGTAAACAAATGATTTCCATCATATTTTTGTTATCATTTATTTGACAGCATGTGGTAAAGCCAACGTTGGATTCTTGATCGATACTTCAAGCCGAACATCTCGAACTTTTATGCAAAAACTCGTTTACAATTACATGCGACTCTTCCAGCTTCAAGGCACCATGTTTTCTATTTATGCCTTCGGTGGATCTCCACAACAAATCATCAGATGGAGGTCGTTTGGTAGCCCCCAGGAGATTCAGGTTGGTCCCTATTCATCATTCATTTTCATATTTATTTGTTGACGTTCATTCTGCGCCAGACAATTCATTCTCTCTAGCTTCCCATTTTTTTCTATTTTTTGGTCAAATTTTCCCATAAAACACATAAAGAAACCATGAATTTTCTTTTTAGGCCTGTCTTAAGGCCTGTTTACATGGGACAAGCTAGTGGTTGGGCTAGCCTACTATCCTGCAAGTAAGCTGGATCACCTCATAACCAGCCTGGTTTTATGTGAGAGATTTACAAATAAGCAAGCCCTAAGCTAGCCTAGTACTTGGTGCCAAAATAGAAGAAACCTCAGCTTTGCGCGTGCGTCATAACCCAGTTGGCGTTCATATCAGAAAAGCTAGCCCGTTTTAGGTAGGAATCAGGCACTAGTCAATCAGGATGTCGGCAATACAGGCAAGCCATGCATCCATGTAAAAGGAAACTGATCTTTATAAAACTCTGACCAGACGGGTTTTATCTCACCTAAAGGTGAGCAAGCTTGCTAGCAGACCAGCCTATCCCATATAAACAGGCCCTTAGAAATGTAATTCAATTTACTTACTTATGTTGTTGTTAATATGCTTATTTCATTCCTAGACGATTATCAACGCGATCCCTGTGAGTCGTGGTGGGGATGGAAACAGAAAAATGGGTGCAGCCATGTCCGAAATGCTCAAGCAATTCAAGATTCAGAAAACCGTGAACGGCCAGCCAAACATCCTCTTTGTCTTAACCACTGGACCGGCTGCAGATACCGAGGTTCTCAGCAATGTAGGTGCCATGTACCGATCTGCGGGAATAAAAGTATGGGCGTACGGTATCAACGCAAAGGCCACTAAATTTCTGTCTGATTTGCGGTATATTGCATATTCAAAAGATTACTTGGTTTATGGAAATAAGAAGTCGATTGTCACTCCTGACCGGTTCACAGCTATCCAGGACGTGATCAAGAAAGGTATTGAGCTTCATTTACACTAGTAGCTTTCAGAGCATCTTGATTTTTACGTTGGGTAGAGGTTGTGTTCACACAGTGTCAGAGCTATCCGATACGAAACGCAACGATTACCCTGGTGATAAACTCTCCGTTTTGGTTGAAATTACTCCGAAATAACTTTTGGGTTATGTGAATACTTTCAACTTGGTATTTTGCTCTGTAATATTGCTTTTACTTGTAAAACTGTGATTTATTACTTTGGAATAAAGAAAGAAGGATCTCTCGTGAAAATCCCCGGTGGTTAAGGATCAGAATTCAGCCACCGTATTCCTGTGGGTCGTTAGAGACCATAAAAGGATTGGCGTCAGGAAGGGTATCTGGCTATAAAAACTTTGCTCCTTAACAAAAGTCATAGCTTGTCTAGAGACAGCAGGGAAAACGGTCAGAATATAAATTCTTTGTGTGTATGTGCTGTGATCTCTCGGTAAAGAAGAACTTCATCAAAGCAAAGATGTGAGGCAGACAACGCTAAACATAGTGTAAACAGAACCTATCTGGCTTGATTCGTTCCTGATTGTTTTGCTCTAAAAGGCATGCAGTATATAGTGAACTTAGATCTCATGGCTTTTGATACGGTTTTCATGACCAGAAAAGGCACGCTAAGTTCCATTGAAAATATGAAAAACAAAATTATTGTAATAGGGTCTAGTAGTTTCTGATAGATTTCAACGTTCATTCATATTACTATAACATATCAATTTCTTTTTAGATGCTGGCAAGGGTTCTGCTCTGACCATCAATGTTGGTAAGTGCCATTAAGTTATACATCATTAGCACTTTTATCTCTTTATTCGAGGTCCTATCCAATTTCAAGCTCGATCTACGAAATAGCATACAATTGATGACCTGTTTCTAACTTTTTCGTATTTTCTTTCTTGCAATCTTTCAAGTTCTGTGCCAATCAAAACTTTTTTCTCCCTTTCCTTACTATATAATATGACTCTGGGTTGTGGATCTATAGTTTTGATTATGATTAAGCACACCTCTGAGGCAACAAATTGATATTTCTAATAATTTTCTTTAGTTAGTAGTGATGATTTTTTCATGATATGTTTTTTTTTCAATCTTAAATATTCAACATTTGTTATGAGGCCCTTGTCTGGAGACATCTTTGCCCTATGCTGAGTTCAAAAGGGGCTGACTTTTGATTCGGTTGATGGTGTAAAGTCCCATTGCGTAGACATAAAGAAGGCCGAGTTACGTTTCTGACTTTTCATGTAAATGCGAAGTAAAGAGAAGTCTATAAAGCTCGACCTGTTCTGAGTTTAACATGGGCTGATATTTTGCATGAAAAGGCTTCTATGTTAAGATTGTGACGATAAACATGATAAACGACAAGATCAATACGACATTTCATGATTTCATAGGCAAAACTGGAATTGCCTATGAAATCATGAAATGTCGTATTGATCTTGTCGTTTATCATGTTTATCGTCGCAATCTTGGCTCTTCGTTTTCTTATCAAACTTCGGCTTCTATGTTATCAATCGCAGGAAAAAAAGGAAATTAAGAACATTTGTTGACAGTTAGGTAATATTAGTTAGATGATTTTTTTCAATTTCTTTTATGTTATCAATCTCGTTGCTTTTTTCAGGAAATAAACAATACTTGACTTGGCAACGACAGTGGGATTGGGGAGAGAAATTCAAGACTCTCCAATATGGAGGTATTTATTAACATCTTTTTTTAGGGACAGTACAGGTTCTTAAGGTACTTAATTCAAATAGTGTACTTTAATGATTAAGAGCTTCTGAAATCAATAGTGAAGGAACTAAGGAAACCAGACAAATTTTATTTTTTTTGGCTGATGTTGTTGTTGCTAATGACCCAAAAATTTAGAAAATTTTTCAAATCCAAGGTTTGCGGTTTACCTATCCTTTTGTAGTAAAAGGCATAAATAAGTTCGTTCGTATCAAGGCTGTTTCTGACACAATATTTTTTAGAGATTATAATCACCACTTGTCATGACAATCCTTAGACCTTGAGTAGGACAACATTATAAATGCATTAGATCTCGTCAAGGCTGTTTTTGATACAATATTTAACATGATCGTCACCATTGATCATGACTAGTCCTGATAATTAGTAGGATATTTAGTTTCCAAACAGGCTTTTCTCATTTCAAATCAACGTAAATTCAAACTTGTATTATCTTCCTTGCAGGTCTGAACAGTGCCAACATCGGCTTTCTCGTCGAAGGCCTTTTCGCTAAAAACATGGGATACATTCGTCGATTCGTCTACAACATTATCCGCCTTTTCTCCCTGTCTGGCACCTACGTGACCATAATAGACTACGGTGAAGCTCAGTACAGAGTTTCCAAATGGGTGCAGCTCAAAAATGCCAATGAAGTAAGGACCTTGTGTAGAGAGATTCCCAAGTCCAGAAAGGCAGCCAGAAAGACTGGCCTAGCCCTGACAGCCATGATGAACACGTTCGAAGATGCTCCTTCAGGAAATCAGAATTTGTTGTTTTTGATAACGAAGGGACCTTCCCAGGATAACGTTGTGAATCCTGCTGCCAATCTTCGTAAGAAAGGTAAACAATTTAATTGGAAAATTTATCCAATGATTGACTATCAGCACTATGCAATATGTTGATTCTCGTTGATGTGTAAAATTGAAATTTTCTTATTTATTTGTACATCTCCTGATGATACGGAAACGACGAAACAGGCTTGTCCAGACGGAGGGTTCACTTTCTAGAGTCCTACCTTCCAAGCTATTGTTTATGTTTTAACATAAACTTTTAAGTCATTCGCGGACCACACCTTAATCCTTTTTCGTTCTGTCTCGTAGGAATTCGTACCTTCGCCATTGGGTTAACTGGTTTCGACCCTAAGCAAAATCTTGGAGCCAAAGGATTCAAACAAAACGAGCTTTCCCTCATCGCTTTCTCCTCTGCTTACATTTATGGAGCTAGGTTGGATGGCCTACTAACTCTCAGTGGGAATATCATGAAGTCTCTGACTGGCGGTAAGCTTCTAATGAGTAATTCTCATGGGTGGAATAAAAATGTTACTTTCTGGTACCATAGAAATTCATGCGTGTATATTGGAAAGATGTCGTAAACTGTGATTCTCACAACGCTTATCAATGTAGCAACCAGTTATCTGCAGTACTTAGTTGATTCGCACAAACACTTTTTATTTCGTGATCTAACATGAGATGGCAAGTTGTAAACAACAAGATCTCTATAAGTTGAATCTTAGTTTGGATCAAATTATTGGATGGCAATGCTCCATTCTTCTGATCTGAACTCGGAAAAATTCAAGTCTAATTGGAATAGGGAGCTTTTTACTTTTTGGGACATAGAATATAAATCAATCATTCCCTTTGCCATAGAATTCCTCTCAAGTGTCTAAACCTTGCCACCAAGACTGGAGATTTCCTTGTTCCAAAGACATTATACAATGCAATTAAACAGTAGAATTAACAATAAAAACATATGTCATAGAAAGACATTTCTGTTTCTTTTTGAATGTCATTTCTACTTTTCCAGTATCAAAATTTATTGATTTTCTTTTAATTCTGTTCAACCTCTCTAATCATTCAATATTTATTTTCTTTTAGTTGTTGGAAGGACCTCTCCAACGTCTGGTTCTAGTGGAAAAACTGATAGTATGTTCATTATACGTTATCTTACTTGTCTGTGCCTGGTCACACCTACAAATCCCTGAATCCTGTGTACAGCAAATCTACATATATCTATCTATCAAGAAAAGTAATTCAAAAATAAACCATGCTTTCTAAACGCTTCGATGTAATCTTCATCAGTAAATTATTCTTACCATATAGGTAAGAATAGTTTACTGATGAAGATTATATCGAAACGTTTAGAAACCATGGTTTATTTATGAATTACTCTTTTAGAACTTTATAAACTTATATAATTGGGCTCTCGTATAATTTTATTATTGTCTATCAAGAACATAAGTGATCAAGAGACCCGCTTGTCAGCACACTTGCTATTCAGAAACTTGTAAAACACTTGGGCATACGATATATAGTTTTGCTCGTTGCTCTTGAAATTTCTTGGGTACTCTTAGTGTGTACCATACTCTACCATCTTAATTGTCTATATCTATCAATACCTACTAGTTGGTAAAGGTTTTGAATAAAAAACCATGCACAAAATGTAAGAGAGTAAAGCTAATAAGATGGTGTTATCATAAACATTTATGGGTGCACAAAAATTGTGATGGCGGTAGAGTGAACATTACGAATAAGATGAGTCGAAGAGATATATTCATGTAATGCGAGAATCATAAATATGTTATTTAGCTCACATGTGTACGACTCTAACAGCAACTAACTATTTACACAGAAATACAGAATTAAATAACGCTACAAGACATGATTGACAAGTGACAAGATTACCAACATTAAACGTGATTCGAAAACAGGAAAAACAAGATTACATGGATACGAGGTTATAGCGTTATAAGGTAACATGAACTGATGTTCCTGTTACAAAATGAGGGGGGTCTTAAACTGCCGAGTAACGTTACAACATTTTTAGATTCATGATGATTATCATAGTAGTCATATTTTTGAAGATGATTATGATGATAATGATAGTGACAAGGCTAAACATTGTGATTAATGATTTATTTTCTTTTGCAGTTTCTCACCATGAGCTAGTTGAGCATTGGCATTGGAAAACAAAATCAAATGGTCTAGTATCATATGGTAAGATCATAACGAATGATTTACCAATAAATTTCCTTTCATTTTCTCCACCTTTTTCATAGCGGCAAGGCTAGCACAAGAAATTACTTCAAACTAACCTTGGTAGCTCGATAAATATTAGATTTATGTGATAACTGCGTGAATTCTCAATCGATTTACAGGTTTTCATGGTCTTATATGACCATAATGAAAATAAGACCCATTTTGGGCCTGTATTATGCCATGCCTGCCAGGTTTTTTATATCCTCATAACATTTCGATATAAGATATTTTTACATCGGCTCGTTCAATTTTCGACTTTTCTTTTATCCATCGTATTCCATTTTGATACATTTGAATTTTTTATTTTGTGGCAAATAAATACTTACTTACTTACTTTCTTATCTCCCTTCATTCAATGACCGTGTCCAATGACCGTGTGACCGTAACAAACTTTGTGACCGTTTGACCGTCAAAAACCATGTGACCGTCAATGGAAATGTGACCGTCAATAATTGTGTGCCTGTTTGACTGTAAATGACCGTGTGACCGAAATGACAGTGTGACCGTAAATGATAATGTGACGGTGTGATTGTTAATGCCCGTATTACATGTGATTGTCAATGACAGTATGGCCGTGTGACAGTAAATAACCGTGTTATCATGTGACCGTCAATGACAGTGTGACCGTGATGTTCCTGTGTACCTAATGACCCTCTTACTTCTTTCCACAGGCCTCAACAACGCCAACATCGTTTTCATCATCGATGGAACAGACAAAACTCGCTTCGACGTAATCAAGAAACTCGTCTTCAACATTGCCTTGCTATTCGGTCGTGAATCGAAGATCGCTTTCCTGTTATATGGAGACGACGTTGAGATCAAGTATTCCAAGTTCAAGACATACGTCGGATGTGGCCAGCTGAAGAGAGCTTGCAACAGGCTGCGATACACTGGTGGCATCAAAGGTCGAAAACTCGGCCAGGCCCTAAAAACAGCAGCCGAAATCTTCCCTACATCTGCAGATAAGACGGCGAAGAAACTCGCTTTTATAATTTCTTCTGGTCAGCCTACTGATTCTGCAATCGGTGTTGGAGAGAGTTATAAGAAACTCGATGTGAGCTTGTATAGTTTTGGTATTGCTCCTACAGTGAATAAAGAGTCGCTCATCCCATTCGGTGGAATGGTTTTCGTCGTTAAGTGGTTCAAATTGCATTCTGCTGTGAAATCTGTTATACCTTCCATTACTAAAGGTAACTCAATTCATTTAAATGAATTTCTTGCGCCTTACACTTGTATCTTATGCCTTACGCTTATATCTTATACTTATGCCTTTCGGTGGAATGGTTACTGCATTTGGCTGTGAAATATGTTATTCCTTCGATCACCAAAGTTTATTTGATTAAATTTATGGTATCTTTTTTCGAAATTCATGATATTTTTGGGCAGTCATTTTGAGATAAATGAAGAGCAAGACATTGTTCTCTTCTGGGAAGTTGCCTGAGTAAAAATGCACCCATTGCCCTTAAAAACTTTATTGTTGTTGAAACAATAAAATATTGGGCCAGATAAAAACTTAGCATTGCCATTTTTGGATTTTTCCCAGGTACAATATAATAAAAACTATTTGTAGTAACACCCTGAGGTATAAACGTGTTTTCTAAAGAAAGTCAAGACAATTTCGAATTTTGACCCTTAGGCATTTGCATATAAAATCAGAATGTCACCTTAAATAACCTGGTTTAGACATCTGGTTTAGATATAAATGGTTGAATTTCATAGGGAATGTAGTATGAACCTATTTTCTACCTGGTGAGAGAGTTATACTGCTGTTTGCCGAGCTATGCCATATGCATTAAGAACACAATATTTGACAGTTTAGTGACAAACAAATTGTGAACGTTTTTGCAACGAATCGGGGACGATTTTACTGCAGTTAATGAAACTGAATAGAACTCGTTCTTGTATCTTTATTCATGTATTCTGTGGTTTAAATGATCTGATTTATTTTGAACATTTTGCTTTGATTGTAGTGGTTGGAGTGAATCCTCTAAACAAAGACACAGGAACACAACCAGCACACCCGGAAGATGAGAAACATGATGATGATGATCATGACCACGCACATCAACCAGCAGTAGGTAAGAACGTCAAACATCTTTTTCATGTAATGGGACTAAATTTTTTATAATTGAATAATGTGACTCAATTAATCGCACAGCCACAGCCCAAATTAGCACGACATCATTGTGAGCGTCTGGAAAAGGCATATTAGTCAGTTACTGTGCCAACAAAGAAAGATTGGTAAAATACTCAAATATTGCAAGACATCAACTGGATGTGAGGACTTTCGATAAATTTCAACCGTTATTTCATAAGCACTTGAATCAATCAGAAATAAAGGCTAACGCCTCTTCTTCTTTCGCTGCTATTCACGGAGAAACGGCTGAGTTATCCTTACCTCAATCCTTATCTCAAAACTGCTTATGCTGAGTATAAATCAGAGGCATTGATTATCATTTTGAAGGTCACATGACCCGGCCAGGGATTCAGCCTAACCTTCCAACAAGGTAAACACCCATCCACTGGTCCACTGCTTTGTATAAAGCTAAGTATGTTATATTTGTTTTTGTTGGTGGCTTACTTTACTCCATACTTTTATCCTGCTGACCTTACTTTACTCACTACTTTCTGTTCATAGGTTCTTGCCTTAGCTCTACCTGCTGTAAAGACATTGAAAAACTACGAGCCAATTGGGACTGGAATTCAGTCAACTCTAAAATCGTTTATAACGGTAAGGGGATTGCTTTATTTATCTGCAGTGTGTATCTTTCCACTTTCCTTACATGCTTGCATATTTTCAATTTCACTAAAGCAGGCTGTAATTGACATGTGCCTCTGCCGTGTCTCGAACCCGGGTTGTTGCAGACGAAGGCAAGCGTGCCAACCACTGTCCTCAACCAAGGATATAAGTTAGCACAGTAGCCTTTGATGTGTTTAAAACTCCAGGCTTATCCACGGTGAGGCATTGATTCGTGTTTCGGATTAAATCCTTCTTCAGAGCCATATTTATTAACATTAATTCATAAGGCATGGTCTAACACGGGTAATTAAATTATACCAGAGCTAGTTACTGCAATTGACATATGCCACCACCGGGTCTCGAACCCGGGTTGTTACGACCAAATTGGGCGCACTAACCACTGTCCTAAACCAGGATAATACGATAGGCCAGTAACCATGAGGTGTTCACGATTCCAGGCTTATCCATAGGAGGCATTAATTCGTGTTTCGGATTAAATCCTTCTTCAGAGCTAAGCATATTTTCAATCGACTTCGCAATCTTTGATAAATGCATTTCTCCCCATTAAGTATCCCAAAACGCATCATGATGTTAAAGGATGCATTTACAACGCATGAAGAGGGATCTTCAGGATCACGGTTGAAATTGGATGCTTTATAGTCTAATTGGATGATTTTTATACAGGCCAGAAAAATCGGAAGTATAGCAAAACAAAAACATAGATTATTTTAGCTTCTCGTTTGACAATCAACAGGGTATTACGCCAGAAAGAGAACGAAACAATTTCTGACGTATTACTCTATTGAGTGTCAGACGGTAAGATTTAAGTATTTCATGTTTTTGCTTCGCTCTGCTTCCGACTTTTCTGGCTATATCGAAGTTTTATGCTGATCAAACACTCTTCAATTTTGGATATGCAATCCGAGTTTGAGTTTGACTTTAAGATAGATAAATCAATATCTTGCTGGATTTTTGTTTTGTTCTTAAAACGTTTGGCACTTGTACGTCCGTCTTTGATCGGTATGGAACTTGAGGATGACGGGGAAAATCGGGAACATAGCAAACGAAACAAAATTTCAATCCCTATCTTGGTAAAATATTCGTTTAGTTTCATTTTCGTTCTTTCTTACTGCGGTGATAAGTGTCAAAGTTCTAGCAGTTATTATGTTTCACTATTTCCCGTTTCTCTCGCCTTCCTTAAGTACCTGTATGCGATCTGTCATAGAATAATGGACTAGGCATCAAAGATTTCATTTTTTTCACTTCTGAGGATGATTCTACGTAAACGAAAAGTTTCTTAAATAATGTAATTAGCTTCAAAAAATCTTTCCCTAGAATATTTTTATGATGATTTCATATTTTCATAATTTTAGTTCTTGAAGAAACTGAGTTGATTTTCGCTGTGGATAATACTGTGGATGCAGATTTCGACATTATCACCAGATTCATATACAACATCATCCGCTTGTTCAAGATGGACATGGTCAGAGTGTCGCTGGCAACGTACGGCAGACTAATACGTCCACTCTACAGTTCGAAGCAGTTCAAGAAAATCAAGGAAATTCAAATTCTGATGAGAACCGTCAAAGCATCTGCAGATAAGGTATGTAAAAGCTCTATTAAATCCCTTTCTCTATCAAGTCCCTCTCTCTTTTAAGCCCCCCTCTCTCTATTAAGTCCCTCTCTCTATTAAGTCCCTCCCTCTAACAGGTCCCCCTTTTTTAAGTCCCTCTCTCCATTAAGTCCCTCTCTCTATTAAGTCCCTCTCTCTATTAAGTCCCTCTCTCTATTAAGTCCCTCTCTCTATTAAGTCCCTCTCTCTATTAATTCCCTCTCTGTACTAGGCCCCTCTCTCTTTTAAGCCCCCTTTTCTCTATTAAGTCTTTCTCTCTATTAAGTCCCTCTCTCTATTAAGTCCCTCCCTCTAACAGGTCCCTCTTTCTATTAGGTCCCTCTCTCCATTAAGTCCCTCTCTCTCTCTCTCTATTAAGTCTGTCTCTCTCTATTAATTCCCTCTCTCTATTAAGTCTCTCTCTCTATTAAGTCCCTCTCTCTTTTATGCCCCCTCCCCTCTTCATATATGACAAACTTGAGATAAATCTTAACGAAGAGAGTACAAGGTCTCGTGATTGTACAGAATCATTCACAAAACAAACCTTAGTTACAAAACGTATCATTGACTATATATACTTATACTTCAAACAGAGATGGATTAAATACAATGGTTAAAATACGGGAACATATATGGCAATAACGATATAACATAAAAATGAGGATTAACGGAAGTGACTCGAGTTAGTCATTATGATCTAGTAACACATACAAGAAAGACTATAGAGTAAAATGTGATGAGTTAGGGATAGCTAGTGGTATTCCATCGTAATATTGCAAATTTTTAACTTTCAATGCTTGAGAATGAAGAATTTCTTCTCTTAACCCTCTTCGAAAAGTACCCGGTCTAATGAGCCCCTCTTATATACCCTCAAGAATTGAATAAGCTATTTGGGTGCATAATAAATCTAATTTAGCAAATCTATCTTAGAATGGGTGGCCTGAAATTGCATTGTTAAGCAATAGAAGCATTTGCCTGTTTTCAGAACAAAATTTAAACTGAATCAGAGTAATTTGTAACAGATTTTCAAGAAAGAAATGTGCCAGACTAATGAGAAGCTAGGGAAGAGGTTCTTATAAGAAGTGGTTCTTATATGCAAGTTCTTAATGTAGACCGTGCTTTTATACTTCTTTTCAGTCTGTGACCCTTTAGATATTTATTATCTTTATTCATTCCAAGGTATCGAAGGCTGGCAAAGCTTTGAGATGGGCGAGGAGACAAGCTCTTTCTAAACCTGGGAAGGGTGCTACGGTTGTGGTGCTTATTATGCAAGGAAGTTCAAATGACGATGTTTTGAAGGCAGCTAAGATGGTCAAAGGAAGTGGTTTTGATCTTGTTACTATTGGTGGGTATTGTTGTTGTTGTTGTTTTGTTGTTGTTGTTTATCTTTTATGATGTTTCATGATGTTTATTGTGATTCAATCCTACATTAGACCATTTTCACATCAACGGATGTTTTATTTAAATGCATCTCCAAAGAACCTTAGCCTCTGTCTGATGTGTTGCTTAATCACATAGCCTGTATTGCTTTTAGCAACGCTTAGAAAATTTTGTATATTTCAGAGTAATGTGCTCTTTGATATTCAGCAACACATCATGCTTGACCTAGGGTTGTTTGGATATGCTTTTGTATATGACTGCAATGGATTTGCCAATAGTCTGTTCAAATGAAAGATGACAAAATATTTCATGTTGACAGCTCTCATTTTTGCAGCAAAAGTTTTTTATTCAAAAACGATGGCCCACTTTGCAACCCTAAAATTAGGTCCACTGCTATGTTAATGTTGCACTCACACCACCCACTTTTGCATCAAAGCAATTGGTCGCCACTGCACCATCTCATGTACAGCCACTGTACCATCTCTAGCCTGTCACTTAGAAACTGACTTAAAAGGAACTTCAGCCTGCCACATAGTAGAGCATCTATACTTCAAGATTCAATTTGTCATCTTGAAAATTCAAATTTCTTCAGCATATTCATTCAGAATAATTTTGATTGCGAAGATTTTGCATTTTGTGCAAATACAGTGGCTCTCCTGCTGAAAATATTTCAAATTCTTCACCTATTTCTTGTCAACCTATAAAAAACAAGCCAGCCTGGTTTTGCAAAATCCAGTTTCTTTGTGCCGGGTTACTGTAACCTGCTTCAGGACCTTACTCAGGTTTTTACATCAAGCACTCCCTCACTCAATTTTTCTTACCCTCCCAGTTTGTGAATGAATATCGAAAATTGTTTTTGCAGGAGTCGGTGATTTACATGACTTGAGCATGGAACAGATCACAAAGTCTGCTTCGACTCCCGAACTTGGAATGCAAGGCGTGAAACCTCATCTTCCTGCTCTGTTGCAGAGAATCACACATGAACTGCTTCAAAGTAAGATGCAAGCTATTCTATTAGTTTTCATTTTGAAGTTCAAGTTCTATTCACAGTGGTAGGGGGTCAGTGTTCATCCAGCTTATTCCTCTGACTTGAAATAAGCGACAAAAAGGGTTGACATCTGATCATTAGCCTTTGCTCAATAATCAAAATCTTGGATTTTTCTGGACCGTTCAACCCCTTTCAGACCAGATTCTGTCTGTGTGTTTTGTATGAAATTTTATTCGCAGAATACGAAGCTTGACTTGATAGAAACAAAACTATTGCAATGTTTACTTAGGCCACCAACCAGTGATCCCCACAAGATATAAAAGTTCACTTTATTCCGTTCTTTCCTCCAGTTCAAGTGACACAGTCACAGTCACTCGCCACGATGTTTCCTTTGATTTTTGATAGAAAATGATGAAACTCATAAACTTTTTTTACATCTAACTCGAGAACAGAGTGCCTATTCTGGCTAAAGTGCTCGATTTACTTGAGTATATAGCAATTATAGGCAGAATGAACACATTAAAAAACAGACATGCCCTTCTGTGACTCTGAGTTTCGTGCTTTTGCACTCGTCAGAAGGACTATACCAATGGTATATATAGTCTGTCTGACGAGTGCGTAAGCAAGGAACCCAGAGTCACAGACGGACATGTCTGTTTTACTTGGGTTCATTCTGCTTTATTTACGAAATTAGCAAGCAAGCAAGCAGACTTATTTGTTAACACAGATTCGGAGTCTGGTAGCGTGAAGCTGGACCTGCAGCATGTATCAACAATAATGGTTCTACAATATTGATTAATATTCTAGAACAATTATCCTGGGTACTCGAAAGGATGGACATAACGACCTCGGGAATGATGGACACCTGAGTTGGCTTAAGTTCATGATTCCGACCGTTCATGGATTCGAACCCAGGACAGTCACCTTTTAAGGATTACGAATCTAGTGCCTTAACCATTAGGCCACAAGACTGCTCTAATAATCTCTTGTCTCATTTCAGCTGTGAACAAGCCTAACCCTTCAGACCGGGAAACCCCAAAAGAGAGCGGATTGGGTGGAGACAAGATGGGGGACATAAGTTGCACAAGCAGTATCCCCTCTGAGATAGCAGGTAAGCCAGATCCCGGACTACCTGGTGGACCAACAACATCTGAACCTGGAGAGGGTGGCAAAGGCGGAGCTACTGGAGAGAAGACCGACGGAAAAGGTGGCACTGACGTGGCTACAAGTGGAGGTGCCACTGGCACCAATGTAGAACCTATCGGACCATCAAAACCTGTACCAAAGCCGGTTACTCCAAAGCCGTCCAGAGACAATGGTGGACCTGGTACCCCACCTTCCCAAAAGGAGGAGGTGAGTTGTCTGTTCTTGTCCCTAAAGAGGCCCTGCTTAAAGGGACAAAATATTACATTTGATATTGTACTTTGTTACATTTAATGGGGTTATCCTTAAACAGACCAGCTAAACTTAATTGTTATTAGTACATTAGAAAGTTAGTATAACACAAAAACGTCCTTCACGCTCCTGGTTTGACCAGAAGAATCTCTCTCCTTTCCTAGGAAAAGCCAAATATTGAAAAACCAGGAGAGCCTGCCCAACCTCCGCCTGCCCCAAGTGGTCCTGCTGGTCCAGTTCCCAGTGAGCCAGGAACACCTTCTGAGCCTGTGGAACCAGGAAAACCCGCCGAGCCTGCAAAACCAAGTACACCTGGTGAGCCTGCTGGGCCAGGTGGACCTGAGGAACCTAGCAAACCAGGAGAAGAGGGGCAGCCTGGAAAACCAGGTGAACCTGGAGAACCTGGAGAACCTGGAAAACCGAGCAGACCTGGTGAACCCGGAGAGCCTGGTAAACCTGGAGAGCCTGAAGAACCTGGTAAACCTGGCAAACCCGGAAAACCTAGCCGCCCTGGAAGACCTGGAAGGCCAGGGAAACCTGGAGAGCCTGGTAAACCTGGGGAACCGGGAGAGCCTGAAGAACCTGGTAAACCTGGAGAACCTGGCAAGCCTGGGGAACCCGAAGAACCTGGTAAACCTGGAGAACCTGGTAAACCCGGAAAACCTAGCCGACCTGGAAGACCTGGAAGGCCAGGGAAACCTGGAGAGCCTGGAGAGCCTGGTAAACCTGGGGAGCCGGGAGAGCCTGAAGAACCTGGTAAACCTGGAGAACCTGGCAAGCCTGGGGAACCCGAAGAACCTGGTAAACCTGGAGAACCTGGTAAACCCGGAAAACCAAGTAGACCTGGTAGACCTGGAAAGCCAGGGAAACCTGGAGAGCCTGGAGAACCTGGGGAACCGGGAGAGCCTGAAGAACCTGGTAAACCTGGAGAACCGGGCAAGCCTGGAGAACCTGAAGAACCTGGTAAACCTGGAGAACCTGGAAAACCCGGAAAACCAAGTAGACCTGGTAAACCAGGAAAGCCAGGAAAACCTGGAGAGCCTGGTAAACCTGGGGAACCTGGAGAGCCTGAAGAACCTGGTAAACCTGGAGAACCTGGCAAGCCTGGAGAACCTGAAGAACCTAGTAAACCTGGAGAACCTGGAAAACCCGGAAAACCAAGTAGACCAGGAAAACCAGGAAAGCCAGGAAAACCTGGAGAGCCTGGTAAACCTGGGGAACCTGGAGAGCCTGAAGAACCTGGTAAACCTGGAGAACCTGGCAAGCCTGGAGAACCTGAAGAACCTGGTAAACCTGGAGAACCTGGTAAGCCTGGAGAACCTGGCAAGCCTGGGGAACCTGAAGAATCTGGTAAACCTGGAGAACCTGGAAAACCCGGAAAACCAAGTAGACCAGGAAAGCCAGGAAAACCTGGAGAGCCTGGAGAGTCGGGAGAGCCTGAAGAACCTGGTAAACCTGGAGAACCTGGAAAACCCGGAAAACCAAGCAGACCTGGAAAACCAGGAAAGCCTGGAGAGCCTGGTAAACCTGGAGAACCTGGAGAACCCGAGGAACCGGGTAAACCTGGAAAACCAAGCAGACCTGGAAGACCTGGAAGACCTGGAAGACCAAGCAGACCTGGAAAGCCTGGTAAACCTGGAGAGCCTGGACAACCTGGAGAGCCTGGACAACCCGGGGAACCTAGTAAACCTGGAGAGCCTGGGCAGCCTGGAGAGCCAAGTAAACCTGGAGAACCTGGAGAGCCTGGAGAGCCAAGTAAACCTGGAGAGCCTGGGCAGCCTGGAGAGCCAAGTAAACCTGGAGAGCCTGGGCAGCCTGGAGAGCCAAGTAAACCTGGAGAGCCTGGACAGCCAAGTGAGCCAGGAGTACCTGTAGGTCCAAGCAGACCTAGTGAACCTGGTAAACCTGCTGGACCTGGAGAACCGAGCAGACCCAGTGAGCCTGGAAAGCCTGTTGGACCTGAAGAGCCTGGTAAGCCATCTGGGCCAGGAACTGAACCGATTGTCCCACAGGATAGTCTTGAACCAAAGCCGCTGCCATCCGGTCCAGAACCCGGTGTTGGGGATAAGGAGAGAGACAGAGGGGGAGATAAGGTGACCAAGAATCAAGGCATAAACCCTGCTGGTGGAATCACCAACCCCACGACAGAGAATAACGGAGAAAATACCGGACGCATTAGTCCATTCTCACTTGGAGGTGAAGGGAACAAAGGAACCCCAATGACCGGAGGAGCACAAGGTAATTTAGTTGATAAATTATGATGATTTTATGTGCTATGATAATCATGATAATTAATACAGTTTTTATTATGATAACACATTGCCCAGTATTGGGAAAAAATCAGAAATACATACAGAAAATAATTTGTAAATCTCTCTTTCTAGTCATGCAGATTACCCCGGATCTCTTATCAAAACTTCAAACTCAATGGAATTGGGCCAAAGCCATTAACTCCTTCGGATATGGGGGTAAGTTTTCATTTCCACTTCTTCAGATTGTAGCCACCAGACTTGGAGGCATCTACGATTGTGGTGCAAAGGTTCAAAATACCTATCCTGGCAGGCATGGCCAAGATGCTAATTCACTGCACACTTGTTCAAAGGATCCTGGGTTCGAAACCTGTCACAAAGTGTAAGGAGAGAATTTGCTACAACCCTATAATTCCAGTCAAAAAGGCAAAAGGAATGACAAGGTGTGGTCAAATCGAGAGGAAGGACCAGGGTCGCACTGCTTGATTAGTTTACCTATTCAGTGGGCCCTTTGTGCTTTGCACATAAACCAATATCTTACGAAATGCATTTGCCTATCAAGAATCCGGTTGAAAAAAGGTTCCTCCTTTGAAATACTCACACAACGAGTGTTTTCTCTATCCCAAAGCAAAATGTAGAACATTTTGCGTACCTTGAAGGAAGCATTGGGTGGGCTTATAATGGAAATGGAAAATTGGTTTTGATTATGTTATACGTTTGAACATAAAGGGGTTTTGAAGAGCACCCTCCAATAAAACCAAACTTTGAGGGTACTGTACATGTAAGTCATTTTTGGCAGTATAGAAACCATCAACGAACCAAACTATTTTAGACACCGAAATGATTTTTGTACATTTTCTTATTTGGTTTCAAGGCTAAAATGGGATAGCTCTTGGAGGTTAACTTATCAAAAAACAATACATTTTTGTCCCCCACTCTCAAAACTCTTTTCCGTCCCCGAAAACAATTTCATGCCTGACTTGTTTATGGTAATCAAACTTTGTTATTCTCAGCTATCGCCCCAACACAAGTTGGAATAGTCGTTGATGGCCACACTGCAGCCAACTTTGAGCTGATCAAGCGATACATCTTCAACTTGGCAATGATGTTTAAACTCCCAGGCAGCAGATTTAGCATCGTTCAGTTTGGAAAGAATCCTGCGCAAGTAATCATGAAAAACCAGGAGGTGGGTCATTAAGAAATCATGAAAGTCTTTTTTACTCGGTCTGATGTTTGTGTAAACATAATATATTGGGCTAGAAAGGTCCTGTCTTTGTTCTTGTGTCTTATGAAAATCATTTTGTATTCATCTGTTCTTCAATTTCACTACCAATATCAATTCATAAAGAACCAGGTTGTGGTTTATTATAAATCACTAGAAGCATTGTTTAGTCTGTCTGATGTTTGTGTAAGTATGAAACTCTAATAACAGAGAGCCAGTTTCTATTCATCTGTTTGTCAAATTCATTATGACAATATCAGTTCATGACAAATGAGGTTGTGGGTCATTATAAACTCTTCTAAATCATTTTTCGTTTATTCTTTATTAAATCCAGTACAACGTTCATTGCTAAGAATTTCTTTCATTGTTAAGACCCGGTTCATATTAGGTTGGTAAGCCCGTTCTAACGAGCTATCCAACTTAGGGTGGAATAATTTTCAATCTGTTTTCATATGGATAGAAATGTTCTTAGACACATGGGCCAGCCTCCTTTTTCAATACAGACGTCAATAATATTTAGGAGGCCGAAACCAAAATTCAAAGGAAAGTGGCTCAACTTGCCAGGCTTTCCCAGGAATACAGTTCATGTGGAGAATTTCCAGCTCACAACAGCCGGGTCTCTGCAAACAATAGGTGGGATGTGTGCCAACCGGGCAGGTCCACTTCTCATATGAACAGAGCATGCTGATTTATGAGAGTTCTCATTACAGTGGTATACGAGAAATGTGGACCAACCCATTTTAAGCCAGTAGACCCTACATCATGCCACGCCTCATATAGTTTAGATCAGAAACGGGCTAACAAAGACTTGACAATAGTTTCTCCTTTAAGCAACTACTCATCTTAACTCGAGTTACCAATCTTACACTTATAGACCCTCCATCAAGCCACTGCTCATATAGTTTAGATACGGACTAACAAAGAATTTGACATAATTTCTTCCTTTTGTATCTACTCGTTTTACCCATTCTACCCATTTTACTCAATAGACATCATGCCATGGCACATACTGTTCAAATACAGGCTTACGAATAGTTGGAAATAATATCTATCACTTATTATAATCATTTACAATCATTTAGGTCGTCTGTTCATCACAACTGAGGGAAGCAATCTCGAAAATGACATCAGATACTGGGGGACAAGCCGTAACACCAGCCTTCAAAGCAATCAGTCAGATGTTTGGCGTGGTGGCCAACCCCCGCACCGCTCTGTTTGTCATCACCCAGACCAAGTACGCGAATACCGTAGACGAGATCAGAGGTTTAACAGCTCGTTTGTACACACTTGGCTACAAGATCTTTTCGTTTGGTTTTGGTGAGAATTACGATCCTGCACAGGTCAGAGCTGTTGTGAATAACAAGAAGGGTTACTCCATGATGCTGCCAATTGCAAGGTTCCCTCTGTCGTTGATGACGTTGCAGTGGATGTCACTCAGGAGTGAGTAGATATTTTATTCCCGCGATTTATATCTTGGGTGGGAGGAAAAAGTTTTATATCTTGGGAGCAAAATGTTTTATATCTTTGGAGAAAAATGTTTTGTATCTTGGGTTGGAGGAAAACGTTTTATATCTTGAGAGCAAAATTTTTTATATCTTGAGAGCGAAACGTTTTATATCTTGGGAGCATAAAGTTTCATATCTTGGGAGCAAAAAGATTTCTATCTTGACAGCAAAACGTTTTATATCTTGGGAGCAAAAAGTTTTATGTCTTGGGAGCAAAACGTTTTATATCTTGGAAGCAAAAAGATTTATATCTTGAGAGCAAAAAGTGTTATATCTTAGGAGCAAAAAGTTTTTTTATTTTGAGAGCAAAAGTGTTATATACCTTGGGAGCAAAACGTTTCATATTTTGAGAGCAAATGTTGAGAGCAAATTTTCATATGTTATTTTTGGAATCCTAGATATTTTGGACTTGGAAGATTTAACTGTCAATTTTTATGTGTTTTGGATTTTAATGTACTTTTGCTGTCTCTTGCTCCTGCAAAGCACGTAAAGTGTATAAACATTGTTTGAGTAATTTCATACTTCATATTTTAGTCTTTGGATCTGGAAGTAAACTGGGAAGATATCTCGTCAGGCAAAGTGGAATTCCGAGCAAGAAAGGACCAGGTCTGTCATTTTTCATGATATCGTTTAGTGACAACAAATTTCACTTGTTTACTACTTTCTATTTTTATAAAAAACCTTGCTCCACTCCTTGCACTAAAAGTCAGAGTATTAAGTAATTCAGTTTTTTCAAGTTTGTAGTACTCAAAGTTTTATCATTTTGTCTGCAGGTTCCGTTATTAGTTGGAGTTATTAATTGCGTTTACTTACCAAATAATTCTTGAAATATTTGATTTTTTCAGCTAAAAGGCCAAGCACAGGAAAATCTATAGGTAAGACCTATTTCAATAGCATTGCTTAGTCTATGACTGCATCGTAGTGCTTGATTTACTGAAGTGCAGATCGAAATCTGTGTTTGGGATTCCCTTATGGAGTGCTCCATGCACAAATGCAGAACGTGATATATATTGAGAAGAGAATAGTCAAGGAACTAAACAGAGAATCTCGACAAGCCTGTTTCGTTTCGTGGTTGCCCACTCATCAGGAAATAAGGAATAACGAATCCCTATCTACTTAATAAAGTCTTTATAATTACTCTTAACTTAATTTATACTTAAGTATACCGAGCACTATAACCAAGATAGGCACTCTCTTCTCGAGTTAGATATCTACTTCATATTTATTTGTTAAGGCCCCCCCAATCGAATATGCCCCCTTGGGCCTTATGCGAAGGAAGCATCATTGCAGAATAGTATGTTATTTGTAGAAAGCCGACCTGGGGCATTACTATAAAGTACTAAGACCTTCACCTGAAGACAAAGTAGGAAAAAGAAACGTGGTTTTTATGGTTATTATTACATTTCGTTTGAGAAATAGCCTATTTTACCATTTTTTGACATAGTTGATAAAGAATATTTCGCTATTTTTATGTCCTCCTTTGAAGAAAATTACAAATTTCTGAATAAGCCCCCTCTCGATTAAGCCCCCCTCGATTAAGCCCCCACCCAAAAATCAATTTTTGCAAATAAGCTTCTGGGGGGTTATTCCAAAACTTACGGTAGATTTGATAGAAAAATCTTCTTTGTAGCTATATATAATCTATTCTGTTTGATTAGCATATGTTTAGGCATATTTCTGATTTTTCTCGCTATCCTGAAGTTCTATATCGAACAAAGAATAATTTTGTCTAACAATTTCTTGCAGTTTTCAAGATTCAAGTGATATCGCAAGGTTGCAGCAGCACGAAAAACTGTGCCAAGTCCCAGTCAAGCATAATGGTGAATGGCCGAGAGAGAAGCGTCAACCAACCCGGTCTCAACATAGCTTGTTATAACATGAAAACCGGAAAATACCGTTACCAGAGAAACTACAATACGCATAGGTCCAAAAGTGCTACTATAAGGTTCCTCAAATTCATGAAGAAAGTACCGGCAAATACTCTCGTCTTGGTTTCGGCCAAATCTTCGTTCACCAAAAAAATGACTAAAGCTGCTTATGCAGCGCTGGTAAGTTACAATTAGTTACCAGGTTCCTTGGTTTTTGAGATTGTTTTTACAGGTGAAAACAGGGTTGAAAAAGGAACCATGGATGAGTCATTCCTGAAACCGACTAGGGATGCAAAAGGTTGCAGATTTTTCCATGCACTGCATTGAGCAGAAGGGCTTGATATGTGGTGAATTAATGTGGCGTTGACATCTTATGACAGATCTTTGGTACAGAAGTCTTACAATTATACAAAAACGGCTATTCAATCCCTCCATTGGCTCTGACCGTTTTTGACCGGTTAAAACTGGCTAAAAACATTATTTAATCTGAGGTTCCTTTTTATGTCAATGGCGTGAGCTAATAGGAGCTATTCTTGGATCAGTCTACGCACAGTCCGAAAGGAGATTGTTTCCTTTCTTTGCTCTGGTCTGAATATTGGACTGGTCTTGCTAGTGTACAGAGTTTGCCTAGATTCCCCAGAATATGTTTAAATGAATTGATAAAAACGTGGTCCACCGAATCATTTAATCAAATATCTTCATCGAATTGATTTTGAACTAGAATACAACGGAAAGCAGTGGAAAAGAAACATTTAGGCTCAGTTGCTCAACCATGACAACTTATGCTAAACGATGAGATAACAAAAGTTGTCATGATTGAAAAAGGGAACGAAGTCATACCACAAAGGGCTTCCAGACCATTCCGTCTATTGACTTTGGTTTACCGTGGATAAGTACTACTTTTTCTTGGGTCTTTTAGACTGCACATCATCATTCTCAGCTGTATTTGAAAAATAAAGTCTATCAATCAACCCGTTTCAAAATCGGTTTCAAATCCAAATTGAAGATGTGATTCCAAACTCAGTAAGAAATCTACGTCACATCATTGTGTTGTAAATGTTGAATATTTCTCCGTTGCTGAGAGGAATGCACACTTTAGAGGCTTGGATGCATATGATATCGAGAATAGGGACGTTCAGTTGCATAGATAGAGGGGGGTCATAATGGGCAGCAAAAAGAATTATGAATATAACTCATATCAATAGAAAACTATTAGAGATCTAAGAGAGTTGCGCCTCCTAACACATTTTTCTATCTGCGCCACTGATGATGTTACTAGCAATACTTCAAAAATGGATGGAAACTATTTTATCACTACTATTTTATATTATATGGCACATATCTCCAAAGTGGTACAAGATATCCAAAAGTGCGAGGGCCGTTCAATACAAACATTGGGTGGAATTGCCTCATCCAAAGGAACCATATTTGCATCTGTGCTACTTTTGTCCCAAGTGATTTGTGCCAAAATTTGTAACAAAATTTACGTTTGGGCCAATAACTTTTGAAATACATGGTGTACCTTGGAAATTCTTATATATGTTAGGTGAACAGTAAAAATTATTGTCCCCAAATTTTCGGAACGAGCAGTTTTTCAACCCTAAGTACTAATTGTCCCTATTCTGTCCCTTATTCGTCCATATGTTGTCCACATAATTTAGTGATGAAACTAAAAATACCATGGTATGGTCGACGTATGTTTGCTTCGTGGAATGGTATATCGAATAGTTGATATCGTACTGATTTTACGTTTGTTTGACAGACTGCAATCGGAGGTGAAGAGCCATTCATGAAGCAATTCGGATCAGCTTACGCTTTGGTTGGTTTCAAAGGAACTGAAAAAGTCAAGTGGACCGTGCAGAAGTCTCTAGCTCCTAACATGGGAGCAGCAGTTCTCAATGTGCAAATTGGTAAGTACTTTATGTATATTTTCTGAATTTTCTCACTTAAAACTACCACTAACTGAAGAGCTTGACTAATCGAAGCAGTACATTGATAGTTGATAGGAAAATACGCTACTATCTTCGTAAGGTAATTGTTTATGTGCAAAGCACAAAGGGCCCTCTGAATAGTAAGACTAATCGAAGCAGTGCGTTGATAGTTGAAAGGCAAATAGGTTAACTATTCGAAGCAGTGCATTGATAGTTGATAGGCAAATACGCTACCATCTTTGTCAGGTATTGGTTTATATGCAAAGCACAAAGAGCCTGTTGAGTAGGTAAACTAATCGAGCACTGCTTTGGTAGCTGATATGCAAATACACTTAGCTACTATCTCCGAATGGTATTGGTTAATGCGCCATGCACAAAGGGCCAGCTGAATAGGTAGACTAATCAAACAAGTGTATTTATACTAGTGGAAGCAGTGCATTTATATTTGACGCTTTTTTTTCTCAAGATTTGATTGCTCGCAGCTGTATTTGCCTTGTGAAATGTGATGATTGGTCCAAATAATGTGTTCGTATTAATGTTGCAATATATGTTTTTTATTTCAGGAATGAAAAAAGTCCAAGAGCAGCCATTAAAATGTAAGTTTTACCAAAGAACTTCATGAGCAATAAAAGATGAACCTCTGAAAAGCAAAACTGGCACAAAAAAGTCCCAAATGAGTGTCACTTGCACTTGCTTTTGAATAATAACAAATAAAAAGTTATCTCAACTCACTATTGGTTTAGACTTTAGCCAGAAATATCGGAAGCATAGCGAAACGAACCCATAGATTACTTAAGCTTTTCGTCTGAGACTCAACAGAGTAATACGTCATATTCTGGCTGTTTTGAAGTTTTGTACCATCCAAAGACTGTTTAGACTTTTCTTCAAAAGGGGAGAACCTTGTTTCCTCAGCTCCCCCCTCTACGTCACTAAGGTATTGTCTGTGCCACTAAAACTCTGTCTCTTTATCATAGATGCTGGCGAAAAGTATCTTCTGCTCTGTGAAAGGAAAAAGATTAACATCGGATGTGCACGCGGTAGCATCAAGATTATATCCGCAGCGTATGGACGTACCAACAAAGATCAGTGTAACCGCAAGCCAATTAAAACCGATAAATGCGTATCTAACAGGTGATCTATTGATTACATGTTCCAATAAAATGAACCCCATTTTTAACGCCAACTGCAAGACGGGTCATTCCTTACTCATGCTTCTCCCAGGGGGTACACGCTTTTTAAAAGGAACCTAGCTCAGGACCTACTTTCTTTATAAGTTCCTTATTTTGAGACCTCTTTTGACCACTTTGTAGTTCTAAAAATTCCTTAATAGTTCCTTAATTCCAAGTTTTCGTTTAGTGAATAGAAATTAGCACGGAAGGAAAAAAAGCATAAAAATTCATCATTTTGCAATAAACTCTGATAGAAAAAACATGTTATAACTCAAACACGCCTAGGTTAGGCTTCTATAACGGTAATAAGAAACATTGAAAATGTTGCATATATACACCAGATTAATATATATTCAAAATTATAAAACTCTTTAGTGATTATATCTAGTGACGCTTTTATGATTTTTACAGTTTCCTTCGTTTTGCCCCCATCCCTCCCTCCTGTACAATGTTGTATATGACAATAAAAATTAGCCCAATAACATTCAGGTAGTGTTTGGTGTAGTCTCAAAAAGTTCCTGTTTAAAAAAACATTTTTTCTGAGGGGGAGAGGGGTTAAATTGGAAATAAAATGCCAGGAAAGCTAAAATATTACTAATTTGATTAGTAAGTAATTTAAAAAGTAATTTATAAAGAGAAACAAAGGTGTTCAACTACGTTTGAGGGGTTTGGAGTTATGAGATTACTATCTAAAGCCATTTAGGAACCAGCTCTCGTTTTCAGATTTCCTTCCAGTCGGCCTGATTCATCTTTCATTTTCTTTCCAGTGGTACTTTGCCGAAGGTGAAAACATTGTGTGACAACAAGAAAGCTTGTGCTCTGTTTGCCAGTAACAGAGTATTCAAAGATCCTTGCCCGGGAACTTACAAATACTTGGAAGTGAGATACGTCTGCCAAGGATCCAAGGTCCCTCCTCTACCAACGTCACCACGTAAGTATTTTGCGTATTATTAGGGGGGTTTAAGCTCTCCGTTCTCTACGAATCTGCGGCCAATAGATTTTAATCCCACTAGAGTTACTTACTCAGTTTTGTAATCAAGGTCTCGAGCTAATTTTTGATTTTCACCACACAGCCTTGAATGTTGAGTTGAAGGCCATGGGCTGTAGAGACCCCGGATCCGGAACGGATTGCCTTTCCGCAGTCGGATCAATCAAAATCAATGGAATCGACCGCAGTCTTCAAAAACCGGGCCTGAATTTCGCTGTTTTCAGCTACGCTACCCGGAAGTTTATGATGCAGCAGAGTTTCGACACCGCCACTGCAGCTGGTGCATTGAAGATGACCAGCTTCATCAAAGCCCTTCCAGATAAGTCTATGGTTTTCATCGCTTCCCAAGGACGTTTTAAAGAAGGACTTATAAAAAACAAGATTGCCCTTATTATGCTTGTGAGTATTTCATTGTTTCTTGTTTTGAGCCAGCCCCCCTCCCCAACCAGGAGGGTGCGTATATGAAAATTGAGACTCATGTAGTAAAGTCTAGATCCAGCTACTTCTGCTCGAACCATAGTCATATTTCCAGGCCTAGTATTTATTTTTCTTCGAATTTAGGCTCTGAGATGAAAGAGTTGATAATTCTTTCACTTGGAATAATTTGAGCAGTAGTAAGAATTTTTCCTGGATCCGCTTATGGAAAGCCAAAACATGCCTGATAGGGAAACCAAACTCCTTTCCTCTATACAACCTGAGTTTTTATGTTTTGCTGTTGGCGAATTATTGAAAGCAAATACTAGTGATCGATGTAAAAAGAAAAACTAAAACCACTTTAAATATATACAGATAAAATCAATATTCACAAGAACTGTACAATGTACATAGGTACTTACTTTCGGTTTTACAACCTTCCTCAGTGATGTATGAAATATCATCAATAAATAAATATTCAATAATGAGAAATATCGGAAACATAATGAAACGAACACATAGATTACTTAAGCTTTGCGTCTGACACTCAACAGACTAATACGCCAGAAAGAGAACGAAACAGATTTATATATCTTTTATTCTGATTATTCTGTTTCGTTCTCTTTCTGACGTATTACTCTGTTGAGTGTCAGACGAAAAGCTTAAGTAATGTATGTGTTCGTTTCATTTTGTTTCCGATATTTCTGGCTGTACTGAAGTTCTGTACCATCCAAGACTATTCAATAATGAATAAGAAATAAATCATAGATATTATATAGCACTCAGTCCTTTAAAAGTTAGGGTATTCTTTGTTTGAAACATTTGATAATCTATTATTTCACTTTTCTGGCTCACATTTGAATTTGTTATTTTTCAGAAATCGATCGGAGTTAGAACAAGACTGAGCAGGTATAATTCTTTCGTTCACTCTGGATTCAAGAACAGTAAATGGGCCTCTCTTAGTTGGATCAAAACAATGGCCAGAAAGACGCAGAAGGGACCATCAGTTCTATCAATGTCCATCAGTACGTACTCCCCCTTTTTTCTTTATTGTTGATATAACTGTATTTCTATCTCTATAGCAATTGCTTTGTCTATGACCGCATCGTAATGGTCGATGCACGAAGGTATACAGTGACATAGATAAGAAATAAGAAAAGAGACTGGCTCTCTGTTACTCAAATTTTCATGCTAATGCAATTATCAGACAGACTGTTCTCTAACTGTATTTCTACAGATTTTGTTAAAAAGAGTCAAAAGACTAAACTCTGTATCTCTACAAAGCTGTTTCGTTGTTGCCCACTCAGCAGGAGATTTATTGATAATCTCTTGCTTGATATATATAAATGTAAACCTTGCTGAATATTGTGGAGAAAAGAGTCAAAAGGCTAAACTCTACAAGCCTTTGTATGGTTGTCCACTCATCAGTAGATGTACTGAGAAAACGTACTAAATATGGGTTTGCCATTACGAAATCTCTACTTTGGCTTTCCCTAAGAAAATGCTCGATACATACATGTAGCGCATAATGTGTTTTGAAGGAAAGAGTCGACAGACTGATTTCTGCATCTCAACAAGCCTGTTTCGTGGTTGCACGTTCAGCAACTGAACTTTGGGTGTTGAACTCACTTTTGCTTAACATTTAGCTTAGAATAACCTACTAGTTACCTGCCCCTAACCCAAAATTGCGTTTATTCGCATGTTCCCAGCAAGGAGAAAGCTAGTTAATTAAGTAATCCAAGAGAGTAACAGCCTTCTTTTGATGTTTTCGTGGAAAAAATACCCTCAACTAAAGGCTTGTTGCTTATTGATATGTTGCTTATTGAAAACAAGTATATATAGATCATATACTTCATAGATTTTCCAGCGAGATGAAGCCAGTTAAGTAGTCCAATAGAGTCATTTTAATCATGACTTGCAACTTCAGTGGCTTTCCTGCTGAGTATAATTTAAATTCTTTACCTAAATCTTTGCAAACTGTAAATAATTGGACAATAATCTTGCAACAATCAGTTTCTTAGTTGCGTTTTATTGTCCTGTACTCAATATTTATATTGTCATTCACCTAAATGAAGCTGATGATTGGTTTACTTATTCTTTTTATATTTATCACTTCACAGGCATTGCAAGAAGAATCAAAATGGGTAAGTGAATCTTGATTTATCAGTTTTATGTTTTGCTTGCACGCAAAATTATTTCCTTCCAAGCTCCCTCACAGATCTCCCTCAGTAAACCTAAATAAGGAGTAATTTTGCTAACTTTCTCAGCTTAATATAAATTAATTATGATGTCAAAGATGATGATGAAGATTATAGTGATTATGATGATGACGATAATGATGATGATGATGATAATGATGATGATGATGATGATGATGTTGTGATGATGATGATGATGATGATAGAAAATGATGATGTTGATGATGATGATAGAAAATGATGATAATGATGATGATGATAATGATGATGATGACGATGATGATACTGAGGATGATGATGATAATGAAAATAAGGATGATGTTGATAGTGACTATGATAGAAGATGATGATGGTGATGATGAAGATGATGTTAAAGATTTTTTTGAAATTTATTTTTTTTCTTTTAGTTCGAAGAAGGACCCTTATCAGACTCATGGGTAAGACATGTTACAATAATTTCATTCTGCTTCATGCCTACTTGGTATCTAGGAGAAGCCAAGTCGTATGGTGCTACTGTCGGAATTTTATGGCTTCAACCACTGGCAGATTCATTCATCGTTTTTTGCAAAATCTTAGGGGCACGGACTCCCAGTTTCCCCAAGTTCTTACGTCTCTGCTGTAGTGCAATCTACACTTTAGGCTGCAATCTACAATATACACTGTCTACACTGTCTCTTCTTGATTCTAACAAATATTGATTGCATTAAATGTTTATTGTGTCAAATGTTTATTGTATTAAATGTTTATTGTATCAAATTTTTATTTAATCAAAAGTTTATTGTATTAAATGTATATTGTATTAAATGTTTTTTGTATTAAATGTTTATTGTATTAAATTTTCATTGTATTAAATGTTTATTGTATTAAATGTTTATTGTATTAAATATTTATTGTAGGTAACTACGCTCAGGGACGACCCACCAAACAATCTTCAGTCGACAAGGGTGGCGTTTCCAGCCGTGCAGTTGATAACAAAATGTCAACACAGTGGATAAAGAACTCCTGCATCTTGACAGAAGTAGAGAAGAACCCCTGGTGGCAAGTGGAGGTGAAAGATCCCAATTTGAAGATCAGAGCTGTCAAGATCCTCACAAGGTCTGACTGTTGCAAGAGTGGCCAAGACTCCTGTTGTCCTTCTCTGAAGCAGTTTGAGATTCGTGTTGGAAATGTCGATTCGAAGCCCTTCAATAATGAATTGTAAGTTGATTCATTCTTTATTCTTCATTGTTCGTCTCACTAGACTTATGATTATCATTGGTTGTTTCTCATCATAGCAATCGTTCGCCTCCTTTCTGACTAACAAATCTCCATCAGCGTCTGGGTACAGTTATTTGTCAATTTTCATCTTGTTTTCTTTCTGATGTACTACTCTGATGAGTGTCAGAAGCAAATCTTCAGTAGTTATTGTGTTTTGCTTTTTTTCCGATTTTTCTCGCCATCCTCAAGTTCTGAAGCAATCAAAGACTGCTCTGACTTGCTACTCTGATGAATGTCAGACGCAAAGCTTTAGTGTTAATTACGTTTCAATGTGTTGCCTATTTTCCTCATCATCTATTCATTACTAGCTACCTTTTAAGCCAAATATCATGGCTATGCGTCATAGGATGATTTGGTCTGGTACTTCTCATGATCGACTCTCGTAATACGTATATCCATTTCATGAATTAAAGTCCCTCTTTGAAAATGAATCGTGATTCAACTATAACTGTTCTAATCTACAGATGCTACTCACACACGACCTCAACTGGCCTAGCAAGAGGAAAGGACAATATGCTGCTTTGCAAGAAAGAACTCCAAGGCCGTTTCGTTTCCATAGTTTCTACGCAAACCACTCCTGTTGCCTTGACATTCTGCGAATTCAAAATATTCAAGAAAATCGGAAGTAAGTTGAATATTAGCGTTTGTAGTGTAATTCAGGGCAAAACGATTCAGGGGGCAAAATTGTGGGTATTTGGTGCTCTAACTTTAGGGGAACTATGTTTTCCCCAGATGAAAATCAGTACCAAAGATTGTGCTTCCTATAGGGAGACTCAGAATACCTTTCAATCATCTGAATATTTGATGAAGACAATTCGATGTTGTTTGTTGTTGCTTATTGATACATTATCTTAGCGACTACTTGTTCATTTTAACCAAAGAGAAATTTATTGGGTTATTCATACTTTAGCCTAACCAAAGGTTGGGTAGAAAAATATGATATCTTTTGAAACGTTGAGCAGCAAAACATTTTTATTAGGAAATATTGAAAAGAAGCTTTTTTAGAAGAAGCAGGATTAGGAAAAACAATCGAGATAATTTGTGAGAATTAAAATGAACCGAGTAGGACTCGAACCAATGACCTCTAGATTCGCAACCTAGTCAGCTACCACTTAAATAAGATTTTATTCATCAATATCAAAAGACTGTTAATCATACAAGTTTAGGACCACTGATCTCAATATAAAGACTGGATCGAGCATTCTTTGATTTCTGCAGTCAAATGTTTGAAGCCAATTGCTTCGGCTATCATTTGGCCTCCCAATATGGCTGCCAAAGAAATAACATTGACTTGATTGTTTGTTAACAATAGCTGCACGGTTATTCAGTCTCGAGTTGATCATCCATAACATTCCAATAATCGTCTAAGAAAAAAGCACGCCCCATTGGAATCTCGATGTATTGAATTTGGCCTCCCAATATGGCCGCCAAGGACTTCATTTTAGATCATCAGATGCTCGATCCAGTCTCTATTACAGATCTGTGGTTTAGGACAGAATCATTCTCACTGCTTTCCAAACTACTGTTTCCATTGCTCGATGAAGTTTAAATTCCATACAATCCTACACCACACGTGCTAGGTTTGTTAAGAGGATTCTTACAAGATCTAGGCTTGGTAATTCTTAATCTGATTTGTTAAAAGGTTGGGTAAATGAAAAAATTCTTGATGTATCATTTCTCTTCGGTAAATAATGAACAGTACTTGACATACTTCATGTTTTTTAGGCCGTACTAGTCGCTCTCGCTCTGCTGTCCCAGTGTTTGAAGAAGAAGAAGAAGATGACAGTGATGAGTTCGATTCTCCAGGGGCTTTTGATAAAAAGTGTAATGTTTTGGACTAGTTCGATCGTTCGAACTCTAAATTATTTTTTCATAATGAATATCATAATTTCTAATGAATAGCATAATTATGTTTAATATTATAATTATCATAATTATCAATGAATATTGCAATTATAATTATTCATAAATTAATAAAAAAGGCCTAATGAAATCAAAAGTCATTATTGATCAAGTAATAGCTGGCAATTTGGATAGGCGTTGGTTGGTTTTAGTTTATAGATGGAGATGTTTTAGAAAACTAATATTAAACTTTATTTATGCAAGCTTTTCAAAATTTGGAAAATACGGTATATTGTTTTACCATTGTTTTAGTCAAGAAAGTAATTGCTGAAGAAAAACACCAATCCTTCTTTTAGTTTCTTATATGGTTTTTATTTATGGAAGAGTTCATAATATCTACCACCAAATAGGTGTACACATGTTTTATTTCATTTACTTAGAGCCTACCTCAATTCCTAATACTTAAAAATCCTTAAATTTTCCATAGCCTTATTTTGTTAAAGGAAGGAATTGTTATAATTTAACAGAAATCATATTTTAAGGGTTACCTATAAACTGGTTCCTTACATAAAGTATCCTATGTGTTCCTGTATAGTTTCAACAGTTAGGAAAGATAATAAGGTATACTTTGTGCACTTGCAGATACCTTTCAACTTAAAATCTGACTATGGGCATACATTGTGTACTTTCAGGTGCTTTCAGGTATTGTTCAATATCAAATGTGAAGCAAAAACGTACAAAAATAGGTTTCATAACCATTAACTGCTATAAACTATGGGCATACGTTGTTTACCTTCAGGTACTGTTTAACATGTAAAACAAAGAGCATTTTCATTAGGATAAAAAGGGCTAATGGATTATATCTTAAATGGTTGGTAATTAACAATACATGATAAATGAAATAATTTATAATATCCTTATTGATGATGTTTTGAATCATAATTTATCTACTATTTATTTGTGCCCTTCCTTGTACTCAATAACATTTGAAATCATATTGACAAAGCTGAAGAAATTGAGCATATGCTATGTTCTTCACTAGTTCCCCATGGTTGGCGGCCAAATTCATCCACTGTATCCCTGCATGTCGTAAGAGGTGACTAAAACGACCCAGGGGTACGAGTGACTTCTTTAGGGGGGCTATCATGACAGGCCATTTTTCAGAAACTCAAATACTGACAAAATTTTTCAAATGCCCCATTTTAACAAAACATTTTGATGATTTTAACCCTCAAAATTTCAGGATGAGACCCCAAATAAGTTAACAGACCGACACTTTTAGACCCCAAATGGGCACCCAGCCATAAAACTTTGCTCCCTAACCAAAATCATGGTTTTGTCTGAAGACAAGTCCATTGACAGGTTGACCCCTGCTTAATACTATCCCTAAACCTATGCTGGATGAATTACAAGTAAAACTCTATCCTGTTGATTCATCCTGTTTAGCTTCTCGGAAAGGAACAAAAACTGGCTTCCCAGAGTGAGCCAGGTGGTACAAATCAAAAATGGCTCTTAGTATTGGATCACATTAGTAAAATGGCAAATTCAGACAGAAATGAAATATTCCATGATTCAAAGCAAGTATGATAATTCTGAACAAGAATTTTAAGTGCAAACAGCAGCTTGTGTTGATTTTTATCGGGAGGTTTTTTCAGTATTTGAAGAAGAAGAAGAATGAATATGAACTGCACGTGTGCTATTAATATTATCGTGCTTTGTTGTTGATGTTGCTACTACATTGTTGTTGTTGTAGTTTTGGGTGTGAATGAACATGAAGTAAAACATGAAGTAAAAAAACGTCTAATTTGCTGATGAGAGCAGTTCTGCTTTGCGGTTACTATTGGCCATGCCGTCATGGACTATTTTAGGATATGGCAGAGACATAAATAAAGGGTTTAGAAAGCTCAGCCATATTATAAATATAACGGTTGCAGCCAAATCAACAGACGTCTTCCATGAAAGTCTGACGAACTACTGTACTGAGAGAAGTACCAAGTTTGTCACTTCTTCTCCTGTCTCTGCTTGTAGTGATGGGTCAGGCAAAATCATCCCATGGAACACCAATCCGGGTGACAGATATCAGTCAGAAAGACCAGATTTTTGGCACTATTTATGGACAATGCATTGGTGATGCCATTGGATTGCTAACAGAATTTATGACCAAGAGAGAAGCAAAAGTGGTTCGTTGTTTTTGCAATTATTTCTAAAATATTTTCCTTGCACCTTTACCAGTAGTACCCAGTACCCTATTACGTACAATCAAGCACACACAACACATACAGGAGACCTTGGAGAAATTCAACGCAATAACTACTCGAGACCAGCAAGCGGAAAATACTTTGAGACGTTTTTTTGACCGGCAGTTACCTTCTCATGTGCGAAGATCATATTGAGTACCTACTCAAGATAAATGAAATATTTCTTCTAAACCCCCAGGGCTATGCTGTTTACTCAGTAAATTTTGGGTACTAGAGATGTGCCGCCCAAAGGGGTGTACTTTTTTGCCAATTTGGTGTAAATACGGGTATAAGTTTTCAGAAATGGTATAGATAAGGGTATACACTTTGGTTCTTTGGCAGCATGTCTCCACCAAAATACGGGTAGAGTACACGCTTTTTTTGTAAGGAACCTAGCTCAGGGCCTAGTTCTTTAAGTTCCTTATTTTGAGACCTCTTTTGACCACTTTGTAATTCTAAAAGTTCCTTAGTTGTTCCTTAATTTTAAGTGTTTACTTATTAGATAGGAATAAGAATGGACGCTAGAAAAGCATTGAAATTCGACATTTTGCAATAAACTTGTGATAAGGAAACATGAAACATATTATAACACAAAAAAGCTTAGGCTAGGCCTATAAAACGTAAAAGTTAGTTAAATAGTCATTAGAGAAGTTTCATATCTACACTGAATGAATATATGCAAAATTATAAAGTTCCTTAGTGATTTGACCTTTAGTAGTAAATGTTCCTCAAGTTTTTTGACCTTCGACATGTAGGTTCCTTGTAAAAGGTTCTTTATGAAAAAAAGCGTGTAACCCCATGTTCTAAACAGTCTAGTACTCTAGTACTCTATTCTCTCCCTATTAAGTAGATATGTGCATCAAGTGATTTCCTATTATTTTGGCTGTTGGCAAACACTTGGTTAGTTCAAAGTCACTTAATCTATCGGTTCTATGCAATTGAGGATTAATATTCACATTTAATCCTTTCCTTTTTAGTATTATGAAAGTAAAATTTCGCATGGCTTGAAGTTCAGTGACAAAGTGCCAGATTTTCACAGATCAAGATGGGAGGATGGTGATTGGACAGATGATTCTGATCACATGTTACTGATCTTGCAGTCTTTGCTTGATAATGATGGAAAGGTCAGTGTCTGTTCTTTGGCCTTTTCTTTTGACTGCAGCAATCACTCTTAGTTCTTGCCAGCACACTGCAAAAGTAACCAGTGGAACTTCTAGAGCCAATGACCACAGCAATTAGTTACTCTGCTTTTTCCTTCTGAAAAGCCAACCTGGAGAAGAGGGCACATTTTGTTAAGATCTCGCGTGCAATGAAGCTTCTAAAGTACAAGAGCGGGCATGACATTGCAATCAAAACACGTGAAGTGCGCATGCATAACACAAATGCCCAATTGTGTGTGACCAACTTTTTTCAAAATACAGGGCACCAAGTTGCTGGAATAAACCAAAATTATTTCAACCTTGGGTTCAACTGTTCCACGTTTTCCACACTGAGTGAAAAGCCCTAGTTCTTTGCACTTAATTGTCATAAGAGTGGTCCAGGAAGAAACATTTCAGGCTCTTAGGTTTGGCAGAAATATTAGCTGACAAAAATGAATGAGAAATATGGTTTACAACCAAAGAAGAAGAAATTTACAAAGAAATCCAATAAATGTTTACAATATCAGCTTCCATGATGATTATCATTATGATTTTGATGTTCTCTTAGGTGGATCCTGTTGATTTTGGCAAAAAACTTGTTCACTGGATGAATCATGGCATTCCAGATCACGGTGATGTCAGAGGAATGGGAATTGGAAGAACCACTCTAACTGTGTTGCGGCATCCTAATTATGAGACAAGTCCTCATGAGGTTCGGCACTAAAATATTTCATTGTACATTATGGCATTTTGTTGCATTAGATAGACCCTGGTTGGGATATATATATATATAAACCAACAACCTCTGAGTCTGTTTGATAAAAGGGGGTAAGATGGTTGCATTGAGTCTGAAATTGAAATCAGGCGTTCAAAACGTTTTGGCAAGCATTGCAGCTATTCAGTGTTCCATTTGTACTTAGTGTATCAACTAATATCTTGTATAGGTATAAATATATTCACTTTGAAGTTACTTTAAATCACTTGTGAATTCCTTTAATCTTCTAGCTCTGACTGACTTATAATTTTATTTGCAGTGTGCCTATGAAGTTTGGGACAGCTCTGGTCGTAATATAGCACCTAACGGAGCCGTGATGCGGACCTCGATACTTGGAATTCATGAGTTTGGTTCTTTGGACAAGGTTATCGATAATGCTACCAATATATGCAAAACTACGCATGTTGATCCAAGGTATTTGCATATTCAATTTTTTGTGCTTAACTATCATTTGCCTTGGCTATCATATATTTTCTGTAATTATGCAGGTCGCTCCTTGCTGGATAAACGCTATCAACAATTTCCCTCCAGAGTCCTGTTTGCAGAGCTTCTCTCTCCAGTTCTTCCCAACTTTAGCCGGTCTTCTTGCACAGAGACTTTAAGAGGAGGACATCAAAGGGAACTGAGCTATTTTCTGAAATGAACTATGCAATATAAGCAATTCTTATCATGTTTTGAATCCCTTATTTCAGATGTGTGGCATCATGTGTTGCTGCGGCTGTTGCAATAGCCATTATGTTAAACCGGGATGCGAGTTTCATTGATTCTCATCAATATTATGACGTCACAGCAATCATTGAATTCGCTTACAAGAAAGGTGTTGAATTCATAGAAAATGAAGAGCATGTGAGAAATATTTTTCGTTATACATATACTAATATTACTATTGCCTCGCTATTAAGTGCTGTATAAGTGATCAAGCTAGGGTGTGCTAGCTAGGTATACCTTTGCGGACTAGTGGATGTGGGTTTTGGGTGTGGCCTCCCTGGGAGACTCTATACAAAATCCTCTAAAAAATAGTTTAGCTCTCCAACAACTTCAGGCCCGTATGAAGCAGGGGGGGCAGGGGGGGGGGGGCATTTGCCCCCCCAATAATCCTAAAATTCAATTGTTCACAGCACGGTCCCTGGTCTACCTTATGTTCTGTAACAATGGTTGCCCCCCAATAATTCTACCCAAGCTACAGCCCTGAACAACTTGATGTGGAAAGATCAATGATCTTTGCATTTTGAAATTCAAGTCAATGCATGCAACTTTCCAAAACCTTTTATGCTAAGTTTATATTGGCTCCTAAATTAGCCAATTGGCTCCTAAATTAGCTGACTGAATCTGGTATATTCTTTATTTGTTGATTGAAGGAGGGCCAGGGGTGATAAGTGAGTCGGGGTGAGGATGGACTAGAGAGCTGCTATATAGCTACGGGTCTTTGGAGATGTAAAACCCTGCAACTCTGTCTTTTCTACTTCATAGATAGTTTATTTTTACATTCATAGTCAAACACTTTTGTCCCGTATGTATTTCATACACGAAATTTAATGTTTTTGGAAAGAAAGAGTTGTCTGATGACTGCATGATGTGTGAAACTTAGAGTTACAATAAAGATGCCTGCTCTCTCTGAAAGTTACCTCTCTGTTTTTAGAAAGAAGAATTTCAAGCAGCATTGTTTGCAAAAGACCTGAAAAGCCTCCAGTTATGCGAGCCTGGAAAGATCGGTTACACATTGAAAACACTTGGCGCAGGCTTCTGGGCTCTTAAGCAAAATGACTTCAGGAAAGCAATGAATGAAATTGTAATGGAAGTAAGTGTTCCCAAATAACCCTTATCTCAACTCTGTTCTGTTGTTATTACTAAAAATATGAATAAGGCAGGCTGCAAAACAGCACAACAGAGTGGGTTTGGTTTTTTGTGGCCATGCCCATTTTCACGTACTCGAAAATGAAACCAGAGCTCCAGAGAGACTAGCAAAGGTGGAAAAACTACTGAATATCACACTGGTCATATCAGAATCAACTTGCAGCAACTTGCAGAATTTCCACAGTTATCCTTCGAAACTAGAATCATTCAAATTGTACCCCGAAATTCAAGTTTCGCATATTTTGCAAGAATTTTTAGCAATTTGGATGTCTTCATACAATGGTAAAAGCAAACCGATTGTCGGCCTTGCTAAAATAGGATATTCTTTAACAAATGCACCAGATTTTTTGAGGATTGTGAAAACTGATTGTTGATAACAAACTCCGGTCTGAGGAATCGTTCCAGCTGTTTTTCCTGTTTTGTTGAACAAATTTTCCGTGCTTTGAAAACAACACAGTTATTTACAAAATCATTTATCAAGTTACAAGAGAAAGCCATCAGCTGCCAATCAACAGAGCAGCAAACGTGATCAACAATTCATTTGGTAAACAGTCGGGTACCGATAAATGAAAACGCAAAATATGTACCGGGTGTTCCAGGATAAAATGTAGATGTTTGCCGATTTTTAAAGTGTTGTGACATGGGTAAATTACCATGAATTTAGTACCTACGGGTCGGTGCAAAAATGAAATAGATCACGAAAATAGGCAAGAAATAACGATTAAATCGTTCAAAAAGTCTTGTGGGAAATGAGATAATTTGTTAATATGAAAATGAACCGAGAAGGACTCGAACCCACAACCTCTAGATTCGTACCCAAGTGCGCTAATTCACTGAACCATCAGGGCCTCAAGAACCCCAGGCCATTTCATTCACAAAAATTACACCAACACTCCTCAAATGCAGAGACTATAAAAATCCTGCTTGTTCTCAAATTCTCAAAGCAAAATGAATCTTATGCAGTATATGCGGAGTGGTATATTATCATCTCACCAATTGGTGTATGAGCTAATAAGCCTATATCATTTTGCACGAGATGGGGTATTATCTTACCAGGGGCTAGGTACGCTGACAAGGTGACGGTATATCATCTTGCATGAGGCATCCACTGCAGATAAGATGATGTACCACCGCATGTTATATGATATACTGCACCCTGGTAATTTTTTTCCCTTATAAGATATAAACAACCCTCTTGTAAGGTTATCAACCGTGTCAAGCGTAAAGGTTGGCTAGGGTGAACTGATTAACAAACTATTCAAACATTTGTGTCATTTCTCACTGCTTTATGTTCTGTTGTGTTTAGGGTGGCGATGCAGATACAAACGGAGCTGTTGCTGGAGCCCTTCTTGGTTGTAAGATTGGCATCAGTAATATCCCAACAACATGGGTTAATGAATTAAAGCACAAGGCATGGCTAGATGAGAAAATTCAAAGGTAAATTCTTCCACACTCTTTTATTTTTCATAAGAACCAGTAAATTTGATTTGAAGCTGTTCTTAAAGCTTCTTCCATTTTCAGGCTGAAATGTTCTAAAATCGTTTTTACTTTTACAATGCTTCGTAAGCCTGTTTTGTTGTCATTTGTGTAGCATTGTCAAATGTTTTTACTGTCCTGTCCTGTCTGACGCACAAGAAGGGTGTCACCAATTTGCATTTTTTATGTTTATTTCTTAGTCCCATGGTTATTTTTCATTACTGTATCTTGATCTGAGAATGGCCAGCTTCAGCTTGTTCTTAGTTTGTTCTTAACTTTTGGCAAACTTTTAGGCTTGCGTTCTTATAAACTTATTCTTATAAAAAAGAGTGTATTCGAGGATTCATTCAAAGTGCAGTGATAGAATAAGTTTTCTCATTAATCCATGCCTGTATCATCAGCCCCGGATTATATTTTCAATTGGAGGGGCTAGAAACAAAAATCAATTTACCCCATCAATTTCATCTAAATATCACCACGCCAATTCTATTGTCTTTTAGAAAATACTATAGGGACTTGAAAGCCTCTTTCATTCTTAATGGCTCTGCAGTCCTTGAAATGCTTATCACAGAGGTGGAAAAATATCCTTTGTGAAAAACTATAAATCGGAAAAACAACTTCGTTTTATATGGCCTTGCGGTTCTTAGCATTGTTATCACAAAGGTGGGAAAATATCTTCCTTTCTTGGAACTTAGAGATCAAAAAAGCCCCCTTCTGTAATTATGGCTCTGCAGTCCTTTGCATGCTTATCACAAAGGTGGAAAAGTAAATTCCTTTCTACAAACCTATAGATTGGAATAATCACTTTCTTCGTATTTTGAAGGCTAAGAATTATGTTTGTGCTTTCATATATTCGGTGCTGATATCGTTTAACCCATTCTTTCAGGTATATTGGTCTCTTGGGTCGTATGGGAACAATTGAAGAAGATGAAAATTAAACTATTGTAAGGTCAGACATTTTATTTAGATGAATTTTTACGAAAATTTTATTTTTCTTCGTGCATTCATAAATTATTTACAGTATTTTCTAAATTGATAATTATGTGCTCGAGAGACCCCATGTGCACTCCCGATTATCACCACACTGACTGTGTAGCAACTCGTAAACTTAGGCACATTGGGTGTCTTTATCACATATTTATATTTCACTTAATGGAGAGGGAGTGAAGAAGGAAGAATCCATGGAGAGTTTATGTTAAGGGACTGTTTATCTTTTCTGCAACAGGTTGACACCAAACAGAAATTTTTTGGGTAATCTTTTTCCCGCCTTCCTTTAAAGTTAGGTCAAAAATTATTTCGTTTCTTTGAAGAGTCTGGGTTGAAAATGTGTTATTATGACATAACAAAACGTTAATAAGGAATGATTCTACGAGTCTAAATTTTTAATGAAGCGTGATATTTTCATATTTTCCAATATTTACACTTCTTATTCTTCAAATAGTTTTCATTATTTAAACACACCTCAATAACAATAAGCTAATCATAGCTAGATTACAGTTTGGGGAATTGACGGGCAAACAACAAGTTTGATTTTGACTCTAAACTTTAGATTAAAGTGTTTGTTGACTTTTCAAAAGACGTCAAAAGACTTCAAAAATAATTAAGTGTAAAATTAGCCTATCTTTTAAGGTTAGTCATTTCTTATTTATCAAATGTTTTTCATATCGACTATATAGGCATTTGCACAAACAAACAACCGCCCTCAGGGTTAGGTTGATGTACAAGCGAAAGCATTTGTTGACTTAATTTACTTTCCATGACGTCAAAAGACCTATCAAATAATTAAGTGTAAAATTAACCTTTCTTTTAAGTTAAGTAATTTCTTATTCGTCAAATGTTCTTCATATCGACTATATAGGCACTTGTACAAACAAACAACCGCCCTCAGATTGAAGTTAATATACAAGCGAAAGCATTTATTGACTAAATTTACTTTTCATGACGTCAAAAGACCTATCAAATAATTAAGTGTAAAATTAGCCTCTTCTCTAAGATAAGTAATTTCTTTTTCGTCAAATGTTTTTCATATCGACTATATAGGCATTTGTACAAACAAACAACCGCCCTCAGGTTGAAGGTAATATACAAGCAAAAGCATTATTGACTTAATTTACTTTTTATGACGTCAAAAGACCTATCTAATAATTAAGTGTAAGATTAACCTTTCTTTTAAGATAAGTAATTTCTTTTTCGTCGAATGTTTTTCATATCGACTATATAGGCATTTGTATAAACAAACAACCGCCCTCGGATTGAAGTTAATATACAATCAATAGCATTTATTGACTTAATTTACTTTTCATGACGTCAAAACGTGGGATTAATGATATATCTAAATAGGTATATAAATTAGAAGTAAAGCTGTATTTTGCTTAGCATCATCTGCCCCCTCATGAAAACAATCATTGTTAGTCGCACTTTGAAGATAACATCAGTGTGCATTATAGAAAGGCCCTAGTGTGGTTAAATGTGTGTTGTAAGTATATGTGCAGCCTCAATTTTCTACTTTTATCATCTGTTACAGATTCTAACAGTTATAGGATTTAGGAGGTTCAATAAAAAGAGTTAAATGCGTGTGGTACTATGTAAATATATAACCAAACGATAAAATTAAACAGTTTACTACCGAACCGATAAAGTTAATTTTTTTATGACGTTTCAGGATTATACCGATCGATAACGGGTATAATCCCGTAACGTCGTAAAAAATTATCTTTATCGTTTTGGTACTAAACTGTTTAATTTTATCGATTTAGGATATAGGAGGCCAAGTATACATTATATCATATGATATTATACCATTCTCCCCATGGTTTGATAGGTATTGTATACCACTGGCTATTGTAATACCTTTTGTTTATCTAACCTGAAGTTATGTACGATTTTATAACACACCCTTTAGCTATTGTGTAATTTCAGCAATTATCATTTTAAATTTAACTGTGAAAGTATTTAAAGTACAGTAATTCTAGTTTTATGTAATAAATCATGAATTAGATTTTTAATTAAAGATATATGTAATGGTTTTCGATTATTTCAGTATTTCCACCCGATGCGAATCATCTCTGATACTGAAAAGGAGTCTTTTGTACGCTATTGGTGTGTACTCACGTGGAAATTAGTCTAGCAAGTCTGTGTTGGTTCAAGTCGTGCATTTGGATTTAGGGCCCATCTACACGAGTGCCCTAAACCTGCCTTATGGCATTCTTTAGGGGATTAAGTAGATTATCACCTCTTCTGATCGTGTAGACGGCATTTTCAACTTTTTTGCCCAATGCAAAGTTAGGGCACAGATCACAGACGCCGCTAGGGCAGATTAGGCCTGCTCTGGAGGTGCTCTTTTTACCCAAAGCTGTCAGAAGGGATTAAGAATGGGCTCTTGCACAGCTTGCCTTTACAAACGGGGCACGCTTTCGCTGATTCAAAACTGATGATCAAAATATCGTACGAAGATATGGCAATGTTTTTCCTTGTTGCTTTTTATTGATTAGAACAGAACAGGCAAAATAGAATTCTGGCTCTCTGTTCTCTGTGTGACCCGTTGTTGCACGTAAAACTCTTCGGCGTTGGATAAGTTCTCCTGAAGGGTAGACATGCAATTTCTTAGTTGAGGGACAAGTCACACACTGCTTGCCCCTCGCTAAAACAGACAGGACAATGATTTTATTGTATTTTGCTCGACTAACTTGAATATTAGCAAAGACTTGCACCCGTAGTATAGCTCAGTTGACTTTAATCAAAATTCTACCATTTTTTATTTGTTTTATGTTGGTTATATACAATACACTTCTGACTTCGAACTTATTACCTAAGAATAAAAAACGAGGACGAGGGAGGAGTTGAAAAAGATCGCGTGCTTCTAATAAACAATTATTTCTAACATGACAGTCCATGACAGATGTGTGAAACCTCAATGCTGTTTTGATCTGAGGAATGTCCTTACGTATATTGACGGAAGTTCAGGAATGTGGCGTTGGGCTTTCATAGGGCACAGTTAGGGCATTTTTAGGGCTCTCGTGTAGATGGAGCCTTAGCAACTCACCATACGTGGTGACAGGCCCGAAGTCACAGGGTGGCATGTGCCACCCATGAGGCAATATTAGCAAGCTTTTTGCCAATGGTTCCCTAATTACCCAGTGTTGTACCCTTTCGAATATAAATGAAATAGGAGAAAATAATTTTTACCATAAGTGTGAAAAAGCTACATGCATAATAACATACATAATAGAAATAATAAGTGTTCAAAAGTTTTGAAATGAATTTAGAAAGTATTTCGTTTTTATAGCCGTTTTTAGTCGTTTTTTCGTTTAGCCTTATCACCCCCTCTCTCCGATTTTTTTTACTGACTTCAAGATTTTGCCTTCCCGGCTACAAAGGCCTACAATCCTCACCATAAGGTCTTGAGACACGATGGCGATTTTAGCATTATTTCAATGATGGAGCTATTAACCTGTAAGATGATGTTGGAGCTTCACCTCCCCCCAACCCAATGTTGGTACAAGGTCTGGATGTCACCAGGGGATGTTGCAGATGCATTCCCGCACAAAAGCAACATCTGAAACAACATTTTATAGAGGCGGATGGGGGTCTCTCTTCGTCGATTAGTATATATCGAGTGGCAATCAAGCACTGACTAATACATTTTGGCGCAGATTGCAGGTACTGGCCTGTGTGGTGACGGTTGTTCTCAATCCCATTCTGCAGAGTGACTCGGAAAAAGGGACACCCACCAGCACTAAATCTGTCTCAAACCGTCTGGTTTTCAGTTTTGCGAAAAATCACAATTTAAAGGACTTTTTTTCTCGTTTCTGCCAGCAGCTGTTTACGACCAAGCTATCTATGTCCATGTTGCCACAACAGGAGTCCACTCATTCTAATGAATTCGAAGTGTTGTAAACATCTTATCAATTGTAGTGAACCACCTTAGCTAGTGCCCAGGGCTCTGGGCCGGGCACTTGAGACTTTAGAGACCTCTTGGAAAAATGGATGAGCAAGTTGAGTGTAAAACTTTTGAAATGTAGTCTTGTTTTGTTCATATTAATATATTTTACTCATAAAGAGCCTGTTGTTTGAATTTAACTGTCTTCTACCCAAACAAGTGATTTACTTCATAAAACGAAGCAAATTGTTTGACTTTTTCATTTCTCAACTGTGAGATTTGAGTTATACAATGTATAAGTACAGTTCTGCTGAACACAGGAACGCGTGGTACCAGCAGAGAATAAGCAGTGAGATAATGCAGTTGGCAAGAATCGAAGGCAGTTCAGTGAATATTGTGCTGCACAGCACAATCGCCAAGGCATTTGGTTTCTAACCAAGGGGTTGTGAGTTCGACTCCTTCCCCCTGCAAATTCGAAGCCAATAATTGAATTCTAGGGTGAAATCTGTGAAACAAACGTTATGAATTGATTAGTAACGCTGTAATCATGAATATTTCGTGTTGAAAGAAATCTTTTATGTCCAATCTATGATGCCCATCTTTTTATCATTCTTGAACAAACAGGAATAATGATTTTCTCCAGATACCCGGTATATATTTCACGTCATTGGAAAACTTTCGCTGGCCTCCTTCATTGTGCTACCCCGCATCTCACCTTCACTCCTGCGTAGTTCCATTAGTATTTAGATGACCTGCTGAATTTAAATGGACTTTGCCAAGACTTACTCAATATGTATGGCACTGCGCAGAAGTGAGAGTGAGTTGCGAGGTAGCGTAGGAGGATGTAGTGGAAGACTTTGACAAAAGTGGCCTGAATGAAAAAGTCTTTGGTAAGGCTATTGGAAAATTGGTCTATTGTTCTTCCTCTCGAGATTGCTCCATTGCTGTAAATAGAAAATTGATGATTACTTTCAATAGTTTTGTGATTTGCTTGTAATTTTTAGGAGTAGGACAGGATGGATATGATGAAGAAGTAATAATGATTGACGAGGCTTCTTCACGATTGCCCGTTCCAATTAACCGGCCCGTTAAAATCAGAGATCCTTCTTTACATTCATAAGGTCGTTTGTAAACATCGCGTGATCTCAACAAACAAACTTAAATTCGCTTGAAAACCTTGATTCCTTTAGAAAAGCCTAATACAAGCTTTTTGGTCAGAAAAGCAGGTCTCCTCAAACCATTGCTTTTAAAACGGAGACCGCTTTAGTTGTCTTGGCTAATCGGCTGTTGAAGATAAGCACCTTTGAACGACTGATTAATTACAGCTTTGATTACAGTAATGCAGTTACGAGTTTATTGCTCGCGGAGATCAGTAATCCGTGATGTGGCTTGCAAATAGAGCTAATCTCTTGTGTGTTTTTGATTTCCAATGATTTTCCAGCTGGTTTTCAATTTGTGTTTGTTTTCAGGTGTAATTGTTATTAATAACGAGTTTCAACAGCGGAGATTATTTCTGACGGATTGTTCGTTAACGGCAAAGCAGATTGCGTCTGGAGGTCTGCTCATGGGGCTGACGTTTGCGCTTTTAATGGTAAGTTAGAGTTACTTTTTAGCATTAATTGAGTTTGCTCTAAATGGTAAGTTATTCTTGGTTACTTACAGTTACTATCTAGAACTTAGTGCCTTTCCTCTTTTCATGGTAAAAAAGCTCTTTTAATTCTAATAGAATTGAATGAGTTTGTTCTATTCATGGTAAATTAATTCTAGTTACTTATACTTACTATTTAGAACTTAGTGAGTTATCTCTTTTAATAGTAAGTTATTTTGAGTTACTTGTAGTTACTATCTATAATTCAGTGACTTACCTTGTTAATGGAAGCTAAGTTTCTGAGCTACTAATAGTTACTATCTAGAACTTAGTGAGTTTGTTTTATTTATGGTAAGTTATTATGACTTACTTATGGTTACTGTTTAGAATTGAGTGAGTTTCTTCTTTAATTGGTAATTTATTCTGGGTTACTCATGGTTATAATTTTGAATGGTGTCAGTTCGCTCTAAATGGTGAATTATTTTGATTAACTTAAAGTTACTATCTAGAATTAAGTGACTTAGCTTCTTAATGGTAAGTTATTTTGCGTTACTTATGGTTACTATTAAGAATTAAGTGGAGCTAGCTCTAAATGGAAAGTTGTTTTGAGTTGATTTTTTTATTTTCATTTTGAGTTATTTACAGTTACTATTCAGAATTAAGTGAGTTTGTGAGATACCGTGTGTTCTTTACTAAGCCCACCGCAGGCTTATTGCAATCCAGCACTTTCAAAAGAGAGTGCTTATCAGAGAAGAGTTAGAACAACTTATGTAACAAGACGTCATCAGCAGTATGCCAATCACAGTTTTAACAATTTCTAATGTAATATATGATTTCTACCTATTCAATTCAACCTAATAGCTAGCTAGCTACATTCGAGTAAAATAGTAAAAAGTAACGGGGAGGACCTCACACTTTATATGACAGGCCGTATTGTGGATTTGAATCAATGACCTTCTGAACAGTGGTTGAACGACCTTGCCACTCAGCCATCATTACTAGGGGACGCATTTCTATCGTGCGTTTCGCGAAGTGAAATTCCTCTACTTCCAGCGAAATCGTCTAGCCTAATTCATTTGAATGGTAACCAAATAACAATGCTCCTCTAACTATTGTTGAGTAAAGTTGAAGCAGAGAGATAAATACAGCCTTGTTTTTTTGCTTAGTACTTTTGTGAACAGCAAGCTAATTACAAGGTAGAAGATAAACTGAATTTGCTTCACCTGAAGCCATGTTCAACGCTTAAGAAACGAACCAACGAACCGAACAATGTTCTGTGCGAGGTACAGGTGGCACTGCGTAGGAGACTGGGCCGAGAGTCCTCAATATCACGTGACTTTCACAACAATTACTCCCAAAATAAGTCTTTGTGTATCTTGAGCCAAATTTAACCGAGAATTTAATTATATTGATATTCCAAATAATAATCCAAAAAGCAGGGAAATGAATCGGATCTACTTTTTCAAAACCGTGTGTAAAGTACCTTGCCCCACATAATGTTTTGATAAAACCAGATTAAGAATGAGTAATTGTATTAAGGTCTTATGTATGCTGTTTTAAAGTTTCAGACTTGTGTGTTCGGATATATTGCGGATTTTTCTTTGAAGAAAGGCGCGTGTATGCCGGATTCATTTCAGATTTCAGACCTTAAAGCTACTTATATAGAAGAGAGCTTAACCATAAGTTCAACATGCTCGCATGAATATTATAAGCCTTCTCGAGATAGCAATTTTAGATTTAGGTTTTTTCTGTTAGAACGTGTCTTGTTAACGCCTATGTTGAAGTGAAATGGGGTGCAGTTATCTTGAGGCAATGTCATGATTGTCACATTTACACAGGGCTGCAAAAAGTATTAGAACTTGGGAACTAGTTTCTCAGAGATTGATAAAATGGAAAATAATATTTTTATCTACACAATATGGATCAGTAGTGACGTGTAGGAACTGTTGGTTAGTTGTGCTGGACGAATGGTCGATGGAAAAAGCTGTCTTGCCTATTTTGATAACGTTAGGGTTCCCATACTAGTTGTTAACGGCTGTACTATACTGTAGCAGGAGTACGTTTGTTTAAACAATATCTCCAATCTCCTGATATCATTGCATCCTTAATACGCGGTTTCAGCGTTCGTGTTTTTTGGAGAAACAGAGTACACTGTTAATGACATAAGCTGAAGGATTCCTTTTGCGTGGTGTGGGAAGACAGAATTGGTTGAATATTAATGCTCCTAGCTAACCGGCTGTTTAAGATCCAAGATCACTGTCTTGAGGTTTGTTTAAACGGGTCAACATAAAGTCATTGATTTCATTCGATCAATGCAACTCAATGGAGCTAGGTTAGTAAAGTCAATACAGTATTAAACCAATTCAATTCAATACCAAACTGTTCAACTAAGTCACTGATTTTGTTCGAGTAAATGCAATTCAATTGAGCTAGGTTAGTAAAACCAATACATTATTAGACCAATTAAATTTAATGTCAAACTGGTCAACATAAAGTCACTGATTTATTCGATCAATGCAACTCAATGCAGCTAGGTCGATAAAGTCACTACAGTATTAAACCAATTCAATTCAATATCAAACTGGTCAACTAAGTCACTGATTTCATTCGATCAATGCAACTCAATTGAGCTAGGTCAGTAAAGTCACTACTGTATTAAATCAATTCAATTCAATATCAAACTGGTTAACTAAGTCACTGATTTCATTCGATCAATGCAACTCAATGGAGCTAGGTCAGTAAAGTCACTACAGTATTATACCAATTCAATATCAAACTGGTCAACCAAGTCACTGATTTTATTTGAGTAATGCAATTCAATAGTAAACAGGTTTACACTGCTTTCCGGTCAACCCATGCAATTCAATATCGAGCTAAGTCACTATTAAACCTATTCATGTCAAGCAGGTCAACAAAAAGTCACCGATTTGTTCAACCATTACAATTGAATAGCAAATAGGCTAGAAATATTCTGCTCCCTGGTCAGTCCATTCAATCGTATGGTAAAATAGGTCAACAAAACCGAACCGAGTATCTAAGAGCAAACTTTTTAAGATACCCAAAAACTCCTTCCTGCCATATCACAATGAATCGCCCCTCTTGCTAAACACTAAGAAGAAACCAATTTGAATTATCTACCTTTGATTCCTATCTAGAATAAGATTAATCAACAAATTAATCAATCCCATTATTTTCCAAGACTTTCCACAAAGCTACCGAATTCGCCATTAAAAACATGCGCACTCTGTTTGCAGGCCTCTCCTACCTTAACAACAAAAAGTCAAGATTAATACTAGCAATGATATCAAGCGCATTCAAAGTCCTCTTTGCTTTTTCTGAGGGGCATAGAATATTCCTATTTCGTGCTTTCCTTGTTATTGAATGAATCTGATTGACTGGTTGTCCATGAGAACAGTTCCTGGTGTATCCATTGTAAATAGAATGTAATTTCGATTTGTTCGTGCTCTATGAGCTCTGTTCCTTGTGTGTTGATTGCAAACATCGTGTAAGTGAGGCGGTGTATTTTCTACTACATCGCTTATTAAATTATATTTTCGGGATTTTTATACCTGATTGATCGTTCATGATTTTCAGGCGAAACCGGGGTTTAGCTAATATTTGAGGATTTGACCCTCGTGTGTTGTTAACACCTGGTCCTTATTTCAGCTAGCCTATTTTATTATTTTTCGAGTGATTTTTTACCAATTTATCATCCCCCTACTATTCTCAAAAACGATTTCCTGGGCAAGGGCTTCACGTTTGTGTTGTATTTGTATTGTAATATATATAATAATTATTGTTAGTTTTAGCAATAGTGCAATTTCACTAATTTAGACTAAGATAAAGCAATTTTAAAGATTGCATCAGACAAGTAATATACTACAAAATTGTCACTTTGTGAACTGGTCTTTTGTTTATCTCAAATAATTTTCGATACCTAAATCTCAGCCTTGTGTTTCATTAAAAGTCGTTCTTATAATAAAATCAGGTATGCCTCTGCATTTTAAGCATTGTTTCAACAACAGTAAAAACTTTGATATTTAGCGGGGCAACGTTTCGGGAGAGATCAGTCTCCCATCATCGGGCAATGAGAAATGTGTTTTCATCCCTATTTAAGCAAAGGTCGGATCGAGAGGTGTGAACACAGAGTGAACCTCAAAGGAGGTTTCTAAGAAAATTGGCGCTTAATTTCTTTCATTAGTGGCGCCAAAGTTGCGTTCGGTGATGCATGTAAATTTACTTTACAGCGTTGCTTACGATCCTTCCTGCAAGTGCGATTTAAACCAGTCCAGTTCCAAACCTAAAGTTTTCACTCTCGACCATCCTCAGTTAGACACATAACTGCTCAAGCCAAGCTTTATCAAATTGCTCAAGCAAAGTTTTATGAGCAAGGGGCTTCTGTAGGGCTATATTTGCCTTCTTTAGAGCCCAACTATTCTTCTTAAGGGTTGCATTTACACGCTCATTTAAAAAATAAAAATATAAAGTATTTACAATAAAAAGGATTGATAAAAGATAAAAAAAAAAGGGATTGTCCTGATAAAAAAAACTGTCCTTTACCCTAATCTTGAATTAAAATTGGCCAAATTAAAATCGTCCGGATAGTGTCCTATAGCTGTCCTCTTGCTTCGTGTACCCCGCACACATACCAACACTGCTCTCATTATGGAGAAAGAGAAGCGTGTTCTTATCCAGTTTACGACCTTCGAGTATTTCTCATCCCTTTTCTCCGCTAACTTATATGCTAAGTAAGTTGTGAACCGTTCACATTCTTTTCCCATGCTTCCGTTCGTCCCAAAAACTAGTGGGGTAAAGGAACCTCCTTCCACATCCATTACTCTCTGATTGTAACTTCTCTTTTTTCGATTTTCCTGTTTTCTGAGGGTCTGTTCAGTTGTAGAGTTGGAATAAGACGCAGCGTTAACGTGAGTCACGTTTATATCAAAAAATGCCACTTGATTCCTCCTCCAGAACCCTCTAGCTCTAACATCGAGTCTAGCCTCATCTCCCGTAACCGCAGTTCTATGTCTCATCTGCTCCCCTGTCAATGGTTGTAACATCGGTTCTATTTCTATGTCATTGCACAATTCTCCTAGCATTGATGCAGTGAGATCTCTAACCTCATTGTGTCTCATGATTACATACCCTCCTCTGCCACATGAAAGTGCATGGTTTACGTCGAATCTACTGCCACAGGGACAGTGTGTTGGTAAGCCAGTTAATTCTTTATCATACCTTATTCTCAAAGCATCTCGAAATTCGCCCTTTGTGAGGTTGTATCCTTGATCTACTAGCGGTAGAGCTGTCAACCAATTTGAGGAGCCTTTATCGGCTGCTTGTTCCAGTGCTCTTTTCATTCTGTGGTCTATGCCTGAATTTATCGTATTGATCTTAAGCTCGATTTGTGCCTTCTTATATTCTCTGTACTCTTCTTTATATATTCCCTCATCAATTTCACCAAGGCATAACTCCTGGAGTATGATCTTTCTTACTAGTGGTAAGGTGAACATAGAGCTTGCTTTGTTTTGTGTTTTACACTCCTCGTCAATGATGTTGATCCCCAAGCCTCCATCTTTCGTTGGTAGGGAATAGATGAGTCTCTCATTATCTGAAACACTGACATCATCAACTAATAGAGGTAGGAATTTGTTTGTAATTAGCTGCTCAATTGGTTCCATGTAGTTTTCTAGGCCTTCAATTGTTCTCATAAAATAGGTGAACTTGCTCTTATAGCCATGACAGTAAGCAGCATACGCTGCTTGTGGCTCAGATTTCGCAAATTCACTCAGCTTTTGAAGCTCGTTCATCCATTTGCTACAAAGATCACTGCAGTATTCCTCTTTAAAAGACTGTGTGCCTAGTACTGAACCCAAGTGCCTCTTTCCCTCTGTGGTTATATTAATTGAATCACCAAAAATTGCCTTTGCATTGTTAAGTTTAGATGGGTTCTTAAGTATAAGCCAAGACTTCTTTTCATTTACGTAGTAGCCGTATTTTTCACCCAGCACTTTAATCTCTCTGTACCACTCATTTAAAGCAGATATCTCCCCCGCTCCGCTAGCATCATCTGCCAACCAAACTTGTTTTACCCCTGGGCATGTGAATCGTGTGCTTGTGATGATATTTGCAGTTGATATTGCATAAAAGGCCATTGCAAGATTGTCACCCTGTGTAGTACCCTCCATTGAAGCTAACTCTTCACCCCCAGTGACAAATAATCGAGCTTCGTGTCTATAAATATTTATGACATAAGTAGATAGAGCAGGGCAAGTTATCCGAAGATTGTGCATGGCTGCTTTCCTGTTAAGCCTGTTGAAAGCATTTGAGGCGTCCACCAATATAACTCCATCTGTATCTTCTTGTGAAAATATTTCTTTCATAGCATGTATTGCTGCTTCAGAGCCCCCTTTATGCCCAGCACAAGTTTGTAAGGGGCCTGCAGCCTCCTTAATTTCCTCCTTTAATAGCCATGAGACTGCTTTCCCGATTATACGTCTGATAACTTCACCGATACCGATTGGCCTCACCCCTGGCTTTTTGTCCAATGGGATGACTCTTGATGCAACATAGGCCTCCAGGCATCTTGGATCCAGATTCTTCGTACACAGAGTTCTCGCCATGATTGCAATTTGCTCTCTTAATTCTTTGCCAACTGTATGGAAATTTTTACTGCAGAGGATTCTTCGATATTGGTCAGCATCAAAATTTGAAGGTCCGCCTGCCCCTTTTGTATGCATTGCTGCTTTAAAGATCATTTCCTCATCAATTTGATCGAACAAAGCTGGTGATACTTCATCAATTGGACCCATTAATAGGGTATGAGGCTGAACCTTAGCAGGCTTAGGGTGCTTCTCTCTTAATTCCTGGAGCACTTCTTGGGTCAAAGATAAGACACCAGAGTTTCCATTTTCATCCAGGTATCTGAGAGCAGCATTGACCTTTCCTTGTAAAATGAGTCTTGCAAAGATTTTCGCATTTTGATCATCGTTTCTTTTAGAGTGAGATGCAATCAGCCTTTTCTGGATCTCTCTGCCTTCTTTTAGTAAATCCAATATATTTCCCTCTCTCCACATAGTTAATCTCTTTTCTAGCTTCAGAGAGTGATCTTTGGCCTTGGAAGCTCGTGATGGCTTTTGGAGTAATAGAGCTGGTAACACCATACAAGCCTTAAGTGCAACTACTGACTGTTTGCTCTGTTCATTAAAATGCTTGACCCAAAAAATTATTTCTCTAATGAACTCTTTTCCATTTTTGCCAGAGGGTACTAGGAACACATTTTTTCGCCAATAAACAATTTCGTTGTATGCTGAGTTTATCTGCCTCGTAAATTCCTCACTTGGCTGGACTCCACCTTGACGAGCAAACTGCCTAGACCTACCCTCTGTCTCGTTGTTATCTTCCACGGCAATGTATTCTGGTAAGTTTGGAGTAAATGTGCTCTCTGAGTCCTCCTCGGCATCATCATCACTAACAACAAGATATTTCCCATTTCTGTCCTTGCGTAAAATAATTTTTGGTATTTTCTCTGACATGCCTAATTTGACCACGAAGGCCAATACGGCCTAAGTGACCTTTGGCCTAAATCTGAACTCTTCGTGATCGGTTTCTTTCAACCACTCAAAATCCACTCAAAGCCGATCTGGACAATTCTTGTCTGCTATTCTATCCTTAAATAGAGTTTGGCATATTATTCAGATATTCAACACTTACAAAACCTGACTTTATAAACCTGACCTCACTCTGATCGGTTGTCTTTCGTTCTTTTCATCCATCCAAACCATCCAAACCATCATTATTTTGCCTTAAGGGTTGCATTGCTTTGCATTGCTTCTAAGGGTTGTAGTGGCGGGGATTGCCGAGTGGTTAGATCACTTGACCCTTGCTCAAAGGGTCCCGGGTTGGAAACCACCTTCAGACCTGCCACAAAGTGTGAGGAGAGAATCAGCCAGCTCTCTTGAATTCCAGGCAAAAAGGCAAAAGGAAACACGATGTGTGGTCACATCGAGAGGAAGGACCAGGGTCGCACTGCTCGATTAGTTTACCTATTCAGTGGGCCCCTTGTGCTTAGCACATAAACCCATACCTTACAAAGATAGTAAGTGTATGTGCCTATCAACTATCAACTATCAACTTTTCTGTAAGAAAGAACTAACTGAAAAATTTTACCGATTTTTTGGTGCTGAATCGATTTGTCTTTCACTTTATATTGATTGGACACAATGAGGCCTTTGAGGACTTCCAGCGTTGGTGTAACAATAACGACCTGTATTTTTCACCTAGTGGCAAGGACAGGCAAAACATACAAAATACGCACAGGTTGGCGGGTAATTTGGGCTGCATAATTCAAATATTTTCTTCAAAGTTATAATTAGTAATTCAGTAACGAAGGATCTTGTCAATTTTCATCAGGTTTTCTTATTGGGTTATTCTAATTACATACCAGAGACAAAGGCGTGATATAAAGACCTCCTGATAGTACACGTTTGTATTCACGTCATGGTTTTAATAAAATTTTGTCTTTTCAAAGAACATGATTTAATCAAAGATTCTCTTAAATATTCTCTAAGTGACTACTCATCCGCATTATCAACGTTTATTGACTATCAAACTGACAACTGCAAGGCTGACATTCTCAGAAGCTTGGGGTAAGTGACCAAGCAGCTTCAGTGCTTTGCTATGTGCCGCTGAGGTTAAGCTTGGTCGTTGAAATTAGCATCTGGATGGGCAACCTTGACTAACCAACTCACTCCACCGTCTTTCAGAAGGAACATGAAACTAGAGTTCCTGTACCCTTGCTGTAAATAAGCCCTCTGGTAGGCTTGAACTTTAGATAGCTACAAACTTACCTTCTTACTTAGTTGAGATTGATGGTAGTGCACTAGAGTACGAGTCCTGGGTTCGGATCATTTTCATGCTCACAAATTATCTCGATTGATTTTCAAAATCCTGGTTTATATCAAGTTTCTTACTTATATTTTGTATTTTTCAAATAATGTTTCCAAAAATTATGTTTTTCTTATCCCCAGTGCCTTTTCCACAATGGTTGTCTGTTTTTCAAAGCACTGGATTCATATTTGAGCACGTGAAATATAGGCGTGGTCACAAAAAGACCACACCTACTCGTCTGGCTTTTGAAGCCCCCGTCGTTAATTTTCTGAGGGTCCTATAGGGAGGTTTTTTGTTCCCCTGTGCCGTTTGAATGCAACGTTTCTTGTTCCCAGTGCTTTGTCCTCCGTGTTTGCGAAGATGATGTGTGGTCTTTTCAAAAATATGCTAACTCTTCCCTAGTCTCCTGATGCATTAAAACTGTTCCTTGTTCCCTAAAATCCCCCAAACGACCCTGATTTTTAGATATCACCGCTGCCACAACCTGTGTGAACACGACCGAACACGACCTCGGCTAAGAGAGCGTTTGCTCTGTTTGCTATTTATTTGCATGCACGTAAGCGTGAGTAGGATTATACTAATGAATCCACTACCACAACCTGGATGAACACGACCGAACACGACCTCGGCTAAGAGAATGTTTGTTCTGTTTGCTATTTATTTGCATGCACGTAAGCGTGAGTAGGATTATACTAATGAATCCACTACCACAACCTGGTTGAACACGACCGAACACGACCTCGGTGAAGAGAATGTTTGTTCTGTTTGCTACGTATTTGCATGCACGTAAGCGTGAGTAGGATTATACTAATGAATCCGATAACACCTGCTCTTGACTTTCGATCAGAATAAATCTGCGAGCTCCTCTCATAAGTCTCCATTCCTTTTCAGGCGACCTTCCGTAAACACGTTGGTATTCAAGCACTGCTGTGAATGCATACAGAACTCAGATCACACTGTATCGTTCAAGGATGATTGTGCTGAAAATGAAGACTTGATCTCAAGTTTAGCGTGGATCTGATATTTTGGTGAGTTTGAAGTTGTTGCATCTTTTTTGTTGGATTTTGATAGAACATTCGAATTCTTTTGCTTTAAAGAAGTACCTATCTCACTTCTAGTTTTGCGGGCAGCTTATATTTTGGTGAGTTCTTTTGACCTCTTTTTTGTTGACCCTTGTAGAAAATTTATTAAAAGATATCAGACCATTCTAAGCAGTTAAATTGAAGACGAAATATTTCTGCTGTAAAGTAAGATTTAGCGTGAGTAGAATATATTGGTGAATTGTGGTATAGTTTTCTTTATAATTTTATCAGCACTGCACGAGAGCCTAATTTGGATAATTGAATTTTTAGAGTTTTCCTTGTAGTAGAAAGATTTAGGGACATTTCTGGACAGTTGTAAAAAAATCCTTAAACAAATATTTCCAAATTTATCACTAAAAATTGGGGATAATTTGTGGATAATTTAGGGATAAATTAGGGACGATTCGCAATTAGGGACAAAAAAATGCTCGTCCCAATAAATTAGGGAGAATAGTTTTACTGTGTAGCTAACGACGCTCCTGCAAAGTGCAGCAAGTTGCTTTGTATTAAATGTATAAAACCTTATATTTTAGTTTATGCAATATATAAATAGAACAGTCTTAGAATGATACAGAACTTCAAAATAGACAGAAATATCGGAAACATGGCGAAACAAAAACATGGATTACTGAAGCTTTTCGTCTGACACCCAACATAGTAATACGTCAAAAATAGAATTAAACAAAAACTGATATATACGTAGGACCGAAAACCAAAATATATATATAGAGAACCAAAAAATATATATAGAGAACGAAATAAACGAATAAAATGATTATCAAAAAAATAGGTTTTTGTTTCGTTCTCTTTCTGACGTATTACTCTGTTGAGTGTCAGACAGAAGGCTTTAGTAAATCATGTGTGCGTTTCGTTATGAATTTCGCTATAAATATATAAATTCAATTCAATGATAAACAGCAATTAAAACGAAAGGATGTAGTTTATTTTTAAAATACTTTCATGAGCATTTATTGTAGGGTACTAAACTTCAAAATAGCCCAAGGTAAAGAAATTCGTTCGGTTTTGTTCTGTTTTTTTATTAGGGTCAGTTTAAAAGCTTGTTACTTTCCCTTCTTAACTTTTCATAATGATCTAGATATCTTAAGGAGAGTTTTTAAATCATTTCTAACCTCTCCATCATTTTTACCTTCTTCCTTGATAGTAAGGGAAAAGTGGTCTCCGATCGGTACAGAACTTAGGATAGCGTTCTCCAGGGCCATCGAGAGCAAGCTCGGGCCTCAGACCTTTTACCCCCTACCCCCTCCTGTCTCGACGCTCCTTGTGTTCTCTTAATCAACTGGGAAAATAGGATTGGTCTTTAGTTATTAGAGAACGAAAAGAAATTCAGATTTTGATGATTCTGGGAATTTCTGTATTTTCCTTTTTGGAATTAGATTTTTCTTCTTTGCTTATATCAATATCATTCTGTAACTTGTATTGAATTGTGTACTACAGTAAACGGTATTAATCCGCTTTTGAGTCTTTGTTTGGACAGCAAAATCCAAAAAGTATTTAGATGAATTTGATACACGATATTGAATTACTGTGTAACCAATGTCATTTGATAAGCTCATTTCTCCAATAAACAAGGGTCCTACTCAGGTCATTTTCATTTGCAAAACTTATCTCGATGGATTTTCCAAATCCAACTTCTTCTCTTAATAGAAATATAACCTACATCAGGCGCTGGGCTTCGTATCCTTGAAGGGCAACATTTGTGGGTTCGAATTCACGTACGGTCGGAACCATGAACTACAAGCCGTCAGCCAACTCAGCTGTCAATCTTTCCGAGGTCGGCAAATGAGTACACAGCTTCCTAGGGTAATAACTGATAGTGTCCCAATAACTAGAAATGCTGAATACTTCGACACTTAAATAAAGTCAATTATTGTTATTATTATTATCCTCCGTGTAGGGCTTGTTGCTGGTTTTAAAAAATTGCAATGAAATGGAACTGGTTTCAATCGAGATAATTTGTGAGAATGAAAATGATCCAGGTTGGACTCGAACCCACGACCTCTAGATTTGATCTCTAGTGCACTACCATCAGGTCGTGGGTTTGAGTCCTACTCAGGTCATTTTCAATCTCACAAATTATCTCGATTGAGTTTCCAAATCCTGCTTCTCCTCAACAAAGTGATTTTAAGTGATCGCATGCAAACGAATGCAAATAAACATGTTGGGACATAATATTGATAAATTACAGATGGAGTGACTGATAGCAAGGTTAACAGAACTCACTAACTCACATGGGGGCAATGGGTGCAATGAGTGCAATTAACCTTATGACCTCCAACTTTCCAACTACTATATGAAGTGATTCAGAGTATTCTACCGTTTCTCTGCTGGAAACAAGACGTAGATGGGCCAAGCCTAAGGTAGGCTTGCACGGTAAAAAAATCACTCACTCACAAAGTTTTCAGATCAGTTTTTTTTCAGTTTTCTGTTTTCATTATTTTAAATTCCTCTAAATACAAATACTCTAAATCTAATCTAAGACAAGAATTTTAATAATAATAATGATAACAACTTAAAAAACACAGACACAAAAAGTAAAACGGATGCAAAACAATAGAGAATTTGTATGAAAGGGGATTCTTAAGGAGGGACTCCCTCAGTAGTAGAGCTAATCGAGGAGAGAGTACCCCCTAACTATGATAATATTTTTAGCATATTCTGGGGCGGCAATGCCAATAATCAGTAACTATTTAGTTAATAATTATTTTCAAAGAAGAAAGTTTTTAGTTTTTGGCGAAAAGTGTTAAGGGAGGGTGACCTTTTGATTTCAACTGGAATTTCATTAAATGGGTGCAATTAAAGGTACTAGGGCCTCATACTTACATATTTGGCGATGTAGTATATTCCCAATACCCCTACCTATGAACAATATAGAGCCTCATTTAACCTAGCACCTAGCACTTTAAACAGAAACTCACTGACAGATGAGTGCAGTAAAACATACTAGTGCCTCATACTTACATATCTGGTCATGTAGTATATTTCCCTTACCTCTGCTTGAGACGATGTACAGCTTTAGTCAGGCTAGCACGATAAACAGAAACTCACTGACAAACTAGTACAATTATAGGTACAAAGACCCCAAACCTATTGATTTGACCATGTAGTAAACTCCCAATTTCCCACACCCCTGCAGACAACAATGTACAGCCTTAGTCAGGCCAGCACATTACTCATTTACAGATTGGTGCAGTTAAACATATAAGACTTCATACTGCTATATGTAATGAAGTAGATAATGAAGTAATATAATGAAGTAGTATATATATATACAGTCGGGGATGACCGAGTGGTTAGATCACTTGACTCTTGCTCGAAGGGTCCCGGGTTCGAAGCTACCTTCAGACCTGTCACAAAGTGTGAGGAGAGAATTAGCCATCTCTCTGTAATTCCAGCGAAAAAGGCAAAAGGAATCACGAGGTGTGATCACATCGAGAGGAAGGACCAGGGTCGCACTGCTTGATTAGTTTACCTATTCAGTGGGCCCTTTGCACTTGACACATGTCCCATACCCCCGCTGGTCAAAAATGCATAGGCTCAACTAGGCTAGCATGATAAACCGAACTTACTCACAAATAGTTACAATCAAACATAACACAGATATGTATCGATGAAGTGCAGGCTAGCGTGCAAATCCTGGAAGCAAGGCAGGGTCTTACCTTAAGGTTAGCATGTTAAATAGGATCGCACTCTATCGTAAGAATTTTGTCTATTTGCCTTTATCATGTTTTTAATTGTTAACCTTCTTTTGCTGTGATTTCTCTATATTAAAATTGAAAGAGTTTGAAATCCATATTCAGGGCGTATCTTTGTAAATAAAAGAAGGTAGAACCTCTTGGTAAACTTTGTCTTATTCAGTAATACATTTTTCAGTCTGGAAACGAAATCATCTTTATTTTAGATTGAATGCTATTTTACGTAAGCGGTGGATTAAGCTCTTAATTCGTTTTGAGAAGCGAACGTAGAAATTGTAAAGGGATTTTGCAGCTATATTTCAAGCCAATTTCGATAACAAAAAGGCAGTCGTTAATTTGCAGACAGATTCCAGTTTTCGTATGATGTTTATCTGGAGGTTAAGAAACGGCCTAGAAAAGCAATTTATTTTAGGAATAAATATAGCATAGTGATGTCTTTGGGAGCTATCAATATTTACGTCATGCTGAATTCGCCTTTTGAGAACCTGATACCTCCCATCACGTTCATTTAAGGTATTTGTCATTCCTATATAGCTTCAAGAAAATCAGGACGAAACAGTGGCGTAGACGGAAGGGTGTCAGGAGTGGCAGAAAACCCCCTGTAGATCCAAATTGCCAGTTTGTCAGAATATTTCTTATCTTATCGGAAATATAAAGCAAAGTTTTATACTAAAGGTATTGGTGTCAACATGATGATACTTATTTCAAAATTTCCTTTCAAACTAAGCATACAAATTAAATGACCCACAAATTGTAAGTGTTGCTCATATTGATTTGAGTCGACAGACTTGCAAATGCCTCAAAGTTATAAGCATTCTTTATATGTGGACCCCTATGTCAGAGGTCGGTTTATTACACTCTTTTTTTTATAAGAATACTTGAAATTTTCCTGAGTCTCAACTATCCCATTGTTTATTCTTAGATTTCTATTGTTGTTTGGCAACTCAATATTCTTATAAAATGTATTCTTATAAAGAAAAAAGAGTGTACAGATCTTTAGAGATTTGGTGTAAAATTTCCATCCCTGCCCCAACTAACAAACTTTCTATCTACGGTACTGGGAAGAACTACCCATCTCCCAATATGGTATCGTATAATATTATATGGTATGTAATGGTATGGTATTATGTGGTATGGTATCGTATTACAGACGTCTACTATCACAGTTACTCTACGGTGACAAAAACCTCGACTACCCCCTCTTTACCCGTAAACACGATTGCTTACTACAAAAGTAATGTTGTTTTTTTAAATATTGAATCAGATTTTTAGTTATATTTCTGGAAGCAATTTGAAAGCTATTTTGACTCGCATCTGAAGCTTAACAGAATCATCTGCTAGATAATATCGTGCAATCAGATCCATTTAGATTATCGTGTTGTCGTTTCCGTCTTTGTAAAATTGATCTTTGCGTGCATGACGTGCATGGCTTACAATACGCAGGAGGATTGCTGCTTACCATGTTCTGGAATGATTCCATCTCGAATAAGTAGTCAAATAATCTCGAATAAGTCTCTCTTTACGATATGGTATGTTATTGTATTGTATGTTATGATATGTATGCAATGGCATGGTATGTATAGTGTGTACAGCCCTCCCTCTTAATAAGCCCTTTCTCTTTAATAAAAGCTTTCGCCAATTACATTTAGCGTCTTAGAAAATGATTTCACTAAAGCGAAAAGAGGAAAAAATCCTGACATTAAGGCTTGATTGCTAAGATGGGTTTGAAAATAGATTAAGAAACACTCCTTTTCAGATGTATAGAGAGTGATGTTTTGTAAAGAAGCTTATCTTTCTTCACACTTGAAATCTTCAACAGGGAAATATTGTTCACGAGTTGGATACCATGATAAATATACCCTAAAACTAGGTCTCAAGCCAATGACCTTTTGGGGTATATTTATTATGGTATCCAACTCGTGAAAAATATTTCCCTGTTGAAGATTTCAAGTGTGAAGAAAGATAAGCTTCTTTACAAAACATCATTCTCTATACTTCTGAAAAGGAGTGTTTCTTAATCTATTTTCAAACCCATCTTAGCAATCAAGCGCAATTGTCGGGATTTCTCCCTCTTTTCCGCTTTAGTGATCTCCTGTTGATGTCTATATATAGCTTGGCAGTTATTGATAAGATGAAAGCATTTTAACAATAGAAACTGAATATTGTTATCTCAGTGAAAATATATCTAGTTCAGGTTCGCACCAATTAACGTGCAAACCGTTGTTCCCAGCGGGCTATCATTTTTACATTTCTTTACGAACTGGAAATAGCTTTTGTAAATAAAGGAATTTCATGTTCTAGCTAAGCTCTTTTTTGTTTTTCAAGACAATGGTTATACATATAACCTTTCTGCAAGCCGTTTGACGTGCATGAAGAATATCTTTACAATAAAAACGAACTTTCCTGTTTAATTGGGGATCGACCATCTTAAGGCGACTAGCTTCCAGATTCGCTAAAGCCCTGATGATGCATGATAGTCCTGTGGTCAGATAACTTAGCCATTGTGAAAAGGGTCCCAGGTTCGAACTCACCTTCAGACCTGTCACATAAAGTGTGAGGAGAGAATTTGTCAGCTCTATGGGATTCCAGGCAAAAAGGCTAAAGGAATCACGAGGTGTGTTCGTATTAAGGGGAAGGACAAGCTGCTTTATTAGTTTACCTGTTCAGTGAGCCCTTTGCACATAAACCAATACCTTACGAAGATGGTAAGCGTATTTGCCTATTAACTATCAATGCACTGCTTCGACTAGTCTACCTATTCAGTGGACTCTTTGTTTTTTGTACATAAACCAATACCTTACGAAGATGGTAAGCGTATTTGCTTATCAACTATCAATGCACTGCTTCGATTAGTTTACCTATTCAGTGGGCCCTTTCTACTTTGCACATAAACCAATACCTTACTAAGATAGTAAGTGAATTTGCCTATCAACTATCAATACATTGCTAGATTAGTCTACCATTTCAGTGGGCCCTTCGTGCTTTTCACATAAACTAATACGTACGAATATAGTAAGCGTATTTGCCTACCGACTATCAAAGTGCTTTGATAAGTCTACCTATTCAGTGGGCTATTTGTATTTTAAGCATAAACCAACACCGTGCGAAGATAGTAAGCGTATTTGCTTATGAATTATTAACTATGCTCCAAGAAAACAGCAGTTGGGTTCCTCGAAGATCTGTAATTGCATTTGTCATCAGCCGAGCAGTCATCTTCGTATTTTCAAAAAGTCTTGGAAAAATATAATTAGTCTTATCTCTGATTATCTAGGAGATGGTGAGTTTTACTTAAGTCTTTTTGAATTGTTTTGAGGGAGGGTCTCTTGTTAATCAGATCTTGTGAACTGAATGCAATATTGATTATGTGAAATGGAATCAAATGAAGTGAAATCAAGATATAAATGTGTATGGCCTCTATGCAAGCTTGTTTGTGTTCAAGATAATAATAACAATGATAATAATAATAATCAATTTCTTCAAAGTTGACTTAGATACATATAGCTTGATTAATTGCTTAATTTTGCTAATTAAAGCGAACTATTTACGATACAAATACTGATAATTCCTTAAAATACATGTTATTAATGAGCTGAAATAATTCAATAAAAAAACAGCAGTGTGTTATGAAATAGAAAAGCAAAGATAATTAATAAAAAACAGCAGTGTGTTATAAAATAGAAAAGCAAAGATAATTCATAAAAAACAGCAGTGTATGATGAAATGAAATATAGAAGAGTGTTTCTTTCCATTAGAAGATGCTCTTTTTGAAACTGTCAAACAGACAGTCCGTTAATTATATTTCATACGAGTTTATGACTCGAGTTTGTCGATTGTATGGAGAGCCTCGATAACATGGAGAGCCTCGATTGCATGGAGAGCCTTGATACTCAGTTGGTAGAGCAATCACGTGCCAATTCAATGGTCATGGGTTCGAATTCTACTCGGGTCATTTTCATCCTCAAAGATCAAATCAATCGGGTGACTTGAAATGTGTGACTCACAAGCTAACTTGATTAAGCTCGATTCCACACAACGATGCTTTTAATTATAGTTTGTGAATCAGTATGTCTGATGATTCCAAAAGCATGAAACTTCAAGTTACATAAAGCCAGTCTCCTTTCTTATCTCTCTTCTATATCGCTCTGTACCTCCCCACATCGAGCACTGTGATGCTGTTATAGACAAGGCAATGCTACAGAGATGATAAGTTATTCTATTTATAAAGAAACAGGGAGCTAGCTTCTTTCTTGTTTCTTATCTATAACGCTCTGTACTTTCGTACATCGAGCACTGTGATGCAGGTAAAGAATAAGCAATGCTGTAGAGATGATAAGCTATGTTGAATATAAAGAAACAGAGTTCCAGTCTCCTTTCTTGCTTATCTTCTATATCGCTATGCACCTTCGTAAGTAAGTAAGTAAGTATTCATTTGCCACTTCAAATTAAATTACAGGAATACGAAAATAAAATAAGATTGATAATTAAATTAGGCAAGTTACAGAAATGTAAAGAATAAAAGCACCAGAAGATAAAATTAACTTGAATATTAAAAACACCTCTAACTACGGTGGCAGGGATAGCATTAAAAAGGTCAAATTGTCCTTATTTCCATAATGGTCCCCTTAGAGGCGTGCATAAAGAAAATAAATGAGAGGGAGCAAAAAGAATAAATCGATTTGTGACGTATTACTCTGTTGTGTGTCGAACGAGAAGCTCAATTAATCTATGTTTTAACTATGCTTCAGATGTTTCTGGCTATATTGAAGTTTTTACAGATGAAAGACTAGTTCGCTTCAATATGCTCCCGATTTCTCTGGCTATATGGAAGTCTTGGTCTTAGTGTGCTTCATTGCATCAATCTGTGAGTAAGTGAGTTACTGGTAAAAGTGCTAGTCTAACTGAGGCAATGACTTGTTGCTAGCAGGGGTATGAGGCATACACTACTTCATTACCTATAGAAGTATGAAGTCTTAGATGTTGAACTGCATCTATCTGAAAATGAGTAACGTGCTAGACTGACATGGCTATGCATTGAAGCCAGCAAGGGTATCGGGTATTTGGAGTGTACCACATGGCCAAATAAATAAGTTTGGGGTCCTTGTATGTTTTATCATACCAATCTGTGAGTGAGTGAGTACCTGTTTGACGTGCTAGCCTGACGAAGGCTGTACATTGTTTCAAGTAGGGGAATAGGGAATATACTACATAGTCAAATATAGAAGTTTGAGTTTATAGTATGTTTTACTGTACTCATCAGTGAGTTTCTGTTTAGCGTGCTAGCCTGTGACGAAGGTTGTACATTGTTTCAAGTAGGGGTATAGGGAATATACTACAGCGAGTTTCTGTTTAGCGTGCTAGCCTGTGACGAAGGCTGTACATTGTTTCAAGTAGGGGAATAGGGAATATACTACATGGTCAAATATATAAGTTTGAGTCTCTAGTATGTTTTACTGTACTCGTCAGTGAGTTTCTGTTGAGCGTGCTAGCCTGACTAAAAGGCTATTTACAAACCATCTGCGACCCTCACACGCCCTACCATCTGCCCCTCTCTCTGCAACAGTGCTCACTGCGCACATTAAAAGTCACGCTTGATTAATAGTCATACCGCAAGGTCAGTAACTGCTGGACACAAATCAATAAAAAACAGCTCTTAATCAATATTTTAGCTATTTCGCAATTACAACGTGCGTTTCTCTTCTATTATCCCAACCGCCTTCACTAATGCCGAATCCTTCCTGAGGCCGCAACTTCTCCCACCAAAAGATCAAACTTTTCAGTTTGAAAATCGTCAAATGCTTTGAGGGTTTTGTCTTTGGTATTTCGCTCTACCTTGATGTGGCTCGTTCTTGGTTGATTTTGTGTCATTTTGGCTGGTTTTGGTTGGTTTTGTGTCATTTTGGCTTATTTAGGTTGGTTTTGTGTCATATTGGCTACTTTTGGTTGGTTTTGTGTCATTTTGGCTTATTTAGGTTGGTTTTGTGCCAATATGGCTACTTTTGGTTGGTTTTGTGCCAATTTGGGTACTTTTGGTTGTTTTTGTGTCGTTATGGCTGTTTTTGGCTGGTTCCAAATATTAGTGAGCTTGGGGTTATGATTTTCACTGCTAAATCCTAATCCTTCCCTCATAAAACCAGTTAATAACTCTGAGTTTTAATTAAAACTTTATCCTTACAAGATATGATCGATAAATAACGAAGCCAAATTGATTTGTTTGTAAATATAAGTTACTTCCAAAAACTCTACTTGGATCGATCGATTTTCAGTCCTTAGCGAGCAAACACTACAATAAAGGTTATTGTGTTTGGTTCGATTTTAATTAACTACTTGTTATTAAAAAGATAATTACTGTAGATAAGAAAACTACTTACATTTCTAAGCATACATAAATGTTACCAAGGTTTCATCATGTCTTTTGTGACACTTAAAGTAACCTACTCTGGGGGTCAGACCCTTTTAGTAACCTGCCATTGGTAACAGACCCTATAAGTAACTTACCCTGGGTACCAGATCCTTTAAGTAACTTACCCTGGGTACCAGATCCTTTAAGTAACCTACCCTGGGTACCAGACCTTTTAAGTAACCTACCCTGGGTACCAGACCCTTAAGTAACCTACCCTAGGTACCAGACCCTTTTAGTAACCTACCCTTGGTACCAGACCCTTTTAGTAGCCTACTTTGCTTACCAGACCCTTTTAGTAACCAACCCTGGGTACCAAACCCTTTAAGTAACCTACCCTTGGCACCAAACCCTTTTAGTAACCAACCCTGTATACCAGACCCTTTCCGTAACTTGCCCTGGGTACCAGACCCTTTTAGTAACCTAACCAGGCTCCCTCATTGAAAGTCAATATCTTCTTTTAGAGGATGTGGAACTCAGGGTTAAAGTGACGGTTAAAGAACTTATAGAGGTAAATTAACAGGTTCTAGACGAAGGTAGGGAAAGGGGAATCTTTTGATGACTCGAGTCCTACTTCCTAGTTTAGGTAACCTTGAAACGATAAAACTTTTTTATTAGAACCAGTATAATTGTTTTGAAGCTGGCCGTTTTTAAATATTCTTCTATTTTAAGGCTAAAATGTTCTTTTGTTCTTGATTTATATTGATTTGGAAACCTGTTTTGCTATCAATTGACTCTCTTAACCATCTGATATATCTGTGTGCTGTAAATCTGCTTGTTTTGTGATTATTTATAAGTCACATATTTATCAGTCTCGTTGTTATTTCGAAAAAGTCTTATATAGAGCTTAAAATGATAGGCCTTGGTTTGTTCTTAGCTTGCTCTTAAGTTTTGGCAAAACTTGAGGCTCTTGTTCTTAGGAAATTGTTCTTATGTGCTTATGAAAGAAAAAGAGTGTATAGGCTATTGTGAAGGCTTAGAATGCCTTGCAATGTAATACCTTGGTGAAATTTATATGCGAATATTAATCTATCATGTTAACATGGATTTTGAAATTCCTGTTTCGTGACTTTTCTCGAGATCTTTTTCATCCTGTAGGCCTTGAAGATTACTTTTTGTGTTTCAGCTGTTTCATTCGTATTAAATATTTACAATTTAGGGACCAGAAGCTAAGCTTGTTCGTGCAAACTCAAGGGAATTAGCAGTACTTTATGTTTATTGTATTACTACAGATACACTGTATTGTTAAGTGATATGTGATAGTTGATAAGCAAAAAGTGTTCTCAAGTATTGGGCTATGTGCAGAGCAAAGAGAGCCCACTGAATAGGTAAGGGAAGCAGTGCATTGTTTAGTCACAGGCAAATACCCTAAGTTTTTAGGCTACTGGTTTACGTGCGAAGCGCAAAGAGCGCACTGAATTATCGTAGCAATACATTGATAGTTGATTGGCAAATACATCTTCTTAAGTTATTGGTTCATGTGCAGAGCATAAAGAGCCCAATGATAAGGCAAAATAATCGAAAAAGTAAATAGGTTTACTTTCTTTCTTCGTACGGTACTGGAGGTGACTAGCTTATGTGCAAACTAAAAGAGGCCCCTCGAACAGTCAAACTTATTGAAGTAGTGTTTAATTGAGAGGTAAATATCTTTGTTTGACTTGTCTATGTGCAAAGTTAAAAAGGCCCACAGTGGAATAATTGCTATCTGGAATTGATTAAGTTTCCAGAGAATATTCTTGGATTGCTTCATTTAATAACCATCCATTCACTAAAGTCATTAAACTGAAATTAGTTAAGAGAATTTTTAAAAACCTAGTCAAACATGATAGAGAATGGAAAACAAATTTATCTAATCTTGTAATATTCTTTTAATTCTATATTTGCGCACTGTTAGCAGTTTTCTGGAGTTCTTATTGGAATTATCATAAAAACCTATAATTGTAAATAAACATGACGGTGGAATTGGAGATTTAGATAAATCGATTCGCCCACGCTAACTGCTGGCAGATGCTTCGCCTACTAGGTCAAGATCTGGGATCTTGCACGATGTCTATTAGAAAACCCTTCTTCCTTTGTCCCTTGTATTTCAACAGCTTTTCGGTATTGCTAAGCGTTGCTCACAACAAAAACTCTATGCCTTCATTCACTCCATTCATTCATTAGTTTATACATTATTTAACGTTTTATATTACATAAACACTAAGTAAGACTTGTGGGTCACACGAAAAGAGGATTTTGAGAACGTTTAGATATTACTTATTGATGATATGTGTTGAAGTAGTTGAATCTAAAAAGGTGTCTATTAAGGGTTCATAATCAAAGTGTTTTAGAAACGTTCCAGGGATGCTTATTGATGACGCGATAGAAAACGTTAACTGTAACAAAAAACGCTTTGCTTTGAGGATGAAGATCTAAAAACCACGTTGAGAATGTTTCAATGTTATTTATAGATGACATGTGTTGGGAAAGTAAGATCTAAGACCTTGTCCCTTTAGGGTCATGATCAAAGTGTTTTGGGAACGTTCCAGTGTTGCTTATTGATGACACGCGTTAGAAAACGGTAACCGTGACACAAAACGCTTTGTTTTTAGTATTGCGATCTAAAAAACGCCTTGATAACGGGCGTACGCCTGAACCGTTAGCGCTTATTTCAATTATTTCACATGGTACTTCATATACAATTTGTCTCTTTTCTATTCATGTAAGAATATATTTACTTTATGGTCAGCATAAATAGTGATTCTGTGAGTCATATCTAAAGGCGATATCTATATCTATATCTATATCTATATCTAGTCGATATCTAGAACACGATAAGTATAAATCTCTTGACGAGTGTGCAACCACAAAACAGGCTTGTCTAGATGCAGAGTTTAGTCTCTTATTGACTCTTTACTCCGCGACATATTTTACGCTATATGTTTATATATCGAGCAACAGATTATCAACACATTTCCTGATGAGTGGGAAACCATGAAACAGGCCCGTAGAGATGCAGAGTTTCGTCTCTTGACTCTGTTCTCCACAATATTCAACAAGGTTTACACTTTTATATATCAAGCAGGAGATTATCAATACATCTCCTGATGAGTGGACTACGAAACAGGCTTTTCTAGATGCAGAGTTTATTCTCTTGACTCTTTCATTCACAATATGAACTAAGCTATGCATTATACATCGAGAACCGCTCTAGAGAAGGCTGAGGTAAAAGCTTTATCGTGAAACACGATATGTGTCATTTGTGATCGGTCTATCAAAGTCGGTAAAAACAAAACATGTTGACATCATATGAAATTAACGATCAGAAAATGCAATGGAATCATTTCAGTATGAATAGTTGGAATTCTTCAATCAACAACAGGCTCATCAAGCTGTCAAGGCGGGGTCCTTGCGACCATACATCTGTCTCATTAACTATTAAGTTGGATATGTTGCTACCCAGCATTCTGTTGCTGTTGCCGTTGTCGTTGTAATACATAGTGCCTCGTATATACCAGCAATTTAGTGTCTTGGAAGAGGTACTTGATATGAAACAACAAGGATATGTTGCAAAGTCCTTCACTGACCTTGTTTTATTGAAAATTGACCTTAATCGTTAAGTACTGTTGGGAAATACCAACAGTACCTTGGGGGGTACCATTAAGAACTGTGAAGGATTTTTAGCACTGTAGATGGAAAAGATCAGTAGTACTGTTGAGGGATACCATTCGATACTATGAAGAATTTTCATTACCCTGGGGGGATACTGTTCAGTACTGTGAAGAATTTACAGTACCGTGGGGGGATACCATCATTACTAAACATCCTCATCCTCCACATTAGCTGTTGCCATCCCTCAACAGTTCTGATGTCATCCCCGCACAGTACTGAACCCTCCGATGTACTGATGTCATTCCACTTTACTGAACGACCCCCCGACCACATACATTTCTGAATACTACCCACAATACTAAACAGTCGTTTCCAGGGTAATAATAAGTTTGTACCTTGGCTTGGCGATTGATATAAAATCCTGTTTTGATCTACTTTCTTGTTTTGTTTTTAGTATCTGGAAGATTTTGAAAGAATAACTTATTCATACTGTTTATTCTATCAATGAGGCTATCAAAACTCGATTGCTTGTCGCATTCAGTATAGCTTATCAATAACTTAGTTATAATTACCCAACTGTTATTGAGCTTAACTCGTCACTCGTATGTCTATAAATATGAATCATGCTAAGTGATAAATTTGTCAGCAACATTTCTAGGTTTATTTGACTTTCGCATAAGCTCCTTCTGGTTGGAGTGATTTGAGCTTCAATCTTTTAGTTGAAGATTGAATCCTTTGGAAATTATGACTTTGTTTAGTATTACTCTCTCTCTCCTTCACATTCGCCTCACTCCTCATGCGAGTGATTGAGGTGTGCGATTCTCTTGCCTCGCTGATGTTTGACTCACATAAGTGATTGGAAATATCTTGTTGCTTTTAGATTGGTATTGATCGTGATCGTGATCGTATTCGTGATCGTGATCGTATTCGTGATCGTGATTATATTCGTGATCGTGATCACTAATTGTGCTGGCTTGACGATCAGTGTGTTATTGGAAATATCGTGTTAATATTGCTTTCCTTATTTCAAGCTTGGTATCATTTTTCATAGCACTGCCCAAGGAAAAGACGCTCTTGCAAAACGGTATGATGTTATCTATTTTCTGTTTTCTTCTTTTTACTTTTGATGATAGTTTAATGATCAAGCAGAATTTTCTGTGAAATTTTTTGTGATCACGCTACATCAGTTATCACTAAGTTTCAAGAGAAGCAGGATTTGGAAAATCAATCGAGATAGTTTATAGGATGTTTGATGTTGATAGGCAAATACGCTTACTATCTTCGTAAAGTATTGGTTTATGTACAAAACACATACTAGGGCCCACTGAATAGGTAGACTAATCAAAGCAGTGCATTGATAGTTGATAGGCAAATACGCTTACTATCTTCGTAAAGTATTGGTTTATGTACAAAACACATACTAGGGCCCACTGAATAGGTAGACTAATTGAAGCAGTGCATTGATAGTTGATAGCAAATACGCTTACTATCTTCGTAAGGTATTGTTTTATGTGCAAAGAACAAAGGGTCCACTGAATAAGTATACTAATCGAAACCATGTATTGATAGTTGATTGGCCAATACGCTCTCTATCTTCGTAAGGTATTGGTTTATGTGCAAAGCACAAAGAGTCCACTGGATCGGTAGACTAATCAAAGCAGTGTATCGATATTTGATAGGTAAATGCGCTTGCTATCTTCGTAAGGTATTAGTTTATGTGCAAAGCACAAAGGGCCCACTGAATAGGTAGTCTAATCGAAGCAGTGCATTGATAGTTGATAGGCAAATACGCTTACTATCTTTGTAAGGTATTCGTTTATGTGCAAAGCACAAAGGGCCCACTGAATAGGTAGTCTAATGGAAGCAGTGCATTGATAGTTGATAGGCAAATACGCTTACTATCTTTGTAAGGTATTCGTTTATGTGCAAAGCACAAAGGGCCCACTGAATAGGTAGTCTAATCGAAGCAGTGCATTGATAGTTGATAGGCAAATACGCTTCCTATCTTCGTAAGATATTGGTTTATGTGCAAAGCGCAAATTATCTTGAGAACAAAGCTGCATTTAATACCACCTTCCCGTGCTATTTTCATCCCACTTCTCAGCTCTCAGCCTAGAGGGTGGGATGATTTCGTACGTATAAACAGCCCCTAATGCCCTGCATGTTTTCCCTTTCATCGTTGCCTTGTTTAGTCGTGACTCTGACTACCTTTACTTGATATGCTCAGCTGCCCAAACATAATCTGCATGCAAATGTGTAAAACGTATGTAAATCCGCCGCCATCTTTCATTTCTTTTGATATTGACGCGTATCGAATTACACATGTCAACAAATATTTTCATAGGATACAGTTTTATATCTACTTGCTATCCATACCTAAAAACAATCGATATAATGTATTATAAGCTACAGAAGATTGCAAGAGAGGGTTGCAATATTATCCTCAAGCAAACAGAGTTTTCTGATAATTCTTTCGAACAATAATGATCATACAAAGGCTGTAATTTGCAAGAATAAACAAGCAAAACGGTGAGACTCTTCTTACAACCTTTAACAGTAATCAATTAGCCTTTACCTACCACAATTTTTGTTTGTTTCTGATTATAACCAGAAAGAATTCATTGTTTGTATGAAAGAGAAGGTCAAAAGCATTACATACTTGAGGACAATCTTATAGTCTCCTCATGATTGCATTGACTACTTTAAATAGTTCAAGAATTGATGAAACAAAAGAAAGAAAACTTGCAATCCACATCAGTAGTAACTTTACCTCTTCATATCCCAATTTATGTTTATGCAGAATGCATAATGTTTTTTGTATGAATGAAAATTTCAAATGTATTTTGTACTTGAGGACAATATTGTAGTCTTCTCGTGATTTCATACTTTAGTTAGAACATTAATGAAACAAAAGAAAGAAGACTTGCATTCCCAAACATTGCTAACTTTGCCTCTTCAAATCCCAATTCATGTTTATCGAAGATGCATAAGGTTTTTGTACGAAAGAAAATCTCAAAATATATTTGGTGAGTGGTGGTGGAATTTGTGATTGATATTGCTGAGGTACGTAAAGTGCCCGATTGCTCAGTGGTGAGGCATTGACGTGCTAAGTCGAAGGTCGTTGGTTCGAGTCTTGCTGGTTTTTAATCACATTACTTAGCTCGATTGATATTCCAAAACATGTTTTTCTGAAATAGTAGCCGACCTTCATGTCTGTTGAATTTTCAACGTTAGAAAGATGAAAATAAGAAGCTTCGTTATTTTTCATATCTTTATATTCGACCTTAATCTCAAAAAAGATCATCATCAGAGATATGATATGATAAATGTTATAACTCGAGTAATAACACTCATTATATCATATCTCTGATGATGACATTTGGATTAAGGTCGATTGTATAGATGCAAAAAATCATTAGGCTTTTTATTTTTCTCTTTCTTATCAAGTTATTTGCCTGAACCAACATATTCAATTTGAAACGTGTTTTGAAAAGAACTTTTTGCATTTTAGAAATATTCATCAAGAATCCCAAAGAAGATCGTAGCTTTGTTAAAGATGAATAAACACAGAATGGATTAAGGAGAAGTGAAGATATGAAGTTGAAAATTGGAACTTGGAGGACAATGAAATTAAGGTACTATAACTTTTAAGAAGAAGACCAACGAAAGATGTTTTTTGCTGACAGGTTTTATCAAAAACAGTTTATTTTCTAGACCTGTTAACTCAGAAGTATAAGAGACAAAACAAATAACGAAAGAGGCAATAAGTGACAAAATATAGATGCAAAATGAATGGAACCTCAAGTAATGCAGTATTTGTTTTTCATTCGAAATGTTATTACTTCAACGAAGCCTATTTATATGACAGCACCGTAAAATGGAACTTCATCCTCATAGGCCTAGCCAACTTGTTGTTAGCAATCTTCACTACGGTTCTTAACATCCTGACACTAATTGTAATATACAAAACAAAAGAACTACAAACGCCCTCGAACATGCTAATTGCCGGACTCGCAACGTGTGATGCTTTCACTGGAATATTAACATTTCCAATGCACGCGGCGGTCAATTTTTTATACAGCAAGGCAACAACCATATGCTGGCTGCGGCTTTCGTTGACTTTCGTGGGCTACTTCTTCGGAACGTGTGGACTGCTGACGCTGTTAGCCGTAGCGACTGACAGATACATTGCCGTGTTTCACCCGTATCGCTACGGCGAATTGACCGTGTCTAAAAAGAATATGCTAAAACCACTTGCGGCAGCGTGGACTATATCATTCATATTTGTTGGCCTAAGCTTCCTGACACCGAACTTCTTGCTGTATTCAATATTCGTTTTCATTATTCTAGTTGTTTTGTGTATCTGGAGCGTTTATTCGCAAGGCAAAATATTAAAGATCACGCGGCAAATTATCCGCGAGATACGGCCATGTCAACCAACGCAATCTCCGCTACGTTCAGACGGAGCGCCGCTAGCGGTCAGTTACGACTGTAGGAATGAGAACATATTTTACATACCGACGGCTGAGTCGATTAGAATGGAGTTGAAGGACTTGAAGCGGCGTGCCAGAGATCATCTGAGTGCCGCGAAAGTGACGGTGTCGATCATAGCCGCGCAGTATATATGCTACATCCCTCACGGGGTGGTGGTGAACTTGTATATGTTTATGTCACCTACCACCTCACTGCACATGGCACACGGATGGTCAAGCACCTTGGCGTTGATGAATTCGACGTTCAATCCCATCATTTACTGCTGGCAACTCAATGGGTTCAAACGGGCAGCTAAGCAACTGTTTTTTCACCGTTCGCCGATGACGTAAGCATTTCGTCATTTCGTGTTTATTTTTGCAAACTTGAGACTCGATCGGTCTTTAACAGGACTTCATGCAGCGAGTGAGTTTTCATCGAGTCATTAAAGTGGGTCCTGTGGGGTTGTTATCCCAATTTCCAGAACCGAAGAGGAAAATAAAGACATTCTTAATATTGGTGTGTTTAACAATCCAAATTTACTTTTTCATTCCCGAATCCCAGTCCCAAGAAGTCAAATCCCATTTTCCTAGTTAATAAAAAGGCAAATCCCAGATCCCATTTTCCCCGTCTCCTTTTAAAAGGCATCAAATCCTGACAAGACAGCGTATTCAAAAGTAGAATTGATTCGGCGTGAGTTGATCAGCACACAGCTCATGTCAACTGTCCAGATGATTTCCCATTAGATAGATATCAATAAACACTGAATTTGTAGGTATCCATTAAAAACCTTGGAAAACTTTGGAAGTTTCTCTTCTAGGTATGATACGGCAGACCTAACTCATATATGGATCATGTTTACAACTGGGAACTAGGTTTTTCAAGCTTTTCTAGGGGGCCAATTTGTTGACTAGGGGGCCACGAAGAGGGCTAGAGCACTGATCTCAAAGTAAAGACTGGATCCAGCATCTGTCATTCTGAAATGAAGTCGATCGAGGGGCATATCACTCACAAAAAATTGTACGAGATTTTTGTGATTTCAAAAATCACAGTGATTTTTTTTTGATTTTGGTGATTTTTATTTGATTTTTTTGTAATTTTTCTTTTATCTTTCTGTGATTTTTGTGATTTATCTGTGATTTTGTGATTTTTCTGTGATTCTTTCAAAAAGTGTACGAGATTTTTTCGAGTGATATGCCCTTCGAAGTCGATTGGCAGCCATATTGGTAGGTCCAATTCAATTCATTGAGATACCACTAGGGACTGCTTTTTTCTTTGATAATTGTTGAAATTTTATGAATGCTCGGCACGAGATTGGATAATCGTGCAGCTATTGTTAGCAAAGAATCAAGTCAATATAATTTCTTTGGCAACCATATTGGGAGGCCAAGTGCAAGCCCAAGCAATTGGCTTAAACGTCTGAATCCATAGACAACAGAATGTGCGATCCAGTCTTTATTTTGAGATCAGTGGGCGAGAGGCGCAGGGGTGGATCTAGAAAGTTAGAGGGGGGTCTCGGTTTGAAATATTTTTAGGAAGCACTGGGTGGCACACACGCAATGACAGAAGATAATTGTACAGACATCTGCGGTTCTGGGGTGCTATATGCTCCCTCATGGGTCCAGGGTAGAGCTCTAGCGGGGGTTCTGGGGCCAGGGGGCGAAGCCCCTGGAAAATCCATATAGTTCGCATATTAAGAGACTTGAAAATAACTTAGAATTAACTTTCTGCATAATAACACACAATAGAAAAAAAGAAATATGCATGGTTCATAGCACTATTTAATGCAGTTAGTGTAAAGTAAGAGTCAATTGAACTTTTGTATTAACATATGGTGGTATGGACGGAGAACGTAAAGCTATATAATAACTAATTCGTATACAAGTCTGTCTGGACGTAACAACTAAAAAAGAAATTTGTTGGAAGTTTACAGTAGCTATTATAAAATATGTGGTACTGGTAACAACTAAAAAAGAAATTTGCTGGAAGTTTACAGTAGCTATTATGAAATATGTGGTACTGTCTGAAATAATCTTCTGTTTTCAGTGATCATGAACTTGTCCTTTCTTGCTCTCAACAAGATGCTCCAAAAAAGCTCTACGCAACATTGAAATGATGTGATTACTTAAAGAGTCCTAAGGCGAAAACGAACTCTTTCTGTCTACACAATATAGGATCCCCTGTTTTTATGTAGACAGATTCCAAAATACTTTAATGAAATGTTGACCTTCCTCTGCCAATTATACAAAAACAGCTCATAGAAATAATTGTACGAAACCAATACAAAAAAACCAGGGATCCCCTATTGTGTAGACAGAAGGAGTTCGTTTTCGCCTTAGGACTCTTGGAGTGATCTTATTGGTCAGCTCACTGTCACGAGTGATGATTGGTTTTCCTACACTAGACGAATCATTCACCTCTTTTCTGATTGGCCTATTTCGATCCACATCTGGGTTTATAAATCAGTTACGTTTCTGTTTCGTTCTCTTTTTGACGTATTACTCTGTTGCGTTTCAGACGAAAAGCTTATGTAATACATGTTTTCGCTTCACTATACTTCCGATTTTTCTAGCTATATAACTATAATAAATGTAGGTATTAGCTTTAAACCAACATTAAAAATGCTGAGGTCTAAAGCAAACCGTGCACTCATTGCCCCGAATATTAGATACAAGGTCAAATACCTCCCAGTCAAGATAGCACACTGTTTGACACGGCAAATTCACCAAGTTTGAATTACACTGCATGATCAGAAGTATGGCCACCCAATCTTAATCTTGATCACAAAGATTGAGGCAAGTGTGACATCGAAAAGGACATGGAGAAATTTTTAAAGTTTAAAAACTTTAAAAACTTGGAGTTAAAAAGAAATACACTCTTTTTTTTATAAGAACAATTTTATATGAACACCAGCTTCAAATTTGGCCAAAACTTAAGAACAAGCTAAGAACAAACCGAAGCTGGCCATTTTTGGCTCAATATGAAAATTTTATGAAATAAGCACAAGACTAAGAAATAATTACAAAACAAGCAGATTGGCAGCACACCAATATTTAAGAACAGCCAGCTTCAAATCAATTTAACTGGTTCTTATAAAAAAAGAGTATACGTAAGTCCGAACTGAGCCAGGTCGTTACTCCTTATGTATACAGATGAAATGAAGAACGGATAACCCCATCAAACATATCTTTACTCATCACCAGACTCGTTATCCCAGGTAAGTCTAAGTAAGGTAAATCTTTTGATTTCTAAGATTTATAATCTTGGCTTAAAGTGATACAAAAGTAATCTCCTATAAGGAGGAAATTCCTTAAAAGTAGAACTTACATATACAATATGACATTGCTTTCACTTAGAAGAAAACTTCTTACAAGTGAAAGCTGCTTTTTATATGACATTGCTTTCGCTACTCTCATCAAGAAAGCTTGCATGGCCTAGTGGACTTTGGACGAAAATATTCGGGACCGTAGATTGATTCCTCGCCAGGTGAGACTTTTGATTTCTAAGATATCTAAGGTTTGATAAAAGTGATAAAAAAGCAAAACCTTCCTCATGAAGATAGCTTGGTTCTGGTTGGCCAAGTGTACTAAACTAATTTACCAGTTCTTAATGATCGGACTGCAGTTCGATTCCTCTCTAGGTAAGACTTTTGATTTCGAAGATCTGTAGTCATAATGTTTGATAAAAATGATTTACAAGTAATGCCTCTGCCTCTCTCATTAGGAGGAAATTTCTGGATGCACTAATGTAACTTTCGTCTTTAATGTGTTCTGAAGGTATTACCCCCCGGGGTGGGGTACATGACCCAGTCTTGGGAAGGGAGGTGCAGATGCCACCCTAGAACTAAGATGAATACCTTTATTCATACCAGATTTCTGAAAATTCATACCCATACCATAATCTTGAAAATGTATACGCAAATGAACAGTAGTACAAAAACCTTGGAAATGGATATGGATACCCCAACGCACTTTCAAACTATTTTTTGAACATTGGAGACCAATAGTTATACCAAAAAATCGTGAAAAAGCATATCTATATTTATACCAAAGCGTACCTATTTGGGCGGCACGTCCTAAGTAGGCCAGTTAGCAACCCTGGGTACTTTATATTTTCGCGCCCTTTTTCTCGTGGCTGTGTAAGTGGCTGTGATTCAATAAAGGATTGTGGGACTGAAAAAGAGACTGGGCCTTGAAACCTCTTTTTGGCGGTTGTTCGAAATGTAAGTGGCCTCGTTTTCTTACATGTTCGAAATTTTGAAAAAAATTTAGCCATCGCTCGCCATCTTTCCGGATTTCTGCTGATAAATTTGCCTATCAAGTGATAAATCATGACGGATTTCAAGCATTCCTTCTCACTCGGTTCTGCAGGAAGTCCTTACTCTTCTAATGTCCACCCTGGACTGATGAGACCTCATTCAGAATCACAACAGATGCAATCAACTGGATCTGGAGGGGCAGCATATTTGCCCAATTTCCTTCTTGGGGGAGCCTCCCCAGCGGTAAGACAGCGTAATTTTAGGGTCCTAGGTTATTGCAGGGATGTGCCAGGCACATAGTGGAATCCATCAATAATGCACATGCATATGTAAACCAGCAGGAAATCTTGTACACCATCCATACTCACTTGGTACATAGTTTTATTTAGATATACAAGATTTGTTTAAAATTTACACTTGTGTACATACCAATTTGGAAAACTCTGTACAGTACATCCTCGATTATCCGAACATGTGGAACTCAAATTTTTGTTAGGCCGTTCGGATACGCAAAAAATGCGGATAATCGAGGAAGAACATTTTACCTACTAAACTTGCTATAAAGGTTATTATCATCGTCCTGAACAGTCACAGGATGCTCAAACTGAGTGCAAATTGAAAAGCTTTGCAAACGGAAAGACCAACAATAAAACTAAGGCTACTGCTTTTTGTAAATTTCAACAACGATTTGTAATAATAACAACGATAACAACGAATAAATGTGTTATTTTTGTGCTTCCGTTGGATATGACTTCTGTTTTGGCAACAGTTTGAGCAAACAACGAATATTTCGATTGGTTTCTCAAGAACTGGTTTGCAAAAAAAAGTTCTTAATGAAAACTTTTGGCGTTCGGATAATCGAGGTTCGGATAATCGAGGATATAAGTTATGGTGAGATAAGACACAGGCTAAAAAACGTATCAGGATTCACTGGGGTGAAGTCAGACAAACAATCGTCCCAAACAATGAGAGAGGAAGTGTCAAAAAGGTGATCACTGATCAGTCGTAGTGGGTGGTTGGGGGTAATGAATAATTCTAGGCATTGTTGATATGGGATGTTGAAAACTGAATCGGTCAAAAAACTTTCAATCTTCAATTTTGATTGAAAATCAAACTTTTTAGGGGATGATTGCAGTTTAGCTGGCGGCAACTGCTGAGAAATAAGGTCTCTAAAGAGCCTCACTATCACCAAGAGTCGGTTTGTTTTTTGTGAACTAACTGACTGCCATAAGGCTGCTTGTTTAACTGCAATCTAGCCCTAATTAGTATATGCTTAAAAGTATATAGGCCCCGTGACTGGCACCGTTTCTCTTAAAGATGAATATATGCCAATCTTGTCCTTATTTTGTAATACAGGCAAAAAAATTATGTTTTAATCTCTAGGGGAACCCATATAGCAGGTCAACATCAACAGCTGGTTACCAAGGAGTTAGCCCCCCTTCACACAGTCAACATAGCTTTTCCAGTCCGCATCTTCAGAGTACAGAGAAGCGTCCTAGTCATACAAGGTAAAATTGAGGTCTTGACCAAAAATCTTTACTGGATGGAACTAATAAGAACTTCTAGGATCTTGAACAAGATCTTATATTATATAAATCTTTAATCAATACAACATTCAAGGATGCCAAGAAAGATCTGATTATTTTTCTGATTTCCCCCCTTATCTTAATTTACCTTAGACACTCTGGACTTTATCCTTATACCTCTTAATTTTTTTACCTTTATTTTTGTGTTGTTTCAACTAAGGAGTTTCTCTCCTACTGGGAGTAAACACAATGAAACAAACAAAATAGATAAGCCTTGTCTAATATTTTCCATTATGTTTTTAGGGTATCGCCACTTCTTCATGGAAGTCTCGGAGACAAAGGTAGCAATGCACCCCCTGTGGCTGGTTTGTATGACAATGCAAGAGGGGGTGTCGATGAGATCAATACTAACAGTGGATGGGGCTCTACTCCTTCGAGGGCAGGGGTATGTTGGGAGAAACTATTATGATTATATTTCTCATTCAGTAAAAGCAGACCTGCTAATTTCCTTTGTATAAAAACGGGGAGATTCTTTAATCTTCCCCGCCTTCTTTCGTTTTCCATTGGAGGTGCCATTGATCTGTAAAGGACAAAATGGGAGTTTCCTGGTGAAATCAGAGAGTTGGAAGGTCTGTTGAAAGGGTTTCAACAGCGGTGTAGCTTAATGGGGGAAGGTACAGAACTTAACATTGACATCGCTATTTGTTTGATTCCCCCCCCCCCACAGTTTTTAGGTGCTTTATGAAAAATTTTAGCTGCTTGTCACCTATATTGACATGTCCCTTTTGTCTGGGAATTTCAAGTTTGCTCCATCACTGGAAGTTCCTAACTGTGCCCCTAAATTTCAAGTTGAGCCTCCACCCTAAAAGAATGAAATTAATTAAAAAGACCAAACAGGACATAGTGGAGGTGAAATGTTTTTGCAAAAACTCTATCTGTTGTATGAAACACATATTTATAAAAGATTGCAAACAAAAATTCAAGCAAAATTACAAAATGGTTATGAAATCGCTTCTTTCAATTTTCAGATGTTGATTTCTTTTTGTTTCAGATGTCATTCTCTGGTGCAAATGTCTCCGTCACGCCAGGTATAGTCACTGGATTTTACTTGTTTTTATCTGAGCTTTCAAGTTGCCCTCAGAGATGTTTTATTAGCATTGAGAAGTCATGATGCCATCCAGGAAACAAAAAAATTATGAAAGCTTTCTTGTTTCTATCCATATTTTTAGAAAGTATCTCCTATGTTCATTATATTCATATTATTTTGTATATTAGTTTAAGAAATGTGACTCAATTATACCTTGATTCTTTGAAGTAGGGTGAGTGACTTAGTGCTATGCGCCGCTGAAGTTAAGTTTGGTCGTGCAAGATGACCATCAAGGTATTGACTAAACAACTCACTCCACTTTTCTTCCGAAAGGGAGGACAAAGTACAAGTACCATGCCCTTGCTTGAAAAAATACCTCTGACCCTCATCTCTCACTGGCTAGCAAGTTAGACATAAACTTACTTAAGCCATACTGCCATTGGAGGCCAAAAGCTTTCTTCTTTCCCGATTATTTTAGAGAAATCATTTTCTATCATTATTTTGTAGTTATTCCAAACTTTATACATCTTATTTTAGGAAACACAACTCAATTGGACAATTCTATGAACAACAGCGTGTTTAGTCCGAGGGATTCAATCTTACAGTCACCTGCACAGATGGACCCATTTTACACACAAGGGTGGGTATTATATTTATCAAAATTATGTATTGATTCTTTTTGCAAGCTTGCCAATTCTCCAATAACACAAGTCAAAACTGACTTCAGTAAAAATACTTGACAATAGTTAAAAGATTACATCTAGCAAGGGGAATAATTTTTAGAAGTTATAATCATTTTTCCTCAAGAAGCAAATCTAGGAAAAATGAGTAAAGCTATGAGTGTTTCGTAGTTGTTATGTTTTGCATCAAAGGTTTTCAATTTCGCTATCTTCATATATGTCTCCCTGATTGTCTAATTTTCTTTCTTAGAGAGTCACTAGGAAGTGGAGATATTTTAGATGAAACTTGGGTTACGATATTTGGGTAAGTGAGGTTTAAGTTAAGCGTAAGATAACAAAATAGTCTATCCTGATTCTCACTTAGCTAAACAGTGACCTTTTATGGATACAACATTGAACAGTTGGAGTAAAGATGAGTGTATCAAAATGATAATCCAATCATTGGTTACTTCAATGCACATTTTGTTCCATCAGGTACAATACTGAATTCGTCTTGAAGACAGATATATCTATCCCCTTGTCAGACTTCTCCTTAAATACTTATGATATAATAAAGGTCAATACTTTTTTGTTTCTTGACCTTGAATATGAGCTAAATGCATCCTTCTTTTGTCCTATGTAGACAGTTTTCGTTTCGCTCTTTCTGTGACAAGTGTCTAACGAAAGTATTTGCTACGTTTCTTAATTTTTATCCTGAAATTTCCATACCACTAAATGCTTTTTAGAATTATTTTTTTCTTGTCCATTAACCTTTAATTCCATCTGATAAATATATATCATATTGTACAGCTTTCCACCATCTTTGGTTGCGTACATCCTGGAACAATTCTCGCAATATGGTACAATTGAGAAAAAGGAGGTGATAGATTTTCTCCAATTTTATTCCCATTCATTTCTGTTGTTTAAAACCATAAATCTATGATTCTCTTTAACATAACAGGTCAATTTATTGATAATTTGTTTATTTTTAAGATTGCTAATAACGTGAACTGGATACACATCAAATATCAGACAAAATTACAAGCAAAAAAGGTAAAATTTATTTTTGATCCAGGCCTTACTTTAAGAAACCTTATCACTGTACATTCAGGGTGGCTCCTTGGTTTTTCAGTACCTTCTGTTATCATTAGGAAGTTGAAGTAGATCTAGAGCAGAGATCAAGTAGGGATTCAGGGGGTGGAGCCAACAGGGACTATATGAATTTTTCTATGTTTGAGGCCTCAAAATAGTTCAGGATCCTTTAACAGTTCTAGCTCTTGTAGTCTAACAGACTAATCAAATTTGATTCCTTTTTTCATAGTCCCTAGGCATACCTAATTTTAAGGTAACTTTATTATCAACTCAATTTTAAAATCTATTCCAGGCCTTGAGTAAAAATGGAAAAATATTAAACGGAAATATAATGGTTGGTGTCTGCCAGTGTATTGATAAGGTGGGTTACGTGGACTTGAAGCTATAATTATTATTTTGTTTAAACATTTTTACTTTCCTAGAGGTTTTTTGGGAAGATGAGCTGTTTATGTGGCCGTGTATTATTGGCCTGATCAACCTCCCCAATGCATGTCTTATGACTCATTGTTCCAACTATGGTATCAGATAGTTCTAAGGCATTCTTCTAAGGCATTGGTCACTTATATGAATTTCATATACAGTAATGAACAATCTAATAGCTAATGATGACTCTAAAGACCGTGGAAATTTTGAATTGGTCACCAAGGCTGTTATTAGATAAAAACATTTTATTTTCAAGGCTATTTCTGACACAAAATCTTTCTGGAACCGCTTGCCCTACTAAATATCAAAGGCTTTTCATGGTAAGGGGTGACTATCATGTCAAATATTGTGTCACAAACAGCCTTGATAAGTCAAAGCATTTACAAAATTGTCCTACTAAACATCAAAGGCTTGTCGTATTAAGGGCTGACTAATGTCAAATATTGAATCAGAAAAAGCCTTGATAAGTCCAAATACTTTTTGATGTTGCCTTACTGAATATCAGAGGTTTTTAATGATTAGTGGTGACTAGCAAGTCAAATATTCTCTTTAGATTGAATTAAAGTTTGCCTCATAATGCAGTGGGAGTATAGAAATTGTTGTTATTAATAAAATAATTTTAGGATTCCTTTACACCAAGGGATGGGAATTTGAGACCTTTTAAGGGAGAGCACGATCAGTCTGAAATGGATGCTATTCAAAGCTTAATAACAAAACACACAACCCCTAAGTCGCAAGTAATTGGTATGACTTGTATCTTTTTGTTGGGAGCCGCTAACACTTATCTTGCTTGAGTATTACTCAAGTGCAGTTGGAAAAATGTGACAAGAATATAACAGGCTCCTTAAAACATGATGCTATTTTGTTACAGGAAGTGATGAACGGCAACCAACAGGATATGACATGCTACAAGTCAATTCTTGGAACACCTTCATCTAATACAGTAAAGTCTCCGAATACAAAACCATCTTCGATCAGACCACTAACAGCGGCTTATCAGGCTGCAGCTAATCAGAATAAGGTGAGACTTCTGTCTTTTTAGGAGTTCCTGTTATTAAATCTAGGCCTTCTCAGGAAGAAAATTGCATCAGAGTGGCCAATTGCTCTGGTCAGTTGTTTTACAAGCTCTAATGGTTACTTTACCAGTGTTCCGCAAGAGATAAAAATGATCGCTCTGGTCAAAAAGAAACATGACATGACTTTATGTAACTTGATTTGCACTTCTTTTTCCTGGCTAGCCATTCACTTTTCTGGCAGGGATTGCTGCCCTCACTAAAGACTTGAAAATTGAACCCTGGATCCTGGAGCTTTTGTTAAGATTCTAAGTTTCATTTTTGAAATCCTGCTTCTTCTCATCATTCATATTTCATAATAAAATTAATAGAATTATAATTGATTTTTCTATTTTAGGTTATCCAAGAAGGTAAAGGCACACCCCAAAGAAATAACTCTTTAGTCTCTAAAACTCTAGAATATGTTTTTGGCTGGTGATGGTGTCAGATGTATCCTTTTAATAAAAATTAGATGACAACAAATAATTAGAGCTGGGTTAACTCAAAATACCATCTTCAAGCTGTTCATCAATTAACTAGTGAATCTTACTTGTATACTAATTAGACTATGTATTAAGTTTTAATTTGCTAAATAATGTTTAACAAGCTGATTTCTGTTTACTGACTACCTTACCGGAATCAGATCTTGTGTATTCTTAAATTTTTTATTATTTAATACAATGGGGTATAATTATAAGAATAGAATCTGCAAATTCTGCAAAAATTAGAACCCATCAACTATAGAAAAGTACTGTTTACTGCCACTGAGGGAAAGTCCTTACCCTTTAGCAAGACCTGGACAGTTGTTAAAGGTCCCAGATAGGTCCGTTTTGTATTTGGTGAGTGGTGGTGCAATTGGTGTACAGTAAGTGATATGGTTCGGATGGCTCAAGAGTCCTTCGTACAGCTAGTGCATACTTAGTACTTATCTAGGGATTTTGGGTTTGAGTCCTTCTCTGCTCATTTTCATTCTCCATTCTCACAGATTTTCCAAATCCTTCTTCTTTTCAAAAAGTAATTCCGAAAGGTAGCCAACTATAACATGAAGAATGAAGCAATTGAATTAGTAGCAACTGTTTTGCAAAAATAATTTTATATGAATTAAAAATTTCTTTGCCAAAAGTTCATGCTGAGAGGGCTTTCCTCAAACTTTTCTGAACAGACCTGGTAAACTCTTAAATATTAGCCATGGACCTGACATAAGGCTCTAAGTAGGTGGGTAGTGAATCGCCCTCATTACTTCTCTCCGCTATCCCTTGGTAAAATCAAACCTTGAGGTGGGTGATTTCCTTAAATTTGAATAACTGAGGAGGGCAACTCATCCCTGCCTCGAGCTACTGAAAGGGGGGGGGGGAGTGTTCTAGGGTAACTTCCCACCCCAAATGGCCAGGTCGGAAACTCTCCTTGCCTCACAATGTCCCAAGCCCAGATAGCAAACAACTGAAATTGACCTGAATTCATAGAAAAAATCAAAGAAAATCAACAACACAGATTTGCTTGGTTTCAAGTTTTTTCTAAGATATCTGGAAATGAACTTTTAGTAAAATAAACGCTCTATAGTTTCTGGAATTAGTTACAGAGGTTCGTGCAGTTCAATTTAAGATTCATCTTTTTCAATCCATTATTTCTGCAAAAACAGCTAAGTGAGATCAGAAGTCCATCTTGTAAATTAAAGCCAACATTAAAGTTCGAAAATAATATCCAGAAATGCTCAGTTTATACACACATAATATTCCATAGTTCAACTCTTTGCCAACCAAACATTCAAGCTACAAAACTGCCTAGGCCAAAGTCAAACAATTTTTACTTTTCAGGACGATTCACTTCTGCTCCTTACATCTGCTTCTATGTGCTTCCATAGCTTGCCTTGGTTATTCCACTCCCATAAATTATCCATTCCTTGGTCAAAGACTCTTTCGAAGACGAAAGCGCTGGCCAGCACAGTAAGTGCGAACGTAGAAGTTCTTCTGAACAAGGCGTTGTAAACTTTTCGTCCGATCGCCATTTTGTCTGAAGTGAAGAGGGCAAACTGAGGGTTGCCAGCTAAAATTACCAAATAAATTTACCGAGCTGGCGATCCTGCATGAAATTATAAAATCCTCGTTTTGAAATGAATGGTGCTTGTAAAAGAGGCTTACGATTGTTCTGGAAAAATCTCGAATTTTGTAATGGCGGAGATTTGTGGTTGCAGTGAGCAAGCATGATTCAGCACTTTATTTTTGTTTTAAAACTAGAAAAACCCCCGCATTTAGTTTCAGTTATCATCGAAAAGCCATCATAGGAAGTTAAACACGTTAAATCTTCTCGTTTTTGTTGAGAAATCAGTCTGAATACATAGATATATAGACTGAGAGCCAATCTTGTTTGTGAAATTATCGTATCATAAATAGGCCGAAGTTTAAAATCTGTAAAATGGCAAACAGCGAAAGTACGGATCTCATGTCAGTCGGAAAACACTGCTCTCTGTCAGACTGTAAAAGATTGGATTTTCTTCCTTACAAATGTGGCCCTTGTGGAATGATATTTTGGTAAGTTTTTGGTTTATCGAGTTAAACTTAATCTTCCCTTTTTGGGTTTTTATCCCCAGAGTGGGACAATGAAAACTTTTAAATAGAGGGTTGTCAGTCTGATATTTCTGGGTCAGTTATTTTCCATAAAGCCGAAACTTTTAGGTCCGAAATTTTAGGAAAGGCATAATGATTTTTTTGGGTGAGAGAAATGAAAAACATGTGAAAGTATTGGGTTACAGGAAAATGAAGTAGAATCACAGGAGATTATCATGACATTTTTGGGTTACAGAATAGGAGTTTTAATAAAATTTTTGGTCTCTGAAAATGTTTTTGATATGTTTCAGGACTCGGTAAAATTTTTGGACTGACGTCCCCTTATCAAAATTGTTGAGTGCTGCCTTAAGTTTTAATCTTCCTTTTTTGGAGTTTTGGTTTTTTTGCCTGAACAGCCTGTGTCTGTGCGATCTCGAAGTCATCTGGAACATAGCAATTTTAATTCAGGACAAACAAACTTTACTAATCAAATTTTCTACTTGTCTTTTTAGCCAAGAGCATTATGGGGTAAATTTCCACAACTGTCCTTCTTTCAAAAGCAAAGATGTAAGTTTTAACAACTTTTCTTTGAGAATCTCCAAGTGCCTTTATGCTTTTGATCTCTCTTTATAATTCTAGCAAATCAATGTAATTGCTGGATTGAATTTCAGCCCTTTTTTCTTTTGCAACCCTAATGTAAATCATTTTAATAATTCCATTATTTATATTTTTAGAGGGTGATTCCATCGTGTCCATTATGTGGAAAGCTGGTAGTTCTTACTGCTAATGAAACCATTAATGACCAGGTCAGTGATATCTTCTTTAATTAGAAGGGAGTAGTGCTCGGAAGAAAATTATCAACTCTATTTCCAACCATCTTCTTTCAGATTGATTCAGTGTCTAGTAGTATTACAATAACGAAAAGTCATACAATCAATTTGCCCCCATGCTTTCATCATAAACTGTTCGCTCTATCTTTATACGAATGCCTTGTGTTATTGGTCTTTGAAACCGTATTATTCTTTATTTTCATTCGGTTTTCTATTGTCACGGTTTTGGACCAAGACATAAATATCTGTAAATATTTTATTGACTAAATGTTTCAAGGCCAAGGGTTCTAAGTTTTTAAAAGAAGATATACTATCTTGATACCATTTCAGCATTTCTTCTAATTGATTAGGTTTATCTCTTTGTAACCCTGTGTTTTGTAAATTAGGTTTTCAATTCCGCAAATGATTGTTAGAAATACTGATGAAGGTTTAATCGAAACGTTTGAAGCATGGTTTGTTTCTGAACTGTACTCACTCATTTCATCAATTAAATTCATTTATCATTCTTTGTACTTTCCTTCTTTCCTTAAAAATGCATATCTCATTTGACTAGGTTGAAAGGCATATTCGAAGTGGGTGCCAAAACTTGACGGTTGAGAAAAGAAAGAAAAACAGATGCTCACAAATGAATTGCAAGAAGAGCAGTTTGGTGCCAATCGGATGCCACAAGTGCCTGAGAAATTTCTGTGTGAGGTACGTACTTTTGTTCTCTTATATAGGCCTATGTTTAGTTCATTATCAGGTTTATTATCAGGTTATGTTATGTTATTTATTATGTGAGATACACTTGGGCAAAACAGTTTCAGAAGACTTAGGCTTCCTATAGACGATAAAGCTAAAAGATGCCATAAAGTTTCAAAACTGACCTTAATAGGTACGAGTTACTTACCCTCACGTCATCAATCAACATTTTCTTTCAGGCATCGCCATCCTGGTGATCATAACTGCATTCCATCCACTTCAACTCCAGTTGCAGTTCACTGACAAACCCACCACCACTCGATGCAATGTGAAATTATTAGGATTAACTTATGCCAGTCACACTGGAACTATTTGAAGAAGATAACTGTTGCATCGTCCAAACTACAGTGGCTGTCCATTCATAGACCCAATTTACCACTAGATGCAATCTCAATTTCATGGGTTTCATTTTATGCCAGTTAAACTGAAACTGTCTGAAGATAGGGAAAGATGATAGCTGTTACATCGTTATAGTGGTGATCATAACTGCACCTCATCAACACCAACTGCATTGGCATTTCATTGACGAACCCCCCACCACTGAATGCAATGTGAAACTTATAGGTTGTATTTGTACGAGTTGTACAAGTCACAGTGAAACTGTCTGAAGATAGCTGATACATCGTCTCAACTACACTGGCAGTTCATGTTATAAACACACTACACTACCATTAGTTGCAATCTCAATTTCCTAGGCTTTGATTGTGCCAGTCATGCTGAAACTGTCTGAAGATAGCTGTTACATCATTATCATGGTGCTTATAGCACAGCTGTATTGTATGTTATCCGTTCATACTACAGTGACAGTTCAATTATATATCTGTCACTCCATTCAATAAAATCTCAAAGACTCAACAAGTTTGGGTACGAGTTTAACTAATCTCAATTGACTGCATTATTCGCGAGACCATGTAGTATCTTTATATTAACTCTAAAATTTGTTGCTGAATAATATGAATTTGAAAAAAGAAAAAATTTGCCTCGATTTTCGAAGAATCAAAGAACTTTGAATTTACTTCTATCTATTTTGTTATGGTCTTTTCTGATCCTGATCCATGAAATCCTAATGCGTGATGCTAAATTTTTGTTTTCGTCTCTATTAATATAGAATTATTCTTTTATTTGATTGAAGAAGTATGAAATCTTGATAGCAATAAAATTGTCATCTGTGTTTGCTTTGTTTTTAGGTAGTTTTCTTTGTAGAAAATTAGAACCACACACTTTGTGTAGAACTATACGTTTTTTCGTAAGAAAATACTTAATAAGGAAAAAGTTATCGACTTACCATAAGTTAAGAAAGTACAGTACTGAGTTTTTGATACCTGAGAAAATTTTGGAATTAGTTCCTGCAAAAAATGGGAGAAGACCGAAAATCTTGAGGATTTCTTACTTCAACAAAGAGGCAAAGTCTATCCAGAGTCTATTTTCAGTATGATCTACCGTTCTATGATAATTTTAGAGTGCATTTGTTGGCATAAAACATATATGGAAAATTCAAGTAAAATTTTGCTTCGAAAGTTTTAAGAAAGTTTTAGTTTGGGTATTAGCAATTTGCCAAGAAAGTACCAGTGCTGGAATCATTTGAGACTGTCTTCTAAAATAGAAAACGTTTATACACGTTAAAAGACTTTTAAAATGTAATTCTGCTACACAAAGGGTACAGTTTTAATTTTCTATGCATCTTCTGACAGAGTATCTACCAGCCAGACTAAAATTTAAGAAGCCTTAGTTCAGAAAACTAGACAAGATAGTTAAGAGACTTTTCAAGGTATGATCTTAAGACGGTCGATACTAAAAGTTCACTTAAGAAATATTGACTATCTTATTCATTTAAACATCAAGGTCTTTTGTAGTAAAATACAAGGTTAGACAGCTACGAGAATGCAGTGATTAAGGCTTATTTGGCCTTGGGACACATTCAAACAAGTTCATTCATAAAAATTGCTGAATCGATCGTACGAGATCGTTCAAAGACCCTTCTTGATTGTGAAATAGGATGTAAACACACGTGGGAGATATTGATCATCACTCTGGTTGAGATCACATGTCTAAAACCGGTCTACAAAACTTGTTTAAACCTGGTCCTGGTCGACGATGAAAATTAGGTAGTGGTGGGATTTGAACAGTTTCAATATCTTTAAACTTACGATCAATGCATGTCCAAATAATTTTTAGGTCTACCTGTTTTTGGTCTGACCTTAGACCACGACCTTAGACCACAGGTCTGCCATGAAACCGTTTTTCAGCCAATCAGAATCCATGCTTTTAGTCACTTGAAGACTGAAGATCACTTCCGGGTAGAACGACGTCACGTGATAGCACATTGTTCAAAGTTCATTTAGGCTTCAGCTGTTGTTGTTATTGCTCATTCCGTGTGCTTCAAAAGGGAAGACTTGGCCAGAAGACCACAAACCAAAACAAAACAAAACAAGAACATCGAAGGAATTTCATCCTTCAACTGCAGACGTCATTGCCTGTTTGCCTCCGAGGAAAGTTAAGGATGGAGAAGATAATAGGTAAACGGAATTTTTAATGTTTTATTGCGAAATGAACACAAACTCCCACGTAAAACTTGCCAAGAAGTCACAGGCCTAAAGTTATAAAAGACTAGACTAAAGAACTGATAGCAGAATAGGCCTAAGAACTATTGGAGCGAGACCAGGCTAGCTTTTCCTAGCATCACTGGAAAACTGCCACTCCCCTCCCCCTAGGACAAAAGTCCGCTAAGATCTTGCTGCTTAAAATTTGAAAAATTTCTCAAGGCATTAAAAAAGTTCCCAAGGCATTGAAGAAACTTATCATCCATCGAGGCCAGTTTGCCCATCCACTTTAGGCTCTAGGTTGGTCTCCAAGCTGTTATCTAGTGGTTTATAAGCTTACCATAAAAATATCCCCAGTAAAAAATGGTCATGAAAGGGCAGAATATTGAACAGCATATTTGTTGAAGATGCAAGCAGAAACTTTAGTGCCAGCAGCTGTGGTTTATAAAAGATGCAGGCCAATGCACTTAAGCTTTATTTTCAATGTGAATATAATTGATATGATATTTTTCTTTAGCTGGTCCAGTTGTTGAAATTCAAGGAGATGAGATGACAAGGTAAAATACACGTTTTTTATAAGAAAAGTCTTCATAAGAAAAACAGGCTGAAATTTGGGTCAGAAATTTTTGATGTTTCCAAAACTGTTTGAGATAAACACACAAAAAGTTCAACAGCGTAAAGCCCTTGCCTAAAAACACACTTTTGAGAAAGGTGGGGGGCGTGGTATGTTGGTGAAAAATCACTTCAAAAATAAGAAATAGGCAGGCTGAAATGGAAGTCAAGTGTTCTTATAAAAAACGTGTAAGCAATCATTTACATGCATTTTTTCATAAGCAATTTCAGCTCGAGCTCCGTACTAAAAACTGCTTACCTCAAGGGCAAATTTGAGTACTCAAAATGCTTAGCAATTGCTAAGTTTCTTATACTTGAAGTTTTGTTTCTTGGAGTACTACTTCTCTATAGCTGCTGCATGCTTTCATTGCCAATTGGATAAGAAGTAAAATTTTCAAATTGCTTAGCATTCCTCTTTCCAGTACTGGAATTGCTTAAGTTTTTGTCTTGTCAAGAGCTGATTTGCTTATAAATACATATATATCTCTATAGCGAATGCGTTATCATCACAGTGCTCGATGCACGAACTTACAGAGCAATATAGAATAGAAACAAGAAAGGAGACTGGCTCTCTGTTACTTAAAGTTTCATGCTTACGCAATCATCAGACGTCGTATGATTGTGTAAGCATGAAACTTTAAGTAACAGAGAGCCAGTCTCCTTTCTTGTTTCTATTCTATTAAATACATATATATATACACTTCTGCATCATCAGGTGCAGAAGGTTCAAGGATGACCGACAGTGGCACACGCAATAGTTGTTCCCCAGTAATTTTTTATGAGAGCACACTACTACAGAGAAAAAGAAATGAAATCTCAGATCATTAAGCTGAAATTGTTTTGAATAAAGAATTCTAAAGATTAACCATATTCAAGTTGTGCTCTTTTGCTTGAACTACTTGCATATCTAAGGCTATGATTCATTGTGGCTTATCAAATGTGTTTCTTTTTTCGGATACCAATAGAAAACCAGAAGGCTGCCTTGTTTCTTATAAGTTGACAAGAAATAGGCAAGGAATTCAAAATATACGTATTCAGTTGGACAGGTGTAGAAATATGAATGATCAATCTGAAAAATTCTAATCTATAAGTAAAGATGCGCACTACTATCTGGTAGGCCTAAGTTTCTTATAAGACATTTTCTGAGTGGCATGTTAGTACTGTGCTGATGTTTTCTTTTCAGGGTGATATGGGATATGATAAAAGAAAAACTGATTTACCCATATGTTGAAGTTGATCTTAAGTACTTTGATTTGGGAATTGAAAGCAGGGATAAAACAGATGACAAAAGTAAGAACTTCTTTCTTGCCTTTCCTCTCCCTACCTTACATCGATCCCTACTTAATATTGATCCATCTGTACTTAAGAAGTTACTTACTTTGTTTTTCTATGTTTCCGATTTTTCTTGTGATCCTAAACTTCTTTACTGACCAAAGACTGTTCCTCTGTACTTTTTACATATCAAGCACTTTGATGCACTTAAGGGCAATGCAAATTATAAACATGGGTTGAGGTTTTTGGTTCAGCCTTCATAGTAGTAACGGCCAATTGGTGAGGTCATTTAAAATTCAAAGTGTTGAGCGGATTTTCTGTCCTATCATCCAAAGTATGGGAAGACATTTCATCTTCTTCTTTCCTCAGATTTTCCTACACTATTTGGGATCCCAGTTACTGGTCATTGTCTGCCGACAATCTGCTGCATCTCTTGTTCTTTGCTTCTCCTTCAAATCATTGCTTACTGAATCCATCAATCTTCTTCTTGGTCTTTCTAGTCTTCTTCTCCCCTCAATCTCCTAGCAAAGAGACAAAGGAATGATAAGTTATATATTCATATTATGAGGAGGGAGGAATGCTTTGATTATTCTTGTACTATTCAGTGAGTATGAATTAGCCTGTAAAGTAATATCATATAGGTGTTTCTTTAATTTAGTTTGTTTGCCTTAGTTACTGTAGAGGCTGCTGAAGCCATCAAGAAATACAATGTGGGGGTCAAATGTGCTACTATCACACCAGATGAAAAGAGAGTTGAAGGTATATATTTCCATATTTTGGCTTTTTCACTCTTTTACTATATTTCTCTTGTTCTTGCTTTCCTTTTTAGAACATTAATAATTCCTTACAAACAACTCTCAGTGATAAATTTGGTACATTACATGTTGCTGTAAAGCTTTCATTTAATTTTACTCAACTTTTAAAGTATGGGCGGTCGGGGTGAATCACTTACATTTTGCAGATTTGCATTCTCTTATTCATGAAGACTTTGCTTAATGTTTGCTAAAGTGACAGTAAACCTACCTATAGCTTCACCAAATGAGTGATCAAAAAGTGCTTATGAATTGCTTATTCGATGAATTTTCTATTTAGCCCCCCTCAAGTTAAGCCCCCTGACCTTTCTAAGCATTCTTTATTTATCATTTTCCAAGCATATATTTTTCATTTGCAATCTCTTTTATCTTGCAATTTGATTTATTATTATTTACTATTACTAATCTAGAGATTTACTAATTTTGTGTTTGATTCCTACTTTGGTTGTTTTCATTCACTCAAATTATCTTGAAAAATTTGTTAACCAATATTCTATCTCATCTTGTTTTTACAGAATTCAACTTGAAGAAAATGTGGAAGTCTCCAAACGGAACAATTAGAAATATATTGGGTGGAACTGTTTTTAGAGAAGCTATCATTTGTAAGAATATTCCAAAGCTGGTACCAGGTATGAAAACTTCTATCAATTCATATCTATTCATCATTTCTATCAACAACATTTTATCAACAACATTTCTATCATTTTCAACTCAACTGAAAGAGGAAACAAAAATTTTAGGGGAGAGCTTTCTAATAATGTTTTAGGTTGAAATTGCCTTAGATGCTTGCAAAGTTGACCGTTTGTTACTTTTCAAAAAATTTGAATACATTTGAATTAAAGATTGATTCAAAAATAAACCATGCTTTATAAACGTTTCAATAAAATCTTCATCAGTAAACTAGTTTGGTTTAGTTTAACAGTTAGGTTTTATTTTTTGATTAATCTATTAGAATTCTATAAATCCAAGGTAATTGGTATTAAAAAATGTTATAAAAAATCTGCCGGTTCTAACGTACTGCTGCGAGTCACCTACAAGTTTTTTCATTTACTTCATGTATTTATGTCATTATGTTACTTTTTAAGGTTGGACAAAGCCAATCATTGTTGGACGTCATGCATTTGGGGATCAGGTGAGGGTTTAAGCTTCAAACATCTTTATTAGTGGCACAATGAAAGTAGCCCATGATGTCTCAAACAACTTCATCGGTTACCAACAATACATCTCAGAATTGAACACAAAGTTCTAACTCTAGTTTTTAAAGCACTGAAAGGCACAGCTAATCAACACCCGATAGACATGTTTGTTGAAGCTAAGTAAAAGTGCGGGACTACTATCAAAATCAAACAACATTTACATGAAACTAGATGTTCCCACAGTGAACATCACACCCTTCTATGAAGAATGAATTTTAAGAACCATTGTTGGGGATGTGTTATACATTTTTCATTTAAGCACTTACACAGAGATAGAGTCAGCATAGAAACATATCTTTGTTGTTAATACGAGTTTCACGCATTCATGCGATCGTCAGACAACTGACTTTACTACACTGGAAAAATATTTCATTCATTATGTTTACTTACTAGGGGCTTACAATGACTGTTCTTTCGATGAATTTACGTAACTTAAGAACAATCTTTTGAGAAATTAAGTCTTTTGAGAAATTGTATAAATGCTGGGATCATTAAAGCAATTATTGTGCAATCTTGTACGTCTATGATCTAAAATGGAAGGGATATTTCCTAATCAACCGTTGCAAACAGCTATCAACAGCTGCAATTCAGCAATTCAGTCTTTTACACCACGTTTTATGAATATTTCATGGTTTTACCTCAATTTCTGACCTAAAGGCCCACATATGGGGATAGAGCAACTTATTTCGCTTCCTACTACTGAGATATCATTCAGAAGAAATGCATAAAACCGCAGTAGCTACTATGATTTTCAGATCAAACTGTGACTAATCATACAAATATTGATGAAATGGCTTCAAAATCCAATTTTGATAAAGATCAATTGAGTTTGCCTCCTGATTCTAAAGATTTTCTGCTAGAGCTGTTCACAGTTACATTCAGAGTTTTAACTTTGAAGAAATGACCTAGAACGTTGTTGAAGGGCATTGTTCTAGAGTTTCCATGAAACTCGAATACCAACATTACTGTGAGGGTTTTCAGTCCTTTTGGGGGATATCCTCAGTACTTTGGAGGTATACCATCAGTACTGTAGAAGGATACCATCAGTGTAGGTATTACCTCAACAGTACTGTTGATATCCTCCAAAGTACTGATCATCCTCCACACTACTTATGATATCCATGGACAGTACTGTACATTATCCACAGTAATGATTGTATTCCCTACTTTATTGGTGGTATCCCCGAAGTAAGTCCTGCACATTACAGTACTTAAGACCCTCCACACTGGTGGTATCCCTCCACAGTATTGAAAACCCTTCGATGAACTGATGGTATCCCCCAAAGTAATTAACACCTTCCACAGTATACTGCACAGAAATTCCTCAAGTTGATGACTGACTTAAACAATGAATTCATACATACTTTCTCCTCAACTTTTAGAAGGACTTCTAGAAAGATACCATCAGTGTAGTTATTACCCCAACAGTTCTGATGATATCCTCTACAGCATTGTCGATTCTCCACAGTACCGATTGTAGCTATCTCCAACAGCACTAAACATCCTGCACAGTACAGCAGGCTCCACACTGATGGTATCCATCCTCAGTACTGAACAACATGCAATGTTACTGGTGGTATCCCTCACAGTAATTAACACCTTCTACAGTACTGCATAGAAGTTTCCCCGAGTTGATGACTGACTCAATAGATGTATTCATACTTTCTCCTCAACTTTTAGAAGGAATTCTAGAAGAATATCATCAGTGTAGTTACTACCTCAACAGTACTGATGATATCCTCCACAGCACTATCCATTCTCCAAAGTACCGATTGTATCTCAAACAGCACTAGACATCCTGCACAGTATAGCAGGCTCCACACTGATTATATATCCCTCAACAGTACTAAGCATCCCTCGCAGTACTGCACATAGACATTCCCCAGGATGACTGACCTGACAATGTATTCATAATTTCTCCTCTACTATTAGTACAAAGCCACTGACTTCGTAGTTCCATGTGCCGGTTCACTGGAAATCAAATTCACGCCAACTGACAGCACGAAAGAACCAATCACACACAAGATTTATGATTTTATGGGAGGTGGCGTAGCCATGGGAATGTACAATGTTGACGAGGTTAGTTTTGACTTTATGTTTTCATCATCAATCCAGCTTTGTCGAGTTGCTCGGAACCAGCCTAAACTTTGGATAGCCACCTATCTCAATATTGTGCGAGAGGTTCAAAATTTGTCTCGATGTTACAGCTCTTCAATGGCGCAGCTTCAGTGGTCTCCTTGTAACGTAAACGAAATATGACTTTTTCTCATCTACATCTACATACTAATCAGTAAAACCAAAAAGGCATCACACTGCCAGAGGTCAACTCCCGTCATATGCCATAAAGCCTGTGAAAAAGATTGGAAATCTATTGTTAGTGGGAATCCAACTCACTACTCAATGGTTAGATATTATCTATCTCTGCTGGTACCAGGCTTTCCTATTTTTAGCTGAACCACCTTTATCCTTTGCATGAGTCAAATACATCTGTTGAGAAGTGAAAAATTAAAACGATTAATCAGAATCAGAAGTGAGCCACCCCGATCGTTATGCTTCAACCAGGTCTCAAACCCACAGCCTTTTCCAATATAGTGTCCTAGCTCCAATCTATGTACAGGGCAAGGAGTTTACATTAAATTGGATACTTCCCTCTCATCCTAAGTTAGTGTGCTCCATACACAACTCTATATAGGGGAAGAAATGGGCACCCTATATTAGGTGCTAAACTCTATATAGGTCTTCATGTTTAGTTCAAGCTTAATATCTTTTTACCTAATTCAAAGCTAGAATTTGTAATCTGTACCATTAAAATACAGTCAAAATATCAGAATGTTAGGCTACTCTTACTTTTGGTTGCTGGTTTTTATTGTATTTGCTTTCAGTTGTATTCATGCTTTCTGTCTTTTAACATACCATTCTTTTTCTTTGCAGTCAATAAAGGACTTTGCTCATAGCTCTTTCCAGTGTGCCTTGGAGAAGGAATATCCTTTGTATCTAAGGTGAGTTCATCTACATCTCCAGCTGATAGAGTAATCAGGAAAATGGCTCGTAGAGATGGAGTGATTTCTTTTATCTTTTCTGCTGATATGTCTATTCAACCGTCTTCTATGTTGATAGTTGATTGTTGATAGGCAAATACACTTACTATCCTCTTATGGTATTTGTTCATGAGCTAAGTACAAAGGGCCTACTGAGTAGGTTGACTAATCGAGCAGTGCGACCCTGGTCCTTCCACTCGATGTGGCCACACCTTGTAATTTCTTTTGGCTTTTTGCCTGGAATTACAGAGAGCTTGCAAATTCTCTCCACGCACTTTGTGACAGGTCTGAATGTGGTTTCGAACCCAGGACCCTTTAATCAAGGGTCGATTGATCTAAATACTTGGCCATCCCCGCCACTCTATTATAGATAAATCGAGCACTTTTTCTCTTGAAATCGAAACACCGACTTCTTAAGGTGAGTTGATGTACATGTAATTGTCACCCAGAGTCTGAGAAAGCACAGACCTTAGGCTTATGTTATGAAGCGTATTTTTTGATATCAAGGTAACTTTGTTTTTATTCTTATTTTAGTACAAAGAATACAATCCTTAAAAAGTATGATGGCCGATTCAAGGATATATTTCAAGAGATCTACGAAGAGTAAGTTATGGAAATTTATTTATTTATTTCTAGAAGTTAGCTGAAGGTTGTTATCCCTTCTCCAGTCTCCTCATTCACAATTTCTTGGCCAAAGTAAGAAATACACACGCTATCCATAATGGTCAGTTTAATTCGAAAGGGGGGCTGAAAATTTTGGGAAGGTTAATAGAGGTTTTACAGTATCAGAACTTTCAGAGATGATGTTTTTTGCTCATACGGTACAAGAAAGATACTAGAAGATTTCATTTCAATGTGTAATTTACTTTCTAACAACATTGAAACCTCGTTTTCCTTCCAGGACTTACAAATCTAAGTTCGAGGCTAAAGGAATATGGTACGAACACCGACTTATTGATGATATGGTGGCCTATTCGATGAAATCAGAAGGAGGCTTTGTCTGGGCTTGTAAGAACTATGACGGGGATGTGCAGAGCGACTCTATTGCTCAAGGTAAATTATTCTATAAACAGGGATTCTGAGTTAGTCGGTGTTACTAGCTCACATTCAATACTTTCAGGGTTTATTACAGTTGAAACTATTCTCTCGCTTCTTTAGATCAGTATTGATATTTTCCTGTCAATATTCTCTATACATAGATGTTTCCTTAGAGATTCAATATTCGAGTATGAGCATGACACTCTAAAATCCCATAGCACTTGTTTTTAGATATTCACTGTCTGATTAACTTCTGCAATTATTATCAAAGGATGATATCTAAATGTTTACATTAATAAATATATTAGAATTGATCTCTATTAGCAATTGCGTTGTCTAACGCCGCATCATAGTGCTTGATGTACAAAAGTACAGAGTGATATAGAAGAGAAACAAGAAAGGAGACTGGCCCTCTGTAACTAAAAGTTTTTAATAAAATAAAATTTAATAAAATAAATGCTATTAAAATTATAATAGTCTGTCTGATAATGTAATTTAAGTTAGAAACAGCCAGTCTCCTTTCTTGTTTCTCTTCTATACTAGAATTGATGAATTTTACAAGCAGAATCAATTAATTTATGTTGTTTTACTCAGATGGATAGATTCACTTGAATCCTAACAGTATTTGGTTTCATTTATCTTCTATATTCGGGACAAAAAAAACTTCATACAACACTAGAATTATTTTAACATATATATAATATAATATACCTTATTTTAGTTGGTAACTGCTCTTTTTAGGTTATGGCTCCCTGGGAATGATGACAAGTGTTTTGCGGTGCCCGGATGGAAAAACCATCGAGTCCGAGGCTGCGCATGGCACCGTTACGAGGCACTACAGAATGCACCAACAGGGAAAGGAGACATCGACAAATCCTATTGGTATGTTTTGCCTACTTAGCCTCATTTTGCCTACTCAACCTCATTTTGAATTTCATTTGAATTCTTCGATGCGAAAATAAGTAAGTTTTGTTCCAAGGTTTGATATAGTTTTGTAATAGGTTTAACGACTTGCAGCTAGTTTACAGATGTACGTCACTGCAGAGGCTAGAATTGAGGCTGGAGTCAAGCCTTTGTTTCCATCACCCTACAATTAAAAAAGTTGTTTGATAAAATGTGTCAGTAAGTTAGTTTTCATTCACCACAATTTGAAATACGTGCAAAAATGAATAAAAGAGCTAGATGCAACATTCATAACAACAAATAGAAATTATAGTACAATACTAAAACGAGTGCACTTAAACGAGAAAGGTTAAAAATTATGGCAGGGATAGCCCAACACAAGTCTTGGTAGATCTTATTTCATTACGGATCTTTTAGAAGAACGAAAAAAACAGTGAAATAAGATAAATAGTCGTATTATATTTCTAACTTGGTTGGAAGCCAGGTTCTGACCTTCTTTGATTCCTATATTCGATTCTCTTTAAGATTTGGTTTTTATAACAAATTTCTTCTTGTGAAATTTCATACTCTTGCCCTTTCAGAGGCAAGTATAGTTTCCTTACCAATGAATAATAGAGGTGATGAAATTCCATGTCACAGAAACTAGGTTATTTCAATTTCAAAATGGTCAGAAATATCGGAAACATAGCGAAACGAAAACGTAGCTTAGTTAAGCTTTTCGTCTGACACTCAACAGAGTGATACACCAGAAAGAGAACGAAACAGAAACCTATCTGAATTCGTTTCGCTATGTTTCCGATATTTCTGGCTACTTTCAAGTTTTGTGCCATCAAAAAACTGATTTATTTGATTTTATAAATATTTAATTTCAGCTTCAATATTTGCATGGACTAAAGGTCTCAATCATCGGGGAATGTTAGATGGTGAGTTTCTCTTTTTCAAAAAACTCAACTTAGATCATATGACAAGATTTAGGAAGTAATGCAGCTCTTTTTTATCCACAATAAGTCTCTACGTAAAGGAGCTAATGGCTGTTCATGATCGTCATATAGCGTATGCACGGGAAGCTCTTCTATTCTCTAGTCTTATTATTTATATTTCTGTTTAATAATACGCCCATAAACCCAGAAACAACGGATATAACACAATAAAGTTTTATAGTCTTGACTTTTTTTGTTTCCTTTTCTCTTTGCGACTCCCGTCCTCCTTCACTCTTTCTACGTCATGTCTTTCACAGGGAGTGCGAATTAGCCTTCTCCATTCTTGTCTATTATCTACAACAGCCTTCCATAGATCTAATACATGACCACACTTCAGAGCATTTTTGCAAGTTTCCTTAAACCTTAGATAGGGTTGACCAACAGGTCGAGATCCATGAAATAATTTACTGTGTAAAAGTGCCTTGACTGGTCTATTGTCATCCATTCTACATATGTGGCCCAGCCAGTGCAAATGATGTTTTCTGTGTAACTGTGCAGGGTGACGATACGGTGTTTTTAACAATTTTAGTAGCAAGTTTCTTCTTCGATTATACAAAGTTTTTCTCTTTCTGAATGGCTCAACATTAATTTGAGTTTAATCTGTTCGGATAATCGAGGATATGCTGTATTGAAGCATAATTATCCAAGTCTCTCGAATAGTTAATGGATCATTCGTCTTGGACCCTTGAATGCTTTTTGCTGCCCTAAAATTGCTTAACAAAACTGAGAGAAATTGCTTTTCAAGTTTCTTTTTATCTCAATGAATTTTTAGCTGCGTGTGGTACTTTGTAGTTTAATGATAGACTTGATATCAGGTATGATCTTGAAACGTTGTGAAAATTTTATCTATGCTATTTTCGCAACCAAATCATCGTGTAATATCATTTAATTTTGTTATTCAGAGAATCAAAAATTGGTTGATTTTGCAAACAAGTTGGAACAAGTTTGCATAGACACAATAGAAGCTGGTTTCATGACTAAAGATTTAGCTGCCTGCATCAAGGGATTGCCCAAGTACGTCATACCAATCCTTCTCGTTACCCCTTTTCTAACTTCTACTTATTCACCGGGGTGCATATCAGGCAATAATCGTAGAAATATTGATCACTGCACAAATGACAAAGTTAGTGGCCACCCTTACTCTCTGGTCTCTAATAGACGGGGGGTTGGAATAATAGGGGGGGGGGGCTGAAAAATATCTAAAATTGATTGGCAGAGGGGCTGAATAAGAATTTCCTGGACAATTTTCTGAAAATTACTAAAATGGAGAAATCTGTGAAAGACAGAATTTGGCGATATTGAGACGTTAAAAGTACAGTGCAATAACTTCACTGATTGAACTCCAAATTCTCAATATCGTAGATTTTTGAAGTGTAACTCTTGTTTTGCTTGCAACTCATTGCCAGAATTAATTAGCGGGGGGGGGGGTTGGAATAAGAATTTTCTAGAAATTGATAAGCGGGGGGACGTCTATAAGAGACCAGAGAGTAGTAGGGTATTTCATCACTACCTGGTGTACATCTGAAAAGAAGAAAGGGGATTCAGTTTTGCTTGTGGTCGAATATTTTTAACGTCCAGAGCCAAAAATCTGAATTTCTTTCTACTCCTAGTACTATGGTAACAGAGGAGTTTTAGCAAGCAAACACCAGAGTGATGGATAATTTTTCTTCGTAAATTCAATTTCCTCTTTAATATATTTCAAGCCTTTCAAGCCCTATTTTCATAGATTCCATGTTTCGTACGTGGTACTTCTCAGTGTCAGGGTATAAAAGATAAGATCAAATAAGACGTGCCTTCAAGCATACATCAAAAACTTTTCCAAACAAGAGTAACAATATCGTGTCTCTAAAGGTCTAAATACACTTTGCTCAATGCTGACCTGGCAAACTGAAAAGCTCTATTAGACACTGAGTAAAGAGGGCAATTTTGAACTTAGGCCTCATATCAGTTGAAAATTGAGTTTCGTTAATTTTCATGTGATGTCTTTTCAGTGCTGGCTCTGTTTTAGTCTTTCCAGTTTTACTTCTCTTTTCAGTGCTAGCTAACACAAGACGGATGGATAATGTTTTTCTTTGTGACTTCAATTACCTATCAAGCAAAATGAACAGATCGAGAAACAGACATGTCCTTCTGTGACTCCATGTCTCGTGCCTACACACTCACCAGACAAACTGTTGTACTAATGTAACAAAAGGACATGTGTGTTACTTAATGTGTTCATTCTACTTTTTAATTGCACTATACTCGCGTATAAAAGGCAATTTAGCCAGGATAGACATTTCCTATACGTTAAAGGTGTCAGACTATAGCATATTCTATATATGTCAAGGCTTGTTTACGTTTCATGAGCGTTACGTTCCCAAGAGCGATGGATAATATATTTTTCTGAATTTAATTATCTATCATATATTTCAAGGCTTTTGATGTTTAAATCTTCGTTTCAGTGTTACTAGAAAAGACTACCTCACAAGTGTGGAGTTTCTGGACAAGTTGGCCGAGAACCTTGCCCAACAAATGAAACAACCAAACAAACTCTGATGAATTTTTAGCTGAATTTTCACATTCTTGACTCTCATTTAGGTGACAACATTTTTAATTTGCTGGCTCTTTTGCTGTATTTAATTTTGCAATCTTATTTAGAATTCAATTCCAATTAGAATTTTGAAATTTAATTTAGAGCTAGGATTTTAATCATCTAGATTTTTACCTCAGCAAGATTTGAATTGAATTTGGTTATTAGAATGGTAGATGATTGGTAATTGCTTGTTTCTCTCTCTCATTCCTACTGGTTATTTTTATGCTTGGGGTAAATTAGGGGTTAACTTCGTGTCCCATACTCTTTAAAATTGGCCAAATAGAGAATATGACATTCTACTCAAGCTCAGTAGATATGATGTCAAAAATATTTCGTCCTCTATAATTTCGATCTTGAAATTCCTTTTACAAAGACGAGTAATTAAACTGTACTAAACTCGACTGAAAATACAATTATTCAAATTTTTTGGTTTTTTTACACAATGTCTTGTAGCACTCTGAAGCTCCTGAGTCAAACTGCGTACAAAACCAGAGATTGAACAAAATAAATAAGACGACACCGAATAAAATCCACGGCAAGTCCAAAAAGTAACCTAAAAAAATGTGACACAATATTGGACTGGGATTCTTATTGTTCCAAACGGAAGCCACGAGGTTGAGGTTGTTATTTCTATTCCATTGCTCCCCTGTGAATTTAATGTACGGAAGTGAGGCAGCGTCAGAAAATAATGAAAGTAAAGTTATTGCAATAGCAATGGCGTCCGGTCAGTGTGGAGAAACATTGTAAGTTTGCAAGCTAAATGCAATTCTTCCAGGACCAAAGTTGGCTGATTAATGTAGCTATAGGACTCTCAGTTGCTATTTCTGTGATAATACCCCTCGCATTCTGTTGCTGGTCTAAGAATCGACGACGAAGAAGAGCAAAGTTGAAGAAGCCCCCAAGATCGAAATACACTAAAATTCAAAAGCAGTCGGATGAGGAATTAGGCCTAAATGAATGTCGCAGCTCTGATGTAAACAAAAAGGAAGAGGTAATGAAGTGTATACTTAATGACATTTGATTAATAATTAGAGGAGCATTATGGAGAAAAATAGATAAAATTATTTGGGGCTGTTGGGAGGAACAAGGCCAATGGAAAGAAAAAAAGGAGAGGGGGCGGGGACATATTAAATTTGGTACAGGGGGAGGCATTGCGCATTTTTTAGACTCTTATTCCCGGATGAACTCTATTTGTTTGCCACAACAAAATACAAGAACGAACCCCTAACACCTACCCCCCCCCCTCCCGAGAGCGCGGATCTGTGTATAAGTTGATCAAGATTCATTTACAAATACTTCTTTTAAATGTTTCTTTTAATAAGTGGTGTGAATTGCGGTTTTGTAATTAAGTTTTTCTTTTTGGTATAAACACCCTTTTCAGGAAGAAACTCCCAATCAATATCCTCATATTGTTGAGGTAGACGAAAGAAGGAAAGAGGCTCCATGTTTTTTTCGAAATATCAGATAAAGAAAGCAAACAAGTTTTTCCTGCTGCTTTACTAACTAAAACTCCATCATTACGAGTTCACCCAGTAAGATGTACAAGACATTAGAGACATGATATCTTCAAGGATTCTATTGACTTTTTCATGTCGTTCAGATGCAAAATTGTATTCTTCTGATGAAAGGAATATCAAATAAGCTAAATAGGAGAAAATGTTGCGATTGAATAAGAATTTGGTGACATTCTAAATTATTCAATACCATCTATTGTAAGTAGCATTATAGCTGAGTATTTCAAAACAGACAATTTTTATACACACAAACTCCATGCTCCTTGGATTGAAAATCCTACAGCTAGGTGCGTGATCAGCCGCTTGCCTTGCAAAATCTTTAGGGAGAGGCCTAAAGGTCAGGATAGGGGAGCTAAATCGGTCTGTGTCCCATGACAAGTCTAATAATGTATGGCTTTTGTTTTGTGGACTTAATCAAAAGAGTTTATGGTAAAAAAATTATTTCATTTTTTTGTGTTGTTTGAAAAAATAGAATCTTTTCTTTTAGCTATGCAATAACAGAAATTGATTTACTTTGTGATTTAATTTCTGTGTCATTGCAGGATAAGGCTGGGAAATTGAAAAACACTTCTCTTGTCAATGAAGTTTTGAAATGCGTTTCAAGGTTATCTACTGACCGAAAGATAAACCACTGCAATAAAAGCATCAACGGCATGGTGAATAACAAAAATAAAAAGGCAAAAAACCAGACATCATCGAGTAAAAAACAAGAATCCAAGTCTTCAACTAAAAGTTCACCTTTTTCTTGTTTAAGAGGTTCAAAAACAGTTGATTGGTCAGAGCGTTTTGATGAAGAGTACTCATTTAAAGGTGGAGAAAGAAGTAAGAAGCGTCGATCTACAAATAGTAGCATTAACTCTGGAGATAGTAGCTTTTTATCAGGATCGAGTGACATCTCTCTTGATGAGACAAAAGACCCGAAGCAGGAACTATTCTCCAAGCCAAGACAAGCGCTAAAGGGGGATGTGTGCTCTGAACTAACATCCTGTAGCCAAGATGGAGTTGTTACAAGAAGTAAGGCTACTTTGGTGGGTGATCTGAATCGCAATAAACCTTGTCATGCTGCCTCAAGCGATAATGCTGTCTCGAAAAAAGGTTTCCTCAGAACTTTGTCTGCTTCTTTATCTTCAGTAAAAAGAAATGACTTGCAATCTTCTAAAACAGAGGGCAAAAAAGCCAGCGAAAATCTGCAACAAAGTTGTTCAAAATCTAAGCAAAATGAAAGAATTCATCTCCATTCCCAGGAGCCTGAATCTTCTATAGAAGATGGGGGAGAAAGATCCCTGGTACATGATAAGCAGGAGAGGGGTGAAAGACCTGGTAGGAGACCCGATCAAGAACTCTATAAACCACCTAATAAATTGAGAACACAATCTGAGAGAAATCCCAAAGGGCCTTTTCAGTTAACATCCAGTAAACTAGATGGAGTTGTCACCAGAAGTAAAGCTGATCGAATTGGAAGTGATTCCAAATCTGGAGGTGATTTGAAACCTAACAAACCTCGTCATGCTGCCGGGAGTGATAATGCTGTTTCGAAACAAGATAGTTCTTTGATGGTTTCAGTTTCTTCGGTAAAAGAAACGGCACATGATGGAAAGCATTTTAAAGTTGAGAAACTCTTTGAAAAAGAGCCTTGGGTAATTGTTGGTAACATTGAGAAAGCAGATGAAAAAATTGAGATGGCAGAGGTTCAAAATATGGAGTCTCCGTTACTTGTACCAGGGTATGCTGTGGAGAATAAATTCAATAACCAAACAAGGGACTATAAACCCCAGAAATATGCAGATGATAAACTTAAGAAATATGCAAGTGATAAACTGAGGAACAATGCAGATAGTAGACCCAGGGACTATGCAGGTGCGTGTGCAGAAAATCATGAAGACAGAGAACTTTCATCTTATACTAGGGAAAGGTTCACTTTGAATGAAAGAAGTTTGCTGCGAAAGGATGCACAAACAAAGATTGAGTCACAGAGAAAAGTATTTGATTCTGAAGACAAGAAGATATGTTTGAAAAATCAGCCGGATGAAACTGACTCTTCTTTGTCTACGCATGAAAACGTTGCCAGATATGGCTCAAATGTTTTGGAATGCTCTGATACAAAAGCCGAGTTTGAACCATCTGTCGGGGGTGCTGGTGCAGTTAAGGGTGGTAATGAGGCAATAGAGATTGGTGAAGACATTGTGTCTGATGCTTCCCTTGAAAAAAGTTCCAAAGAGCCTTCAAGCTCCAAAATAGCTGAAAAGTATGGACAGACCAAAGGTGTAAAGTTATTCATGGCAGAGACTGGTCATGCCACAGACCTTGACCAAGAAAGGCGTAAAGAGCCTAAGAACCATCATGCCTCAAGAACCGAGGAATATCTAAAGTACAGCCAAAGCAATTATGTCTCTAGAGCCGAAGAAAGGCCTGCAGAAATTCAAAGCTATAATACTTCCAGAACTGAAGAAAGGCCTTATTACAATCACAAGCAAAATTCCTCCCGAGCTCAGGAAAAACCTAGTGAAGTTCAGAGTTATAATGCTCATGGAGCTGACAAATGGTTGAAGGAAATCCCGAGCCAATATTCCTCCAAAGCTGAAGAAAGGACGAACAACATCCCTGACAATAATATTTCAAAAGCTGACGAAAGAACCACAGATACCCATGACCATATTGCGACAAATAATAAAAAAAGGGCAAAAGAAATTCAGATGGAGAATGCCTTCAAAGCTGAGAAAAGGCCAAAAGAGAAGGAAAAACAGATGGTGGCAAGTTTCAGACATTTGAGCGTGAGTGAACCGATCTTGATTGATAAGTATGCTGCTGAAGAATGGAAAGGAGAAACTAAAACTGCTGATAAAATCAGAAGGGTGAGTGTTTGTAAACCATCTGTCTTTCTAGTACGATCTATTTGCATTTTGTTTTCTATGGGTGTAGCTAAGCTCAAATTTTGTTTTGGCAGTGAAGGGATTATCATGTACATATGATTTTGAAATTAAATTGATATAAGATGTGATATTGAGATTGTAAGATTAGCCTTATAAGATTTATTCCATACTTCTAAATTATTTTTGACAATAGTTTTCCATCTTAGGGTTATGAAGCGATCAAGGCAGAGACAGGCTACGTGTGCATAAGGAGAATTCGGGGTGACAACTACTGTGCGCTGAGAGCTGTTTTGTTCAAAACTCTTTGCTGTGGTATCGATATCACCAAGAGATTTGCCTCAGAAACTGACTTGGCAATGGTAAGCGCTAAACATTACCAATTATCCACTCAACTCAAAGGTGCATTATATGATAGTAAAGCAAATTACATTGATATTCTAAAAGTAAGCTACCACAATTCTTTAATGCCTCCCCCAGGTTTCGAACCAAGGACCTCAACCAGCAAAGGTGACTTAAAAACTGGTGTGTACACAGACTTTTGGAAGAGTTGGAAGCCTTTGAAGTGTTCCTACTGACCGAAATTTCATTTCAGAGTATTTCTATTGTGTCATTTTGCAAGCGCATTACCAAAAAAACTTGTGCAGTGTGATTGCTACTTTAAACCGCAACTCTAGTGAGCCTTTTGTCTGGTGGTCAGCAGTGTTGTGAGTTTGGCACTGAGTAAGCCATTAGTATATATTAACAACCAATTTCTCTTTAAGATTCCTTTGATTGCAATGGAGCAATATGCGTGGTTGAACCAATGGACATTTGCACGAAGACTGGACACAAGTGGCGAGTCCGTCGAAGAGGCTTTGGTTGGCTGTTTGAATCATCTAAAGGATTCTGTAAGTACCGATATGAAATACCTTTTGAATTTGAAGAACTTTCATGCAGGTGGTAGGAATTGAACTCACAACCCCTTGGCAAGAAACCAAGTGCCTTAGCGATTGTGCTTTACATCACAAAAGCTGAGGCTGGGAAGGAGCCAAATTCATCTTGTTGGTTTGATTATTATTTATTTTTACGATCTACATTATCTTGCTGCTTATTCTCTGCTGGTAACAGGCATTCCTGTATTCAGCAGAACCGTACTTATCCGTTGTATAAGTCAAAACTCACAGTTGAGAAATGAAAAAGACAAATAATTTTTATCCAGCTAAGCTTTCTCTATTGTTGCCTGTTGATCTACAGTTCACGTGTGCGTCAGAGCTCTGGAGAGCCTATGAAAAATTGAAAAACTTTTAAAAGGTTTTTCAGAACGGATATGAAACAGGTTAAGATTGAATCAATTGAAGTCATTTGTGTGAATGAAAATGAACCGTGTTGTGTAAGATTCGAACCCACGACCTTTAAGTATGCACCTCAATTGGGTTGGTAGATTGGACGGACACAATAAAGAATCACAAAGAAATATCTAGAGGTCATGGGTTCGAGTCCTACACTGGTCATTTTCGTACTCAAAAATTATCTCGATTAAAGATGACCCCGTTAACATTTCTATTTACGCACTTTCCTTTTTAGAATTAATTCCAATCAATTTCTTCAGGTGAACAAGAGCTGCTCATGTAACAACGATGATGAAGGGTATAAACTGGCGTTGGGGTTGATGAATGAAAACGAGGCATCTGAGATCAAGCTTTTCGAAGCTGTCAAGTTTCTCATGCTATACAACAGTATCAAGCTGTTCGACGCTATGAACTCTGGAAAGGATGTTTGTATTCTTCCCATGCTGCTGTTCGCAAGAGATACGTCACAGGACCCGAAATCTTTTATGAAGAACCACCTTAATCACGTGGGTGAATCGATGGGATTTGATCAGGTTTGTGTTGTGTTTATCTTTTGTGTTATGTTTACACTCTTTTTTTATAAATGAACCAGTTAATTCGATTTGAAGTTGACTGTTCTTAAATTTTCTTCCATTTTCAGGCTAAAATGTTCTTACATTGTTCTTACTTTTACAGTGCTTTGTAAACCTATTTTGCTGTCATTTGTGTTGAATTTTCGAATATTTCTTACTTTCCTGTCCTGTCTGACGGTTGGGACCAGTCAATATCTAGACCAAAATGGCCTTTAATCTAATCTACTATATTAGTAATAAAATATTAACATTAAGCTAGTATGAAAAATTACAGCAATTGAGTTAACATGCTACCGAAGTTTAGAATAATCAATATCACAGCATTTCAATTCCCTGAACTGAAATAATAAAAATCCCAATCTCAATGAGGGAAATGTAGAGATTCCCAATATTGACGTGTTTAACAATCCCAATCCCAATTTACTTTTTCATTCCCAAATCCAAGTCCCAAGAATTCAAATCCCAATTTCCTATTTGATAAAGAACATAAAGAATAGATATAAAGAATTAGTTGTAAAAAATCATATTAGTCAAACACCATACTATAGCTTTCGGTTATACAACCTTCCTCAGTATGGGCAAAATTTCCTTGTAAATATTTATATTATTCAAAAACCATACTAGTAATATTGAGAGATAATTTCGTCCTTTTAAAAATTCAAGTTGTATGGAAAATAACCTATTTATTTTCTGGCTTATATTGGACATTATTTGGATTGTAGCTGGAAATGATGCTGTTGGCTCACACATTGAAGATTCTGATAAAAGTTATGCGTCTAAACCACGTGGACGAATCGGACTTCATTGCAGAATTCTCGGACGACTCCGGAGACCCGGACCTCGATTCGATATTCATTGTTGCCGAGGACGACCGCCATTACAATGTATTATCCGAAGAGCTCTAATTGCCTCTTAATAACTACAGGTAGCAAATTGTTGCAGAAATTTTTCAAAATTGTGTTAGGTTTAGAAATAAAACATACGATACAGTACTGTAAGTCCCCGCATATAAGAAATGAATAGATACGAAACTGAAGCCTTCAATTTTTAGTTTTGACTATTCGCTTTATCGTTTGAAATAAGCAACCCATGAAAATATCAGAGTGCGGGACGTTTTAAATTTCGTCCTGTTTTGTCCTGTTATTTTCGTTCTGTCCCTCAATCCCTTGCTTCTCTCATCTCTACGTATCTTTCTATCCATTTCTTCATCTCCTCCAGCTTTGCTTGTTCATTGCTCGTGAAATTTATATGCTTGTTGTTGTTTCTCTCATCTTATTTCGGACCATCTGACTTTGCGTCAGCTGCTCAATATCCTCCTCTGCACCGCATTCGCAATTCATTTTCTTTCCATGCTTATTGTGTATATCGTCCATTTCAAGTGTTTTGCTGAGATCTGAGATATTCTGCCGCATCTCCTGCCGTTGAGTCTTTCATGTAAATATTCGTTCTTGTGAAACTCGCCATCTCTCACGTGTCTCATCTTCTTCGTTGTTTTACTTTTCTCTCTCCATTCTTCTCCGACTACTATCTGTATCTTTTCTTTGCATTTACAAAACTTCAAAATAGCCAGAAATATCGGAAAAATAGCGAAACGAACACATTGGGTTCACAGCGTTGTTGAGATCTCCAATCTCATCTTTGGAGTACCATTTTTTACCATTCAAAGACTTTACTATTACCTTCAGCAAAGGTACGCCAAAGACGAGATAGAAGATCTCAACAACGCTGTGAATCTATGTGTTCGTTTCGCTATGTTTCTGATATTTCTGGCTATCTTTTTTTCTATCGCCATTCTCCATTCTCTTTTCTTCTCCTATTGGATCTGCCACCTTGGAGAGTAGTTCCTCTATTATAATATTTCTATGCAGTTATCCATACTGTAGGGACTTCAAAAGAGTAACCATTTTGATTGTTGACAGTTCCATAACATCCCAGCTCAGTTTCCCAAGACATTCATAAACATATCAACATGAAATTAGTCTTCTTGTATAAGAAACAAGACAGTCTGATATTTTTTTCTTATATGCTGGGATTTACTTTAGGCATTTGAAAACGGATATCAATAGAGTTAATTTGTGAGGATGAAAATCTACCGAGCAGAATTCAAACCCATGACCACGTCGTTGCTCTACCAACTGAGCTATCAAGGCAGTTGATTTGATTGACCAACGAGAGGGTTATACTACGATGGGAGAATTCCTAATTTTTACGAGGAAAAGCTACAAATATTCCGTTAGAGAAACGGAAAGCTATATTTTTCACAAGGGAAGAAGAAATTGCTAAAGTTTGAAGGGGAGAAGGGGGTTCATACTCTCGTTCCATCCCCCGGAGTTGGTTCCTTCATACCTGGTGCGAAACACAAAGGGTATAAATGCGCATTCATTTCACAAACACCATTGCTTGATAACAATAGCAAAGATAGTTTTTTGAATCAGAAAATTATCAAGTAACGGACTAAATTTGCGACATTGCAATCTTAATCTGCAAATGTTTTGATTTTGATAAGATTTGGCAGCCCAAAACAAAGTAAAACTACGTAAGGAACCTTTTTATGGAAGATTTTCATAGAAGAAACCCCCTTTGTATTGGAATCTAGCCTCAATTTTTTCCATAGAGTGACTGTTTTTGATAGAAATAAACTGATATCCTTTCATGAATTGTTACTGCTATCTTTGAAATTAGAAACTTTATCAGACTGAAATTAAAAAGGTAGTTTTTTATTATATTGTTATGGGCTTTATGCTGGACTGAAATCTACTGTGCTTAGCAGCAACAGCAACAGCACCTAAGCCAAGAATGCAATTCATTTCATTTTAAATTCTTTAGGCACGTCAAAAGACTGAGGGCCGTGCAACTAATTTGTTTATCATATTCTATTCAATTTTGCAATAAATGATGCAAAGCTTCTTCTACTCGTGTCTTCCATACTTACTTAGTGTTAGCACCTACAATCCTTGCCAAAAGGTATGGGACAATGCTTGATTGCCACTCGATATATTCTAATTGTTGAAGAAAGAACCCCCATCTCCCCCTAAGCAATGTCGTTGCAGATGTTGCTTTGGGGAAATGCATCTGCAACATCCTCCAGTGACAACCAGACCTAGTATCAACATCGGTTCGGGGGAGGGGGGGGCTCCAACTTCATCTAACAGGTTCATAGCTCCAAGATTGAGATCATGCTAAAATTGCAGTTGTGTCTCAAGACCTTTTGGCGAGGAATGAAGGACCATGGTAAACTATGAGTTTGGGTTGGGGTTGGGGTTAGGGTCAGGGTCAGGGTCAGGGTTAGGGTTAGGGTTAGGGTTAGGATCAGGGTTCATTGTGGTCTGGTCCATAGTGGTCCCGTTTTTAGTCATATGTTATTAGGATATTTGACCTACTAGCATTGGTGTACATCATGGTCCGGTAAATTATGGTCTGCTACTTAGCGATGTGATAGAAGGATATTTTCGGAACTACTAAGTATGATCAACGTACCTTCTTTCATTACTTACTGACTTACTGAGTATTGTTCTTTGCGCTGAGTCCCTGTCGCAGCTCACTATTACAGCATCGGATTCTATATATTTTCAATAGAAACATGAATCATAATTCTCATTGATTAGCTAACATTGGATGAAATTTTCTGAAAGAACCAGGAAGACAGAGATTCGATTCGTGAGAGCTTCTAACTGAGAATAAGCTGTGTTACCGAGTTAGGCCCAATCACCACTGCTCAGTCGAACGGCCTAAATAACAGGACAAATAAATTAAAATGGCGTTTGTCAACAAGTTTTCGAAAAGCTTCTACACACATGCACGGCTGTGGTATCTGATTGACGCAAAAGACCAAATAAACGGCCGTCTTGCTGGATTGATTGGTCAGGTGTTGCAAGGGAAAACGAAACCCATTTTCCACCCATCTGCAGACATTGGTGACCATGTGGTTGTCATAAACACTAAAGACATCGTCTTATCTGGAAGGAAGTGGGATCAGAAGATTTACAGGCATCATACAGGCTGGCCCGGTGGTTTTGTTCAGACAAAGGCGAAAGATCTTCACCAGTCCGATCAAACTGTTATTCTTTGGAGGGCTGTATACGGAATGCTGCCAAAGAACAAGCTGCGACGGTTATGGATGAAAAGACTTTACCTGTTTGAAAACGAAGATCACCCCTTTGCAGAAAATATATACGCCAAGCTAGATGGCGGCTCTAGGATTCCTAAGAGACTGAGTGAATATACCCAAGAAGAACTTGAGAACTATCCAAAATTGTACTAGTTGATGAAGCATTACTTTATTTACTATGAGACCAATGAATAGAATGTATGCAGTGTTAAGTAACAGATTTCAAATCAATCAGGTCATTTTGATTCTACCTGCAATTACTTCTCAAAGTCCTCTGCAGTGAAGATGCTACACTGAGTACTGTCATTTCCGAATGACGTGGAAGACTTAACATACTGCAATGTCCGTTTTTCATTTTATCCTTGCCCCTTCTTTCTGTTACTTCTCAAAAGTCTTGAAGCATACTTTTGATGGGCTTAGTACCCAAAACTTGACCATGCACATAGCTCCCATGTTAACTGCATCATCTTTTGGGTATTATTTGAGAGTTATACCCCATTCGCTATGGTTTCGTGGCCCCTGTCACTTTTTTATGATATGGTTATCTTTCAGTAAGTTTTCTCAAATCCATATTGCCAACATAAAGATTTCGAAATAGTTCAACAACAAATAATTTACAGTTATCTTTAATCCATTCAAAGATTTGCATGTCTACAATGTCTGACAAAGAAAGTTAGCAAGGCAGTTTGATGGAAAAAGCTACAACAACAAGATCTCATTATGATAAACTCTTGGAAAGAAAATTTAAGCTTTTTTGCTGTAAGTTCTGTAGCAATCATAGACTGTTTCATCATTCAAATCAGAGTCTTAATATAAACAAACCTTGGATATTATGAAATTAATAAACTTGGATATTACAACAAACTAATTTTCTGGTCCCTTGGATTTTGCAATATGAAATAATTATCTTTCCATAGCAAACTCCTAATGTGACAGATAGTTTTCTGGTTCCCTTGGAGTTTGTCATGAAGAATCCCACTGTATCATTAAATCATTTGGTGTGTCTGTGTTTGATAAGATAAAAACAAGCTTTCAGCCGAATTTTGAATGTGGAATAGGGTATGTGGACATTATCCAAAATAAAAGAGGTCAAAGAAGTGATTGGTGGGATACTTTCTACAAGGCCCCAAAGTCTAGAGAAACAACTGTGTTGTGTTTGAATTATCAATAATGAAATCATACAAAAAGACAAAGAGTTAAATTCTAAGATTAGTTGCAATCCTCAATGGTTCCATTAGCAATATCAGTCATCTTGGGATATTTCTCTTTCTTCTCATCAAGTTCGCTTTGCACCCATAAAAGCATTTTCAACAGATTCTCCAGTCGGGAGTTAGTCTGCTGATGATCAGCTTCCAAAATTGCCGCATTCAACTCACTTGCCACTTTGTGTCTCTGAGAAAAATTCAGCAAATCACCAAATGGAGACATTTCTGGATTTTCATAAGCCAATAATGCCATTGTTCGTTCAAGCTCCTCGAGGAAATCAGAGTTTTCTAATCCAAGCTCAGCCATTATATTCTGCGAAAACTCCAGTGCTCTTTCAACTTTTCTTTCCCGAACGAGCTCTATAAGCTGCTGTTGCTGAAGGTGAAAGTAAAGGCGTTGCTTTGAGTCTAGTATTTCAGGGTTCAAGTTGTTAGTAAAAGTAATGGCCTCTTCTATGTTTCCAAGTTGGACTGCTTCCCTGATTTTTAACCTTTCTTCCAGGGAATCGTATGCTGGGTGTGAGTCTGCGCAAGCTTCATGCTTGAACTTCTCAGCTGCTTCTTTAAAACCTTCGGTTATGAGATAGTCCATGATCAGTCTGTTCATGTCTGATCTCGGGACGTGAATGCCATGGACACTTTTCATCCATTCGAAAAGATTTGGCTTTGTCGAGTCTTCACTTTTTTCCAGGCCTAAGCCGAGTGCGTGTGCATTTACGTTCATGATTGTCTAGGCTTCGTGTTCTTTGTATGAAAGTAATGCAATCTAGCTTTAAATGTTGTTCTGGAATTGAAATTGTGTGGATAATTTCGTGTAAAATGACAAGAAAATGCACGTAATAAAAAGCGAGTCAGCTTTTCCAAAACAAGATGCTAGATTTTGTCAATAACAAAGCAATGCGCATGCTCATTGGAAACAACACAGGGAACCGATGACTTAAAAATTATCGTCTAATCGAGGCCAATTTTCCTATTCATCCTTTGCTCGTTGCTCGTTGCAAGGTGAGAGATACTCGAAATTAAATTTTTTCATCCGTTTTAATATGATGTTTATCTTTAGTTTTCACCAATATATTTTAAGTCATTTTATCCAACAGTTTTCTTTGTTTGGATTAACACTTTTATTTTCGCCTAACTCAAAAAGATCTTCCACTTATTAGCGGTTAAAAATTCACCAAATCTAGGCCAATTCAAAAGATTTGATGGGATATTTAGTCCGTCTTGATAAAAAAGACTTCTAGGATAGAAACTCATCAAACATACTCAAATAGCCATTCCTATTGAATAAAATTCATGCACTGAAACGGTTGTGAAAATCATCTCGGTAGGATGAATTTATGTCCTTAATAAGCAGAAGCATATAAAATATAAAGGCCTAAACCCTCAATTGCTGCTTAGAGATGCACTCATTAGATTTGTGAGGGGTATTTTCTTATCATGCATCACATGAAATTCAGCCATCTTTACGGAAGCGTTTATTGAAAACATTTCAGGCAGTTGTAAAGTTTAGCACGCAGTACAGGGAAATAAGATTTCACGAGATCCTACACTATCATCTCCCTAACGAGTTGATTAATGGACTGCCTTACTGCAGAGGAGGCTGCCCGCGAAACTAAAATTTAGCCGACTTTTCTACTGAGGTACCCTCCATTGCTCATGTTGAGGGTTGTGCAGAGGAATTCTTAAAAGGTCCATTCCCCTAAAAAACTTTCAAATTGCTTCAATTAAACATTCCCTTTGATTAGGCTAAAAGGGCTGATGCTGTCACTTCCTAAAAAGACCTGAAGGGTACCCATGTCCCTTGTAAGGCAGATCAAGTGGCAGGAAATTAAAATCTTGTGTTAATTGGTCATGTTTTCATTTCTGTGAATCTGTGATCTCATTGCACAAGAACATTTTGATTTGTATGTGAAATCTAAATTTAGATAATCAGTTCAGAGTGGAATTCATGTTGTTTACATCAAATGATGAATCAATATTTTTCTATTTTTCCTTAGCGTAATATTAGGGGTGACCTTTACATTGATTCTACCTGGGGGTTTTATGGCTTGTACCACATCACTACAAAAAGCTCTAGTTTGCTTATTGCACTCATTTGAACCTCCTAAAATAATATCTTAAAAGGTATTTTCTAATTGAATTTACTCTGTTTGTTCATAGTAAACAAAATTTGAGCCAAGTTACATTTGACTTAGATGGAGGTTAAAAAGAACAAGCCATCAATGCAGTCCTTTTTCTGTGCTTTTTGCATGGTTTTTCTACTGTTTGCCTAATAGGTGAATATTGTTTTATTATTTGTCTCTGTCTGTCCACAGTATACAAAATGGGAGCATACAAATACCTTGAAGAGCTCTTTAAAAAGAAGCAGAGTGATCTTCTGCGCTTCTTGCTGCGTGTCCGCTGCTGGCAGTTGCGTCAACTCGCGGCTATTCACAGAGCTTCGCGACCCAGCCGTCCAGACAAGGCCAGACGATTGGGATACAAAGCAAAGCAGGGCTACGTTATCTACCGCATTAGAGTGAGAAGAGGAGGCCGAAAGAAGCCTGTTCCTAAGGGAATCACATATGGAAAGCCAAAGGGAGAAGGTGTCAATCAAATCAAGTTCCAGAGAAGTTTACGATCTGTTGCCGAGGTTTGTTGAGATTTGTTCTAGCTCTTGTTAAAAGGTTACTGCTAAGATTATACCTGCATGTGAACATGGGAAGGGAACAGTGGTGGACACTTGGGGGGGGCGAGGGGGGGCAGTCGCCCCCCCCCCCCCAATAATTTCAGAAACAATAGCCTTTTGTTCTGAAACAATAGGCAATGCCACATGGTTTTATTTTAAACAATGGGTTCGCCCCCCCAATAATTTCCAAAGTGTCCGCCACTGGAAGGGAAAAAAGGGGGGTCTTTTTGAATGGGGTGGTTTTCATGCTACAGTAAAAGACTTGGAATAAAGTCTCAAAAAATTAACGAACAGCTGAACAAAACCTGAAGTTTTGGATTTAAAATGGCTATAAACAATGGGCTATAACTTAAAAAGTATAGAAACTTCTTTGGAAATCAACAAGCTAGGAAATACCTTTATTATGCACTAAGATAAGGCAAAGTGGGTAATAGCCTGTTGCCTTTAAACTGCTAACTTTATTGGTAACCCCTTTTCAAGGATTGGCTTATTTAGATCATTCAATGTTATTCCCTCTGTGATGAAAACGTTGGAATTACCGTATGAAGGCTTTGCTTTGTGAATACACTATCTGCGGCTTTTTTCTGAGAGGAGTTGAGGCAGGTCTCATGAAACAAGAGCCTAAAACTACTAGATCAGCATGCGTGTGTGGCAAAGCTGCAGGTCCACATCAGCTTAATGTTGCCACTCCCCGAAACTGAGCACCATTCGTCCTGTACGGACATGTTAAGATTTCATTCGTATGTCAATTCTTCCCATCAAATATCAACGGTTTTTTGTGCGCTAACAATATTTACTTGCGGGTCATATGCGCACCTCTTACAACAAACAACTCAAAGTTGTTGTTTCTTCTCGCTGATTGCTGGAGAACAAAGCAGTGGCCTTTGAGAGAAAGCTGCAGTAAAGAAGATGTTGCTAAATTTGTTTCAATTTATGAAGAGCATCCCTTGTTCATTCAATGCGTGGTATGCTCAGAAATCAACTCTTTAGTTTAGTCAGTTTTTAACTAATTTGAATTTCTTCTTCTTTATGTATTTATTTGATTTTTGTACTAAATGTATGATTTTATTTTTAGGAGCGTGCTGGACGTTACTGTGGCGGTCTTCGTGTCCTCAGCTCGTACTGGATTGGACAAGACTCTACTTATAAATATTTCGAAGTTATAATGGTCGACCCTCAACACAAGGCAATCCGTCGTGACCCCAGAATCAACTGGCTCTGCAAGGCGGTTCACAAGCACCGTGAGTTACGTGGACTGACAGCTGCTGGACGCAAGAACCGTGGTATGAGGAAAGGACACGGGTACAATAATGTCATCGGAAGCTCAAGACGTGCCAACTGGAAGAAGCACAACACTCTGTCCCTCAAAAGATATCGTTAGAAACTTGAAATGAAATGATGAGAATTATACATGCAATAAGATTTGTTTGTTTCTTGCTTGTTCTAACTGCAGCTAGAGATTGATCAACTGACAGTAAGTAAAAAGGCATTACATTAATACATAAATATATTTGACAAATGCCTGGCACCTTGTTCCAAAACATTTTGAAAATGACCATCAAATAAAGGGCTCCTGTCCTTTTCCGTTCTGAAGGAAGTGGATATCAATAAAGTTATTTTGTGAGAATTAAAATTGATAGACCAAGATTCAAACCCGTGACCACGTTGTTGCTCTACCACCTGAGCCACAAGGAAAGTTGACTTAATCGACCAATCGGAATTGCATCTGTGTATGGTGTTCGGTCTCTTGAGGATATCATTAGTTTTCTGTGAGGATGCCAACTGAACTGAGAAAGATATTCAGTACTAGAACAGTCTTTAGATGGTACAGAACTTCAGTATAGCCAGAAATATCGGAATTATAATGAAACGAACACATAGATTAACGTAAGCTTCTCGTCTGACACTCAACAGAGTAATACGTCAGAAAGAGAACGAAACAGACACCTAACTAATTTATATACCCAGATGTGGATTGAAATAGACTTAAGTAATCCATGTGTTCGTTTCGCTATGTTTCCGATATTTCTGGCTATACTGATATTCAGTACTGTTAGGAGATATCATGTGGTACCATCATTACTGTGGAGGGATATCGTATATGTTGAGGAGGTTATTGAGTACTATGGAAGGAAACAACGAGTAGTTGAGAGATAATACGAGAGATAATGCGTTTATTGTTTCTAGTGGTTTCGATCCACAGTGTTATTCTACTGAATATTCTCCACAGCACAATCCCTCGTCAGTGGTGAACACCCTCCAATGAGATAATTTAACCCCCCCTCCCCAGTGATGATGTCCACCCACAGTACTGCACAGGCGTTGTCCTGCGTTGAGATTTCATTGATTTGTGCGCAGAAAATTAACATTGAATGGCAATAGTGCCGTAATTTTGTAAAGACAGAAGTTTGTTTGCTATGTGCGGTAAAATCACATGGCTTCCATGTTTTCGTTTGTAATAGCGGCATGGGAATCTCGTGAATTAACGATGATCCAAACAGTTTCTTTTCGCTGTTTTTCTCTCATTTTGCTTGTTGTTTGGCTTAAGTTCACGGCTTTGAAGGTTTTGTGGGCTTGATTCTAGATCACAAGCACATTGCGTGGAGAAGGAAAACATTCTGCAGATCATTTATAAATAGAAATACCCAATTCGTTAAAATAAGTTGACTTTGGATTTCTAATCATGGTTAGTTAGGAGTGTACACATGTTTTTTATAAGATCAACCATGTTAAGAAACATTAGGATTAATATTCATCCGCATTTCTGACGAGGTTTCGGAACAAAGCGTATCGGATTCATGCGATTCCACGACAACGCTCTGTTACGGAGTGACTCCGGAGTGATTTCTGTTCCACTTCCAGAGCGAAGAGATTTTTGCAGCACTTCCAGAGCTTTATTTCTTAGCGTTATGTGATGCGGAGTAGTGTAACTGCAAACCCTATCCGATATGAAAATCACTGCGCTCCAGTCTTAACAGAGTCGGTATAAGTGAGGACACACATCACTTCTGTTTACTCTGTTCCTGACGTCACCATGTGAATGACGCCAGCCATTTTTACGCCATGTCTCCAAAAGTATGATTCAAATAAGAAATAATTTGTCAGCATAGCAATATTTCGACTAAATCAATATTTCAAAACTACCGAGGTTTTACTTAAGGCCTATTCACAAGAGAATTGATGAATATTTACAAGGCTTAGTTAAGTTTAAAATGCAAAAACTAAGATGCGTTGAAGTTAGTTCATAAAGCATATATAATCCTCTCCAGCTCCATAATATATCAGATATTACAGTCTTTAGATAGGCAAACTCGTTAAGACTCGAAATGAATTAAGTTGACAGCTGCTGAAACAAAGCTTTGAAAAGAAATAGAAACTTAGGCTTTTTGTTACGACAGCTATATAAACTCTGTTTCATTGCAAATCTTTTGCTACTTTTGTTAAACAGTTTGTTTGAAGGTCATCCTATGAATCATCGTCACACTGGAACCGAACCCATATATATTGATAAACATCCAGGAGAAAGTGTGTACAGCACTTTGGAGGATGTTCATTACTATGGGGGGTATGATCAGCCCTGTTGGATATATCATCAGTAATGTGGGAGGATACCAACAATAATGTGGGAGGATACCATCAGTACATTTGAGGGTTTTGAGTACTGGAAGGAAACCACATGCAGTTTGGGTATTACTTCCACTGTAGGTACTGACGGTATCCCTTCACAGTACTGAACATCATTTACAGTATTTAACAATAAATATACATAAGCACCCTAGGTAAGGTCTGTGCAGCACTGTGGAGGATGTGTAGTACTCTGCTGAGGATTTCCATCTGTTGAGGATGGTCAGTACTATGTGAGTATCAGTACTGGAGGGAATCCGCAGCCACTTTGAGTATTACCTCTACAGTACTGATGATATCCCCCATCTAGCGATGAACTTCCTAAAAATTACTTGACTCTCCACAGTACTGCAAAGACGTTTCCAGGGTGAAAGAAAAAATCAACGCTTGGATCAGCCCTTAATTCAGCAAATTCAAAGACTAAGATCATCTCATTTCGATAAAAAGAAACCCAGATGCATTTTTGGTAAAAAGTTTGAACATGAATTGAAGGCGTCCGTTTTTTTAAATGGACTAGCGTGAAAATTAAGGAAAAATAACACTGTCTCAGTCCAGGTGTAAAAACAAGCAAAACTGATACGGATAAATGTGAAAGGGGCCTAGGTAGCTGACAAGGAAAGTTGCAAAGGAGGAATGTGACAGGAAAAATGGTTTTACTTGTTCCCAAAACAGAGTTGCCAGTTACGAATTATCCTCGCATTTCTCCATGTGACTTTGGATCAGAGGATTGCTGCATACTTAAAGATGGACGGTTGCATTTCATGTTCAGAATGTTTTTCTGGTTCAATTGCGGCCGAAACCCAGCGTAACAGCATTGCTCTGAATTGCACTCACAACTTTCAATATTCGATATTTGTCGATGCATTCGACATACATTCATTGTTTTCGTGGAATATTTATAAAAAGTATACCCTCCACACCCCTTTTTCCGCAAACAAAGGTCTTCACAATGATGTAAAGCAAGCACTTCTTCTTTCATGTCGCTTTTTAAATCTTTCCACTTTTTTCCAGAACGAGGCTCCGTTTGTAGCCAATCAAAACCACACTTGTCCATCCCACAATGCACTGTGCTGAATGACAAAATCAAGATTAAAACTCCATAGGGATTCATTTTCACTCCACAAAATCTTGCAGCGATTTCCCAAGTTTGAAATGCTTGCTATGCTGGCTAGTTTGTTATTCCAGCCTAAACTTGAAGCGTAATCTGAGTCTCTGTGAAGTGCAACTCAGCTGATGTACGCCTACTCTCTCCTGACAGTCGCTATCCTGAAAAATCGATATCCTGTTAAATATTTGTCAAGACTGATGAGAAAGCTAAATCTGCAAATGTAATTTGCAATTTCAGCCATTTTCAGTGAAAAGCAGACAAAGGAAAATATTGAACGATGTCTAGAAATGTCAGTAACAAAAAAAGATCACGGGGATAATTTCCAATGATTCTAGTACCAGGCATGCCATTTTTAGGGGAATCCTTTGGGCTTGGAATTAATTAAGGGGTAACATATATCATTAGGTTTTGTATCGTCGTCATTAGGGTATTTCGTGAATGGTTTCCCCCTTGCTCTCGCTGGCAAGGTAGCAACATTTTCCTTAGTAACGTGTTAGCTAAGAGCGTATTTCACCTTCAATAATCAGGTATAGCTAGCTGCAGCTCAGGGTCCTCCTTGTTAGCAAGTCTTGGTCAGTTATTCTAGTGGTTTAATCCCTTTCAAATTAGAATCATTGTAACACAAATGTTCGAAGAAAACAGTCCAGATCAGGTAAACTTTACTTTCCTACATATGCACTATATATGTAGTGATGCAAAGCATGGGTCCTCTTTGTGAACACGTCTTGGTCAGTGATTCTAGTGGTTTAATCCCTTTCAAATTAGAATGATTGTAACACAAATGTTCGAAGAAAACAGTCCAGATCAGGTAAATTTTACTTTCCTACCTATGCACTATATATGTAGTGGTGCAAAGCATGGGTCCTCTTTGTGAACAAGTCTTGGTCAGATATTCTAGTGGTTTAATCCCTTTCAAATTAGAATCATTGTAACACAAATGTTCGAAGAAAACAGTCCAGATCAGGTAAACTTTACTTTCCTACATATGCACTATATATGTAGTGATGCAAAGCATGGGTCCTCTTTGTGAACACGTCTTGGTCAGTGATTCTAGTGGTTTAATCCCTTTCAAATTAGAATCATTGTAACACAAATGTTCGAAGAAAACAGTCCAGATCAGGTAAATTTTACTTTCCTACCTATGCACTATATATGTAGTGGTGCAAAGCATGGGTCCTCTTTGTGAACAAGTCTTGGTCAGATATTCTAGTGGTTTAATCCCTTTCAAATTAGAATCATTGTAACACAAATGTTCGAAGAAAACAGTCCAGATCAGGTAAATTTTACTTTCCTACCTATGCACTATATATGTAGTGGTGCAAAGCATGGGTCCTCTTTGTGAACAAGTCTTGGTCAGATATTCTAGTGGTTTAATCCCTTTCAAATTAGAATCATTGTAACACAAATGTTCGAAGAAAACAGTCCAGATCAGGTAAACTTTACTTTCCTACCTATGCACTATATATGTAGTGGTGCAAAGCATGGGTCCTCTTTGTGAACAAGTCTTGGTGCAGATATTCTAGTGGTTTAATCCCTTTCAAATTAGAATCATTGTAACACAAATGTTCGAAGAAAACAGTCCAGATCAGGTAAACTTTACTTTCCTACCTATGCACTATATATGTAGTGGTGCAAAGCATGGGTCCTCTTTGTGAACAAGTCTTGGTGCAGATATTCTAGTGGTTTAATCCCTTTCAAATTAGAATCATTGTAACACAAATGTTCGAAGAAAAAAGTTTAGGTCAGGTAAACTTTACTTTCCTACATATGCACTATATATGTAGTAATGCAAAGCATGGGTCCTCTTTGTGAACAAGTCTTGTTCAGTTATTCTAGTGGTTTAATCCCTTTCAAATTAGAATCATTGTAACACAAATGTTCGAAGAAAAAAGTTTAGGTCAGGTAAACTTTACTTTCCTACCTATGCACTATATATGTAGTGATGCAAAGCATGGGTCCTCTTTGTGAACAAGTCTTGGTGCAGATATTCTAGTGGTTTAATCCCTTTCAAATTAGAATCATTGTAGTAACACAAATGTTCGAAGAAAAAAGTTTAGATCAGGTAAACTTTACTTTCCTACATATGCACTATTATATATGAAGTAATGCAAAGCTTGGATCCTCCTTGTTAGCAAGTCTTGGTGCAGATATTCTAGTGGTTTAATCCCTTTCAAATTAGAATCATTCTAACACAAATGCTCGAAGAAAAAAGTTTAGATCAGGTAAACTTTACTTTCCTACATATGCACTATTATATATGAAGTAATGCAAAGCTTGGATCCTCCTTGTTAGCAAGTCTTGGTGCAGATATTCTAGTGGTTTAATCCCTTTCAAATTAGAATCATTGTAACACAAATGTTCGAAGAAAACAGTCCAAGATCTCGTGAACTTTACTTTACTTCAAATCTAGCTACTGTAGAAGATGATACTAAAGATTTCCTTACAATTTTTTGTAAAAACATATTCATTTTTAGCACAGAATGGCCTTTTTAGATATTGCTAGGCTTAGACTGTAAATGTAGTGATGCAAAGCATGTGGTCCTACGGCGAAACCAGCAAATTACAAATAAACCCACTCACTCATTTGTCGCGGTTCCAATACACGTTTCTCGCTAAACTAATCTCACCAATTAGGCTCTCAATTCGGAAAGAGTCTTGCTTTTACCTGGCGTAATTGATTTAGGAGTGTAAAGAGAATAAAGTTTGGCTTCAACCTACGTTTGACATCACATCATAGAAAGAAAATACAATGAATCAACTAGAGATTTGAATTCATGACCAAATTAATAAACCCATTCTGAATAATTATCAGAACAGCTGTCTTTGTTTTCAAGTTAGATATGAGGCTATGGCCTAATAATATGCTGATGAGGAAAACATGTTTTCTGGTCTTAGCCATAACTCTGTTCAAATCCAAAATGCGTGGGCGGACCGTTAATTAGGGAAATTATTGTATGGCTCCTTCTTGAAATTTAAGTTAATTATACAAAATAGTCAATGCACCCTAATAGATAAAGGTAAAAAGGTAAAGTTATAATTCTATAGTTCTATGTTTACACGCTTTTTTTAAAGAACCTAGCTCAGGGCCTATAGTTCTTTAAGTTCCTTATTTTGAGACCTCTTTTGACCACTTTGTAGTTCTAAAAGTTCCTTAATAGTTCCTTGTTTCTAAGTGTTTACTTAGTAGATAAGAATAAGTATCGACGCAAGAAAAGCATTGAAATTCAAAATTTTATAATAAACTCGTGATAAGAAAACATGAAACATTATAACACAAAGAAGCTTAGGCTAGGCCTATAAAACGTAAAATTTAGTAACATAGTCATTAAAGAAGTAGCATATCTCTACCAAATGAATATATGCAAAATTAGAATAGAAACAAGAAGGGAGACTGACTCTCTGTTACTTAAAGTTTCATGCTTACGCAATCATCAGACAGACTAAGTTGAAGCTTCAATAAAAATAACATCAAAGTAAGTTACAGCTGCACAGACAACATGGGAACCATCATTAGCAAACATAATAAGAAAGTCATCAACAACACCGCCACCACTACCAACCCTTCATCCAACAAAACATGTATATTGCTCTGTACGTTCGTGCATCGAGCACTGCGATGCGGCGTTGATAACGCATTCGCTATAGAGATATATGCAAAATTATAAAGTTCCTTAGTGATTTGACCTTTAGTAGTAAAAGTTCCTTAAGTTTTTCGACCTTTGACATGTAGGTTCCTTATAAAAGGTTCTTTATAAAAAAAGCTTGTAGTTCCAGGAGCCACTCAACCAACTTTACATAATGCACTTCATTTCCTACAGAGATGGGTGCAGCAACACATCACCCTCGTAACTACTGACAAGGTAGCCAATAATACTCCTAGGTGGCGAGAGACACAATTTGTTCAAATCTCGCCTAAGGATATTATCCTCATTTCGCAAGAGTCTGATTTCAAACCCACTACCTTTCTGTTGTGAGTCCAGAGCTAAAGTTTTCCAATTATCCAACAATAGCAACTCAGACTTACTACAGATTCCAAGGCCCCACCTTGAATGCACCAAGAATCTTTATCCACAGCGCAGAAAAACGTTACCACAACTTTATCAATAAACATAAGACGAACTGATCTTCTACGTGTGTTTTAAGGGAATGAAATTAAAAAATAAATCTTTTAACTTCAACAACTATAACCGCCTGTGGGTCTATTCTATAGCAAGGGAAACAACAAACTCGTGGGCGTTCCTCGAGCCTTTTTATAATTGCCTGGTTATTCTGGTTGGCTTCATTCATTTCTCTTTAAAAAATAATTAAAATCACACTTGGAGATATTAAACAACTTCCATAAAGACGAACCGTTTGAATATTAACATATGTTCTATTGTGTATTTGTTTTTATAAGAATTTAAAACAGTCTTTGATCGGTACAAAACTTCAATATTGCCAGAAAAGTCGGAAGCATAGTGAAGTGAAAATATGGATTACGCTCAAGTAATGCACGTTTTTACTTCACCTATGCTACCGATATTTCTTGATTGATTATAAGAGTTTATCAGAATAGCGAGAAGCCTTCAGGCGTTTTTCGAGCATTTTATAACTGCTGGTTGATACTGGTCTATGGTTTATGACTTTATCTAATAACTTTGAAAAATAGTTAGAATATCACTTGGAGAAAAAAGAAACTTCCTTGAAGAGACGGACCGTTAGAAGATCAGCATATATTGTGTTGTACATTCAACTTTATAATAATCACTATCTAGCATTAGCTACACAGACCTAAGATGGTGTGCATGTAAAAAACCCGAAAGTATGCTTCTTTCAACAATGAAAATAGAGTTATCGAGAAATGTTTGAATACTTTCTCCATAAAGTTGCTTAAATGCTTAGTTGCTTGATTTGTTGCATTGAGCCCTGGAGTTGGTTATGTTTTGGTGATCGTAGCCCTTGTTGATTAATGACGAGTTGCTTCTCATAAAAAAGCATAGTTTCTGAAGTGCTTATTTGTTTAATTTATTGCATTGAGCCCTGTAGTTGGTTATGTTTTGGTGATCTTAGCCCTTGTTGATTAATGGCGAGTTGCTTATCATAAAAAAGCATAGTTTCTGAAGTGCTTATTTGTTTAATTTATTGCATTGAGCCCTGGAGTTGGTTATGTTTTGGTGATCTTAGCCCTTGTTGATTAATGGCGAGTTGCTTATCATAAAAAAGCATAGTTTCTGAAGTGCTTATTTGTTTAATTTATTGCATTGAGCCCTGTAGTTGGTTATGTTTTGGTGATCTTAGCCCTTGTTGATTAATGGCGAGTTGCTTATCATAAAAAAGCATAGTTTCTGAAGTGCTTATTTGTTTAATTTATTGCATTGAGCCCTGTAGTTGGTTATGTTTTGGTGATCTTAGCCCTTGTTGATTAATGGCGAGTTGCTTATCATAAAAAAGCATAGTTTCTGAAGTGCTTATTTGTTTAATTTATTGCATTGAGCCCTGGAGTTGGTTATGTTTTGGTGATCTTAGCCCTTGTTGATTAATGACGAGTTGCTTCTCATAAAAAAGCATAGTTTCTGAGGTGCTTATTTGTTTAATTTATTTCATGGAGTCCTGGAGTTACTTATTGTTTTGGTAATACCAGCCCTGGTTGCTTCTTCACGAGTTGCTTAATGATAGAAATTGAAGTGAGAAAACTTCAGCTCTTTGTTTGATAATCAGTAGAGGAGAACCCGTTAACATTCTGTGATCGGTGGATAACTTAAAAGTGTCGAGAATAATCCGAAACGTAGTGAAACATAATGAAAGCTCTCTAACTTACACTTAAAAGAATGATACGGAATAAGTCTTTGATTGGCTCTTGGCTGCAAGCTTAGAAAGCTTAGGAAAATAAAAAAAAATTGGAAACTGGCTTTATAATGATAGACTTTAAATCACATTATAAATCATGATATTCTAAAGCTTTTCATCTGACACTGACATTACTGCAATTAAAGGGGCTAAAAATAAACACAATTCGTCTTGAATACATAAGAGTATGTAATACATTGGAGACAAAACGAAACACAGATCACTCTAAGAAAGAAGGTTAGGACACTAACTTAACTTTTGATAAGTTGATAAGGTTATTGAAAAAGTACCAATAATTCTTTAACTTACTTTGTTATCCACTCTTGCAATCCAATGTCATCTGCAAATCCTCAACTTCGCAATAAAACGACTCTTCTTAATGTGTACTTGAGTTTTATAACCTGTTTATTGTTTACACTGCATGACATCACAACACCACGCTATCGTGTTTTGACCTACACCGCCTGCATCTGTCTCAGATCTGCGGACTGGTGGAAAACACCGAAATACATTCTTAATGTAATCATTGCAAAATACGATAAGTTATCTGCTAGCGGGCAGCTGTATTTACGGTTGTTTACATTGGGAAAATGTTATTATCAAACACGATAAGTCGAAGAGATTGTGTAATCGCTGAGATATATGGTTTTTATTTCCATGAAATATAACATCTGCAGGTTGAAGTTAAAATGAAAATATATATTAATTGCTTTTTACATCAAAACCTTACAAAGTCTTGTGAACTCGCTGTTGTTATCGTTTAGGTTTGATTGAATGCGCATGCGCGTATATTAGGGGTAATAGCAAAAAAGTACCGGTGTGATGAATTACAGCTAACCCTGATGAAAAAATTATGCTGTTAAGGCCACATTACTATCATCTTCAGATACAATCCTCATCATATCTTTACTGTGATGCTGAACAAAGCGAGTGTGTGATAGTGTAAAGCACATTAAAAGTTTCTCGTTGTTGCTTGTTGAATTGTTGTCGACGACTTTTCTAATCCTTCTTGCGATTCCAATTTGATCGCTGGTCAAATTGTTGAGTCCTTCCTTCAAAACAAAGCGTGCCTCAAAGTGGCGCCAAAGGAAAATTGAAAAACTTGAAGGAAGGACGTAGCAATATGATCAGTGATCAAATTGAAAGGATTAAAAAAGTTGCGTGCGTTGTTCAACATGACAGTAAAAAATATGATGAGGATTATATCTGCATTTGATAAGATGCTACATCTCATCTCAGGGACGTAACTAGGGGGGACTGTTAACCGCTGTCAGCTTTCATTTTTGTATACAACCATTTCAAAGGGATCTAGATCTGTCCTCGAATGGTACAGAACATCAAAAAGCTAGAAAGATCGGAAGCATAGTGAAACAAACACATGGATTAATTAAGCTTTACGTCTGACACCCAACAGAGTAATACGTCCGAAAGAGAACGAAACGAAAACCTGATGAATTGTTATACCTAGCCTGCGTCACAGACACTGTCCTTTGAAAAACTGTAGTACTGTAATGAATACACACTTCTGAAAGTGGGATATTCTATGCACAGGCTTATTATACACATATATATCCATGTTTTTGCTTCGCTATGCTTCCAATTTTCATAGCTGTTTCGAAGATCTAGATTTCTTACACCCAACATGTGCAGAACTTTCTTCAAAATGTACAGGCCCTCTACACCCCTGCTTCATTCTTTGTTCTTCAGTTAAATATGACAAGTGATTGAAGACTTTTAGGTGGAAAAGCATGGAAAATAAAGTTAAGTATACGGTACACACTAGTTGGCTCTCAACACTTTCCCTGGATATGGTTGCTCAAAGATGTTCAGCCGTGCTAAGAATGATACCCTCAAATGTATGGCCATGAATATTCAGACAAAACTTGACACCCCGAAATGTATTTCAGCCCCCCCATAAGGTACCCCAAAAATGGCACGTCCTGTACCAGTATATATGGAAGTATTCTTAGTTGTATCCGATTCGTGATGAATCTGGTATTGTGTGAAGGGGGGCTTAGTATTTTGAGAGCTGAAACTTCTGATATGAGTGCGTGCATTAATTGCTCGTACGAAAACCTATCTTTTTCAATTTGCAAGTAACGAATAGATCACCTGTTGTCAAAGTAAACACAAACAGAATATATTCAAATATTTATGTCAATTTGCTTACTATCCCGAATTGCTTCAGAGTTTTATTGATAATAGCTATCGAAAGTTCAAGGAGCAAGAATTTCAATTTTGCTTTCTCCCCAGAAACGGAAAGCACCATCACCCTGGTGGGCACTGTACTGTACAGCATCGTGGAAGATTTTCAGTACTGTGGAGGATGTTCAGCACTGTTGAGGATGTTCAGGACTGTGGAGGGATTTCATACCAGTACTATAAAGGATTTCCATCGGTAGCTACTATAGGGTATTCAGCACTGTGTTGGGATACCATCAGTTCTGTGTTCAGCACTGTAGCTTGGGAAAAACTATTTGGGGGCAACCATTGTTCGAGAACAATAGAAAGACTAGGGACCGGACCATGCTGTGAACAATTGAAGTTTAGGATTATTGAGGGGGTCTGCTGTGTTAGGATACCATCAGTATGTTGCAGGGTATTCGGTACTGTAGAGGATGTTCTGTACTATTTGGGGGATACCATCAGTACTGTGGAGGGATACCATAGTTGGACGTTTTTCGCTAAAGTTCTGTTGGGGTAATATTTATTTGTACAAATTATCTCTGTGATTTTCCAAATCCTGCTTTCTCCCCAGTTTACTTCACAACCATTTGTAGTGAAGTTTGCTGTGATTGGCTCCCTACCCCTGGTGTTGGAAAGTCGTCACCTCTCGAAAGATACATGACAGCAACCGATTGAACTAAAACGTCTAGTCCTCTACTTTAACTTCAACCAAGTTTCATTTAGTTTTATATATCTTTATCTACCCTTATCACAATTTCATCGATAACCTGCGTTGACATTTTCAAAATTGATCTGTTAAAACCAGATTGCTTTGTTTCAAATACACACATGTTTTATCAACAATAATTTTCAATTTTTATTACGGCGTATTTTATTGACTGAAACATGAATTAACGAGCTGAATCAAGTAGAAGGGGATACAGAAACGAGCAGTAACGAGAATGAACGACTAGGATACAAACTTTTTGGCACAAGATGTAGATTCACTCATTGAGGAAACACCAAGCTATAGCCTCCTTATAACTGCTGTCTGTTATCTACTCGTAACTGCCCGTTTCCTTCTTGTTTCTGTCTGTTTCCTACTCCTTTCTGCCTGTTACCTGATCGTCTCTGTCTGTTCTGTTTCCTACTGACTTCTACCTGTTTCCTGATAATTTTTTCCTGTTACCAACTAGTTTTTGCCTGTTTCCTATTAGTTTCTACCTGCTTCCTTATTGTTTTTACCTGTTTTCTTTATTCCTGTTTTTCAATCTTTTCTTCCTTTTTCCTTTTCGTTTCTGCCTGTTTACTACTCGTTTCTGCTTGTTTCCTAATCATTTTTGCCTGTTTCTTTCTCGTCTTTTGCTATTGCCTACTCCTTTCTTCCTATTTCCTTCTCTTTTCTCCCTGTTTCCTTATCGTTTCTGTCTGTAATCCTTTTTTCCTGTTTGTTGATCCTTTATTCCTGTTTGTTAATCATTTCTTCCTGTTACCTTATCGTTTCTGTCTGTTTCCTTCTCGTTTCTGCTCGTTTCCAACTCGTTTCATTTTTATTAACCACGCTCTGACGGATCCACTCTCTTCAAGACCTGAAGGGAAGGGGGAGCCTAATACCCCCGGTAACCAGCCAAATAGAACGATCGGAGACGTCACCTCGAGAAAGCATGGTCAAATTCATCTTCAAATCGAGGCAAGGTACACGTGACAACAATGATCTTGAAGGACTAACTAATCATCAAAAGTCGAATTCATTTGAAGAGAAAGCTGTGATGACTCGATGAAGTTTTTGACTGCAAAAAGACAATCCTTGTAAGAATTTCTACTTTCTGCGACCATTTTGACGTTCAATCACCAGACAGAATGCTGGCCTTCTCGGAGGAAAGCTTTGGCAGGTAATGAGTCTTTTTCGTGCTTTTTTAACGACAAGGTTACCAGCAAGTTGCAACGAAGCATTTATGGCCTAGGCTTACTCCATAGCCACGTTGTCTTGGGTTGGGCGCTTTTTTGTCATAAGACTTCCTTCTTTTATTTCTCTGGTTGTTGCACGTCTCGAAAAAAAATTGAGATATTTGTAACTTTTTACTTTTTCAAGGAAAAATTAGGATTTTGCATCCACGTGCCTTTTTGTAAGGAGGAAAAGTACCTGTTGTCAAATTGACCCCTCCCGGCCTAACTTTTTAATAATGGCAACTGATTCGTAATGGTTTTCTTTTTAATCACTGATTACTGATGGTGACTGTGCTAATGATAGAGCAACCAGAATACCATTACCTTTTTGTTAAAAAGAAATGGGAAACACATGACTGAAAAAGAAGTAATGGTAGCAGGGTACCGAAACAGAACTGTTGTCAGATTCTGAAGATCTTAACCTTGCTTGGTTTCCATATAACTGCTGTATTGTAGTAGTGAGATCATTGGTAGAGACAAACAATAGTTTATTTCTGCTGATTACAGGCCGTTTAATGGACGGCTATTTTAGATTACTGCTGGTTAGAGTGATTCCTGATTTTGGTACTAACTCTTGCCCTTGGGGGCTAATAACAAAGAATTGACCATGGCTATTGTTATCATGCTTATTGCAGTATCTTTTGGGTTTTTGAAGGGCTAAAGCCTCCCCATTCTTGGTGGCTCTGCAGCCTTTGCTGCCACCTTAATGTTATTATTTGAATGTCAGGCACAAAGTTTTTTATTAAAGTTTTAAATAGCTATCCAAAAAATAACATATGTTTTTCTTTTTAGGCCTTTTGACTTCCCAGACTTTCAAAGCAGTTACCAAGATAATAATGAAGATGTTATCATTGAAGCTCTTGGTGCAGAGATAGAATTGTATGTATCCTTGTTGTTCAAAAACAGACCTCAGCCATGAATGTACTGGCAGTTCTAGGGGCCCATTGCCCAAGGCCCCGTGCTTCATGTAGGCAAAAGTATCTTGTAAAAGAACAAAAAATACCAACTATTGTGCAGAAAACATTTATATTCAATGAAATCAAGGGCCTGTTTAGGTATTTAGCCTCAGGCACCACAGTGTCTAAATCTGCCACTGCTTAGAACACTATTTCTTAATATTCTTTGATCAACCTTTTGAAAAATTTTAATGCATATTCTTGTCAAACTGGAAATTTGATGAATATCGATAAGAAAACCAGATAAATTTGAAGAGGCCCTTTTAATGTAAATATTAGACATGGTGAAATGGTTTGAGATCTAGTAGTGGAAAATGCTAATTGCAGTAGCCTGCTATGGAAAATTTTTAATTTCCCTTGTTTGACTATGCCATATGAATTGATGTTAATATAACATGGCTCTGAAGGAGGATTTGATTCGAAACACAAATTTATGCCTCACCGTGGATAAGCCTGGAATTGTGAACACATCAAGGTTACTATGCTGGTTAAGAACAGTTGTTAGCGCGTTTGCCTTTGGTCACCTGGGTATGAGACTTTGTGATTACATATGTCAATTACAGTAGCTTGCTCTGGCAAATTTTGATTGTAGAAATGGTGTGGATTTTTACTATTTCTATACAACACTGATTACTTGTCTAGATGTCTTAAATGCTATTTTGCCGCTATTTTCAGATGTTTTCTTTGTAAAAAGTACTGACAATTTTTATTTGTTCATTTCAGTGAAAGCATTGACTTTGACTTTTGCGATTTCACAACAACTGAATTCCCAAGATGCACTTCGTCAGGTGTACCCTCCTGTTCATCGTCTCCTTGCTCTTCAGAGCGCGATTATGGATTTGAACAGTGTGAAGTTTCAAGCAGTTTATTCCACTCAAATGAATCAGGTATGACAAATTTTTTTGATTGGTTTTCAAGACACCAAGGCACCTGTTTTTAGTTGATTTGCTATTATTTTGTGAAATTGGTTCTCCCAAATAGGATTGTGATGTCTTGCTAACAGTATTGGTGGTACGCATGCTAATCGCTTTACCACTGTGCACTAAGCACTGTCCCATTGTTTGCCTGACATTTGTTATGACTTGAATTTGGAAAGCTTTTGAGGCTCAGGAAGGCAAATTCAACCGGAAGAACCATTACTACTGGATTGATTGCCTGAGAGGCTAAGCAGTGGTCTATATGCAGCTGAATTTAAGCTTGGTCCTTTAATGTCAACATCTGGATAAATGACCTTCAAGTGTTTGACTACAACAAATGAACTTATTAACAGTACAATAGGCAGGAAAAGTAGTAGTATTGTGTAAGATTAACATAGCGAGGCACTGCAGGCTTTTAACAAGAAGCGTGCAGAGCAGCAAAATTATAAAAGGTTTGGTAAGGCGTGGATAATCACAGATCGATAGTAAGTTTCTTGAACGATAGACCCCCCCTCCCTCCCAAATAAAATTGAAAGTGGGATATGATACAATGCATTGTGTGATTAGCTGAAACTGTACACTTATCTGAAAACTTGCTAGACTGATCCTACTACTACCTTGTATCTTAAGTTTAGTTAATAAATATTGTTATTTTCGTTTGAATGAAATGAATAAGAAAATAACTTCCTCTACCTTAGAAGTTAAATTGAGAGTCCTGTGCTCCTGCTTGAAATGAGGCCTTTGATCCAGCCTAGCATGTTTAATGAAACTTACCTAATTCAACAAGCAACTGGTTTACAAACTGTTGTATTAAGATTTTACCACTCTTATTCATTTCCTTCTTTCTACAGATTCTGATGTGAGTTTACAAAACTACAAAAGTAAATCAAATATAAACAGAAACTCAGTAAAGAAAAGGAAAACGAAACAGATAGAAAAAAGGAATAAACAACACTCAAGAAAGAGAGCCAGTTGGTCGGCTGACCTTAACAGAGTTTTAACATGTTTTGAATGCAGTTGGTAAGTCTACCAAATTATGAGGTGTATTTGTCACGTATGAAAGATAAACTAGACTCACTAATGTGGCAGGGATGGTTGAGTCATTAGATCACTTAACCCTCTTGTTCAAAGGCTTGTGGGCCTTGAATCCATTTTCAAACTTGTCATATAAAGTGTGTGGAGAGAATTTGCCTGCACTTTGTAATTCCAGGAAAAAAGGAGTCACAAGGTGTGGTCTCATTGAGAGGAAGAGCCAAGGTTGTGCTGCTCAATAAGTTAACCTATTCAGTGGACCCTCTGTGCTTTGATTATAAACCAATACCTTTCGAAGATAGAAAGCCTATTTATGAAGAACAATTATCATTAATGAGATGATATGTGAGATTGAAAAATAATAGAACTCAAACCACTGACTTGGTCTATTGTTGCTCTACCAAGTTGGCTATCAGCAGCATTTTTAAGTATCGTAAAATAAGTTGGACAGCCATTAGATTATGAGGCGTTTTGAAGCCTCTTCTCTCATTTATTGCTTTGGACGGAGATGACTAAGATTCTTTTTGACCAGAGTAAAATTGGGCTCAGGAACGGTACTATTGACTGTGACATACCCGTTAATGCTTAAACCCATAAACTTCCAATACAGTGGCTAGAACTTCACAGTAAAGTTGCAAATCAGGTTAGTCAATATAGAAATAGGATCGTGTTGATTTGAGAATTATTCATTGTAGGAATGATCTAAACACAGAAAAGCAGCAAGAAACGTTGGAATTGCTTATAGGAACTGTTTCGCAAAGACTAGGACTTAGAGAGCAGTTACAGTTGATCCAGATAATTAGTCCAAATGCGAATGTGTCTCCAAGTGACACAGAGTTTTTTATTGGTAAGTCTTTGATCTGAATTCGATTCTCTGGAAATCCGTGTCCCACATGTTGAATTTTGTTTTAATTCACCATTTGTAGCTTTTTTAATGAATTTTCTTATTAGGCTTTGTTTATCACTAGATGTTTTTCTCAATATTTCTTATTTTTACAGATTTTGAACTTTTCGATGATGAAAAATTCAGAGATGTTTGCCAGTTTGTTAAAAAGCATCTAAAACTGTTAGCAGGTAAGTTCTCTTCTTTTGTGCTCTATGTGAGACATCATTTGGGCCACTAATCTTCTACTAATCTACCTTGACTTCATTTTCTTAAGGTGACTAATAAATGGCTGAGTTTGGCTATCATGAGTTTCGAGTCACTTCTGTCACCTGCCTGTCTTAAAATATCCATTGTTCCACATCCAGCAGCTAGTCACTCTTAAGTAACTGTCTTTTCCTGTCTCTTGGTCACTTCCTGTTGACCTCCCCTTCCAACACTAACTTCCCTAGTCCACCCTTCTCTCTGTGTGTCCAACAAATTGCTATTGTCTTTCTGGTCTATTAGTGCCCTTATAAGCCTACTCTATCCAGTACGTCAAGTTAAAGTTACTTGAGTGCCTAGATTGTACAACTAATTTGTTCCCTTACTTTTATGCTAAGAATACCTCACCTACCATGATTATAATTGAATTTTCTATTTACTTTTCTAGATGAAGAGACAAATTCATCTAACAACGAAAGACAACAAAGAGGGAAATTCTCAAAAGTATGTGTTAATTTGCATATAATTTCCATTGATGAAACTACAGGTTTTATATCACTAGGGCAGTCCAGGCAAAAAAGCTCATGTGATCTTGAAACGTTTGTGAATAAGATGACATGGGGTGATTGATAAAAACCAAATGTCTTTTGTAGGGCAAAGATTCAAGAAATATGCCTTCGTCGTGTCCCATGAAAAAGAATCCCATGGAGAAAAAGATACTTGAAAAGACCTCGAAGCAAATAAGGAAAGAGAAACGAAGTGGCTTATTCAAGAAAGAACAGGTTAGGTTCTTTCAATTGATTTCAAACCAGACTGAGGATTTAGCTTCTTATCACAGTGATGATTGGTTCCCCTTCACCATTTACGCTATCACGTCAAACTGCTGAATATAACCCCGCAAAATCCAGAGATAAATACCACACTAAGCATTTCATTTCATTTTTTTTTTTTTTTCATTTTCATTTTGATTTTAAAAACTAACGGAAGGGTAGCCCTTCAGCAAGAGTGCTGGTTTACTAAGGGGCCCCTCCAAAATAAAAATTTTACAAAAATTATAAAAGTTAAAAAAGTTCTAATCCTAAATTACAATGATTGCTAAAAACACTATTATACTATATTTATTTAAAATATCATTAAAACCCTACCTATTTCTAAAATCCTAATTACTGATAAAATAATGTACAAGTGATAAAAAAGTAATAAAACCTAAAAAAAGAAAAACCAACCCCTAAATCGTATCTTTGAATATATTTAGGGAAGGTGCTAATTTGGATGTTGCTGTTAAACTATTCCAAGATTTGGCACCACGGAAAGAGAAGCTTTTTTGCCCAGTGGTTGTTGTTTTTAAAGGTACTCTCATATCAGTTTTAGAGTTACGTAGTGTACAAGGCAGAGCCTGCGAATTTCTGCTGAACAAGTCACTCAGGTATTGTGGAGCCCTATCATGAAGAGATTTGTATACCATGATCCTTAGCTCATTATCTATTAATTGAGCAATGTTTTTCCATCCAAGACTTTGGATTAGCTGAGCGCTTGGGGTTTCATAGCCACTGCCAGTGACAATACGGGCAGCACGGTTTTGGAGTTTTTGCAACTGGTTAATTAGTGTCAAACCAGCACATCCCCAAACCGAACAGCAGTACCGGAAATGGGGCTCAACAATACTTGTGTAGAGAGTCTCCAAAGTTTTTTGGGGAAGATATTTTTTAGCGTACTTCAAAATACCAAGTGCCTTGGAAACTTTGGAGGAAATATTTTTGATTTGTTCATTCCAGCTTAGGGAATTATCAATTTGTACACCAAGATATTTTGCCTGCTCAATGACACCAATTTCTGTAGTGCCAATTTGCAAATTTAACCCTTGATCATCACGTCTTAAAATTCTATGCTTATTCTTAGTGGTAATCAACATAGAATTTGTTTTAGTGACATTAAGGGATAATTTGTTACCCTTCAACCATTTATCAAGTTTGTCGAGGTCACTGTTAATGGTCTCATTAAGATTACTCAAATCTTTTGATTGGTAACACAGACAGGTGTCATCAGCATACATGGAGAGAACAGATTTTTGAACAACTTGTGTAATGTCGTTAATATAAATGAGAAAGAGTAGAGGGCCAAGACAGGAGCCCTGGGGTACTCCTATGTTGATACCCTCTGTCTTAGAGCAGGCACCATTGACCCTACAAAATTGCTTTCGATATGATAGATAGGACTGAAACCATTGAAGTTCACGATACTTTATGCCATAGTGTTTGAGTTTGCTGCAGAGTATTTCGTGATCAACAGTATCAAACGCTTTTTTAAGGTCAACATAAACAATGCCCACAAGTTTTCCAAGATCAATTCCACTGTACCAATCGTCAGTATTTTTAAGCAAGCTTGAAACTGTAGAGTGAAGGGCCCTGAAACCTGATTGCTCAGGAGCCAGGAGCCCATTTTCATTGAGAAATTGGTACAGTTGATTGTAGATGAGCTTTTCGAAAAGTCTTGAGATTACAGGAAGGACAGAGATTGGACGGTAGTTTGATTTATTTGCCCTATCTCCAGCTTTGAAAATTGGAGTGACCCTAGCTACTTTCCACAAATCTGGAAACAGACTTGTTTCGATCGACGTATTAAACAAAAAAGCTAGAGAATCTTCAATAAGTGGCATTGCAAGTTTCAAGAAGTAGCTGGAGATATTATCATTCCCAGAACCTTTAGTTGTCTTAATTTTGGCAACTGCAGCCCTTATCTCTTTGACATCAATGGTCTTAAAATGAAAAACCTTTCTTTCATTGTTGATTTGGTAGTCACCTGACAAAAGTGGGTTTGGTACAGGGTCAATATCTTTTGCAAGATCCTTACCAATTGAACAGAAGTAACTGTTCATAGTATCAGGGATGTCCTTCTTGTGAACAACACTTTCAGAACCAGTATCCTTAAATTCATTTATGTTACTGGATTTTGACCTTTTGTTTATCAATTCATTGATTATTTTCCATGAATCTTGCATGTTACCTTTACAAGCAGTAATTCTGTTAGCATAGTGTTGCTTTTTGAGGCTAGTGTTAAGTTTGTTAACCTTATTACGGACCTGCCTATAGCAGTTCATCAAAATATCAGACTTATTTTTGACAGCAGCTTTTTTAAGCTTATCCCTAGACTTCATAAGGTCTTTTAGATCCTTATTGATCCAGGGACAGTATCTGTCTGAGACACGCATTTCTGCTATTGGAGCATGCTTATCAATGATTGAAGAAAAAAGATTAGACCAGCTGTTCACAAGTAAATTGATATCATCAGTGTCAGGAAGCATTTGAACCCATTGCATGCTGGCGACCTCTGCCAGGAATTCTTCTTCATTAAAATTTTTCATTTTTCGAGTTTTAATTATTTTATGGCTTTTTTCAACACCTCCATTAAATTTTCGGATGCAGTAAACCATAAAGTGATCACTCATAGAAATTGGAAGCACTCCAGACTTTAAAATGTTTTGAGTAGATGTGCATGCAATGTGATCAATTATTTTTGAGGTATTAAGAGTAACTCTGGTTGGCTCTTTAATGATCTGTTTAAGACTAAATAGTTCATAAACATTGGACAGATGTTTAGAATTATTGTCAAATTCCTGACCAGGTTCTAATTCAGAAAAATCACAGTTTGTGTCACCAAGTAGAATTATTTCCTTATTTTCCTTATCTACATGGGAAAGGACTTTTTCTAATTTAGAGAAGCTTTCGATAGGATCACTGGGTGGCCTGTACCAACCAAAAATCAGGAATGGTTTACATTTAGGAGGGGATATCTCAATACAAAGAATTTCAAGCCCATAAGAGGGTATATCCTCCCTGAGAATCATTTTGATAGATTCTTTTACATACACCATTACACCACCACCATGACAAGACCTATCAAGCCGTTTTTGCTGGAAGCCAGATATTTCAGTCAACTGTTTAGCAACTGAGTCATCAAGTTTGGTTTCATTTAGGACTAAGATGTGAATCCCCCTATCATTTAGAAGTAGTTTAACTTCGTCAAGGTGACTACGAAGACCATTGATGTTTAGGGATGCAATGGCCATGCCCTTTTTAAAACCAAGATGTTGATGACACCCGACTGTCCCACCATTATTTTGCTTAGCACCTCCCCTAAATTGTGTATCTTTTTAATCAGATTTAGCGTAATTAATCAAGTTACTAGCAAAGATACGGTTACCTACAGCGTTTAGGTGCATTCCTTGTGAGTCTAAGTGTTTGAAAGCGATCTTGCCATTGTCCAGAAAGTCCCATCCATGTGACAAACAAAGGTTTCGGATTTCTTGATTTGCTTCAACGATTAGCATCCCACACTACTAAGGGATGTTTACTTGTGTGGTGGCTATCTTTGAGTAGTATTTGGGATATCCAGCAGTGTGTTCAAAATCTGTCAAGTGAATGTGCAATGTCAAGTGAATATGCGAGTTGCATCTGTTCCCTCATCCTGCAACTTCCCCACTTGTCAATGTCCGCCTCAAAAGCAGAATGCCCCTATCCACAAGTATGAACACTCTGTCAAGCCAAACCAACGGAAATATGTCTCCTGACACATGGATGAAATCTGCTTGGAAGACCCGCTGGAACAACTCTGATCACATGCTCAGCAATTACATATCAACACCTTTAAACAAGCCTATAGGTCACGACCTCAACAGATGCCATTGGGTCCTTCTTAACCGAATCAGATCTGGTTATGGACAACATGCTAGCTACATGCATAAGATCGGATTAGCTGCTAGTCCCAACTGCATATGCGGTGACGTGCAAACACCTCAACATGTTCTGAATTGCCGCACGATAGGTATCAAAGGTGATATCAGAACAGTTGACAACAAATTTAGAACCTGGCTAAATCATAACAAGCTGCTCGATATATGACTTCATCTTGTCCTTATTAGTTCATACGAATATATACTAGCATCCCACACTACTTAGGGATGTTTACTTGTGTGGTGGCTATCTTTGAGTAGTATTGGGCATATTCAGCAGTGTGTTCCAAATCTGTCAATCCTTAAAAGCTTCCTTCATCCCAGGCCTACGATCTAGATATTATTTGCCTGTTTCCATCCTCATTTCAACAATACCTATGTATTCTGTAAGTCCTCGAATAACCCCCTTCCTCGCATAAACTTGCACTTAAAATCTTTGAGGTAAGCATGATTGCAGAGTTTATGTAATTTCGAGAAAGCCCACACACGACATACATAGTACACTTACGTATTAAAAGTACTCGAACGAGGTCGAGAAAATGGCGGTTTATTGTCTCCCCCCTCCCTTAGGCCTAAAAGTTTGTTGAAAGTTTTTATCCCTTCCCCAGTCTCCTCATTCAAAATTTTCGCGCCAAAGTAAAAACAATTGCTCGCGTCATCCGAAGTGGTCAAGTTTAGTTTGCTGTGAGATGTTTGAAAAGTGTTACAGGTTTAGAAAGATTATTAGGCCGGTAAACAAAATTTCAAATGGAAAATCAATGTTCATTTAAATATCAGTCATAAACTGGGAATTTTTCAGAAGAAATCTTGACAAAAAATGGCTTAAACGAATGCTGGTGAGTTTGCAATTCAGAATTTTAATTCAAAGTTCGGGAATACTTCGTAAAGTTGTGGGATGAAAGAAATTAACTCGGGGCCGTTGAAGATGAATGCAAAATTTAAAACTTTGATTTTTGATCCAAGAAATAAAATTGCATGTATCTGGTTAATGTCTGATTGAATGTGGACCAAAATGTTATGTGTAAGGGTCTGTTTCTTATGCTTTAAGTTTATATTAAAGTTTCCAGGAATTCTGTTGCACAACCGATTTATTCTAAATTTTTTGTAATTTTATTCAAAATCTAAAACAATTTTGTGAGGCCTCTCGTCCGTTTTCATAGGTTTGCTCAGGTTTTTGCTCGGCATCTTAATGCTTAAATTATTATGAAATAGCATCATTTTGAAACTTATTTCTTACTGCATATGATGAATTGCAAATAAAAACAAAAATGCCCGAGATTCCCTTCAAATTTGAAACTTTTTATTCATGTACCCCCTTCCCTATTCGAGTCTTTCAATTTATCAACGGTCGCTGAAAATGTAGGCCTGAAATGAATTAAAGACTTGATCATCTCATTTTCATTGTTGTCTAAAGAAAGCTAAGGTCCATGGCTGTCATTTTATCCAAAAAGTATCACTCCTGTATCATGTAAAGTGGTCATAAATTGCTTTGTAAATCTGGGCCTAATTTGAGTTCAGGACGTTTTGGTGGCCATTTCAACCTCCTCGTTCGAGTACTTTTAATACTGGAGTGTAGCTGTTGCTTGCACCTTTTGATGTTAAGGTATTTAAGTTTTTATCTTTGGCAGCAGGTCCACACAAGCCTCTAGGTTGGCTTAAGCAAACCTAACTTATCTTATCAAAAATGCTATGTATGTATGTGTATATTGAGAGAGGTTTAATGACGTCCCTCTTCTTCCAGGTCCTTTGCATCAAAGAAGATCAATCAATTATTCCGGAAGATGAAGAACTGGACGTTGTAGGGTGATAAATTATCATTAATTATCATAAATAATCCTGTTTCGAACGCTTGATTTGTAGGGGATTTTTCGTAAATATATCTTTTAAAATTGATTATTTTCAAAGTAAATTGTGTTGTCTTTTTTCTTGCATCCTCTTGTACTGCTCAGACATTATTGTTTCAATTAGTTTTCCTCGAAACCTTGTCTGCTCACAAAAGCCAGTATACCAGAGATTGGGCAAAGTTTTCTGACTAAAGATTAACGTGAGCAAGTTCTTCGAAATTCTAAATTTTTAACACGCAACACGCAACATTCTTTCCAAAAGTCTTTTTATTCGAAAGGGATTCGAAATTTCGAACAGTCATCAGCGAAGCATTCCCTTTCAACCGTTTCTTTTCATCCAGTCAAGTCAACTGTTGTTTTAAATTTAGTAGCCGCTATTAAAAGAATACGCCCTTAGATGTTTTAAGGATTTGCTACGAAAGAGAAAAATCTTGGATTGAATAAAGCGACACAACGATTGGAACAAATTCGGAACTTTTTTAAAAACAGTTCGTAGCGTGATCTTATCCCCTCCGAAAATGTTTTAGATATTTGGTGTGTAGCACGTGTATGGATAGAAAACTCCACCAAACGGTGATATCACATTTGTCGGTTCTTGGCTATGTTTTGGCTTGGTTCTGGACGACAGTCGAGCAAAACACACTATTAGAAATTGGAGTGCCTCAAGTTTCATATAGGGCCCCCTTCTTCTTCCATCGAATATATCAGTTGCTAAGCAACTAAACGATGACATCATTGGGTTTACCTCATTCCGTCCAATCGAGGCTGATTAAAGAAGTCTTTGTTTTTCAAGAACAACAATGGAGGAACGCTGAACTTATTCCTTCCTTCCTCTTTTACTCGCAAATATGGAGAACTTTGAGAAGGTCAGGTTATTAGGTCAAGGTGGATGTGCCCTTGTTTATCTCGTCAAGTCAAGGAAGAATGAAAGGTAATGCTTACTATTATATCTTTATGTTTTTCCGTCTTCCAAACCTTGCAATGTTGTCTAAAAGAAGAGTAACTTGCCTAGGCCTATCTACTGAGCTAGGCCTGGTTGATTAGAGCAAGATCCCACACTCAACCATATCTTAACTTGCAGAGCAAAACGAAAGACGTTTCCACAGGTTTCCTAAATTTCTGAATTTTCACCGAGAAATCTCTTGTTGAAAATGAGTTGTTAGTTTCTTTTTTCCTGCATTTTTTTGTCACATGGTACTGCTACCGGTATGGTTGATAGGCAAATACGCTGCTAACTATCTTTGTGAGGTATTGGTTTATGTGCAAAGCACAAAGGGTCCAGAGAATTCAAAGTCTTGTATTAGATTAGATTTAGAGTATTTGTATTTAGAGGAATTTAAAGTAATGAAAACTGAAACTGAAACTGGTCCACTGAATCGGTAGACTAATCAAGCACAGTGTGACCCTGGTCCTTCCTCTCAATGTGACCACACCTCGTGGTTCCTTTGCCTTTCAGCCTGGAATTACAGAGAGCTGGCGAAATCTCTCCTCACACTTTGTTACAGGTCTGAAGGTGGTTTTGAACCCCGAACCCTTTGAACAAGGGTCAAGTGATCTAACCACTTGGCAATTTGGCCATGTTAAGTACATTTAACACTAAAATGTTTTTAGGTTTGAGTCCTACTTGGGTCAACTTCATTCTCACAAGTCATCTCAATTAGATACCGATTCGTAAATATAAAAATATCTTGATTTTTCAGGCTATATGCTCTCAAAGAAATTCAGCTTGATGCAAAAAAGCAATCCAAAACCAAAGAAAATGTTCTGAAAGAAGCGAGGTACTATTTACATTTTAGTAATTCTCTATTAACACGATAAATTGGATTTAATGCTTAGATGACATCTGTATATGAAATCTAAGTTTGTATAATTTATTTTATCTACAGGATATTAGAGAAACTCAAACATCCCCACATTGTTGTATTCCATGAATCTTTCTTTGATCCAAAAGAAGAGTTTCTTTGTATTTTGCAGGTAAAGATTTTTATAATCCTCTCATTATTTATGTAACAGAAAGCCTCTATTTTCAATGATCCTAAGAGAAAAGTGGTTAAGTTGGTATTACAATGAGTTATTTTCAAAGTTGACACAGTTTGTTCCTAAGAATGCTTAGGAAGATACCTTATACCTATTCCAGAGTTATGACAGGTTAAAAATTTTTTCACTGCCTTCCCTTCTTTTAAAAGATATCTACATAGTGAAAACTTTGGCCCGGGCGATTTTTTCTGTACAAAGTTATTCGGTAAAAAAGACAAAAGTGCTACAAATATATTTTCTGTTTCCGCCAACGTGAGGGATACTAAACATGTTCTACCAAAGCTTTTAAGATATGTAAGTTTTTTTTTAGTAATTGCTGTTCAAATCAAATCACCCGGATTCTTAAAAGTAGAGTTGTATCCCCATTTCCTTTTTTGTAGGATTATTGTGACGGTGGAACAATTTATGACCGGATCCAAGATGCAAAAAGGGTGAAAATTTATTATTGCATTTCTGTTTTCCAGTGAATTTCTTAATGAGATAATCAGCTTCATGTGATTGTTTCTGACGTATTTCATGAAGTATTTCTAATCGTGATTCTTCATTCTGCAGGCAGGAAGCCATCTGGAAGAAAGTCAGATCATAAAAGTAAGTTTAGTAGGAATATTTTGTTTTTTCGTTTAGTAAATACCATGTTCGTGGTTAACTACATTGTGGCACTTTGCTTTAGCTTGTTGTAAATACATTAGGTCTTATCAAGGCTGTTTCTGACACTATATCTCAGATGATAGTCTCGACTTTATTGACAAGCCTTTGATATTTAGAAAGGCAACTTGCCTATAGCTGTCTTTATTGAGAAACTTTTTTATTTGCAGTGGTTCGTTCAAATAGTGATGGCCGTCAAGTACATTCACTCAAACAAAGTTCTGCACAGGGATCTGAAGACACAAAATGTATTTTTAATGCGGAATGACGTTGCAAAGCTTGGTAAGAGTTTTAGTTTCTATGAATGGTGCAAGAGTGTCTGGGTTAGACCTTTCTCATTTGTAAAAAGCAAAAGACATTTCTAAGCTAGCAGTAGGGCAAAGCTGATAGGGCCTGGTGGATTGTATGCCCTCCTCCGTTGGGGAAAACTTTACTTCAGTTGGGAATGTTTACGATTAATGAATAGCTGGGGAGGATTCTTGAGATGTGAATGATGTATATAAATCTGTTAGTCTAAAGTTTTTAATATGTAATGGACATCTACAATTTAAATTTACTTTGTTGTTAGATTCTAGTCTATTTTAGTCTAAGAATAAATACTAAGATTTGGGTTCTAAAGATGTAATAGATTTCCATCATTTTTCTTTAATAAGGTGATTTCGGAATCGCCAAGATGATGGATAGCACTTTGGATATGGCACAAACGTGTGTGGGAACTCCTTGCTACCTCAGCCCTGAAGTTTGCCAAGATATTCCATACACTTCAAAAGCTGATATGTGGGTAAGTAGGTACAGATGGTGAGAGAGTGTCTAAGGTAGGACCAGGGGCTTGCTGGGAGTAAAAAAGGGTCTTCGAAAAATTTAGTTTGGGGCCTAATAAGTGGTGGTGCTATAAGGATAGAAGGGCCCACAAACACGTAGTTAGCATGTTAAGCTTTGCATGTTAGCATATACCAAGTCACTACTTAGTATTAGGAGCTACTGCGACACTAACTAATGTGTTTATTATTTCTTTGATTGGTGCTCTAGAGTTTTTTCAAATCGAGATTTACTGCCTACTAGATAACCTCTTGATTCTAAGTTGTACACATGGTGGTTTCAAACCAGCACAATTTAGAACCTTTTGCACCAAGCAGGCTAAATAGAGTCGCTGTAATCATTTATGGAGTAGAATAATAGACATGTCCCGAATTATGTTCGTTAGAGAGGCCATCATTGAATTCCCATGGTTCGTGGAGGATTCCATGAAACAAACTCCAGTCATTGTTTAACTAAAGTGAAACTGAATTCGCTTCATTTGGTATTATTTTCTTTTGGAACCCTCATTGCAAATAATCGTGGCTAAACTTCATCTAATTCAATTCGAATGCAAATGCAACGAATTTGGAAAGGTTTATTTTCTTAAAAGCAAGCCCCGAGTTAATCAATGTGAAATCATTGAAAGTAAAAATCATTGTAAGAATAGTTTAATGATAAAGAGGATATCGAAACGTTTAGAAAGCATGGTTGATTTTTGAATTACTTCCCTGATTTGATAGATATTCAGTTGGTTTTTCTTTTTCGTAGGCACTTGGTTGCATGTTGTACGAGATGTGTTCTTTGCAATACGCATTCGATGCCACCAGTCTGCTCAGCTTGTACTACAAGATAGTGAAAGGCGACTACAAGGTATTGCAATTAAGAGGTTCTTGCTAGATCATGGTAGAGGTTAGGGTATGATGTCAAAATGTTATATAATAATAATGATGATAATAATAATAATAAAACGAATATTTATACAGGATGTACACTTCAACTAAACTGCTGTTATTAATGTGTGTCCTGTGCCCTATGCCTTAACGTTTCTGCCCTAAATATTTACAATTAAAAAAATGTACAGATATATAAAATAATACAGATTTTTAAAAAAGGAAAAGATTATTGTTTATGTTTATGTCCAGAGCTTCTGATGTTATATTTCATTTAAAATGTTCTTTAAGTTGATTCTCAAATTCACTGTAACTCTCAATTTACGAATATCGAGTGGTAATTCGTTGTACACTATTGCACCCATATACATAAATGATTTTCTAGCGTACTCTGTTTTTATCCTTGGTAGTTTTGGGCGAGAATAGTTTTCTATGTATAGAGTAAGTCCCCGCATGTAAGAAACCCACAAACTCAAATCAGGCTCTCCTATTTCTTATACAAGAAGACTAATTGTATGATGATATATTTATGAATGCCTAAGGAAACTGAGGGGGATTTCATGGAACAGTCAACAATCACAATTGTTACTCTTTTGAAGTCCTTACAGTATTGATAACAGGATAAAAATAATGTAATAGAGTAAATTCTCCCCAGTGTGGCAAGCGGTAATTTTTTATATGTTCACTTCTTATACGCGAGGACTTACTGTATGAAGACATCTGTGCCAAAAACCAAAAACAGGAGAGTCTAAGTGTGCACAATTAAGAAAAACAAAACGCTTAATATGTTCACCTAATAGAGACTTATTTATTGTTAACAAATTGAGTTTTTTATGAATGGTTTATTAAGTAGTTCATGGTTTTTGTACATGTTTTGTAGAGAAAATCAACATAAGTAACTTAGGTTAAGGGCAATCTCGGCCAATAAACAATATTGAAGGGCCATCTCGGAATATGTACCTTACCTAAAAAAACAATAATTGTATGAACTCAACCTTCTGGTTTTGTCTATTTACAGCCAATAACGGGAAATTATTCGGATTTCATAATCAAAATGGTGGACAGACTCCTCAGCAAACAGCCAGATGATAGGCCAAGGTGATATGAGATTCTTTTATCTATTTGAGTTTTTAAAGGTTATAACTATGGAAGAAAAGTAAATTAGATAACAAACAGAACTGCCTAAAAATGATAGAAAGGAAGAAGTAGCAGTAAGCGTAAATTGTGGTAGAGTTCTAATGCACTCATACCAAGCTTATCCCACATTCAGAATGGGTTGCTCTTTAGAGAAAATTCCCAGCGTTAAATTTCGTTTAAAGATCTCTTATTTTAAATGGTACATACTCATTATTTTCATATTTTTCTGTTTAGTGCTACACAGGTTCTGAGCGATCCTTTCATCCACGAAAAATTGTCAGAACTGGTTTCGGAATACAAACAAATACAAGACACTATCAACACAAGGTGAGTCAAAACCACGAATTACTCTGCCTGTTAGTAGAGCAAATGCAAGAGTTGAGGTCTTGGTCAAACACTTTTTTCGTTATCAACCAGGAATTTGGAGGATGGTTGGTTGCAAGTGGTTTCTGCTTCATGCAAGTAATAAGCAATACATCAAGAAGTCTGTTTGGGTTCACTAATTTTTAGATGCAAACTAAACGATTCGCAAAGGGTCGAGCTATCACTTTGTTTCTGTTTGATATTTTGTAACTTCATTTCTGACGAGGCTGTACCTTGAAATATGACTCTTTTTGCTTGCTTTGATGAAAATTGGACGAATTCCGGTCTAGGTGTCTGGAGCACCTTGCATGTTCCAGTCAAAAACATGGTCCATTCCTTTAACATTTTTTTGGAGATCTTCCTAATTTGCATTGTTTCCTTTTGTTATTGTGCACTCTTGTTCCGCTCTACTAACAAATGAGTCACATGACTTATTGCCGTTTTTCATTGCTTAATTGCTTAGTTTTCTTGGCTTTTATGATACTTTTCTAGTTCGCTAGGAGAAGCAATAGTGGATACAAAGGCTATAGTTTCAGTTTCCAGAACTGTATAAAGACCAAGTTTGAAAAATATAAAACGAAAAAGTCACCTTTTGAAAATACTTGTATTTATTTTTGCAGACGACAATGGAATAGCGATAAAAACAAAGATAAAATTCGTCCTTTATCTGCTGCAAGTGACAGGAGTCGCCTAATACCAAAACCCAACTCAAATTCAAGAAGTAAATCAGCCATAGGACACTCAAAAACTGGTTTTAATGTCGACGATGGGGTTATAAAGAACTACAATATTGGTGAGCTTCATTTATTCATAGTTATTACATTAGAATCTGGAAACCGTCGATAGTTTGGTAATACATGAATGATAATGCACGAATATCATAGATGATGCAAGTCTATAACATATAAATACTCAGTATAACACTAAATTTTATGCCTAAGTTTACGAGTTGCTACATAGCTAGTGTGGTGATAACCAGAAGGGCATGGTTGGTCCCTTGATCACATGCTTAAATACTAAATATTCTAAATAATGTTAAATAATGTTTTCATTCATACTTACGACTTGGTCAGAATTAGTGGCACATTCCCCCTGCGGAGATTCTTCCATGAGCAGCAAATCAAATACACGGCCACATCTGCAGCCTACCCAACCATGATATAAGGAAAAAGGTGCTGTTCTCCCATGGCCGCAAGTATAGGAGGAGCCTTTGGAAAAAGTTAGAGGCCCTGCTGCAGATAGACGAGACGCAGATAAAAAAGGCCATGATGAACAGAGCTAAAGTTCAAGATCTTCTAGATCTGCTGTGACAGCTTTTTAGAAAGGCCTTATTCACAGAATAAATCTGAATCTGAAAACTATGTAGACAATAAGAACACTTCGTTTAGACGTTTTACGTATAGCTTTATCTACTATTATTTTAAATTACATGGAACCTTCTTGTAATCTAACTCTCATCAATAATCTACAACCAGTGAAACCTATAGGTTTTTTATATTTCAAACATTTATAGGATGGGTTTATTTGTATAGCGATTGCGTTGTCAACCCCGCATCGTAGTGCTGGATGTACCAAAGTACAGAGCGATATAGAGGAGAAACTATAATCTTATGATTATAATTTGTCTGAAGATTGCGTGATCATACAACTTTGGTACAGAGAGCCAGTCTCTTTTCTTGTTTCTCTTTTAAGATGGGTTTACCTCTATATTTACCGTATTTCAAGGGCAAAAATCACACATTTCCGGTTCAAAGGTTGTTAATTCTTACCAACAATTATAATGGTATTCAAGGATTGTGCAAAGACCTTCCAACAACCATTAACCATCATTATTACTGCTGTTAGTTACAATTTATTTGAGAACCTAATTAGGGCAACTCCTAAAAATAAAGGTTCTTAGTTGCAGGTTTTTACTGTATAGGTAAGAAAGAAGAAGGGAGACTGGCTCGTTTTATCTTTATAGTTAACACAACTCATCATCTCTATAGCATTGCTTGGTCTATAACTGCATCATAGTGCTGGATGTACAGAAATACAGAGCAATATAGATGAGAAACAAGAAATGAGACTGGCTCGCTGTTACTCAAAGTTTCATACTTACATTCTTATGCAGTTATTAGACAGAATATGATTAAATGCGACTATAGTCTGTCTGATGATTGCGTTAGGATGAAACTTGGAGTAACAGAGAGCAAGTCTCCTTTCCGGTTTCTTATCTAGAATGAGTTTATGATTATACATATGAATACTAAATGTTCTAAATTCTTTCCTTGCTGTCTGGAGATAATTTATTTGGACAGACATGACCAGAGCAGGACTCGAACTAACAACCTTTGTCTTCGAACACAGGCACTCTGTCACTGAGCTCATTCATTTTAGAAGGAAATGATAAATCATTGAAGTCTGATTTTGGCCTCTCTTTCAGAAAAACCCATACTGATGTCTGCCAAAGAGACTGGGAACTACGCTGATGATTTCATCGAAGAGAACGATTCTGATTACTCCGACGATTTCGATGAGGATGCAATCGAGGCTGAGTTAAATGGTGGTGATAAGGAGGCTGAGGACTATGCTTTCTGCGAAGAATACCCGGATGATTTCGAAGACATTGACGAAGAAGATGAGCAGGTAAGCTTTAAACAATTTCAGGTCTCGGAGGGGATTATTCTAACGGGGTTTTGTTGCCATTTTGTGGAACTATAACCTGGTTTATGGTGTTGTGATTCATAGTTTGTGGTATTTGTAAACATCGAGTTGCGAAATTTTTCAGCAGACTATGTGTCTTTCCACAAAACGGCAGATTAAGATAAGAACTAAAACTGAAAGAAAACTTAACATAACCAAAGAAATGTGGCAGGCTGCAGTTTCTTATAAGTTCATTTCTTAAATACAGGGACTTGCTGTACTACACTTTTCAAGTTAGCTACTGCTGATTTCATGTTTTGCTTATTTCATATTCTTTTTTATATTTTAGGAAATCGGAGTTGTTTTAGTTAACGCTGCTGATGTCCTACAAGACAATGATTACGAAGGTAAACTCGAAGTTTTCTTTACATGGAAATGAAATGTTATTAGGGTGAAGAATCAGTTAAGAGTTTTCTAATTTCAATCTAAAGTCGCACAAATGGCACTTACAATTGTGAAAATGCAGTTTGCTGAATGATTGAACTTGGCAATGAGCTTTAAAGGAAGAAGATTTTTCCGTGTGTCAGAAAACTTTCAACATGCTTCTGCTTTTGAAATGAAAGAAGATGACTCAACATTAGTCCACATTGATCCACATTAATCCGCAAAGACCAACATCCACATTACAAAACTATAATTCCAGGGGCTAGAGGGAAGAACGAAGTAAAACAACTTAAGAACGATGCTCAAATCCCCTTTCCAGTCCTAAAACAATTGTTATTAATTCTAGAAGACGAAGAAGTTATTGAAGAAACTGCCAAACCAGCAAATTCTAATATTGCCTTCGTTCGAGAGTGAGTGCCATAAACAACCGTTATTTCTTTATCATTTCTGCTTCTCTTAGTTACTACAGTTGAGTTGATTAGAAAAGATTTAAGTTTATATTAAATCGAGAATAACTTTATAATTGGGAAAGCATTTTTCGAGATTTTATGTGATCCAGTAAGTGATATATTAAATGATTCTGGAAGCACTTGAAATCAGGCCAAGCCTACAAAAAAAGGATGGATGTTCCTTTCTCCTTTCCCTGTTAAAACAACCGTGGAGCACTGTTTATATCTTAGATAGTGAAATTCATAACCTGTAAGAGCTGTCTTCTTTCTGTCTTAATTCTGATAGTCTGAATTAGATAAACATCCATTCTAGATTTTACAACACTGTTTTTGTATCTTAGTTAGATGGATGGATATGTCATATGTTGATTTAGAATATAAACCATAATCTACATAAATCCCAGAAGTACGTCTATAAATCCACTCGTTAGGGAGGGGAGAGAGAATGCTTAATTGAAGCACAGATCTACTCGTTAGTCAGGAATATTTCATTTCTCTGTATTTGATACTTGATATTGCTTATTTCATGTATCAAGAGAGAGAACAACAAAGTGGGAGTTATTTAGATGGTTGTACGGTGTAATGACGATATTCTAAATCAATAGAGGGTATATTCTACCAACTGGCAATGACACAAACAAAATTCTAGATTTTTGAAGAGTAGCATATCATTAGTTAGAACGTCCGAACCTGCTGTTAACACCTGGTGATCATTACCTCTCTTCCTCTATACATGTCTATCTAAGCTATCCGTATCTTTCCCCTTTAAACTCTGTATGAAAACTCTTTATTCATATTCCTAATTTTTTCATCCAGGCAATTTCGTGAGTTCCTTGGTGAGATTGTTTTTGAAAAAGTCGAACAAGTATGCAAAAATAACTATGGTGAAGATAATCTGAGGTAAGGTCAAAACTTTGATAAATCTTTATCTTGCAAAGATCTTTCACATTTGAGCAGAAGTAGGTTTTGGGAAATAGATTTAGATATTTTTTTCTGAAAATTGAAATTAACCCAGTTAGAATAGCTACGAACCTATGGCCTTTGAGTCCTTACCACATGCATTCTAGCAACTGAGATACAGAGGCAATCGATCTAAACGACTAACCTTAGCCATATCAATCTCACAAATTGTAACACCACTCACCGAATCTAGAGACGGACCTATCTTGGTTCTTTAAAAACTGTACGGGACCTGCCAAAAGGCAACTCTCCCACACCAGGAGGACCATTGCCGCTCATGTACTAATTAATACATTTTTATTTTAGGCCTGAGTTTCAACGTATCGCTGGTTCTGAGATGCTAGAGACTTGCTTTTTAGTAAATGAACTGTTCTTCAATGAAGCACAAGCGACGTGATATCTCAAAAGCCAAACCAATTCATTTGGCATTCACTTAAGATTCTGAAGTGTCAGACGTAAGCTTCAGCAATGCCAGACGGAGATTTGGTGCCTTCGAGGTATTTTTGTCTGACAAGGCTAACAGTTGTGCCATGAAGGTAATTATAATAGCCATGAAGGTAGTGTTTACTGGAATCGTTGTATCAAAATACACAGTAGGTGTAAACAAACGGAAATCTGGTCTAGGTAGGCTAAAATGGAGCCATTTACTATATAATGTAAATAACCTTGACAGAAATCTTGAACATTGATACCCGACCCCCTGTTTTTACCAGGTTTTGCAAATTGAGTGAGACCCATTTATACAGCTGAAAGTTGTGCCATAAAGCTATGTTGATTGGAATCGTTATATCAAAATACTCGATGGCTGTGATCAAATGGAAATCTTGTCTAGATAAAAGGTAGCCATTTATTCTATAATGTAAGTAGCCAAGACCACCAAAATCTTGAAAAGTGATACCCAGCCCCCTGTTTTACTAGGTTTTGCAAATTTGAGTTTATTTCCATGCCTGAATCTTGGAAAAGCATACTCATACTTGTACCAAAATCAAGTCAAAGTAAACCCATTTAGGCTTCTTGTCGTTAGTACCCAAAATTCCCTAAGTAACCCCCTACCTCGGTGCCACTGCTGTATTTCAAGGTGTGGAATGTTCATGCTTATTATCCATGAATACAGAATTTGAATATTTTTAACGCAAATATGTGTGTATGTTTGAGGATTGGTAATTTGTTAAAAAATGCTTAATTTCAACCAAGTTTTATTTTGAATATCGATTGAAACAATAAATTGCGAGAGTTGTGTATTATGTGTATAGGTTTTTAAACATTTGTAAAAAAGTGTGATAATTTCTTATGGAAGTGTGATAATTTCTTTGAAGTGATGGATCTTTCGATTTTTTCTGAATATCTGGTATCAATTTCAATAAGAGGCTAGACCAACAGAGCTCTAGCCTTCCTCCAAATTGGGATTTGAAGAACAAGATAGAGGATTCGTCCAGCTTCTTCTCTGACGAATTATCATTTGATTTCGAGGAATATAAGAAGAATGTCCCAACCAAGTCAGCAAACAACTCAACCAAGATCATGGGGTAAGGAGAGGGTACTTAGAACTGTTGAAGATTTAACTAAACTGGTAGTATTCCATGACAAGTTTCCAGGTTCTTATACTGAACATATCAGTTTAGGCCTATCCAATAATTCTGCGAGAATTGAATTGAATAGTTGTTTGGGTTTAGAGGTTTAATAGGGTTGGGAGTTGAGGTTTAGGGCTAGGGTTTAAGTTTAGGGTATGACTCATACTGTATGAGTTATGTTGAGTTACGTTTGTGTCACAAAGTTCCAAATGGAAAACAAACTGCATGCCAACTATTAGTATATACTGGCAACCCCAAAAATGAAGTCCTACAGTGATTTATAAACCAAAGTTGTCCAGAATCACCTACACAAAAGCAGCAAGCAAGCAAGAAGATTTATTCATTAATGCAGGTTTGGAGAATGGCAGCTTCCTGCTGGTTTGGAATTGCAGCTTTTGCCCCCAGAATTAATGTTCTAGAGCAAATATCCTGGATACTCATTTACCTCTAAAGGAAAAAAAAAATTTACCTCAAAAGGATGGACAGCAGCTGAGTTGGCTGACTGCTTGAAGTTCATGATTCTCACCATTTAGGGATTTGAACCTAGAAATCTAGCACTTTAATCGCTAGGCTACACCATTACAGCTGATTTTTCAGATGGACGCCAATGCACTTGCAAATAGAAATCAAACTCAGAGTGTCTTTCCAATGTAATTTTATTCTTTGCTAGAACTGAGTCTGTATGAATTGCACAGAAAACCTCACGAAGCAATAACTGATGATACAGAAATTGCAATCTCACCAAGAAGTCTTCACAGTGAGCTCATGTGTCCAATATGCTTGGACATGCTAAAGAATACAATGACAACTAAAGAAGTATGTTGCGTTTATATTTCATTTAGATTACCGCACTTGCACTGTTCTTGAAATAGTTGATAGTTGATTCCTTCCTAGGGGGCAATCAATTTAGAATCTCAGAAAAAGAAGCATTGATTCAATTTCTTTGATTTATCTTTGCAGTGTTTGCATCGGTTTTGTCAAGAATGTATCATTACTGCATTGAGGAGTGGGTAAGTGACAGTACATATTCAATTTGATTTAATATCCCGTATTAATTTCAAATGGTTTTTGAATAAGAGGAATTTTCAGTACTGCTTAATTAAAGGCATGATAACTTGTTGAATTTGGTGTTGGTTTTACTGTTTTAAAAATCTTAGCAAAAAAAGAGGAGCCTTTGGGTCTGCCAGGACTGCTTACTGACTACTTACTTGCTTACTTACAGCCTCTCTCTAACATTTTGTAGTACTTAAAGTTTCTTAAAAGACAGTTCTTTGATATTTAATTCTGATAAAGTGTCCTAGAATTAGAATGAAATCAATGAGTATGAAAATCCACTTGTTTGCTTTAACATTTCATCCCAATGAAAGAAAAAAGGCTCAAATACCATCATTCTTTATTGCATTGGTGCTTTTTGTGTATCTTATTCACTACCTTTCATGCATATAAAATGAGTACAATCTAAATGTTTAGCATTGTATTACCATGATTCCTATCTTCATGTTCTTTGTTCTTTGATTTCAGAAACAAAGAATGCCCTACTTGTAGGAAGAAACTGATTTCAAAAAGGTCTCTACGACCAGATCCCAACTTTGATGCTTTGATTGACAAGGTACATAAATGTTTTTCTATTAGTTAATTAATTGTTGTTCCTTCTTCTTTGTATAAAACATGGATATATTTCATAAACAGCGTTGGTTATTGATTTTCGAGGTGAGCTAAGCCTAGGGTCCGTCTTTTCATGTAATAATCTTTATTTTGATTTTGATAAACAATCTGGTGCAATACATACCAGGAAACTTATATCTATATAATTTAGATTGATTTGGTGTTCTATTCATTATTCTTGTGCAGGTGTGATTCTAGGTACGTAATACACACTTCTCCGCCAAGAGCATAATGCCTTCCAGCCAAAAATCTTTTCCACAGCGAGAACAACCATCTTGGAGGTCTAAGAAGTTGGAAATACTTAAACACCACAGTACCATAGCTCAATATTTACTTGTATACTTACCATATTTTGCTATGTTTTCAACTTTTGGAAAATTGGAGGTTTCCAAAGTTTTTCTCATGACGAATTTGTTTTGTTATTGTGCACTGTTGCTTTATCTAAATGGCAAAGACTGATTTTCATTCATTTTCCCCCAGATTTACCCCAACAGAGAGGAGTATGAGTTACATCAGGTACTAGTTGCTCTTTACAATCAGTTAACTCTTTTTAGACCAATAAAATTGATTATAGAGTTTTCCATTGTTCAAAAATGATGGTTTTCTTTTTTACCAACATTCAGATTGAACGCAGCGTACGTCATTATTTTAGGCATGAAGCAAAATGGACCCACTGAATAGGTAGATGAATCAAAGCAGTAAATTGATAGTTGATAGACAAATATGTTTACAATCTACGTAAGATATTGGTTTACGAAGTCTGTGAGTCGGTTTGCCATGAAAGTGCTCAATACAAAGAGTAGAGCTATATTCACTGGATTGATGAGTGGGTAAACACAAAACAGGCTTGTCAAGATGGAGAGTTTTGCCTTTTGGGTATCTTTCTTACTAGTGTAAGGTATTGGTTTATATGCAAAGCACAGAGGGCACACTGAATAGGTATATTTAAGCAGTACAACTTTCGTCCTTCCTCTAGATATGACTGAACCCCTCGTGATTCCTTTTGCTTTGTTGCCTGAAATTACAGAGAGCTGGTAAATTCTCTCCTCACACGTTATGTGACTGGTCTGAAGGTGGTTTGGAATCCATGACCCCTCGAACAAGAGTTGAGTAATGGGTCATTCCATATGGAAGAGGGACAGTCAAATAATGCACCTCCTCAGAATTGCTCAATATCAAATCCATATGTTGCACACCTTGAAAGGGTAACACCCTGAAAATTTCAGCTCATTATCTTGATTCATTAAGAAATTATTGATGTTTCAATTTCGGCCTTTCGCGCTCCAAAATTTAATCAAATCCGCCATTTTGAATTTGCGGACCAAGGAAAATCCTCTAAATTTTGATAGCCTCAATCAATTTTGTTGATTGAAAGGTGTATTCTAGGTAAATTAGATGCAGGGAATCCAAATATGGCATTTAAAACCATGTATGAGTAACCTAAAACTCAGAACAGGGCCACAAACTTTTGAAAGGGTGATTGCGAAAACATTTTGGGGCCCATAAATTTACTCTCTATTGGCCATGTTGGAAAATTTTCCTCACAGTGAAACTTTCTCAGCATTAACTACACATATTAGGCTTCCTTTCTGTGAAATCCTGAGAAAGTGTTTTCTCCTATCATGGAAATATGATCATTCAAAAATGGACAACATTTTGCTGACGTCAGCATAATTTTCAATATAGAATAGAGTAAAAAGAATTGGGGGTAATTATTTCCTATTAGATTTTCAAGGTTTTAAATAATCTCCTACAGGCTAATAATTTCTAACTTATCTCAAACAAGAGTAATTGATAATGTACCATTAATTTATAATTTACCATTACAGTACATACATACTTCTTATCATCTTTGAATCAATCAAAATTATCAATTTTGTAAATTTGAGGCTTCCCTTGCATTTTGGGGATTTATGGTACAGGTTTATGAGTAGGCTCTACTTGTTTTTCAAAACTTTAGCAAGTGTGAGGCCCAAAAGGAACGTATTCAGTTTGTGTTTGCACTACGCATCAAAACGTCAAACTTATGTTAGCTGCCGTCCAATTGGAAAAGGACTACCATCAGCTGATTCAGATGCTTGTTTGCAGTAGAGACTCCAGAATATGCATGATTCACAGATGCAGTTCATGCCCTGGAAAAGAATCGCCAGAAGCCTATCTACAAGAGAGCATTTTGAAACGAGCAAATTCGAATGCCTTTAAACACGTGTCGGTATCAGACGATTCTGGCACCAGTGACAGTGATGATGAAAGTGAAGATCAGCAAGTCTTGTACAAGCAATGGACTACAGTCGATAGATCCGAGCTAAATACATATTCAGCCACTGCCAGTGAGTTCGTCTCAATCCTTCGCGACAAACTAAACGACTTAACAGCACACTCTTACGTTGCTCACTCTCAAGCTGCATATTTAAAGCACCTGAAAGAGTCTATTCAGGAAGATGAGGTGATTGTGTTAGGCGACTTTGCTGAGAATTTCAAGTTTGTTATTCAAGATGAAATTCAGTCCTACCATTGGAATCAGCAGCAGTGTACGTTGCACCCAATTGTTGTGTACTACAAATGTACAAACGAATCCCAGCTTTCAATGCGATCAATATGCTTTGTATCAGATGATTTAAACCATGATGTCAACTTGGTCTACAAGATTGTGTCTTACACAGTTTCTATTGTGAAAGAAGAATTATGTCTTGGAGTAAACAAGATTTATTACATGCTCTCTTGTAGATAGGCTTCTAGCGATTCTTTTCCAGGGCATGAACTGCATCTGTGTCAATTATGCATATTCTGGAGTCTCTACTGCAAACAAGCATCTGAATCAGCTGATGGTAGTCCTTTTCCAATTGGACGGCAGCTAACATAAGTTTGACGTTTTGATGCGTAGTGCAAACACAAACTGAATGCGTCCCTTTTGGGCCTCACACTTGCTAAAGTTTTGAAAAACAAGTAGAGCCTACTCTTAAACCTGTACCATAAATCCCCAAAATGCAAGGGAAGCCTCAAATTTACAAAATTGATAATTTTGATCGATTCAAAGATGATAAGAAGTATGTATGTACTGTAATGGTAAATTATAAATTAATGGTACATTATCAATTACTCTTGTTTGAGATAAGTTAGAAATTATTAGCCTGTAGGAGATTATTTAAAACCTTGAAAATCTAATAGGAAATAATTACCCCCAATTCTTTTTACTCTATTCTATATTGAAAATTATGCTGACGTCAGCAAAATGTTGTCCATTTTTGAATGATCATATTTCCATGATAGGAGAAAACACTTTCTCAGGATTTCACAGAAAGGAAGCCTTATATGTGTAGTTAATGCTGAGAAAATTTCACTATGAGGAAAATTTTCCAACATGGCAAATAGAGGGTAAATTTATGGGCCCCGAAATGTTTTCGCAATCACCCTTTCAAAAGTTTGTGGCCCTGTTCTGGGTTTTAGGTTACTCATACATGGTTTTAAATGCCATATCTGGATTCCCTGCACCTGATTTACCCAGAATGCACCTTTCAATCAACAGAATTGATTGAGGCTATCAAAATTTAGAGGATTTTCCTTGGTCCGCAAATTCAAAATGGCGGAGTTGATTAAATTTTGGAGCGCGAAAGGCCAAAATTGAAACATCAATAATTTCTTAACGAATCAAGATAATGAGCTGAAATTTTCAGGGTGTTACCCTTTCAAGGTGTGCAACATATGGATTGAATATTGAGCAATTCTGAGGGGGTGCATTACAAACTTGGTTTTTTTGTCCCTCTTTGACATGGAATGACCCTAATGTAAGTGCTTAGGCAAACCCATCTGGTAATCCACGGTTCTGATCGTTTCTAAATTTTATAGGAAAAAGTTCTGCAGAAACTGAACAGTCACCACAACCAGCAGGCACTGACATCCAGCATTGAAGAGGGACTCAAACTACAAGCACAGAATCGACTGCAGAGAATGCTAAGACAAGTATATATTGATTCTGTTTTTTTTGTCTGGCGTATTTTTCCCATGAGCGTAGGTACATAATAGTACCTACTTTGTAGTTAAGTACATGAGAAGTGCATGGCTTAGCATGAAAGAACTAAATGAACTAGTTTCAACAGAGATTATGAAAATGCTGAGGATGATATGTGGAGTGACAAAGAGGGACAGGATGACTAGCACAACGGTTACAGAAATGGTTGGTATTTAGTCAATAGAGGAATGGTTGACAGCGTTTGAGGTGGAATGGGCATGTGTTAAGAATAGAGAAGAATACAGAAGTGGTTAGAGTCTTCACAATGAACGCAAGGGAAGGGAAGACCAGCGAGGCGATGGAAGGATGCAACAAGCAATAGGGAGACTTAGAGGAGACAAGCCTATGGACTTATAGACGCTAGCTTGGAAAACGGCTGTTGTCTAAAATGCTGTTTGTTGGTTTGTTTGCTTGTGTTAGCATCATGATAAGTCTCTAAAGACTGTATTATGCTTTGTTATGTTGATTAATATGACTTTTTTCCTTGGACCACTGCAACTCAATGCAGCCCAGAAGCTACTTTGGTATAATCAAGGAACCAACCATAGATCTCTTTTGCGATATGAAAATGGTTGGAAAGCAACATAGGGCCGTATTCTTAATTGCTTACCAAAGAATTGTTGTAAAATCTACTGTTAGTTTACTAAAATTCTCGCCAAAACCTCTTGAGACAAACCAAAAAAGGCTCAATATGTAATACTCTTTCTAAAAGAATAGAGAAAAGTGCTCTACCCCCTTGCCCCCTGTACAATGTTAGTTAAATTTGTTGACAGGGCATCAGGGAACAAAAAATGCATATGAGTTGCCCAAACAACATTGAAATGGGGGTGTTTCAACTTGTTAATTTCTTGCTTTGTATTTTCTCCAGATATCCCTGTCTTTACCATTATATTTACAACTTTTTTTTTCAGCAACAAAGACGGACAATGGAAGAATTAAGTAAGTGTTTCAAACTTTTCATCTAACAAACAATTCTCTATCAATGGGAATCATCAACATAAATCCGTTCCCTTCTGGTACATGCGAAAGTTTTGATAAACAAAAGCAAAATTTCGTTTCATTATATTTCATAAATTTCATTTGTTAGATATGGACCCAGTCCCCGTTGAAGAAGGAGAAGGAGGGTTGTTGCCAACAGTACCAACAGCTGCAAAGCTACCCTCAACATCAGCAAACAAAAAACGGAAAGTTATTCCTGACACCTCAGAATTGGAAGGGACTTCTCAAGAAACAGGTATGCTGGAAAATTTAAATGAAGTTTGTAAGTTGATGCAAGTTGGGTAGCCCCCTTGGGTGATTCAAGCTAGGGGGTTCATTTTTTGAATACTGGTGCCTTCCCATCGTTACAGGGACAGTAAAGTGGTCAAATCATTCAAACATTATTCAATCTGTAGGTTCTAACCTGATCTTATTGGCCCCTTTACAGTTGACAAAATAAACAAACAATTTTCTACAACAATATATCATGACCACTTATCATGACAAGCCTTTAATATTCAGTAGAACAGCGTTTCGGGAGAGATCCGTCTCCCATCATCGAGCCTTGAGAAATGTGATTTTTTCCCTATTAATGGCAAAGGTCGGATCAAAAGGTTTGAAGACTGTGTGAATACTGAGCGAACCTCAGGGGAGATTTTCTCATTGCCCGATGATGGGAGACGGATCTCTCCCGAAACGTTGCCCTACTAGATATCAGAGGCTTGTCATGATAAGTGGTGACTATCAAGTCAAATATTGTGTCAGAAAAAGCCTTGATAAGACAGAATGTATTTACTCAAACAATCTTTTATTTATCAATATAGAGGGTTGAAGACTTCCCTTTTTTATATTTTTAAATGAAAGCTTTGAATGAAGTGGCGGGGATTGCTGACTGGTCAGATCACTGAACCCTTGTTCACAAAGGGTCGTGGGTTCGAATCCACCTTTATACCTGTCACATAAAGTATGGGGAGGGAATTTTCCATCTCTCTGTAATTCCAGGCAAATTGCAAAAAAGAATTAGGAGGTGTGGTTACTTCGAGAGTAAGGATGAGGGTTACACTAGACTGGTTGCTTCAGTAGGCCCTTTGTGCTTTGCACATAAACCAAACCTTAAGAATATGGTAAGCATATTTGCCTATTAACTATCAATGCACTGCTTTGATTAGTTTACCTATTCAGTTGGCCCTTTATGCTTTGCACATTAACCAATACCTTGCAAAGATAGTAAGCGTATTTGCTAATCAACTATCAATTGCCCATTGGGTTATCGTAACCATGTGTGTTAAGTGTAATTCATTATTTTTTATTTACAGGTATTCCTGATAGCAGATCGGAATCTTTTGAAGGACCTGAGGTACTTAGAATGTTTTCTGTTTTATGAATAAAGTTGACCATTAATTGAAATACAGTAAAACTCAAAACTAAGAACCTACATTTTAGGAGTTAGCCTAAACAGATTATCAAATAAATTTTAGTTAAAATCAGTAATAATGTTTGTTAATGGTTGTTGTAAGTCTTTGGATACTCCTCAAATATCATTATTATTATTGTTAAAAATAAGCAACCTTTGATTCTTCAATTTGTATTTTTGCCCCTAAAATACGGTCTAAATTGTAAAATTTTAGGGAAAGAGGTTGTTAATTCTTAGGTTCTTAGTCGCAGGTTTTGTAGTACTTTTAATCGCTGTAGATGTTTAAATTTTACAGCGAGTGCCATCCCCAAGTAAATATGAGTTTCTATTCATTTTAGGAGATAGAACTAGTGTTTCGACCGCACCTTAAAGATGCAGATCCATCGACAGCAGATCAGATGGCGAGGTACCTGAAAACTTCTGCCAATGCCACAGGTAATGCTCTTTTATGTGAAGGAGACTTTCCTATCGATTAAATATTTAAAAAGAGCCAAGAAAGTGTCGTTTATCTGACACTGTACGGAGGAGCAACTAGCATTCTACAACTATATTGAAATAAGAACCTAATGAATTTTCTATATTGTGGATTAGAAAGTCAAGAGACTAAACGCTGCATCTCTACAAGCCTGTTTCATGGTCTTCCACTTAGTGGGCAACTATAAAACAGGCTTGTAAACATGCAGATTTTAGTCTCTTTTCTCCACAATAATCAATACGATATATATTTATGTATCAAAAACTGTTCTAGAGAAAGCAGAGATACAAACTTTGTAATGAATTTTCTATATAATTCAAAGATGGAGCGAAATCAGCCTGGCAAGTAATCAAGTTAGTAAAGGTTTTGATCAGCACAGATCTGGATGGTTATTTGTTATTGTCACTATTTTGACATTTTGATGTCTTTTAACAGTCGATCATCTCTCAAGATACCTGGCTGTGCGGCTCGCTCTTAAAAAGCAGAAAGAACGTAAGTTTTAGCTCTTTCATGTTTTCTTTTGTTTTCTCTGTTTGATAGAAATTGTTTGCAGCTCTTTACTTGGTTTTCATAGTTTGCTTTGCTTGAACTCAATACGCAGTTAAACTAGATGTGCAAGAAAAATTCAACCCCCCCCCCTCAGATGTGTAATACTCAAAATGCTTATTTTTCAGAACAAAGCGAAGAGAAACCGGTTAGTCAAAATCTGACTGCTGATGCAGAAGAAAGCGAAAAATACGCAATATTCCTTGCAATGCCTTCTGGGGAATTTCAGGTTAGTAAGCGGGTAGACCCCAGTCAGATCCAACCCAAGGCTCTTCTTTCATTCCCTACTATCTTTTCAGAAAGTGGTGAGTGCAACCCCTACCCTTAGCCTGAGGGTCACTTACCATAAATCCATTATGCTGAATGCCAAGCAGAAAGGTACTGAGTACAATTTTTTAAGTCTTCGGTATGACCCAGCCAGTGTTTGAATTCACAACCTTCCAACACAGTAGTAAGCACTTACCACTAGACAACTGCTAAGAGTATCAGGTATCAAATTATATCTGTACTTGCCAATTATTCTACGATATGTGGCGTTGCTTTTAATTCGCCTGGTTGGTTGGAATATTAGATAAATGGCTTGGATTGGAATCAAAATGCCGTTCAGAATTCCTTGCACCCAAGCAGCTGCTTTGTTTACAGGCGACACTGCAACCGTGTAACATGAACATGTCTTCATTTTAGGTTCTGGAAGGATCAATGACTTTGGAACAAATCAATGAAAAGGTAAAAGTTTTCTAGCAGCTGGTTTTGTTTTAGACCTGTATATTCAGCCAATGTTTTTCAAACACTATTGTGTTTTTGAAGAAGTAATTTCCAAGTCAAAACTGCGATAGTAATGATAATAATGATACTATTGACTGACTTTATTCGAATGTCGAAGTATTTAGCATCTATGCTATTTAGGGACACTAGCAGCTATTACTCCAGTAGACTGGGTACTCATTGACGGACCTCGGAAGGTTGGACATCTGAGTCGGCTGACGGCTTGTAGTTCATGGCTCTAACCTTACGTAAATTCGAACCCACGAAGTCCAGAGCCTTAACCACTAGGCTACACCACCGTATAAGAACATATAACAAATGCAACTACAACTGAATGGCTATGATCCATGAAGCTCTAAGTTAAAACAGAGCTGGGGATTGAGTCATAAGAAACCAAGAAACTTGCTTGCGACATGGACTTGTGGTTGGGTTAGGTGGAGAAATTAAGCCTCGGTGGACGGAGGAGCCCCGGAAAGACGATGTTTATGAATTACAAAGCCTATTTTGTTTTGAAAATTGAGATAATTTAAGTTTTTCTTTGTTCTACAAACAACTAAATATCTAGAAAGAACAGTCCAGGCTGAGGTCAAACGAATTCTCTATTTCGTAATGTTGATCCGCAGAATAACGCATAGAAAATTGTATTTTACGATTAATCCATAACAAAATTGCCAATAAACACATCACAAAAAATATAGGGCCCTTTTTATACTGAATGAAAATGTATAATTTATTTTTTAGTATTGGAATCTGAACAAACCGTTGGAAATGTTCTACTCTCTCTCACCCGAAGGAGCATCAAACTCAATATCGTAGTAGTTTATGAACATCAAAAGAACGGACCCAAGCTCTCGAAAAAGACCATCAGGTATTCTTTTGGTATGTACAGGTATTTCAGTTGAAACAATTTCATGAATACTTGTGGTTCCTGAGAGGGAGGCCTACTTGGCCAAATTTTTGATAGGGATCTGCTCCCTAAAATGCAACGTATGTCCATATCCTAATGATTGTTTAAAAGGCATGCCTATATCCATAGCAATTGTTGAAAAGGTATGCCCATATCTGTACCTATTGATGAAAAGGTATGCCCATATCTGTACCTACTGTTGAAAAGGTATGCCCATACCCATACCAATTTCTATAATGTATATACGAATGTACACAAGAATCTTGAGAATGGATACCAAAGACCCTGTTTTTATCATTTTTGAAATAATTGAAACCCATATCCATACCAGAATAGCAAAAAGCATACCTACTTATACTAAGATAATTGAGAAGAATAGCCATTCTGGGTACACAGTCATAATATATACTAAGTACCCCTAGGGCCGCCAAGAGAAATCTGAGGCCCTGCATTCAATGACTTGTCAGCCCCACTTGTCAGATTCAATGAATTGCCAGCCCCACCTACGGCTAGAAAATATGATTTAAAACGCTTTATAATTTTTGTGTCCCTATATATAGGCTGTATATAGGTTATAGGCTTTATACGCTGTGTCCTTTGGAGATCTACTCCCTCTGTTACCCCTATTAGCAGGACTTATTTCGCCACCTGTTTTTACTTGTTTTTAGAAATTATCTATCAACTCAGAGTAAAACTCCTATTCTCATTGTAAATTTATTCACAAGATAAGTCTGAAGTATGTACAAGCATTAAATCATGTTACATAAGACAGACAAAAGAATTTACAATAGAGTACAAATTCATTATTTATTCTGACAGGTCTCTTTAGGATTAACTGATAAAAGTTGGCTTATGCTCTTCCTAGCGAATATAACATCATAGATTTTTAATCTTCGAGCAAGTATTCAAACAATCCTTGAAAAAGATTTGAGTTTCACTTTTAATCTTGTGTGAGCACAAGATAACATGATATTTGCCAGTCTCAATATCGTAGATTTAGTTAAGTCCTCATAGCCACGTGCAAACGTTCTTTGAGTTGCTTCGTAAATCTTCCTAAATCCTTCATCAATCCTCTCATCGAAAGCCTGGATATTTGTTTACTCTTTATACTTGTTAATTCCAGAGATGGCAACCTCTCCACTCCTTATCATTCTGGACAGTTGTAGGCTGCTGTAACTAGCTTTCGCAGTTTGTTTTCACGTCAGGAGCTTACCAGCTTTCATTTACATTTTATGATTGATTTTCTACTATTATTCAAAACAATTTAAAGAAGTTACCATGATTTCAACTATCAGAATATTGTTTGTGATACCTTCCATTCTATAAAATCTTATCCAACCATACCCATCGAACATAAATAGCTGACTGAAGGCAAATTTTTCTCAAGCATTGTCCAGGCACTTAAACCACCAATGGATTCTTATAGGACTTTTCACGTATTTCAGGAGGCAATTCTTTACCCACACTGATGGTGTTGCTTTTAGTTGGTGCCCTGTTATACCCTAGATAACATCTGTACAGGATGTTTCGTAGGTGTATAATGAAGTGGAGCTGTCACTTGAAGGAGGTTTTGAGGCATATATGTTAATTAATGTCGGTAGACTTGTGACTTCAACCAGGAAAACATTATTCAGAAAGTTGTCCACCCATCCAAAATAAACATAGAAGTCCTTTTTAGGACAGTTTTTAGCATAATCGCCTTTGGTGGGTAAAACCTATGTTCGAGACCTGGTGATGGCACATGATGATTCTAGTAGCCCACTTTGGTAAAATATAAATTCTCCTTTTAGACCATGCCTTATGAATTCAGAAGCACATGTTTCTCAAGCATTGTCCAGAGACCTCCAACTTCTGTTGTCACCACATGAGCGCATTCCCAGTCTCAAGCTGATCACCCTTATTGTTGACTTGCAGAGAATCCAACTGGAACCCCGTCTGATCTTTATTCGCCACCACGAAATCAAGCGACTCTTCTGGCTTATGCCTAGGCTTCCCTTTGGGTTCTTGCGGCGGTGACGTCATCTTTCCTTTCAACGTGTGATCGAGTGCCATAGACGTCAGCTTGTAGATGTCTGGCTCAGTGTAACCCGGTTGTAAATTCGTGAGTTTTTTGACTGTTGATTTTCCGGCGTTTGTGACTTTGATTTGCTCACCACTCGATGAGAAGTTGGGCATGTGTTCGAGAGAGATGGATTTTCGCTTTTTGATTGGCAATGATTTCGAGATGTTGAATTTTTTGGTATCTTGTTTGGGGTGGAATGATCCGTCAGATCCAAGCATATCGTTCACTTCGTATAGCTAGAAAATAATGTTTTAGTCGAATGTTAGGTGATTTGTCACTAAGAAACCTTTCTCATTGCCTGGTGATGGGAGACGGATCTCTCCTATTGCTCCTGCTAGATATTAAATGCTTGTCATGATGAGTGGTGACTGTCATGTCAAATATTGTGTCAGAAACAGTCTTGAAAAGTCAGAATGTATTAAAAACGTTGTCCTACTAAAAATCAGAGGCTTGTCGTAATAAGTGGAGAATATCATGTCAAATATTGCACTCTGAAACCTATCAAAACTAACATCAGAGGAAAATCTGAAGTTTGTGGACTTTGCCAAACAACGTTACCCATCAAAGCTTCTTATCAACTTTCCCAAAATATAACTAGATTGTACCTTTTCACGTTTCTTTCCTCGCAATGTCGAGAAGAAGGTTCCAAAGCTCTCTCGCATGCTCATCCATTTGCTTGACTGCAATGAAAAGTATTTTCAATCAAGAAATATCAAGATATTTCAATTTAATATGCTGAGGAAAAATAAGTTGATGGCAGTCAGTGATTTCAAGCTACAGTTTACTGGAGCTGACTAAAGTTTAATAAATTTTACTGGAGCTAACTGATTTTGGAGGAAAAATTATTTTATTTAGAGATTATTTGCTGTAGAAAGAAGTTTGTCTGGCAAGGGTTGTGGCTTTTGTTAATTGTCAGGACTATAGTAAGGGCTATGGATATGGAGCACAGACTATGGATATGGTTATGGCTAGGGCTATGGTGAATAATATTTTCCTATCGTTGCTATACCCGTGCACTGAGCCTAAATTAAGTAATTAGACCTGTAATTTAGATAGAAGTATAAGCTTACTCAACATAGATAAAAAGCAACAACCAGTTGAATTCTCTGGTCACTAGGGCAGTCTCTATTTCGAATTTGTCTTGTCATGTTACTTGCCAATTTATCTAAAACTCTACTAGAGAATCCTGCTTCATTTAAGAATTATAACTGACATTCCATTTAGCGTTACCTTTATAGCATCTTTACCTTCCTAATAGCTTCTAGATTTCTTGCAATTTCAAACTTCACAACAAGACACTTACTTTAAATCGAGGCTGCTTTGCAAGTGAGCGAACCGGACATGCGAACGGGTTTACATCGTATCTCTGTTTTCTTATCATTCCTAACTGTCTGTTGTTGAAGATTTTTTAGACAGAAAAACAAATTAGATCTTAATGGACTGATTTTGCAGCCCAGCCACATCCATAGTTGCAGCTCATTCATTAAACATTGATGATTTTATTTTTGTCTTGTTTTGATAGGAAATGTTTAGCTGGAGTGAATATTTAGCAGGTGTCATTAAGTTGTTATTCAATTTGTCTTTTCAGCATTCAGATAACTTGATGTTGTTTCGTGAATAGCAAACTTGAATAGGCGTCATTTGAAGAGATAATTCACTTATTATTGTGATATTGTTGTTTTGGTTTGTCTATGCAGTATTCAACCGATTTAGATTCTTCACATGAACAGCAAGTCTTAGTAACTGAAGGTTGAGGAGTTCTTAACCCACCATAATGCTGTTACTATAATCAATTGCATAGTTAGTGTTGAATGTTTGGTAACATCTTTACAGTAGTGCATTAGTATGAAAAGTGTGTTTTAAAATAGAAGAATGTACAGAAATATAGAAGTATAACAACAGTAATGTGGTTACTATAATCAATTGCATAGTTTGTGTTGAACGTTTGGTAACATCTTTGCAGTAGTATAGTAGTATAAAAGGTGTGTTGTAAAATGGAAGATTGTACAGAAATATAGAAGTTTAACAACAGTAATTTTGTGAAGTTCAAGAGTGTCAGCTGTTATTTTGAGGGATGTAATATGAAGTTTTGCGAAGATATACAGTAATATAGTAGGGTATCTTGAAGTAATCTAGAGGGAAAATGATTAGTAATGTAGAGAGAAGCTAGTTATTGGGAGGGATGTCTTACCGCGGTGCAAAGATATACAGTAATGTAGTGGGGGTATCTTAATGTAATCTAGATGAAACATTATTATTATTGTAGAGATTTATCATAAATAAGAGGTATCTTGCAAAGATTTACTAAGATGGAAAATCATCAGTAATATAGAGGGATGTAATCAGTAATTTGGAGGGATAACTTATAGCGATCTGAAGATATACAGTAATTTAGTGGGATGTCTTGAAGCAATCTAGAAGGAGAATCGTTAGTATCGTAGAAATGCATTTTCGGTGATATAAAGGGTGTGTAGGGCTATCGTCACTATGATAGATGTTTTCTCATCCATCTCAAAAAGTGCATCGAAATTCATCATCATTTCTCGTTGTTGGCTAACCTCGCTATTCAAAAGAGATTATAATGATTATGATTATGGTTTCGTTAGATAAATAGGAAATCTTCCCTTACCTGCTTTCTCTCATTTGTCAGGTTATACGAGTAGAATGAAAGTTTATCATGACCCCCGGTTCTGTGACTACCAAGTGAAGGTAAAGGCAGAGTTTGTATCAAGTAATGCTCTTTTGTTCCGGGGGGTAAATCCTTTTTCTTATGTGGATGGCCGTTACTCTGTTGTTTATTGTTTTTTGACGAAGTACTTGCAGATTTTTTGACGGGTTTAGAACTCTTTGAATTTTCTTTCGTTTTCGAAGTTAAATTAGAATCTGAGGTACTTTTTGGTAGAATACCAATAAATCCTTTTGGGAGTTTAATTTTGCGTTGTGGATGTTCTTTATTTGTATTTCTAGAATCAGTAGTTTTCACTTTTCCGCCATTTTTCTGCATTATAACTGGCTGAACGACCGGTGCATCTTTGATTTTATCCTTCACTTCAGGTTTCAGATTCGGTAGAGGATTCACTTCAGCCTTAGTCTGACATTCTTTTTTAGATTCATGTCGTTGCTCTTGTGACACATTTGCATCTATACGATCAATATTGTTATTACTCGCGTGTAAATTCTCTCTCGATCGCTGCACCGCTCCGTTCTGGTTGACCAACAGCTGTCCATTATTATTAGTATTACCGCGCGTTACGTGATTTTCCCTCGCGTTATCACGAACGCTCTTGGAGGCATTAACATGCGAACTCAACTCTTGGAAAAACTCGAGACTAGGTCTTCTTCTGAATCCCACACTTGCATCTCTATCTGCCTTCATAATGCTTTCGATCAAATCAGGGTGGGACCTATACCCTGGTCTTGAGGCAAGTGGAGATGCCAGCAACTCACTTTGTGGCCTACGCTTTTGCAGCTTGCCGAGAATCGCCGAGAAACTCTCCTTACTTCTATCCTTAACTTGATATTTGATGTTCTTGTCTTTAAAAGAACTTCGCTTCGTGACGTCTCTTCCCCCTTTCAACCCCTTATTTTGTCTCTCTACCCTGGTGTTCCCTTGCCGCGTGTTCTTCTCGTGACTATCTTCAGTGTTTCCAAGATTTGCCTTCATCCACTCTTCCTTGTCTCTTTTGAGCTGTTCCTGCAAGCATTCTTCCGATAACTGACTGGCAATGACCATGAAATCTTCCTCCATCCCAGTATTCCCAACTCCAATTCTCTCCTGTTGAGTTTCAATGTTGTTGCCTTCGTTCTCATCAAACCGAACTTTCTTCAGGCTGGCTCTTGTTTTTGAGTTTTTATTTTGTGCTGGAGATCGACCCTGCCACTGAAAAAACAAATGATCAATCAGGATAAATCGATTTTCTACCGTTTTTTGTCTTGAATATAGCGAGAAAACTAACTACCGAAGCATTGCGTCTGACACTCATCAGAGTGGTACGTCAGAACAGTCTTTGATTGGTACAGAACTTGAAGATGGTGAAGAAAATCAATAGCCAGACATGATAACTAATATAGCTTTTCTTTTGACATTTATTAGAGTAGTATGTCAGAAAGAGAGATAAAATAAGTCTTAGGAAATGTTAAATTGAAATATTATAACTAATAAAGGTTTTCGTCAGCATTCGTCAGAGTAATACATCAGAAAGAGAGAGAAAATGAAATTCAACGAATATTTGAATGTATTTTCTTTATTATCCTGCTTCTGAAAATATATTAGTTTATTATAAAATAGAAAATTGATAAAGGTTTTACCAGTTTTAGAAACTCAACACACTCCGTGTGTCCTTTTTCCTTACAAATATCAATTGGTGTTCTGCCTGAGTCGTCTTCCAGTGTCAGTGGAATGTTCCTAGAAAAACAGGTTTCAGTGAATGTTATTTACGGAAGGACGCATTGATTTATAGAGGTTTAAGAGCTAGAACGACTATGCTTATTTATAAACCTTAGAAAACCAGATTCAACTTAACTTACAATCTTGAATCTATTGCTGTGGTAGGTGTTCAATAGTGTGGAGGGTGTTCAGTACTTGAGAAGATGTTCAGTACTCTGGGGAGATATCATCAGTATTGTGGATAGATACCATCAGTACTTGGGAAGATATTCAGTACAGTGGGGAAATACCATCAATACTGTGGAGGATATTCATTACTGTTGAGGGAAACCTTAAGCACTTTGCGTATACCCTCCAAAGGCATGACGTATTACTTACTGTTTGGCTAATACTTTGAGAACATTGAGTCGGTTATACTCGGCAGCCAGGTGAACAGCAGTCGAACCAGTCTTGTCTTTCTTGTCTCCCTGTGCTCCTCCGTGTTCTAAAAGCCATCTTGCCACTTTCCAATGCCCTTCTGCAGATGCTGAAATATTTGGAAATGAATAAATTGAATAACTTATTATCACTATCTTGCAGATTGTACTTTACAAGAATGATAAGTAAGAAAGGTTTTGATAACCATAGAAAGGAGAAGTGAGATTATCTGATAAGAATACCGTAAAAGCTCTCTTAAGTCTTTGGGGAATTACTTAACTTTTGAGGTTCTAGAGAGGGGCTTATTACAGCAGGTGCTTTTTAAAGATTGTTTGGAGAAGAAATTCTTCACTCTAAAGCATCTCAAGTTAAAATTTAACAATATTACGATGAAATATACCCATAAGCGATATCCCTTATTCATCATGTTTTACTCAGTAGTCTTTCTTGAATGAAGAAGGGAGGCTTAAAAGAGAGTGGGGCTTTGATAGAGCTTTTACGGTACCAATCAATGTCAAAATCTATTACCCCTCATCCTTATGAAACGCTTGTGCTTCACAGCAAATAAAGTGAGGACTATGAAAATATCATCATTTATGCTCACATCACCACATATGACCATCTAACGTTGAAGGAATTATTCTTATCAAGTTTATAAAAAGAGTTGATACCTTGCATTGATATTACTCAGACTTAAGGCATGAGCTCTCTGCATTATGATCAATAAGTCTTTATGAGTCCATGTCTCCATATGCTCTCTCGGGTTGATCGATATTAATGCTGGAGTGACTTTTGCAAATCAAAAATGCAGGAAAATGAGGACTCGTGAAGCAAGACTATACTTTAATTTTTGTTATTTTGGTACTAGATTGTGTTTATTTAGTTATGTTATCATTTATAATGTATTCTAAAGAAGTTAATCCTAAACAGGATAAATGACTTACAAATATTGATTGGGAGGTAGCATGTATACGAGAAACGTACATTATCAAGAACTCATGTAAAAAAACCTAGACCAGACTCTCTAGATTACAATACCTGAAATCTTGAAAATTTAGAATTAACTGATTTCAGCAATGACATACCAAAATGCAATGGCGTGCAGCCCGAATAATCAGCCACCACAGGGGAACAATGCGCTAGCTGTATCAAATATCTGACGCAATCTAGGTGGCCTTCTTGTGCGGCAGCGTGGACTGCAGTCATGCCATCTTTAGCCGGTTCGGAGCCGGATAGGGAGGAGTGTTTTGTTAGCCAGATGACGCAATCCAACTGCCCCTCTTGAGCTGAATTTTAGAAAAAGAAAATAGAAATATACATAGTTGTAAATATTGAAGTTTATATCTCGATTTTCTCTAAAACAATGCTTGACACATAATAGAGAGCGTAATATGTATTGTTAAGGATAAGGAAAGAGTCAAGAGTGTAGTATCTCCTGATGAGTGGGAAACAACGAAGAGGCCTATCAAGATGCAGAATTTACAGTTTTTTCTTGACTCTTCCCTTAACAATACCTAGTTAGCAATTTCAATACATCAAATGAAAGAGTGTCAGATGAAGTATATTACTGGTTAAGGAACTAAAGAAAACGTTTTAGTCTATTCGTTCAAGCATGAACTTCTTAGGTAATAAATAGCAAATCATGAGGGATATCATATTTGAGTATCAGCAAAGACCGATGAAAGTATCAGAAATAGTAAATTGTACAGAATGTTAAAATTTCAACTTACAGGCAATGTAGAGTGGATAGGTATTGTTATTGTCCTAAGAAAATAAAAATGTTTCAAAAAATGTTTCAAAAATAATTATATAATGGATAAAGGTGTCCCAGAAGATTTTACATAACTCACTCAACATCACAGGAGCGTAGTCAGGAGCCCTGAAGGGGGGTTATTTCAAAATAGCCGATCAAAAATAATCTCTACACCCAATATGTGTATACTTTTCTTCAAAGGGAAGGAACTGTGCAGTAGGATTATCATGATTTGCCTTTATATATAGTAACCTCCGTTTCGTACGTATTTTGTAATCTCTATTGCATTGCGTTGTCTGTAACTGCATCATACTGGTCCATATACATCCGCACAGAGCGATATAGATTAGATAAAAAAAAAGAAAGAAGACTGGCTATCTGTAACTCAAAGTTTCATGCTTACGCAATCATCAGACAGACTATAGTCTAAAGAATCAGTCTAAAGAATCAAGTCTATTATCTCATCACGAGTGCACTTCTTTGAGAGTCAAACTCCTATGCTCTCTTAGTCTAATACTACTCGAGATAACGGGGATCTGTACTGTTATGACTGTAGCTTCACCAGCTATTCCTTCTAGCTTCGTCCTAACAATATAATGAGAAATAGAATTCAACCATAATCACCTTCATCTCGATGCTTTCGACTTGTTCTTCCTTCAGAACATGAAGTATTGCTAAGTGACCTCCTGCGGCTGCGTAGTGTGCTGCCACGCAGCCCTCTGCAGACCTGAAGGTTTGAGATTCATCAAAAGGACATCAAAGATACACCAATATTGCTTATTCAACTAAAAGCCTAGCAACATTAATGGAAGGCCAAGCTCAGTTTATATCAGGCAACAATCTGAGGTGCGCTGAAAACCAATTTGAGCAGTAATTATTCAAAATTTGTATTGTTAAATCTAACTATGTGTAGTGGTGAATGTCCCATAAAGCAAAAAGCAAGACATCGAGCATCAAATGATTCAAGGTTCTAAGCATTAATATCTTTTTCACTTCATATCTCGGCTTTCTCCCATGTTTTAAGTTTAGGTATCATTTTAGAAGATATTTTTGAAACTTGTTACTTGTTCTCCCTGGTGCATGAAATACCTTACCAGGGTAGCAACTCCTATTTTCACTGGCATGTCACAACCTGTCACAGCCTGTATAACTTTGCTCAAAGTAGAAAATATATATTTTTTGTTTTCTGCTCTTCCTAAACTGTTTTTGTGTTATTAGCCCTTCTGCTAGTACAGATTCACAATAATCTCCAACATGCATTTGAAAATCATGAAATGAAAATATGAAAAAGATCATATTGATTCAGAAACGGTTGACAAAGGGCTTATCAAGGGCATGGGAAGGCTGGGTTCGTTAAGATTTACCTATGGAGAGATGCAAGCCATCTGGGTATCTGCATGAATAACACCAAAAAATAACCCAAATTGTTTTGAAAAACAAAACACCAATACACATACCTAGCAGTTGCACTGCCACCATGCTTCAGCAGCCATTTTAAACACGTGACCTGTCCATCATAAGAAAACTGATGCACCAAAGAGAGGCCATTGTTGTCAAGGGCATTGGGTTTGAGAGTGCCTGCCTCATATTTTCCCTGCAAGTTCTTTAAAGTTCGTTTATGAGATAAAGTCCCACTTTCCATTCTGAGAATCAAAATAAATAACCGACTTCTCACTCAACTTTTCCTTCTGGTGGTTCAGATCATGTGATGTTTTGAGCATATCTGAATCGTTGAGATGATATCATTTTTACTTCACCTGAAACACCATGTCTTTTTCCTACTCTCTTAGTCTTACTCTGCCAGCTATTTCAATCGATATAAGTGTTTCAATAGAAGGAGAAGGTCAATTTTAGGTGTTCTGTACAATGGATTGTTGTTACAATTCCAGCAATTTAAGTAGCTATGTAGGTATTTCTCGGTATCAAAGAAGATTATCCGTAAATCTAGCGTCCACTATTTCACGAACGTTGCTGACTAATATCTCAAAGACTATGCTTGTAAAATTCTTGCTATTTCATGTGAGAATCATGTTGGATTATCCATCCATCTTATCAAGAACATAAGTGTAGAATCTTCGTCACCAAACGAGTAATCCAATATAATCCCGTCAGATAAACTCCATGTATTCCTTGCCGAATTCTTTACTTGCACACAATATATCTCGCAATACTAAAGGATTTCGTTGTGTTTGTTTTCAAGAGGCTGGATTCCTCCAGATAGTTTCGTTTCGGCTGAAAGAAGAAACAAATTTCTTTGTATCCATATGTGATTTTATTTGCTTCAGTTTTTCGAATAGTCGGATTGAATCACGGTTGGTTACTTATGAATTCGTAGAAATTCTTGACCATCTATTTATAAATCTTCTCAGCGTACTTCGGAACCTTAATTTTCAATTCCTACAAAGACAAGAGCAAGTATAGTTAACAATCCTCCTGCCAAACAGCAAAGATGCAGAAATTTCATGGATTCTATAAATTTATGTTTAAGTTGCGTCACTACCCGTTGTGAAATTTCACGTCGATCTTACAAACAATTCCACTTCATGCCAACCAACAACGTCTCGATAGATCTAATCAAGAGCAAATGCCATAAAGCACTTTAAGGCCTTTCAAAGAAATATCGATATTCTCGAGGCAGATGTTAAAAGTCTTTACAATTGACACAAAACCACGTCTCTAGCACTTAATATCTGCGATATTTTCCTCGTCGATTTACGCTCAGGACGAACAAGTGATTGATTTCGGTTCAAATCATGTTTTATGCATAATGGTAATTATGTAAATTAAGAAACACATTGGCTGCATTCTCAATCTTCCTTGCTATTAATTAATATTGAAAAGTACCCGTAATAACTGATGGTATGACGAGGGTTTCGCACCGCAAATCTCCTGTTTTGGCAATCGGCTCAACTTTTTGCCCACGATGTGTGTTTTATAGTTCACGCATGCGTGATTGGCTTTAGATTTCTTAATCAAAACATATCTTAGTTACTTTTGAACGTTACTGCAGATTTTTAGAAACTTTGCTTTCTAATTTCATGTTTACAAGATCGAGTTACAAATTAGAAACTAGGTAGAAACTTGGGTTTTTTTCAAATCAGGCCCGGCGGAACCGGTCCGGTTGGTGCGGTGTTGGCCGGACCAACTTTAGGGTAAAAACACTCCTTTTCCAAAAATATAATGATGCTTTTTATACAACAGTAGATTCTAACGGTAACTTTTGGTTCATTCTGGCGTAAACTACTTTCTAAAAGTATACTAAATCGCATCTCTGAGAGCCTAGATTTCAAAGTTTTTAGGGACCATGTATGGATAGCTGCCATCTGGCCCTAAAATTGGCAATATAGCACCTTAAACGCTTTCCTACTGGATAATCTACAAAATCTTCATAGGCCATTTTTTTGTTTGGTATTTCCTGAAGACCTGATTTCGAATATCTACTGTGTCCTAAGGGACAGAAAACATGTGTTAGTATTCTTTAGAGTGAAAAAACCAATCGATCCCCTCTTACTAAGGTTGCTCCACTACTACTAGAAAGGTTAGCAAAGGTTGCTGTTGTTGTTGTTGTTGAATATTTTATTGTTGTTGTTGTTGAACGTTGCTAACTATTGTTGTCTTCTTCATCTTCTTCTTCTTCTTCTTCCTCTTGCTGGAGGAAGATTTCAAAAGATTTGTTTACGCTATTCTTTCAAATAAATGACAAAAAGAACAGAGGCCTAGGTTGCTTATCACCTCATTGATAATAAAATCACCTGATTTCCAATATCTATTGTGTCCCAAAGAACGAAAACATGTGTTAGTATTCTTTAGAGTGAAAAAAAACCAATCGATCCCCTCTTACTAAAGTTGCTCCACTACTGCTTGAAAGTTTAGTAAAAGTTGCTGTTGTTGTTGTTGTTGTTGAATGTTGCTAACTATTGTTGTCTTCTTCTTCTTCATCTTGTTCTTGTTCTTCTTCTTCTTGTTCTTCTTCCTCTTGCTGGAGGAAGATTTCAAAAGATTGGTTTAGGCTATTCTTTCAAGTAAATGACAAAAAGAATAAAGGCTTAGGTAGCTGAACACCTCACTCATAATTCACTTTATTTTATGTTGATTATGAAATAAAACGCTACAATTCTTGTTTCAATGTCACTTGATCAACCTATCAGATAATGTCATACATAATAGGCCACTTGACATTTCAACCATCTTTGGTGTTTTATTGGAGGGTTTAACAGGGGCTAATCCTGTTTATCTGGCTGACTGTAAAAAAACACGAGCCTTGCTTGGTTTTTATGAAATATTCAGATCATTAATGGTACACAAGGGCCTTGAGGAAGCAGCTCGACTTCACAAGGCCACCTATCAGATCGTCTCACACACCACAGGCCGTTCTAGGCCATTGGGCATTTTATCTTTCACTTTTGTTAAATTCGATTATGATTTAGTTTGATATTCAAATTCTCCATTTCCAGCCTAACGGGGTGGTTAACCATGTTCACCTGATTGAATTTAAAGAAACTTGAGCCTAGACAATCTCTGCGATATTCGGGTCACTTTCTGCTGCACCGAGACCAACACAAAAACAACTTTCAGAACATTACACCCAAAAACGTTGACAATTACTCAGGCATTTTGAAATCGATTAGGCCGTTGGGGATTTCATCTGTCAATGACGTTTTATTTCGTTTTGTTATTCAGCTTTAATCCATGGTACCTGTCTGGAAATAACGAGTTTCACTCAAGCTGGGCAAACCGCACCTGCCTCCCTTTGTTTTGAGTTTGCAGACAGTTGTTTTCAACAAGCTGATCCGTGACTAAACCGTGATCGCGAACTCGAACGTCTTCTGGTCGTTTAAAAGCCTTTTAAACCGGTTTTGTTTGTTTTGTTTACATTTAATTGTTTATGGAAAGATCGTTTGCGATTTTGGCTTGTTATCTTTAATTTTGAAGATATTGCAGTGGTCGCTTACAACAGGAAGTAATATCGACAAGAAAGGGAACTAGACCGTTTTATCCAGACAAGTGGTTGCTGCAAATCAAGTTTAAATGAATCTGAGCGTTTTTCAAGTTGGTTTTAAGTCAAGCATCAAGTCAATTGCAGTGGAAGACTAAGACGCTACTAAAATCAAGAAGCTAATAAGCCTAACAATTGATTGCTGCAGTTTGTGCTTAATGTCGACTTATTGATATTCTTGTGAGTTTCAGTGGATTGTTTTTACGTGAAATTAAGTCGAAGAATCTGGCCTTAAGACTTATGGGCTTATAATCTAGCCTCATAACTGAGACTTTGGAGTTAAAACCTAGCCTTGAATTGAGACTTTGGGCTTATAATCTGGCTATACAATTGAGACTTATGGCTCTATAATCTGGCCTAACTTGAGAATTTGGACTTAAAATCGGGTCTTAATTTGAGACGAATGAACTTATGGTTGGCCTTATGAAATTGGGACTTAGAGCTCTGTAATCTGGCTTTATAATCGAGACTTACAAGGGTCTTGAATCAAGCAAAGTCTATTTTATTAAACTGGCAAGTCGATCGTCAAACTAAGCTTACACTACAAGGCCATTAGTGAAGGAAGTTGAGTCTGATTTTTGAGACCAGTTGGCGGTGCTCTTTATCAATTTTCTCGGTAACCTTTAATTGGCTTTCTTGGTTCTCGGGTCATTAAAAGTGGCAGGTAAAGTCGATTAGAAGACGATCTAGCTAATCGACCATATAATCGACATTCATGCAGCAATAATGAAAAATTGATGATTTTCCAGTAAAGATTAGCAACTTAAGAAACTCAAACTGAGAGGTAAGCCTATCAAGCGGTTCCCTTTATTATTCTTTACTGGTAGCTGTCAATTGATTTTGCTGGTCACTGACAGTTTTAAACCAGGTAGGCAAGAGAAGGAATTGAAGGCCCTTGGTCTTTGATGAATCTACTTCATAACTAAAGTCTTCTAGTAAAGATTTAAGAGAAACGTTTCGAGTTGATACAAGACATCGATTCGAAAGCAGCAAGCTTCAAGTTTCAGAGCTGGGACAAATATATGTATCAAGCCTTCAATTCAAATCTTGTTTTGAAAGAAAGCTGACACATCAACATTGCAAGTCACTCGTATTTGTTTTCAAAGCAGTTTCTGAAGCGGCTGACAAGCTGGAAATATAAGCCTATAGTATTAAATATTGCAAGTGTTGTCAATCTAGATTGTCATGCTGGAGTTGCTGTTTACTTGAGCATTAGTTAGGGCAACAATCAGAAAATTAGGCCAAAGGATCTAGGTGCTGACTCAAGAAGAAAAGTTTTGTTCTGAGACTAATGGAACTAAACATGACGTAAAGACTAAAATTGATAAGATTTACAATCAGTCCCTTTCTAAACTCTTCGAATAATCATATATTTGAATTAAGCTGGAATAAAGAAAACCCTATAATATCATATGCTTAAAGATACAAAAAACTTAATCTAGACTACAAGTAGAGCCGGGCTTTCTATCACATAAGCCTATACTAAGCTCTTGAAAGAATTTCACCTTGAAATAATCACATATTTGTATTCAGCTGGAAGAAGGTAAACCCAAAGACATCCTGAGGTGGGAGATACAACATCTTAATAGCCCAGACCCCAAGTTGAGGAAGACTTCTTGCACCCCAAAAATGCAGTCCACTACGAAAACCCCATCGAAGAAAACGACGACATCGCAAGAAATCAAAATGAAGCTAAAAAAGAAAGCAAAGAATGAGAACTCGAAGAAACCCATCATCACCAGCTTCGTTGCAGTATTACTAGTAATTGGAATCGCCATTTTTCTCAGCTTCTATCCAAACTGGGTTCATTTCTTGCCTGAGGTGGCCAGACGTAGTTTATTGAAATATTTTCCAGTAGCTGAACCTTATCGCTTCCCCCATCAGCCTATTCCTGAGTTTAACATATCAAGAGGAATCGATAGAAGATCCAAACTTTCCTTGGAAGAGTTTATTAAGCTTTATGATGCGAAATGGTGAGTTCAATTTTCTTTACTAAAGCCTTATTTCTCATATATGAGTTGTGTGACCTGGGAGTAAAGGGGGTAAAAGGTCTTTTACTCAGCTGCTGTGGTATTGGTTTATTTTTGAAGGGTAAAGTGCCCACTGAATACAGGCCTGGATCCAAGGGGGGCGTATGCCCGCCCTATTTTGGTAGAGAAACAATACAATTAGCTTGATAATACCCTATTCCCCTTACATTATCCTTTGATATATATGTAACACCCTTTTTTCTGTGGGTGCTGGATCCGGCGCTAGAATAGGTATACCAATCGATTAGTACGATGCTGGTCCTTCCTGATGTGACCGTAACTTGTGACTCATTTTTACTTGTTAGACTTGCTTCAGTGGAAAATCATATTGAGATTAATTTGAACTGTTCCCCATTTTCACCAATCGTGCCTTCATGGAGAGAGACTATTGCACCATATTGAGTCTGACGAGGGTGCCAAGAAGGAAGACCAACAACCTCAGGGTGCTTTTATATAGCCAGAAATATCTAAAACATGGCGAAGCGAACACATAGATTACTTAAGCTTTTCGTCTGACACTCAACAGAGTAATACGTCAGAAAAAGAACGAAATAGAAACCTAACTGATTTATATACCCAGATGTGCATATTTCGATCCACATCTGGGTACATAAATCAGTTAGGTTTCTGTTTCGTTCTCTTTCTGACGTATTACTCTGTTGAGTGTCAGACGAAAAGCTTAAGTAATCTATGTGTTCGTTTCGCTATGCTCCCGATATTTCTGGCTATACTGAAGTTCTGTACCATCCAAATACTGTTCAGAGTGCTTTGCAAATGCAAATTTTTCTTTTGCAGGGATGTTGGAAGCATCTCAAACTTGGGGGCAGGATGCTTCAGGACCACTATTTTCATTAAGGAAGAGGGGTAATTTCTGAAAGTAAAAAGGGCACTTCGTTGTTTCTTGCAAAATCTGGGGGGTACGTGCCTCTGGTGCCCTTGGCTCTTACATCTCTGTTATTCTCTCTCTCTCTCTCTCTCTTTAGGCCTGTTGTCATCACAGATGCAATGGAAAACTGGCCAGCCATGAAAAAGTGGAACAAAAGATTTTTCTTGACAAATTATGCTGACAAAATTGTCTCCTTCAAAGGAGTAGAAGTGAGTGTCGTTAATTCATCTTTATCTCCTTGTGGTATATTGACGTCACCCGGTGGTATATACAAAGCTGTGTATATACAAAAGATATATTATAAGATATATTAAAAGATAGTTTGTTCTGTTATTTTCTTATTCATGGTCTCAACAGAAAATAACTTCATCGAGCTCAGTTTTGGTCAGTGAGTTTATTCATTTGAACATACTGATATCAAAGAGGTAGCCATAAAGGTTATAGTTAAACTGCATTTTCATAGAGAAGAAACTGAAGATTTTAAGGTGGTTTATTGGACTATATATTTCCCAAATTCAAACAAGCCCCAATTTTTCCCAGGAGGTTTACCTCATTTCTTTCAATACGAGAGGGTTCATGCCACCATTTCTTCACGTACCCCTAAATATTAAGCCTGGTTTTTAGGCACCTCAAATATTGAATCTATTGGAGAATCTAGATCTTGTTATTCATTAAAAATACGTACCGTGATCTTTGATTGGTCACCAAAGAAATACGCCAGATTTTACGATTCTCCCTTTCTTCGAAATTATGGACCCTAAATTTTAAATTTTGTCCATATTGTAATTTACAAACCCCAATTATTGATTTCGTTGAATATTTCACACCACTTACATTGACCTAGACCTCCCCTTATTGAAGGGTGGGGACTACCCCCTTTGACCACTATTATTATGCATTACCTATGATAGATATAAGGTTCATTCTGAAGCATAGAGTTTTTATCAGTCCCCTTCCCCGAATGATTACGGTACGAATAGTAAAAAGCATTGTTCTATTTGTAACGAGTGATTTCATTTTCAGGGATCACTGGACAAAAGACAAGGCCTAGCTGCCCCCATCGGAGTGTTTCTAAAACACGTTCACGAGTCATCTCCCACCTCGTGGTCTTATGCTGAAGATGAAGTGTTTCTCGTGAGAAACCCTGAGTTGAGGAAGGATATAAAGACCCCTGTAAGTTTTGTTTATATTCAATTATTCTTTTCCGAGATCATTTTCTGATGCGATGGTGAAAACAAAGGCTATTGGTCTAGTTCTAGAGTATCTATTCTAAATAGCCAGAAATATCGGAAACATAGTGAAACGAACACATGGATTACTTGAGCTTTTCGTCTGACACCAAACAGAGTAATACGTCAGAAAGAGAACGAAACAGAAACCTAACTGATTTATATATGAGTAATCCATGTGTTCGTTTCGCTATGTTTCCGGTATTTCTAACTATTTTGAAGTTTTGTTCCATCCATTCTGACGTTTTAAGTGTTGATGTTTAGTTAAGGGTTGGCCTACTATAAAGCTCCACTCTTAAACGATAATCAAAACGACTATTTTAGTCTTGCTCAGAGTACTAGCCAGAAAGGGAGCCAAGTCTATATAATCTTAAAGTCAAGAGACGCAATGTGCCTCCCAGTTATCACCAGGCTAGCTGTGTAGCAACTCTTAAACTTGAACATAAGAGGTACAGTTACACATTGTTGGTGTTTCTTGAGCAACAATCTACCATTTTACTTTTTGCTCGTTGATCATTGCAATTCAAGCACTCTTTGATTCTTGAACACCAAAAATGTGTAACCGTACATCGTGTGCCCAAGTTTACGAGTTGCTGCACAGCCAGTGTGATAATAACCGATAGGGCACATTGGGTCTCTTGACTTTTCAATGTATATAGACTTGGCTCCCTATTTGGTGATATTGGGAGGGCACATTTGGTCTCTTGATCACATACTTATGAATCGAAAGTCTATATATATGTTGCATGTTGTTTTCAATGTACAATTGAATGCTCAAAGTACTCAATGGCTTCCTCTTTCAGAGTTTCTGGCAACTTGCCTGGTCTAGTTGGCTGCAACTTGCCTGGTCTGGTTATAATCGTATTTGATTTAATTTTGCAGATTTATCTTGAAGAAGATTTCTTCTCACTTTTGCCTGCAGATGTGAGGCCATGGAATGCTATGCTGCTTTGGGGCACAAAGTTTTCAAGATCCTCTCTACACATCGGTAAATACCTTCCATATTCGATATCTACACAAGGTTTAAACCACTAAAACTTTGTGCCTGACATTCATCAGTGTAGTACGTCAGAAATAGAACCAAAACACAACCTAACAAACTTTCGCACTCAAAGGTGGATTAAAATCATTCACCAATCAGAATAAAGGTATATTGAAAAACAGCCAATCATCGACTTGAGTTCAGTAAGACAAAACATAAACTGTGATCGGAAGAGGCCTAGTGAGAAAACAAATTCGTTTTCTGATTGCGTCTTATCATTATGTTTTTGTAACTGTTATTTTGCTAGATTGGAAAGGAGGATGAAAAAGTAATAGATAAAGTAAAGGAAACATTACAAGGTGGCGTTTGAGATTTCTCGATAAAATCGCCGTGCAAGGCCTAACAACTTCACCAGCCAAGCCAACGTCACAGCAAGGCAGACCCAGGAACCACCCACCACTCAGAACAAAACACCGATTGTTTGTAGACTTTTGTTTGTAAAGATATTGTTTTGTTTTCAGACCCTTACAATTGGACTGGCACAAATGCTGTTATAAAAGGAAGAAAACTATGGAAAGTAAGTTTGCTTTGTATATCTACTTTTTCTAAAAAAAGATTTACATAGGTTTATCCACCATTATTTTTGAGGGTGTTCAGTATTTTGAAGGAATATTAGTATTGTGGAGGATATTAAATACTGCTGCAGGATGAGGGGATATCATCAGTACTGTGGGGGATACCATCAGTACATGCGAGGCTATTTAGTACTGTTGAGGATGTTCAGTACTGTGAGGGGATATCATCAGTACTATCAAGGGCTACCATCAGTACTGGGAGGAGATACTATCAGCACTGTGGATTATATTCAATACTTTGGAGTGAAACCACAAGCACTTTGGGTATTACCTCCACAGTACTTGTATGGTTTCCCCAACAGCACTGAACCTCACCTAACACTTTGCACAGACGTTCTCAAGAGTGATCCCTATAATATAATGTATAATGTAAATGGAACGTACTTCGGAAATTTCTGTTTGAGTATCGCTAAACTATGGAATCACCCAAACGACCTTCTTTTCGCGTAAACTGTTATTTGCTGTTTTTAGCTTTACCCGCCCGGCCAAGATCATCTCTTATACGTGCCCGGAGGGAAGAAATCCGGATTCCCACTGGATTGCCCAAAGTACCAGAGTTCGGTTGACGCGTATGATTACAACGCAAAGAAATACCCGTTGTTGAAGCAGGCGCAGGCAATAGAATTCGAACAGCTGCCAGGGGAGATGCTTATCATACCGACTGGCTGGTTTCATCAAGTATTTATACTTATTATTATTTATTACTATTTACTTATTATTATTTCTTATACTTATTACTGTCATATTTGACATCATAATCATCATTATTCTCTTTAAGGTAGTTAGTAGACATATTACATGAGTCCCAGTAATCACTCGTCATGAAGTCGAGGCTAGCACCAAACTGATACCACTCATAATGGTTAAAACGTAGTTTGAGCGTTCTTTATCCAAAGCGTTAACTGCGACTCGTGTAATCAGTCTAGGTACTTGGATGTCTCTTTGTAGAAGTGTGTCGTTGTAGGAAACGATTTCAAACGATATAGACCAACAGAGTTGTGCCATCAGCTATTTATAAAGACTCGTCATCATAATCATCATTATTCTCGTAAGGTACCTAGTACCCTTGGATTTTTCCACGTTTAATTGATATAACGAACCCCGGATATAATGAACCTCCCAGTATAACGAAATAAATGTCTGTTCCCTTGGATTTTGCCTTGTAAAATAATTTGTCTTCTCGGTATAACAAGCTCCATATTTAATGAACAGTTTTCAGAGTTCGTTATAACGGTGTTCCACTGTATAAGGGTTGTAGAGAAACCATATCACGACCTTATGGACAGTATTTCCAATTGATATTCTTTATAGCCAGAAATATCGGAAACATAGCGAAACGAACACATGGATTACATTAGCTTTTCGTCTGACACTCAATAGAGTAATACGTCAGAAAGAGAACGAAACAGAAACCTAACTGATTTATATACATTTATATATTTCATTATTTATATTTATTTATTATTATTTATTCATTATTATAATTATTATTTATATTTTATTATTCATTTATATTTTATTTACATTATATACGTTTCTGTTTCGTTCTCTTTCTGACGTATTACTCTGTTGAGTGTCAGACGAAAAGCTTAAGTAATCTATGTATTCGTTTCGCTATGTTTCCGATGTTTCTGGCTATTTTGAAGTTTTGTACTATTCAAAGACTGACGATTTTCAAAACTTTTATTAAACCTTTCTATAGGAAAACAGTTTATAAGAAACCCAGTGCTATAGAAGCCCCAAACATTATCGTGTTAGAACTAAACCATCAAAGCTACGAACTAGAGTTAAAAATCATGTTTTCACTTTAGGCCTACAATGTTGAAGAGACTTTGGCGATAAGTAGTCAAATAATGAATACCCAAAATCATAGGTGAGAACTTATGTTGTGAATCAAACGTAATTTTTAATAACTTTTAATTTTAATAACTTAATAACTTTTATCATTGATTTTTCCCTCCATGCAAATCATTTTCATTGATAACTTTCTCTTTATGAAATAGTAGTGAAATAGTATCTTGACTAATAAAAGACTTCTATTATGAATCAAACCTGATTTTTCTCTTGCTAAGAAGTATGAAAAAAGAAAAAGAAGACAGTTTTGCTTTTTTATGTTTACCTTTCCATAGAACAAGAATGGGACAAGGAGATATTCCATTGTGATTGGAGAGAAACCTGCAAGCGTAATAAAAGCTACAAGCTCTGTCAATATCTCTTTTTACAAGCTTGTATCTTATCTTGTTTAGTTTTAAATGTTTTTATTCATTAATTTAAAATTATTCTTAGTAAGGGGAATTACAAGTTAGTTTTGTTTATTTTAGACAAGTGCTTGAAGAAATAATCAAGGGTAAAAACGTGGATGACAGGAAAATCCCTGCTGATTTCGACTCTCTCTCACCAAAAGAAAAGGTAAGAAATGCTTGTATTGATTAGGGGCAAGTGGTGGGGCTACAGACAGGTATCTTCAACATGCAAAATAGTGACATCGAATAATTGATTGATAGGCAAATACACTTACTATCTTCGTAAGGTATTGGTTTACTTGCAAACCACAAAGGTCCCATTGAATAGGTAGACTATTCAAAGCAGTGCATTGATAGTTGATAGGTAAATACGCTTTCTATCTTCGTAAGGTATTGGTTTACTTGCAAACCACAAAGGTCCCATTGAATAGGTAGACTATTCAAAGCAGTGCATTGATAGTTGATAGGTAAATACGCTTTCTATCTTCGTAAGGTATTGGTTTATGTTCAAAGCATAAAGGCCCATTGAATAGTTAGAATACTCGAAGCAGTGCATTGATATTGATAGTTGATAGGCAAATGCGCTTACTATCTTCGTAAGGTATTGGTTCATGTGCAAAACACAAAGGGTCCACTGAATAGGTAGACTAATTAAAGCAGTGCATTGATAGATGATAGGTAAATACGCTTTCTATCTTCGTAAGGTATTGGTTTATGTGCAAAGCACAAAGAGCCCACTGAATAGGAAGACTTATCGAAGCATTGCATTGATAGTTGATAGGCAAATATGCTTATGACTCCTTTACCTTGTGACTCAGAGAGTTAGAGAGAGCTAGGGAATTCTCCCTCCCACTTTAAATATTTTTACCGTACAAAGGCTTGACTTTATATCATCTTCAAAGTAGACTTGTTACACCTCATTGTACTGGGCAGATCTTTAAGTTCCTTATAAAAAAATACGTGTAGCTCGGGTTTGCGTTCATCACAGACTTCTATAACTTTCTGTTGTTGCTGCTGTGTTTAAACAAGAAGTGCTATGAGAACTCAGTAGAAATGAGAGAAATTTCAAAAGAAAAACGACAATATTCAAACGGCAAAAATGTTTCAGACAAACGATACTTGTCTTCAGTTGTGCATAGTCGAATGAAGCTTATTAAAAGTACCGTACAGTAAAATTCCGATTACTCGAACAAACAAGGGACGATGAAAATAATTCGAGTTGTCGCATGTTCGACTTATCAGGCTCTCGATAACTTGAATAAGGTTCAAGGCCAAATCTGTCCGAGTTCTCGAGAGTTCGAGTTAATCGCATGTTCGAGTTATCAGGATTCTACTGTAATTAAATAAGAATGGCAATTACATCCTATATTTTAGTGTTCGGCATATCAAACAAGATAAATTTACGGAAAATCGTTGAATGTATTCAGTATTGTTAAGAAATGCAAATCCAATTCAGCTTTACGTTCTTTGATGAAGAGCTTCTCCAATTTACTGAAATTGCTGATAAACACACTCGGAAATTGAATATCAGTGATTTTCGAAAATTGGGAAAGCTCTCCATCCAAGAACGTAAAGCTCAATGGTATGAAATTCTTTATCAGCTTCATTCTTCTACATTCAACTGAAGATGAAAATCGATTGTTGGAAATATGTTTTGCCGTTTAAAAATTGTCGTTTTTCTTTTGAATTTCTCTCAACTAGAGCTGTGCTAAAATGGCGAGGCGACCATCATTGCTATGATTGGTGAAGGAAACTCAGTTAAACAGTCGTATCCATCGCAACGGATTTCTTTGCCGAGTATTTCCCATTCTTTGATATTTGGAAACATAGCATGTGACAGTATTATACTTGTTTGATCAAAAACCAATCTTTAATTGATGAAGTATTTTGTTTCATCGATTAGCCGAGCTTTTCGGATTTTGTTCGTCTCGTTTTTTCTCTCAATATTGATAAAGCTACTCTGCAAGTTGTACTCATCATAATCATAAACAATCTCTCAGGGGGGCACGTTGCACTTGGTTTATCATTATGAAGTGGGGGACTGCCAAGGGATACCATTCAGTACTGTGTAGGATATTCAGTATTGTGGGGAGGAGATACCATTTAGTACTGGGGAGGATATTCGCTGCTGTTGGCGGATACCATTTAGTACTGTAGAAGATGTTCAGTGGTGTTAGAGGATACCATCTGTAATTTGGAAGATATCCAGTATTGTGACGGGATACCATCAGTGCTGTAGAGGATATTTAGCACTGTTTAGAATACCATCAGTGCTGTGGAGGGTTTTCATTTTTGTTGAGGGATATTATCAGTATTGTGGAGGATGCTCTGTTTTGTGTGGGTGATATCGACAGTGCTGTTGAGAGATACCATAAGTGCTGTTGAGGGTATCCAGTATTGTTCAGGGCTGCCATTAGTACTGAACATCCTCCACAGTACTGCAAAGACCTACCATCAGTAAGAGTATAAGATTGGCGCACTGGGGAAGCAGCCTGGTAAATAAAAAAAGGTTGATTTAATCTTATTCTCTTTCAGATGGAGAAGATAGTTTCAATGTTTCCAGCAAAAATTATAGAGCATGGCAAACGAGTGAACAAAGATGTTATGGACCAGCTAGACAAAGTCAAAAATCATTGAAAACAGTGAATTTTAACATTTTTTTTATTCTTAATTGCATAGTTTCACACTTTTTATTTCTTGCACTCTTACGTTTAATAAATTATCCGAAGTTTAAAAGCTAATTATGGTACCAGGTGACCGACTGCAAGGACACATTTGAAATTGTTTTCGTCAGGATCTAGGCCGGTTTCAGTGCCCCTGTTACCCCTGTGCCCCCGTTACCCAGCTGCTAGAGGGGTGGAAGTCAACAATTAATAAGCAGGAGGACATCTATTAGAGACCAGAGATAGCTTATTTCTATTGGAATATTTTGTTAAATTCCACAGCTACGCTGCAAATCAAATAATTCATTTTAAAACATACTGTTTATACTGTTTATACTTTCCTATTGACTAAAATAGCCGTACCTTAAAGGTACCCTTTCCAAAATTGATACCTAAAGTAGTTCTGCGAGCCACTGTAGCAGAATAAAACCAGTCTAACTAAACGTTTTCATGATCTGCTTATCATGTCACTGACAGTCTTTTCTTTCCCCTTACAATCAATATTGGTGCTCCAAAATTCTGACAGCTTGTCGTAAATTCTAGTCTGATGATTATTATGCAGTTTCTCGCATATCTCACACCCCCAAATGCCTGGATAAGGCCAGCCAAGATCCACAGTCAGTCTGTAACTCTGCTTCCATTTGAAATACTCGTTATACGCCGTGTCATTTCTATCCAAATACGTCAAATAATTCGCCAAGTCCTTCACAGATTTGAAATCAGCGACGTTAATGAAAGAGCCGGGTATAGCAACATTCAGATCGTTGTACGGGCCTGCTCCCATTACTACCGGGACTGCGTCGTGTACGAGTGCGTTGTACCAATACTTCTCAGTCACGTACTGATCACAGAACTCATTCTCGAACGCAAGATAGAACTTGTATTGTCGTATGGCTTTGATGCAGCCTTCTTTGTGCTTGCTTTTACAATCCCCTACTGCGTGCTTGAAGAGCCTCCCACACCCCCCTCCTACTTCTATCGAGACGTATTCTTCCAGCTTCTTCACCAGTTTGTCTCTCAGTCTTCCGCAGTGACTGACGACCCACAACGCTAATTTTCTGTCTTTGACCTTGTTCTTCTCCGCAGCATGATCTATGATCTTCGGACGCGGGGCTTCGGGTTCGAGCCTGATATACCTTTGATACGGTATCCAGATATCACTCTCTTTTTTATAAGTCATCGTCCAGTTAAACAAGCCATCGAGGGGGGCAGGGTTCGCCGTGTTATAAGGGTTTTCTGATATAAAGTACACCCATCTCTGGTGTAAAGGCCTTGATGTGGCACTGAGGTTGCGCAGTGATGCAGCATTGGGCATGTCTCTCGCGTGGAAGATGGCTGCATCGCTCTCAGCAAAACGGTTGTTATCGTAGGTAATCTCACAATTATCCACCCGGCATTTCCGAGAACGTGTGAAATTTGCTGCATCTTTTTCAGGCAAATGATACCAGGCTCGGTCTCCGAACAACGGCGTATAAACTAATATCAACTTCTTTTTCGGCTTCGGTATTACTTGGTTCGCCCCGTGTACTGTCGGCAACGGCATCTCTGTTAAACCGATTGTACGGATGAAGCCTAAATCATTGCTGTATAGAAAAAATTCCAGGCAACAGAAGGAAAGGACCATTGAAAATGCTGCGAAAACCGTCTTGTTAAACTCCATTTTGTGAGCGTTTGTTACGTGGCTTGTCTTACCACGTATTTATAGAGTATTGACATAGTCTTTCCTTTGAGTAAACACATTTGGTGTTATCAAGAAAGGCCTTTAGGGGAGGAGTTTTAGTATGAGGGTATCTGATTGGTTCTTTCCGTCTCAAGAATATAATATTTTTTCATGGAATCAATTCACCATGGTGAGATGTTTATTATTTTTAAAATGCTTATCACAAAATATGAAATACACTCTTTTTTTTATAAGAATAAATTTTATAAGAATAATGAGCCTCAAAATCGGTGAAATTTAAGAATATTTTAAGAATATTGCAAGGCTCAGATCTTATGGAAAAAATTTTAGCGAGTGTTTCTTTACTTCTGAATTTGTGTGCTTTTTACTGGGAATGGTTTAAATACCCTCACCTAAATTTTGATGCAAGTGTCGATGAGCTCTGTTTTACAGGAAATAAGGATATTTTTCTGCTATCCACCATATTTGTAATACAGTAGGTGTGCTTTTTTGGCATTTGCGACAATAGTAACAATTTATTGCTTTATCCGTGTTTTCTGCCATAAGAATAATCTAAGAATATTCCGAGGCTCAAAATAGCAAAAAATTAAGAATATTGAGGCTCAGAAAAAAATTAGATATTTTTACAAAATAAAGAGTGTATAAAAATATTCTAAATGAAAACAATTTTTCATCATTCAGTTCCTCAAGTCAGGGGGTTTTCCCCTGAGTAAGTGGCAGGGGGGCAGATCTTTTTTCCGGTTCAGGAAAAGATGCCTAGTATACCTTAGGGTGGGCTATTATGGGGTACACGTATTTTTTATAAGCAATTTCAGCTCGAGCTCAGTACTGAAAATTGCTTAGCTAGATGGGACATTTGAGTACTCAAACTTGCTTAGCTTTTTTTACTTAAAAATTGTTTTCTTAGGGTACTATCTCAAAAGTTGTTGTACAATGAATGTCGGTGGTATCTTGCATACAAAAGTGTGCCCGGGTTACTGATATCCACTGTAACATTCTTCCTTATAGCTGCTTCACGATTTTCATTGCCAGTTGAATCAGAACTAAAAAATCTTAAATTGCTTAGCATTCTTCTTTCCAGTACTGGAATTGCTTAACTCTTTGTCTTATCGAGTACTGACTTGCTTATAAAACAATTGCTTTTAAAAAAATGCGTGTAGTTTCGGATAAGACCTGATGAATCAGTGCTAAGCTGAGTATTTCTGCTGCAACACATGTTTCAAACAAAAGCTTTTAGGATAGCGATTTGACTTTTACTTAGCACAATGGGAATCAGAATTAATGGCTTGAATCTGAATAAACTAATCTCCGAGGGGCGGATCCAGACTGCCGCCACTGCCGCACAGGCGGTAGTCAATTTTGGCAAAAATTATTTTTTTTAGTGGGCCTATATCTTCCAAAATTGTCTTTTTTTCAAAATTCTCCAATATATTTTCAAGTTTAACTTGTCTTTTGTTTTACTTCGTTGAGATAATGCGAATTCTTCCAATTTTATTTATTCATATTCATATATCTTAAAATCTTTTCTAAAAGTTTGTTGCGTTATAGCGTGCTGGCTTCTGAACACTCGTTTACTGAATTGAATGATTTGAATTTTGATTACTTGGCCTCATTGAATTGAATTTTGATTACTTGGCTTCATTGAAATTGAATTAGATCTGTGCGGCCCTTGTTTCGAATCATAGATCGCCCAGAGTTCGCCCACTGTCAAAATTGTATTGGGTTTTCTGCCTTTTCTCAGCATAGATCGCCTCGATTGCCGCACAAGAACAAAAGAAAAGTCTCTTGGTTCCAAAATCCTTTGTCAAATCGTGCGCACGCCTGCGTCAAATTTATGCAAATACCGCCTGATAATTTATTTATACGTCACAGTAATTTATTTATACGTAAGGAACCCTCTGTTGTTGAGAAACTTTCGCTTCGCGCGCTTTTCGCCCCTTCTCTTTGTGTTATTCAAATTCAAAATCCCTTCGAGTTTCGATTACACTTGATAAGTGAGGCGATTCCTTGAATTGAATTCAAAGTTGTTGTTGGAGGAGACGAAGAGAAGGCCTCAGCTTTTTTATGGAGATGGAGGAGGTGACAGTGGCGGAAAATCAAGTTTTAAAATTTTGCAGAATTTGGGCCTGTTGGAAGATTCTGGAGCTCGGTATTTTGTCCCTCTGGAAATAGAATTAGGCATTGTTGTTGTTAAAAAGAAATAAAATTGTACCTGAGCACAAGCAAATAAGAAAAATGAGTGTATTACCAACCTAAAGGCGCTGTTGCTAAGCAAAATCTCGGTCTAGCCTCGATGTGGGGCGCAGCTTTGCGTGCAATTGCCGGCTTTGCGCATTGTGTGTGTGAGTGTCACCGAGGGGAAACAGTTTTCCCTGCAAGGTAGGTTGGCCTATGCATATTTTCACTGCTGTGTGCACTTCTTGTTTAGATAAGCAAGAGGGTTTTCTATAGGCCTAGGATTACACTTTTAAGAATGATCTTGATAGAGTTTTGTAGAAGGATCCTAGTTCTAAGTAGCCCCTCGCAGTTGTTTGAAATTTAGTAAACAATAGCAGACAAGGCAAGGTATCTACCTCCGCCATCCATACCCCCAAGATCCGTTCCATTAACAGAAAGTGAGCAAAGCAGCTCCTACAGAATTCCAGAGAAGCCGTCGATGAAGTTTTTTTACACCACAACCGCCTCAATCTTGGGCTTTTTGTGTTAGGCTCTCTTTAAAAACTTTATTCAAGACAGTAGAAACTTTTAGGTAGACTATTCTTACCAGGAAGACGAATTTGTGACCTAAAAATGAAATTTTCCCCCATATTTGTTGGCCTCAAACAACCATGCATACTTGATACTTACAAAACATTTCCACAGGGTTGCTGCTGATGGGAATTGCCTGTACCATGCCTGTTCTACTGCAGTGTCTGGTAATGACAAACTTAGTAGTCTGTTGAGAGCCTTGACATCTGCTGAATTGTACCTTTACCCTGAATTTTATGCTTCTCAACCAACTTTTATCCATCTGACTAAACAAATCAATAGACAACTTGAGTCAGTTTTCTCCTGCTCTTTAACTTTTGAGGCTGTAGATATTCTTAAGAAGGATTTACAAAATTATTCAGAATGTGTCAGATTTGAGGCTCTGAAGAATTCTGGAAACAAAAGGTGGTGTTCCTTTATTTGCATGCGGGCTGTCTCAAGTGTTTTAGGTTTAAAAATCCATTCTTTTTACCCTGATACTGGTGCTATGAATCTTGGCAAAGTTGCTTTTGATTTATGTACACGTTTTTTTTTATATAAGAAACCTAGCTTGGGTCCTAGTACTAAAAGTTTCTTAATTTTTCACCAGTTTCTAGTACTAAAAGTTTCTTAAAAGTTTCTTATTTTTAGATACGCACTTAACATCAAATTTTGCTCTTTCCCTCGCATATTTCTTGTATTAAAGTGAAACCCACCTACTAATACAAGTAGACTCAACATCCTGTGTTCCTCTAGATAAAAACTCAAATCAAGCAAAAATGTATTGTTGGCATATTATTTTCCGGCTCATAAAGTCCTCTTGGTTTTTTCGGAGTTTCTTAAAGAGGCTGATGTAGTTCTAAAAGTTTCTTAAATTTTTGGGGCTCTAGTACTAGGTTTCTTATAAACCGGTTTCTTATTAAAAAAAAAACGTGTAATGCTATTATAGAGCCAAGACATCCTACAAATCTGGCTCAGCCACCAATCTGTCTTTTATGGTCAATTTTGGGAGGCTCTGAATGCGACCTTGCGCCTTCTTACAAACCAAACCATATTGTGCCATTATTCACAGTTAAACCAGCTGATGTGCCAATTGAGTGAGCCAATAGCAAGACAGTCAAAGATTTCTTTTCCCACCCTGGCTACAAAGAGTAATGATGCTTCCTATGAGCAAAAGAAAAATTTAGATTTAGATATTCCAAAAGGCCCGATTACCAAAGAGGTTTCAACTCAAATAACCTTCAGCTTGTTGAAGTTTGCATTAATTGGTAGATGTTAGCAACTTGTAAGCAACATTCTTTTCTGACATAAGGTTCCTAGTTTGTTTTTCAGGCATCAGGGCTCTTTCTTATTTGTTGGGTTTGGGGTTGAGGCCTACATTGGACAAGAAGTCTAGGAAATCTTGCGCTTGATGGACAGTCTCGTGGTCAACAAAACTCTTTTTTAACATCACTGATGTGAGATTAATGCCCTAATTGGCCTTAGTCATGGTTTAGTCGTGGCTAGAGGCAGGACGAAGGAACCTTTGAGGGATTAGTGAGAAATGCACGATTTGGTTCATGCACGAAAATGCTGGTCGAAAATGCTGGTCGCACTACAGTTTCAGGTGTTATTGCCTAAAGGATTAGCGGCGGCATTGAAGGGAAGCCACAAGGATTAGCTATTCATGAAAACTGACTTCAAGTGCGAACAGGGCCTTATGCCCACATGAATAATGTCAAAAAAGAAAATTTGAAAGAAGAAATTAAAAAAGAAAACCCAACTCCTGACCCAACTGTGAAGAAATTTGATGATTTTGGCACTTTCTATTATGAGGCAAGGTCCTTGAGTGATCAAAAAAATCCATATCTTGGATAATATTTCCAAACAAGATGCAAGTTATGTTTTTCCTAACAGGTCGATTTATGGAAAAAAGCGCAAGTTTAGTTATAGTTGGTTTCAGGCACATTCATGGCACAAGAAATATCCCTTTCCGTGGCCATAGAGATGATTCTTCTCAATACTCCACTCAAGACAGCCGCAATTTTCAAGCACTTTTAGATTTTAGGGTGAGAAGTGGTGATCAAGTCCTTGCCAATCATTTTAAGAATGCTCCAAGAAATGCAACATACCGTTCCAAGACCACTCAAAATGAGTTAATATCTTGTTGTGCACAAATTCTTCACAAGAAAATCATTAAGGAGATTAAAGTAAACAGATTTTTTCCAATTCTTGCAGATGAAGTAACAGATTGCTCCAATAAAGAGCAAATGCCACTTGTTATAAGATATGTTGATGGCAATGGAGATATACAAGAGAGATTTCTCAGATTTATTGAGTGTGATACAGGTGTGACAGGCAATGGCATTATCAGATAAAATATTAAGCTGTTTAGATGAGTTAGGTTTAGATTTAAATAATTGCAGAGGCCAATGTTATGATGGTGCTACAAATATGGCCGGAAAGTGCAAAGGTGTTGCATCTCGCATCCTTGCCTTAAATGATTTAGCTCTATACACCCACTGTGCCTCTCATCGCCTTAATCTTTGTGTTGCTGCATCCTGTCAAATTCAGATTGTTCGTAACATGATGAATAACGTGCAAGTTATATCCAGATTTTTTAACAAGTCTCCCTAGAGACAGGCTTTACTTCAGAAGATGGTTACTGAGCATCTGCCAGGGTATAATCACACGAAACTCATTGATGTGTGCCAAACAAGATGGGTGCTTCATATTGATGGTCTTACCCGGTTCTTTGAGATGTATCCTGCCATATCAGAGGCCTTGTTTACAATCCGTGACAACTCAGATGGAAACTGGGATGGCAATGCTGCTGATTCTTATGCTCTGGCCTCTGTGTGCTGCAACTTTGATTTTATAATTACCTTAGTTACAGTAAGAATGTGCTTAGAGTACACCAGATCAGCCACTGTTCAGCTTCAAACGTCTGATCTAGATATTATTCAAGGCTTGAAGGAAATAGATATAATGAAGAAATCTATAAGTAAAGTGAGGGAATTAATTGACGAATTAATTAATTGATTATCTTCAAGCAATGCAGCCAGAGTTTATTTATATTAGCATCTTCAAGAGAGTTCACTGAAACGACATTGTATAGTTGTTCTTTATTATGTTCAAGCAACGTCATCAGATTATTTGTTTAGAAAGGGAACAGAAACGATACCTAACGATACATTTAGTCTTGGATACTAGCCTTGCAAAATTGATGAAAGAAAACCTCTTCTTGTTTAATCGGGATAGCTTTTATGAATGAAAATATGTTGCTTTCCTTTGGGTGTCTTTGCTTTCTGGTGGGTGTCTTTGCTAACCAACCTTTGTCTTTGCTTGGCGATTTAGATTCTCTATGTCATGTGTTGTAAACTAAACCATCATTGTTGATTTAGAATGGAAGGTGTGAGTCTTGTTAGCCGCCATTTGTATAAGTGATGCAGCATTCTACTCCTAAATCTAACTCAATTGATCACTTTGCTTTCTTAAACTCTATGATGTGTAAATCTTCTTTGGGCTCAAGTTGTTATTACCAGCCATTTGCTAGAGACCAATGGAAGAACACCTTGACAAGATCTGGTTATTCGTACTGGTATCAGTGCTATTTCGTGTCGTTTGGCACAATCTCTATTTGGATAACAACGTTAAGATTTCTTGGGTAGTTTGTTCTGCGATCAATGCGGATTGGTGAGTTCATTTATTTACTGAAGAAATCGTTATCTGAACTACGAATTTAGCGCATAGAAATGCTTGAATAATCGTGAAACAGTGTTAAGTTTAATTTTTTTATTTACTAGCTTATTTTCGTCATTAAGTTCTTTAGTTTTCTTCTGATTTCAAGCCTTGTAGATTAATTTTTTGATATTTTAAAGGCAAACAAAGAATGATAGTATCATTTATAGGGGCTTTTACTGGCGTTTCTGAGGAGATGGTCGAAAAAAATTTTCCCGGGAGCAAGCCCCCGGAACCCCCGTATTTTTCGGCCCATGTGTGCGGCAGTCAGATTTGATCCTGGATCCGCCCCTGTGATTTCATTCAAGACTGTTGCAATAAGTATTTTTTGTAAACCCGGTTTTTTTACAGTAATTTTCGATTCATTTTACGTTGATTACTTTCTAAAAATGCATCAAGATGCATCTCTGAGAACATAAATTTCAAAATTTTCAGGGGGTATGCCCCCAGGCGTCCCAGGTTTAACTTGAACCAGACCAACTGTAATGGACAGCTTCCGGTCAGTTTTGGAGGTAAAAATCTTTAGAATTTGTATAATTTTGGGATTTTCAAAAACAGCCTTATTTATTAGTGGGAGCTTCCCCTTGGACTATAACAGCATTCTTAGGGGCTAAGAAATAGCGCACTCAGGGGTATATGTACTAGGCATTTTTCCCAAACCCAAAACATTTCCGTCCCCCCGTCAATTAGTATGGGGGGGGAGTCTCCCTCTGGGACTGTTGTCGAATATTAGTAGGTAGTCATATGGTAGTGTACAAGTCAATGTTAGTCTCCATAAACCAGAGTAGCCTTTCCAGCTCTAGGTTTATCGCCAAATATTATCCCAAAATTTCTTACTGATTATGAAACGGAATGACAACGTGCAATAAACTGCTACTTATCTTTATTTTTACACAGTTAGATATCATAGTTTTTCAATTTTATTGCTTCATTCTTCGATATTTGCTTATACTTACTGTCTACAAGTACAACAACAAAGTAGTTGGAATGATTTTGTGTAAAATATGGAATTAGAAAAGCTTACTCTGGTGCATGGATCCGAACACGCACCGGTTACAAGAGGCCTGGAGCAAAGCGACCTATATTTTCAAAACAATTCAATCGTGCATTCAAAGTTGACTTGAGATAAGAACTCCTTCGGCATTCAAGCAATGGTGAGCAAATTTCAATACATTCTCGTCTGCAAATATTTCAAATATGGATGCTAAGAGGATATTTGCAATTACTGCGCTTGGATTATTCGTCACTTTAATTTACTTTGAGTTTGGCTACGTAAGAAACTTCAGCTTCTCAAAAATAAAGTCTTCTCCACTGTTTGCTTTCCGCAACAACTACACGTTTGGTCTAGGGCCTATCAAAAATAGAACCCAAATATTTGACAAGCCAGGGAAGACGAAGGTAATTTTGGTATACACGAATTTATTCGGCAATCGAGAATGGTACCATCTTCCAGGGAATGAAGCTAAAGACTTTACCAAAAAACAGAAATGCAAAGTTAACAACTGTGAGATTTCGTACGACAATAATCGGATTTCAGAGAGCGATGCAGTTATTTTCCACGCCAGGGATATGCCTGACGCTGGCTCCTTGCGCGATATCAGTTCAAAAGTACGGCCTTTACATCAACGATGGGTTTATTTCATATCAGAGAATCCCTTCAATACCCCGAACCCTGCTCCATTAAACGGTTTGTTTAACTGGACGATGACTTACAAGAAAGAAAGTGACATATGGATACCTTATAAAAGGTATGCTGAACTTGATGCAGCTAAACCACGCCCAAAAATCATAGACTATGCTGCTGAGAAAAACAAGGTACCAAACAGAAAATTAGCATTGTGGGTAGTTAGTCATTGCGGACAACTTCGAGACAAACTGGTCCATCAGCTTGATGAATTGATCCCTGTAGATGTTGGTGGTGGTTGTGGGGGACAGTACAAACATAATGCCGCAAACTGCAATATAAAGGGACGAGAGGGTTGCATGCAGGCAATCAAGAACTACAAGTTCTATTTTTCATTTGAGAATAACTTCTGTGACCAATATGTCACTGAAAAATATTGGTACAATGCATTAGAGCACGACTCTGTGCCAATTGTTTTGGGGGCTGGACCTTATAACGATCCAAAAGTTGCAATTCCTGGGTCCTTTATAAATGTTGCAGACTTTAAGACAGCAAAGGATTTGGCTGCTTTTCTGCTGCATTTGGACCAGAATGATGCAGAATACAACAAGTATTTTGAATGGAAACAGAAATACTATCTGCCGGCACACCTCGGCTGGCCGTACCCTGGGATCTGGGGCTGTGAAATTTGTGAGAAGCTGCATAATGACCGTGAAACTAGAATTTACGATAAGCTTTCAGAATTTTGGAATGCTGGGAAGGACTGTAATGGAAAGGACAGAGCTCTTAATGAAATGATAAACAGAGCATGATTTTAAGCCCTAATTTTGTCCTAGAATTTAATGAATTCATGAGCTAGATATTGTTCTCATGCTCCAAAACAACCTAGCCTCATTGTGATTATTTTTGGGGTTTTTGTGAGTTCCTTCCAGAGGAAAAGGGTTAAGGTCTAGGGGATAGGGTTGTATTTATGATGGAGATAGGGATAGAATTAAAAGTAGAGGCCTAAATGTACCCCCTATATTTGAAACAACAATACAATCTAGCAAAACGAACACAGATCAATTTTTGTCTTTGTGTTTTAAGAAATCAGATAAAAGTAACTCTTGATGAAAGATCAACAGTTGCAGCAACACTGTAGCTGTCAATGATTGCCAATTGCTCCTGAAATTTGGAAGCGGTTAACTCTTATCATTATTATATTGGGTCAAGGGATAGGATTGAATTTAGGGTACAACGGATAGGGTTTAGGGATTTTTGGATGGTGAAGGTTGTTTTAATGCATTCAACAATTGCCAATAGATGTAGTTACACACTGAAGCACCCAAATGACTAAATGTTTTACAGCAGAGTCTCAACCCCTTCAAATCTCGAATAGCTCAGTCTTCCGTAAGGCCTCTACACCAGGCCTTCCCTCATTTTTTATTGTAAGAAACTATTTAAGTATCTGATTTTAATACCTATTTAACAAATATTATCGCAATATCTTTCACATAATGGATGAATTGTGTTTAATTACAGCTTGTTTTTGTTTTTTGAAAGAAGTATGAATAATTCAAAAGTTTCAAACTGGTTTCCCCTGCAAAAGCGAGTGCCAAAGGGTTTCTTATAACAAGAGAACCCAACTGTAATCAAGAAATAAAACATTTCAAAATCCACTGTAAGCCCATGTTACTTATTGGCTTATTGAAAAAAATGAATTTGCATGCCTTTCAGCGTACCTACACAGCAAGTGGAGCAATCTGGAAGTTTAGAGGGGCTCCAATTCATGAAGGAGTTGGTAATTGATGTAAATATCTTATGCTCCTATTGCTAGTAATGATAGATTGTATTCAGATATTTATAATAAATTCTCGATTTGAACTTCTTTGGGATAGTGAGAGCTCTTTATTGTTACTTGCTGAATCTATAGACTTGTTATTCTACCTACTCGATAAAAAAGCAATGTACTCCCAACGTCAAATTCAAGTAGGGTATTCAAGTAGTATCATTTCATTAGAAGCCCTTCCAAGTCGAAATTAGCAATGCATGATAATTATGTAACACTAGTGTCTACCAAAGGTCGTTGAGCGCCCATGCGGAGGCAGTATCGAGCTCCTCCGCGCTTCCAAGGCCCTCCTCGTGCATTACAACAAATAGCTACGTCTATGGAAACAGTTCACAGATTTGATATGACACTTAATACACTCTTTTTTATAAGAACCAGTAAAATTGTTTTGAAGCTGGCTGTTCTTAAATATTTCTTTATTTTCAGCATAGGATATTCTAAAATTGTTGTTACTTTCATAATGCTTTGGAAGCCTTTTTGCTATCAGTTGTGTTAATTGTTGCAAATTTTGACTCTCTTGACCATCTGATATATCTGTGTGCTGTCAATCTACTTGTTTTGTAATTATTGTGTCCACCTCACAAGGAAATGATATCTATTCGTTCCTCTTCCTCCAATTACTTTAGAAACGCTATCCATAGCTTTGTAGCTGGATATTGGATTTGTGCTGCTACAAAATCAAACTAGAAAAACCTTTAAAGATTACTAATGTAGGTAACCCCTTTTTGGGGTTTGCCATTTTCCATATTTGATTATACCCTGGTGGGTACCAGAGTGAGACTGATATCTAGGGTAATATCATTACAGAAAATCATTGTTAATATTCATCTTTTTCGATACGGAATTCTAAGTATTTCAGCATTTATTATTATAAAACTCTCGGTTGGTGAAGCCCTACACCAAGTACTTGAATATACGAATCTTCGAATATCGAAATATAAGCTTTATCCAAAAACAAAAAAACAGGTTTTCGTGCATACTAATTATGACTTACAGTGATGAGAATTCATCCAGTTCGAGATTCAATCTACAGCCGCATGCCGATGCTGATTGCTGATAAGACTGAAGAAGGAACCAGGCGAAGAATTGCTTGCAGATAAACATTTTATGTGAATATTATCGAGTCGTGCTTCCTGTTGCTGGAATAAATGAGTACAATAAGTAAGAAGTCAGAGAAAGTTATCCTAGATGCAAAAGATAGGGCAAGGCCAGGTGAGAAACAAACAACTAACTCAAACTACTTTAACCTTAATTGGATTGGATGATGGGCACATACGCTTATTATCTTCGTAAGGTATTGGTTTATGTGCAAAGCACAAATGGCTCACTGAATAGGTAGACTAATCGAAGCAGTGCATTGATTGTTGATAGGTAAATACGCTTATATCTTCGTAAGGTGTGGTTTATGTGCAAAGAACAAAAGATCCACTGAATAGGTATACTAATTGAAGCAGAGCATTGATAGTTGATAGGCAAATACGCTTACTAACTTCGTAAAGTATAGGTTTATGTGCAAATCATAAAGGGCCCACTGAATAGGTAGACTAATTGAAGCAGTGCATTGATAGTTGATAGGCAAATACGATTACTATCTTCGTAAGGTATTGGTTTATGTGCTAAGCACAAAGGGTCCACTGAAAAGGGAGACTAATCGAAGCAGTGCATTGATAGTTGATAGGCAAATATGCTCATTATCTTCGTAAGGTATTGGTTTTTGTGCTAAGCACAAAGGGCCCACTGAATAGGTAGTCTAATGGAGCAGTGCGACCCTGATGGTCTTTCCTCATACTCAAACTGCTCATACTCAAACTGCTTCAACCTTAATAATATCTTTTCCATGGTATATGCTTTCTCTGGGGACTTTGCAAGAAGACACCACCCATATACTACTCATAACTTTACTTAGACAAGTACCTAAATAGAGAGCCTACAATAGGGTCAGGGTGGAATCTATATAAACGTAAAGTATGTGCCAAATGTTACGCTTAGGGAATACGCTCTACAAAAACAGCACTTGTTCTAGTTTTTAGTCACGCAGATATGTAAACTACATGGATTCCATCCTGGCAATTAGGCCTTCCAAAGTTTGGCGTGATGCGTCTAATACCTTAAACACTAAATTAAGCTGCATACTTAGTTTAGACTGTCAGCCGCACATCAATTAAGCTGCAATCTACCGTAATTTACCAAAATGTGTATTGATTACACTATCAGAAGGTGCACAAATTAATTTAACTGCATTCAATCAAGCCATAATCTATGTTGTGTAGCTTTTATTAAATATGCAGCTGTATTTAGCGTATTGAAGTAGTTAGTAGTCAATGACTTAATTTCTGCGTTGCAAGAGTATTGATGTGCGAATTCAGTGGCCTTTGGTTTGAGTCCTGTTTGGGCGGTTTTGATTCTGAGAAATTAATTCAGTTCATTCTGGAATATTTTCCCCTGCAGAATTAAGAAGAGAGAATGGCTGGGTTAAGCATGATTTCTACCACAGCAAAAACCTGACACAAGCGATTGTGAAGGATAATGTTCTGCGGATCGACGTGAGGCAAATCTCAGAAGATGAGTTTGTTGAAAGATTTGACAAACCAAAGCTTCCCGTTGTGCTTACTCATGTTCAAGATCACTGGTTAGCAAGAAAGAAGTGGACAGTTGAGGTGAGAAATAATGCACCACACAGCTTTGAATGTGATGTTTGTGAGGAAAATCTAACTACAATTAAACAAAGTGGAACATGTATCTACTGTTTTGCTATGTTTGCAATGTTTTTGCCATCCTCCAGTTCTGTACATATTAGAATATATGCATTCAGTGGCACAGCCAAGGGGCAGAGGGGGCACTAGCTAGAGCCCCTTGCAATGGTTGGTAAAATGGGGCATAAAAACATGAAATTTGAAGAAAATTTGCATCTCCACATGTCACTATGCGAAGGCCAATATTACCGCTGGAAAAGTGCTTTTGTTTTCTTAAAGCAATTAGGTCAAGGTAGTTGTTAAGAATCAGCCCTATTCAATGGATTGATTGTCGGCCAGATTTATTGTCCTAGAGGGGCTTTCAATATTCTGGTGGATTAGACCATTATTTGGTAATCATTGTCTTTATCCTTTGTTTTGTTGTTTTATTGTGATTATCATTAGAATTGACACAATGTTATCCATAAGATAGGCGATTCTTATCAAATTCCTTGGCTTTGGTTCTTGATATTGTATCTTGTCTTGGCTTATGGTTCTAAACTTTGATCAAACAATTTTCATGGCACAAATCCTGTGACAAAATACAGAAGAATATTCTCCCAAGAAGATGATAACGTGACTTTAAATGTTATATGAAAACAAATTTGAAGAACTCTATTGACCTTTTCCATTGTAAATACCTGCCGAATGTTGAGTGAATTAAAGTCTATACATCTTTATTTATTTTTGACATTTCAGAGACTGGTGAAGAAATACAGAAACCAGAAATTCAAAGTTGGGGAAGATAACGATGGATACTCTGTAAAAATGAAGATGAAATATTACATTGATTATATCAAGAGCCAAAAGGACGACAGTCCTCTTTACATCTTTGATGCTTCTTTTGCAGAGGTAAACTAATTTAATTTCTAATTTATGGCAGAAAGGAATTATTAAAGAACGCAGTTAGTTAGAGAAGCTAAGAGAAAGCTCTCTGTTTTATTTTCACCTCTTTTTAAGTTTATTAAGCTTTTCATCGTGATTCCTTTTTTCAGAACCCCCACCCCATAAAAATTAAAAAATTTCTCCACCCTTTCCCAGCATTTAGATTCAAAGAAATATTTCAACCATCTACTTGGAAAAGTTTCTTCCCCGAACAAATTTCTTTTTAGTAACAACCACTTGTTGAATGATAAGCAGTCCCTACGCCTTTTATGTTCCTTCTCATTCTGACATTATTGTGAGAAGTGTAAGACAAGAAGCTTTAATATCTTGTCGGTATATTAAGATTTGTTTTTTGAGTGGTCTCCATATTCTGAAATCATTCCTTTTTCTTGAAACTTATTGTGCAAATTTATTTCTAGCATCCTAAGAAAAAGAAGCTTTTATCAGATTATGAAGTTCCAAGATTCTTTGTTGACGATTTGTTCCGCTATGCTGGAGAGAGAAAAAGGCCTCCTTATAGGTAAATATATCATATACTTATTTTAAGTACTTTTTTACACTTGTTTAGTTGCAATTCCCTAATATTATTGAGGAGGCTATGATTTAGAACCAATTTTAGTGTCACATTATAAAGCAACGGTTTTAAATTGTCTTCTTTAGGTGGTTTGTTATGGGACCCAAAAGATCCGGAACCGGTATACATATTGACCCACTTGGAACAAGTGCCTGGAATGCTCTGGTGTCGGGACACAAACGATGGGCGTTACTACCCTCCCATACACCAAGAGAATTGGTCAAGGTAAAGCGAAGTGAAGGAAAAGACCAATCTGACGAAGCTATCATGTGGTTTGAGAAGATTTATCCAAAAACACAACTTCCATCATGGCCGCAAGATTGTCAACCGGTAAGTTATGCAATTTTCAAATGGAGATGTTTTGTGATAACGAGAAAATCAACAGTGCAGGATTTGAAACCCACGGCAACTGGCTTGGTGCGTGATTCATCTACTATCTGAGCTATAATCAGATAAGCTGGATTGATTTTCAAAATCCTGCTTCTTCTCAAATTTTTCAAATCTATACCTTGTTAACTTGTTAGCCTTATATGTTTTTAGCGTAAATACCTTGTTTTAATGTTATGAGCTGTATTACATATGCCTTATTGACAAACCCTTAATTTAGCTCTATCTTTCGTAGCTGGAAATCCTTCAGAAACCAGGGGAGACGGTTTTTGTACCAGCAGGCTGGTGGCACGTGGTTATGAACATGGATGACACAGTTGCTGTGACCCAGAACTTTTGTTCTGTGGCCAGTTTTCCAGTCATCTGGCACAAGACAGTCAGGTAACTTTGAGATATATTTCACATTAACTTGAGTGGAGCGTGCCTATCATGGTTTATAGTGCTCAATATGCGCTAGGCATAGAGGAATTGCGTAGCAGAAGTAACCCTCAAGAAGCAGACATGTTTTTCTTTGACTCCGAATTTAATAACTCGGTTTCATACAGGTAATAGGCCTAAGGCCTAACTCAGAGAAAACACACTCTCAGATCAATACAGCAAAAAGGAATGAATAAAATCAACGTGTTACAGCTTTAAATATCATGGATAATACAGGTCAATGATTAAACCAATGAGAGTAATGTCTATAGAAATTATCAACCAATGATAAAGTTGTTATTCAAAATATGCAAATTCAAACAGGAAGATTTGTAACGGACTGATTGTAAACAATAGGATATTACACCGAGTTTCATGCTTTTGCACTCATCAGACAGAATTAAACAATCTATACATCATTTCTATACAGACAATTAGTATGGTCTGTCTGATAAGTGCAGAAGTATAAAAAAACTCAAAATCACAGTAAAACATGTCTATTTCTTTAATGTGACTTATCTAAGATGTATTTACGAAGATAGTAAAGTTCTAGAAGATAAGTCTTGTGTTTAGTTATATAAAAAAACATTGAGAAAAATACAGTAAGCTGGTCCCATGTAGAAAACTCTTGAGATGGACTGTAGTTGTTTTAAGTCCCTGTCAAATCATATGGCAAATAATGTTTGTCTGTTGTCTCTTGTTAAGACAATCTTTTTCACAAAGTTATGAACGTGTGTGACAGAGTTAACTCTACTTTATGTGATCCAGAGGTCTGGTTTGCCCTCCAGATGATCTCCACAAAACAAAGTTCTGATGTTTCATTTGTTTCCTTAGTATATGATAGGGTTCGTTGGGGGATAGGGGGTTTTAGTTTGGGCTAGTATGAGATGAGTTTAATGGGAAGAAAGGGGTTGTAATAGGTGGGATGGGGTACATTTTTTAGGGTTTTTATGTTGAATCCTTTGTGGTTTTGTGGAATTTTTTCTTGAATGGTGTGCTTATTTGTTGGCTTTACAGAGGTATATGGGGTAACTGATGCTCAAGGTAGGTGGGGGAAAGGGAAGTATGCTTAATAGTCACTGGCTCTCCCGCCCCAAATTATGACGGGGGGCTAGCTGTACAATTTATTTGATATTTTTGTTGAGTTTTTATTCCCTTTTCATCCACTTCTGTCCCTTTTATTTCAGAGGGAGGCCAAAGCTTTCGCGGAAATGGCTCAAAACACTTAAAGTAAGTAAGCATTATATATGACATATATGACTGTTTATTTGTCATTATATTTTAAGTAGCAATCCTTGTCATGTTGGATGGAAATCATCTGCTGCATCTCTTCAAGAGAGCCCAAAGGGGTCTCAGCTACAAGTTAGTTTGTGAGGGCAGCCCTTACTAAACTAAATATTCTTTGAAAAGCAGCTGTAGATATCAAATTATAAAAGCATGTATTTTTTCAGCGACATAGGCCAGAAATAGCGAAAGTTGCAGACATGGTAAATGTCGATGAAGATACGGGGGTCGCCTCTGACTCGAGCTCATCCTGCTCAACAAGTTCGTCCTCAAGTTCTGAAAGCAGTTCGGTTTCTGAGACCGACTCTGACTCGGTTTCAGACAGTGAGGAAGATCGAGAACGAGGCAAACACGACAACAGAGCAAAAAGGTAAATGAATTCAGCCTTCTTCCTTTTGTTTTCATTTGACATTGCAAGAAATCCTTCCGGAATAACTTTTTAGAATTTTAGGTGCTGCAGGATTTTCAATCTTGATCCCAGCTCAGCTCATTGAAATTATTTTACTATTCTACATATTCTAAATTCTGCGTTTTTTCACAGGCGCAAGCTAGAAGACTGAAGACTTTGCTGCATCGTTTTATGAACCACTTGTTGTTATCGTAGAGGAAAGTTGTCATTATGCGTTTGACGTAGACGAATATTGAAACCACTACAGGGTTTGTATTCAGCCAATCACTAGTTTAGTCTGCCCATTACAAAGAGTAGCAATCTCCCTTTGACCAATCAAATTGCATTATTTTCGTCTTTATGGGTATGCTAAATTTTCAAACTGGTCAACTCCCAGGGAAATAATTGGCAGGAACTCGTTTGTCCTTGACTGCATGTCTGCTATGTCATTCGTGAAAAGGGGGGTTTCAGTAACAAGCCAATATTTGTCTGTCGCTATTTTCAAGTTGGCTACAACGCAAAGTGATAGTAGCATAATGAAGGACCCATAACCTTGGTAGCTGCTCTGGATGCTGTTAGGGACCCAGCAGGTTTATGTCAGAGAAAGGACTAACCATTTAGGGATTGAACATTTTTCGACCAGCTAAGAAACTAAGGGTTTTATAACCTCCAACTTATCTGCAGAAAAACAATTAGGGGGAATCAAACCTCCCCTGTTCTACAGCCCTTCCCACTTTCGTTGCGAAACCCGAGCACCATTTCTTCAATAGTAATATATGCTCTAAGGTGTGATATCTACCTTAAGTGAGTCACTTTGGAAGTAAATAAATTTGCGAAGTTTAGAGTTTTACTTAGGATGAAAATAGTGTAATTTGATTGGTCAACAGGGTACAATAACAAAAGCACTGATTGGCTGAATGTGAAATCTACCACGACGAGCAATAAATACTGATCTCATCACAAGACTGGATCAAACTCGACCCAGACCTTTTTTGAGATCTGGTAACGAACTATGTTTAATTCATCTTTTCAGTTTCTTTTATAGTTGCACAAAGTTTAGTGCGTTAGTTAGCCATGCCTTTTCAAAAAGATAACAAAGACCATTTCATAACTTTTCATTCGTTATGTTAACGTATTTATAGTGTTCTGATTTTTCATTCAGTAAACACAGTTCTTATAGCTACTGGTACTTTGTTTGTCTTCTTCTCATCGGAGCAGTTTCTATAAACGAAGAAAAGTGGAATCTTAAAGAAAGATTTCTCATTATTAGGCATAGTTGCCAACCCTCCCGCACCCTGCTCGAGGCTCCAGCATTTAGACTTGAAGACTCCAGCACGAATATAAGCTGAGAAAATCTCCAGCGTTTCTCATAGAAATCGAAAACTTTCAGTATTTTCTATAGCATCTTACACATGCTACAACTAAACTTCTCCAAGCTTAACTATTCCAAATATTTTTCAGTTTAATTTTCCTAGCGAATTTGTTTCAGGCGAGATAGAGCTGAGAAAGCTATTTTCTGCTCGTCTTAACCATGCTAAATCCTCAACAAGTCTTTTACTCTGACATGTCATGCAGGAAATATCAAATCTTCAAACTGAAAATTTCAAAAAGTTGGCAACTCTTGGAAGGAGTAGGCTCCAGCTCTCCCTCGGTTTTCCATTCCAATCCTTCTCACTGGGTGATCACATCAATTCTTTCCACTATTCTGGATAGATTCATAATGGGTTCACAAAAGGACGCTGGTTTTTGAATTCAGTCAATTTTGTTAATTGTCACATGAATTTCGGGTGTCAGGTCCCACAAAAGAGTCATTTTTGGTTCACCTGATACTGTCTCGCAAATATCTCGTTTTCCTGCGGGTTTCTCGCGTTTTAACACACCTGCTTCATTTCACGGAACAGAAAGGAAGCAACGAAAACAAAGTGAAAGGATCGCCAAGATGGCGGCGTCGACATCTCGCTCTGTGTCCTCAGAAAACCCCGATAAAGTCCACGAAAAGTCAGAGAAGGAGTCAAAGAGACCTGGAAGTAAGTTGCCTTACTTATTTTTCATCTTTTGGCGTCATTTCATTGCAATAGTTTGCACTTAAGTTGGTAAAAACAACTATTTTTATATTTTAGATTCCGCTTTCAAACAGCAAAGACTGAAAGCTTGGCAACCAATTTTAACAGCTTCATCTGTGCTTCCCGTCTTCTTCTTCATTGGCATTGTGTTCTTGCCTATTGGTATCGGTCTTCTGGTCTCTTCCAATAAGGTTTGTACGGTTACACAGACTTTAAAACTTGATTTAATTTTATTATACTGAAGCGGAGTTTAGTTTGAAAATTGGCAAGCCTATACATTGTATATACGTAAGTAGGAAGTAGCACTGGTTGGCAGAGAAGAGACAGGAATCTACACTTTCATCTCGACAAGCCTGTTTTGTGATCTCTCACTCAGTGTTTCGAATCCATGAATTCGCTAAATTAACTACGAAGGTTGTTATCATGACAGTTTTGAAAGCATCCGTAGGTCCTCATAACTACCTTTTACACTCAAAGTAAAAAGCGCACTTTGCCATTTGCAAAATCCTTGGGGGCTGGGCCACATACTCCCAGTGCCCCAGGTTCCTAGGTCTCTGATTTAGATTTGGCAGATCAGAAGTTTCGTATCCAAGTATTGACGTGATTCTAGGCAAGGTCAGGGTCAGTCTGCACCTCTCCCACTCTACCAACTGAGATACTTGTGGCAATCCGAAATTCTATGGATTTCCCTGGTTAGCTCAGTTGGTGGAACAGATGAGGCACAGAACTGGATGGTGTGAGTTAGAATTTGACCCGGGTCATTTCATTTTCATAGATTGATATCTATTTGAAAATTAACAATTAAGTCCCCATGTTTGGGGATCAGAATTCATTCAACGTATCCCTGGGTGTTGCAAGAGGCAATCAAAGCCGTATGCAGAAAAATTTAGGCAGGGGGACAGAACCCCCTTTGACGACCCTTTAGAGGAGATCCTCTCCCCCCCCTCTGCGTATTGCCATAGAGGCAATTAAAAGGATTGGCTTCTGAAAGAGCATAGGCCATAAAGACTTTGTTCTATTACTAAAATCATGGATTTGTCCGGAGACAAATCTATGGAGACAAATCTATTGACCAGTCAAACTCTGAGGGAAAACGGGGAGAATGCGTGTTTGTGCGTGTTTATGTTGAGAATAAACTTTTGATATTCCATAACATTATTCCAGGTACAAGAACACATTGTAGAATACACAAGCTGCTCATCCTGTGACAAGTTCTTCGACAATGTAAACAACACTGGAAAAACATGTTCTTGCAAGCTGAATTTCACACTGGAAACAAAATTTGATGGTCCCGTATACATGTACTATGGATTGTCTAATTACTATCAGGTTAGTAAAGGGCCTAGACAAACTATTGATAATGACACTAATATATTGTGAACTACTGCATTATCAGCAGTGGCCTAACGGAGGCAATCGGGGCCCTTAGGAATTAATAACCATGGGGGCCTTGTGTAATGAACAAGAGGCTAAGTGATTTGTAAGGAGAAAATGGAGGTTAGCAGTACTGGGTAACACAATGAAAACATTTTGGGGCCCCTTTATTTGCTGCGGGGCCTTTAGTTTTTGAACCAAGGTTCCATAACTGTGTTGCGCCACTGATTATGAGGTGTAGGAACTTTGTAATTTAATTGAAGATTCATCAACAGATGGTGAATCTGATTTATACCATGTACGATAGAAATATGCCCCCTAGAAACATGGTAGTCACCAAAATTGCAATGGCCTAAATCTTTTGTACCTGTGGTTGAGCTGCAGTCGTTAGTTTTGGTAGAGTTTTCCTATCATGCTTTATGTGATATGAGAGCTGCTATCCTTTTCATAATAGTATATTGGCAAAGGAGGAAAAAAGGAAATGGGTTAGAAGGGAGATCCAAAGTGTCACAGACCCGAGCATACACTAATAAATAGGCAGAATTCTGTCTGTAGCAACTTAAGAATAATTCAATATATCATGCATAAAAACGTATAACTTTTACAAGAAAACCTACGTACTACGGCGATACGTACTTTCTCACGAACCTAGGCCTCTGCCTAAAACACTCTACTTTTACAAACTAAATGAACTCGTATTTATACTAATACAAGATATGTAAAATAAGCATGATTAAGCAAATCTAAATATAAGAATTACAAAAAGATTACGAATATTACTAAAACGGGTAAAATATTAGGCCAAATATAAAACTACGTAATGTTTATGGGGAAATCACTAGGATAAACAAAACCTAAACAGTAGAGTGGGGGATGCCTAAACTACGTAACGAAACCATGATGCACAGGGAAATAACCTAACGATGAAAATAGCTATTACCTTACGAGTGATGTAATACGTGAATTTAACCAAATAAGCATATCGTGACAAAAGGGTCCTGCTATGTTATTATTTAAGTTGATTGTATTATATGAGATTATCTGGAGAGAACAAAGTAGAAAGTCACACTGAATTTTATTTTTTGTTTATTAATTAATCTGTCATATTTTCAGTGGTTTAAGGTGCACTGACCTTGCTTGGGGTGAACCATCTTTAACAAAAGCAACAGCTCACCCTTTAAATCGTGCACCTCAACTCTTAAAGCTCCTGATTTATCATTCACTTCAATTTTAGATGTGCGTGATTCATCATCCCCTTCAATTATTTAGGTCTGTGATCCATCATCCACTTATATTATTTAGGTGTGTGATTCATCACCCACTTCAATTATTAGGTGTGTGATTTACCATCCACTTCAATTATTTAGGTGTGTGATTCATCACCCACTTCAATTATTTAGGTGTGTGATTCACCATCCACTTCAATTATTTAGGTGTGTGATCCATCATCCACTTCAATTATTTAGGTGTGTGCTCCGCCACCCACCACCCTAATGTCTTATGACCTGGTCTTCTGATCTGTTTATTTATTCGTAGAATCACAGACGATATGTGCGATCCAGAGACGACAGCCAACTGCATGGAACCCTCAAATCTGAAGTGGCTAGTAACTGCCAGCCTTACCGTAAGGGTGTGAATAACACAATTGCTCCCTGTGGTGCTATTGCTAATAGTTTCTTCAATGGTTTGTATTCTTGACTTTTTTTGCCTTTAACATTATTTATGTATCGTCACCCTTTAGTACGTCCAATACAGTTGCTAAAGAGCGCAGTCTTAGCCTTAGCTCCCTAGAGTACCTATGCAGAGGTCATGGGTTTGAGTCCTACTTCGTTAATTTTCATTCAGATAAAGTATCTTGATTGAATATAACTGTATGCATTCTACTAGACAAAACTAACATAACAATCTGTTTGCAATTACTCTCTCAAAACGGAATGAAACAATGGGGAGCCTTGTTGTTAGCAAATTGGAAGAAGTTATATTGATTATCATTTTCACAGATACGTTTGTCCTCTACTCATTGAAGAACACCACCAGCCCCAAAAAAGTCGACATGACGTACAAAAACATTGCCTGGAAGAGCGACAGAACATCAAAATTCAAGAACCCGTCAGGCAGCAATCTTCAAAAGGCCTTTGAAGGCTACGAGAAACCTGTAAACTGGCAGAAAAACGTCTGGCAACTGGATCTGACAGACAAGGACAACAATGGGTTTGTCAACCAGGACTTCATTGTCTGGATGAGAGTGGCTGCGTTTCCAACATTTAGAAAGTTGTACCGAAAGATAAGTGATGAAAATGGTCTAGATGCTGGAAAATATCAGATTGACGTGCAATACAGTATCCTTTTCACTTATTGTTTCGTTTTGATTTCAATATCTTGCCAACACGGCATTAGATAGCTGATAATGACTGATGTATAATAAACCATTACAATTGATGAAAGGGACCGTCCATATTGTGTGCTAAATTTCTAAGCTTTCGTGTTTTTAGTTGCTGAAAAAACCGGTTTAAATCATTGGATAAATCATTTGGACCTTGCAGTTGTCTAGTGTAGACTGCCCATCACTTTCTTAGAAGGTCCTTGGTTCAAACCCAAGACCAGTCATGTCCAACACTTAAACATACTACTCAATGCCTCTCTTCTTAACCCTTAGCATAAAGATATGGATTGAGGTAAGTGGCTTCCGGGCCAGGGATAGAAGTCGTAGCACCCCTAGCTTCCATACGACGGGGATGGCCAAGTGGTTAGATCACTTGACCCTTGTTTGAAGGGTCCCGGGTTGGAAACCGCCTTCAGACCTGTCATAAAGTTTGAGGAGAGAATTAGCCAGCTCTCTGTAATTCCAGGCAAAAGAGCAAAAGGAATCATGAGGTGTGGTCACATCGAGAGGAAGGACCAGGGTCGCACTGCTCGATTAGTCTACCTATTCAGTGAGACCTTTGTGCTTTGCACATAAACCCATACCTTGCGAAGATAGTAAGCGTATGTGCCTATCAACTATCAACAGCTGGAAAGATATTAGCTATTGGAAGAGGAACCTAAGGGTCTCCTCTGACTGCGGTGGACCGACTTTACTTACTTAATTATTCAAGTCATTGGAAGGATATAGGTGCTTTATTGCAATTCTGCATAATTTTTTTCATTCGTTATAAGAGAAAAATTCATCATGCTCTAATTGAACTAATCTTTCTTAACACATGCTCAGACTACCCTGTCCATAAGTTCAATGGCAAGAAACGAGTTATTTTGTCAACTGCAACGTGGATTGGTGGAAAAAACAGTTTTCTTGGAATTGCGTACATCGTCGTTGGAACATTGTGCATTGTATTCGGAGCTGTATTTCTCATTGTTCACCTCAAAGTTCGCACCAGGTATGTATCAATCACATATCCCTTGTTGCAAACATTGTTAATAAAAGAGACATCATCTTTTTGGTTTATCAATGTTTATCTCCTCTTTTCAATTGAATGTCATCGATTATCGAGATGTAAAGTGGTTGCTTTAATGCTTTGGAAATAAACGTGGCAAGAATACTCAACGATTAACCTCTTCACCCTCGAGTAGTTACACAGCCTATGTACTGAATCACTAGGCTCTCATATTAGAAATTGCCTAATGTCTATCTTCCTTTATTGTCCTACAAATTGAACACCGAAATCGGCTTCTGTCACACTCAATTATATACCATTGCTGCACGATTTCATCTTTCACGATTTTTCTCTTAACCAGTTCTCATTTCATTAACTATGTTGCAAAGAAGTAGTACCTTGGAAATCAGTACCAGAGAATCCTGTTCGGCTAAATCTTCATTCACACAAATCATCGATATCAATTTTCCCTCTTTGTTGTTAAAGCTCCATTAATTTTCACTTCAAGTAAAATCTTCTTTCCATTTAGGTCACTACGAGAGTGGACGCGTCGTTAAAACAAGGACATACCCACATGCTGTATAAAGTGAACTCTTATGTGGTGAGTGTATAGAAATAATTTTAAGTATTCAAACTGTCGATGGACATAAGAAAAACAGTATAGTAACTTTGTACATGCTCTGGCTATCATTTATTTACAGGCTGTAAATTACATAGAGTTATTTTTCTTTGTAAGAAGTTGTTCACAGGCAAACTTAGGCTTTAAGACCAAGTCTAAATAACATGCATCAGGAGCAGTGGTGGACACCTTTGAAAAATAGTGTCATTTTCTATTGTTTCCGAACAAAAGGCTATTGATTCTGAAAATATGGGGGGCGCATCCCCTGCCCCCCCCCCCCCCAAGTGTCTGCCACTGATCAGGAGTGATGGTTTTGATGTTGCAGTAGCCAATTATTTGGAAAGTGGTTCATTGTAGTTTCATGAGCACTGGTTTACTCTGTTAGAGAACTTGGTTATGTTTGCTATTTTTATTTGCCCTCTCCGAAATACCTGGTTTTAGTTATAGTCGAACCTCTAGAATTGGCCATTATTTGATCCAAAGTTCAGCTGCTGTAAATTAGATATGGCTGGCTACACCCAGTCATCAATGCTTTGGGGTCCCAAACAAAGGTTCCTGCTATGGAAAAACCTTGAGCAGTGTTGGTTTTGGGGTGCAATCTTCTCTTGCACATTCAGCAATTGGCAAGAAAAGAGAGGGGTTAGTTAAATCTTTCAAATCTATCAGATGCGCCTTGAAATTATGAAATTTTATGGAGAGATAAAAACTTGAGGAGGGTATCCCTTTTCATCTTCCTTTCATTTTAACTGAGAGTTTTTAATCTGGTATACAGGAAGGCATTTCAGACTTGAAGTAAGTGATCACTACAATGAGTTAGTTGCTATTTGGAGGTAGCCGCTTTTAGAGGTTCAACTGTAAATGAAACCAGGTATTCTGGAAAGGACAACTAAAGATAAAAAAGATATCTAACTGGAAGCAAGTTGGTGCTTATTAATCTACAATAAACCACTTTCCAATTGATTCTACCATTTTGAATTTACGCAAAATCTGCCTCTTGTGCAAAGGATCTTGGGAAGTATTATTCCTGGATTCTTTGCGAAATCTTAGACAACTCATTTGATTTGCCTTAAGGGATTCTCAATGGGCAGAACTGCATTTTAATCCAACATGCTAGAGTTAGTTAGAAAGCGCTCGATTGAAGAAGAGAGTGGATGTACTTTTCTTAGTAGAGGCTTTGTTTGAATGTCAATGCATACCGGTCAATGTTTGAAACATTTGTTCAAAGACCAAAACTATGAAAACTAGGAGTATTAGATTAATTGAAATTGTTATTTATGCCTTCTCCCTTAAAAGTTTTGTCTTCAAAATCTGTTTGCTTGGTATATGAGTAAGATATTGCACTGTAATCAAGAATATATTTTTATAATTTCCGAATTATGATCTTGTAATCTTAAGGTACGCAATCTCCAGAAATTGTGTCTCATTCTAACTTCTTATTGAGTGCACTTTAGAATCACAGTGGCTGTGTGAAGCAACCAAAATTTGCAGAGTTGCTGAACACCTACATCTTAACGCTGTAATCCCAATACAAATCACCTTTGACAATATTAGGATTGCATTGTGTTATGATTTGAGTGCTCAACAGATTTGTCAATTTAAGCTGTTTCCACTTCCACTGTGACTAGAACGAGCACCCTTTGAGTTGAGTTAAAGGCAATGAATCAGCATTGATGATGGGAAATTTAGGCGTTCGTTGAAAAACGTGACCACTTCATGTGACCAACAAGAGTCCCAAGTCAAAACTTAAGTGTTAGACATTGAGCCATCGTTTCAAGAGGGCCCAAAAAGGTGGATATCGATTCCAGTTCTCAGCACTGGAATACTCAAAAATCTCAATTTTAATTAGGAAAATCGAGAAATTCCCAATATTGATGTGTTTTACAATGCCAATCTCAAGTTACTTTTTCATTCCCAAATCCCAGTCCCAAGAAGTCTAATCCCATTTTCCCATTTTATAAAAAGGCTCTATTTCAAATATTGTGCCACGTGTGATCATATTCCAACCAACAAATCACAGAAAAGTATTGTGATCATTGCGTTAGCTGTTGACAGCAAATTTTGAAAACGAGGGTACTTACTTATGCAGATTCATTCCCTTTTAAACATTATAGTTGAATTTGTTTCTTGTCCCATCTTTATTGCTGCACTCCCCTACCCAAACTTTAGTGAATAAACTTTAAAATATGGTTAAATAATTCTTGTTGCGTAATTATTGCTTTAGACAAACACACTTAAAACTTAATTAAAACGTTGCTGTTAAGTAATCATTGCCTCAAGCCGATAATCTCAAATCCTGATTAAAATGTTCTTGTTAAATAATTATTGTCTCAGGCATTACAAATATTGGAGATAAACTGTTTTAATTTCCTGCGCAGCACTCTGTTCCTCGCAATGATGATGTACGGGTTGAAGTTCGAGTGTAGATAGGCCAGCGAGAGGGCCCATGCGTATACACTTCTCTGCAGTCGAGTTGTGTGTGCATTTCTCTCGTATTCCTGGCGTGCCCACACAAACCCAGAGCACACTAATGGTATGTAACATATGAACAAGGTGCCAACAACAATGGCCACTGTCCACGTAACGTTTATCTCTTTACTGAAAGTGGCCTTGTTGAGTTTATTAGAGTCTCGAGGACTAGGGGAGCTCGTCGTGGATTTTGGTCTTGAAGACGGTCCTGATGAATCTGTTGATTGCTCATACTTTCTGTTCAGACTTTTTTGGATTTTCCCTATCTTTAGTGGATTTGTATTTTGGTTTTCAGTTGAAATTGGGTTATTCTCTCTTTCAAATCTGTTTTCGCCATTTTTTGACTTTTCAGAATCAGCAATAGTCTTTGTTTCTCCACAATCAGCAGATGTAGTCTCTCCTACCTCACCACGACTCTTCGAATCTGTCTTTGTTACCTCACGTGTGCCTTGATTACTTTCCAAACTGGCATTGTGTTCATTCGCTTTATCGTCAGAGACAGACGGTACGACAGTGTCATCGTCCTTAACAGCTTCGATGACCATTCCGCTATCATTTTGTGCCACAATTTTATTCTGTGGAGAATGTTTCAGTTTATTGTGATCTCCTTGTTGCGAGGGACTTGTTGTATCAGCAAATGTAACACTTTTCTTGCAGCCAGATCGCATATTCTTTCCTCCTCGCTTCCCCTTCAACGCTCTAAAACTTTTCCCGCGCGTTAATTTCTGCTCTCCACTGCTTCCTACCTTATTTCCATTATCAGTAGCACTTCCACTTTTACCGCTTCCTTGCGAATGAACGCGCGACTTGTGCTTGTGTACGACTCTCATTATTCTCACGTATGAAGCTACAGACATCGTGAAGTAAGAAAACGCAACGACAAGCAACGCGCGGAGAATCCACGGCGGCGGCATGAAATACGTAGCAACGCATGCGATTGCCGCTACGATCCAAGACCCTGCCAGCACCATCATGGTGAATTTCACCGTTATCCACTTCCGGTAGAACCCAGGCCACGAAATCAACAACACTCGATCCAAGGACAAAATAAGTAACATGTTTCCAGTGTTGATAGCGAAAAAGAAGTTGACTGATGCGATGATTCTTTCAACCATGCAATCGATAGTCTTTGTTGATATGATAGTTAAGAATAAAGGCATGATTAGTAGGGATATCCCCATGTCAGATACACCTAATGAGAAAATAACCTTCATCGTGTTCTGTTGTGTGAGTTTGGCTTTCACTAGGCCAATGAGAAGGAAGGCGTTTCCAATAACGCCTGCTAAACTTGATAGTGCTGTAATAGTAACCAGCAAATGTTCCGCTGCGATTTCTCCGACTGGCCATACTGAGTGGCAGTGCGTCTTATTTTGATGGCTGATTTCTAAGATGGTCATTTTCGTACGAATTCACTCTCTGCCGTAGACTGTATAAGTTTAAAGCTTTACGTAGAAATAAGCTAGCTCATCAACAATACCAGTTGTTGAAATATAGAGTGGGGTTTCATGATCTTCTGCGATTTCCCAACTAGCTAATTGAAGATATACTGTGCATCTTATTCAGTGAATTATCACTTCCACGAATAAAATACTTGAGATTTTATCAATATTGTAGCTAATAATACTGGGACTTTCTGCATCCAACGTCGTTATCTTTCCATGTAAATGGACTAGGCTGCACCGTCTTTGGTTTGCGATTTTGACAATCTCCTCTGTTTCAATTTAATGTCATCGATTATCATGATGTAAAGTCGTCGCTTAGGAAATAAACGTGGCAAGAACACTCAACGATTAACCTCTTCACCCTTGAGTAGTTACACAGCCTATGTACTGAATCACCAGGCTCTCCTATTAGAAATTGCCCAATGTTTATCTTCTTTTATTGTCCAATAATTTCAGGTGTAAACTTATCCAGAAGCTAGTAGATATGTGTCTAACTGTCTCAATAAAAGATATGTCTGATGCAAGAAAGGTTGCGATCTCGTCTCCGGACTTGAGTGAGATTATATGTCTTTATTTACACACAAAGTAGGATTTCGATCTCGAAGATGAAATGAGTTTGGTTACAATCTCTCCTCCTTTCTCTTCCAATGATCGAGGCTCAAATAAACTTGATTTATATTTTACGGAAAAACTTGAAAACATCCAGTGCCTCCGGGTGTATTCCTCATTTCAGCTGGAACACATCAGGTTTTGTATAGACACACTCAACTATGATATTCCCGAGTCTATCGTTTGATTAACAGCCTCTCTTATTTCTCTTCCAATAATTTGCCTTTCCAACTACCAGATACGTCAGTTGCACGATAAATCATATGCAAAACTGCCTTTATTCTTCACTCCAGCAGAAACAAACCAGTTAAAGTATGGACAAACTTAACTGTGATATTGACGATTGTATCGTTTGATTAATAGCCTTTCTTATTTCTCTTTCAATAATTTGCGTTTAAAACTACCAGATAAGTTGGCTACACCATAAATCATATGCAAAACTGTCTTTATCCCTCACTCCAGCAATAACACAACCGTTTAAGAATGGGCAAACTTCACTGTGAAATTGACGATTGCGACATTTGACCCAAAATCCATTTCTCTTCCAATAATGTTTTTAAAACTTGCAAGTAAATATCTCTCTAAAGTATGGCTATACACTAATAAACCTCTTTAAATATTCAAAAACCTCTTCCCTCCAGCTAGAAAACACCAGTTTCAGTATAGATAGACCTGACTGTTATATCCATGGATGAAAGATCTTGATTTACAGCCTATCTTATTATCTTCCAATGATTTATGATAAAAACAAGCAGTAAGTCTTCCTGGTAAGAATGGCTGCACGCTAATTAATCCTGTACAAAAACCACTTTCTTCTTTGCTCCAGCTACAACACGCCAGTTCAAGTATAAACAGACCTGACTTTGATATCCAAGACTGTAAGAATGTGATTTATAACTCTTTTATCTTCAAATGATTTGTGTTAAAAACTAGCAAGTCAGTCTCTCTCGTAGAAAGACTGCACATGAATGCAAACACCTCTTTCTTCCTTTCTCCAGCTACAACACAGTTTGAGTATGGATAAAGTTGACTATTATACCCATGATTGTGAGAATTGATCGATCTCGTCTTTACATTCAAATAATCTATGCTGCAAACATCTGCAAAAACATTCAGATCCGTCTCTCTTTATTTCAACAACGGCTCTACTTAGGGCCGCTCATAACGGAACCTGATACACCAGAACATCAAAAGATATCCTATATATGTGCATTGCTAATTGCACACGTAGCTCAGATGAAGCAAATTTGAATGAGAAAGGTTTGCCAAAGCACATATATTTATCAACTTTTATTTAATATTTACTCGGCAAATTTCACCATGTGTGGGAACGATCTCCCCAACGCAAACAATTTGATGAAATAGGATAAAAGCTCGGCAAATTATCTCGGAGAGGAATGACAAATATTTGAACTTCAAAGCATTAGTTTTATCAAAATTTATTACAAGGTTTATTGTTTTTGTCACGAAACCAGCTGCCCGGCTTCATTCATCAAAACATTAATTTTCAAACTGTGCAGTAGAAGGCTTTGGGAGTTTACCAATCCAAAATTATCGAAGAACGAGTAGATAGCTTATTCATCAGTCTAGCCATAATATCTACACCCCAAAGCTAGTGAATAATTAGAGCTTTGTAGTTAATAGTTTACAGAGTGTATCAAGATGTAGCTGGATGGGCCTAAATCTACATCTCAATTTTCAGATTGAAGAAATAAACATGTATGCACTTCTATGAGTCATGACAATGGCTCCAATAAACAGACTAACATGTTCTGTCAATTCCATAAGTTCCGTTTGTTCTGTAAGTTCCCGTTTCCAAAGCTGTTCCGTATTCCAACATTCCAGATTCCAAGAATCATGAAAAAACTGGATACGAGGCAATTCCAAGATGGGTGTTGGCGTTGTTTCTTTTCTATTCCCGCCATTTTTGTTCGAGATGAAGCAGTGAGCCCAAATTGTGGCAATAAAGCAACAAATATGGAGGTAGACGGCGACTTGTTAGATGTTGGGGTTGACTTTAACGAGTTTGAAGTGGAAGATAAACAACCTAAAGATGAAGACATTCTTTTGGAAATGGAGGTTGATGAAGAAAACGCTCTTGAGGGCAGCTGTAAAATTTCTAAAAAAGCAGAGCCTAAAAGTGGCCTAAGCAAAACAGTGGATACCCAACAGCTGGGTGAAATTAAAGATACCAATGATGCAAGAAATCGAATCAATGCTGCTAGAAAAGAACGTAAGATATGTTGTTTTAGAATTCAAATTTCAAATAATGTTATAGAATTATTCAAAATTGTTTCAAAGTACAAGTCTATTCTTCCAGGTTGGTTTGTTTTCACTAAAGTTCTGCTCCATTGGTTGCCTTTTGAGACTTGAATCTTTTGATGCTAACATGCTTTTTCTTTGACATATTTGGTTGCATCAAAATGCAATACTAATTACAAAGAGTTATTGCTCCAAACATGACTCAAGAGATTGGTCACATGTTCTAAACTGTAGTGAAAACAAACCAACCTGAAACAGAAAATAGTGTGCCCAAAGGCAAAAAGTTTCCTTTCGCAATAATTCTGCTATTTGGCTCTAAGCTATTTGCCTATGGGCTATGGGCTTTTGGGCTATAGGCTTTTTGGTTAGGGTTAGGGTTAAAAAAAGCATGGATTATTTAAAGAATGGCGTTTTTTAGTCTTACTTCTTAATTGTGGTCCAGTTTTTAGCCAGTTGACCAAACGTCCTTTTACACCCAAATTAGGTCACCAATGAATAAATATTCCCTTAAGGGAAGTTACTCTATTCTCTCCCTAGAGCTTGGATCTGTTTGGCAGAATTGTGGTAGGATTTAAGTCAACTTGCATAGTGCATGCGTAAATAGACTACTGGTCAGCTTATTGTGATTTTATTTTGAGTTTTCAAAGAATCTGATGATTAAGCCGGTAAACTTCCAACAAATATTGCTCAAGGGAGGAATTCCACTTTTTCCAGGCACAAAGTTATCAAAGTGAACTCTAAGTGTTTTGCATTATCAATATGTTGCTTGTGTTAGTTTAGTAAGAATGAAAAAGAGACAAATTGTATATGAAGTACCATGTGATATAATTAAAATAATTTTGATAAAATTTATCATTATAATTAAAATTGTTTTAATTATATCACATGGTACTTCATATACAATTTGTTTCTTTTTTATCTTTTTATTCTAAGTGTTTTGCCTTGACAAAAAGAAAGAACCACCACTATCACCTCCCAAGACCCTGGATTTCTGTGTTAATTGATCTATACTACTGTTCAATTGATCTTCATTATTCAATGTTGTGAATTGTCTGAATAATGAAACTTTCTTTATGAACATATTTGCAAAGAAACTTGTGGAATTCCTCTGCTGTACATAATCGTCTTTTGTAACAGTGGCGAGTATAGTGCTTTGATGAATGGTGATGTAAGATTGCATTGATTATTATTCTAGAAAGGCATTATGACTCAACTTTAAACTTTCAGGTAAAGATAACAGCAGAAGTTCAAGAAGCAAGCAGACAAGCAACAAACTTTTCAAAGCACTTGATGCTTCTCCAGACCTGGATCCAAAAATTCTTGGAAGAGAAATTGCTTATAGGCTGGGAGAGGTAAGGCTTAATGCATGGGTAATCAGGGGGGCTAGAAATCTGCCATTATTCCATTCTATTCTAAGCTGAAGTCTGCTTTACTGGTGAATCAAATATAGACGATGATGCTGACCATAACAATAAGGGACAGCTCTCATTTTAAAGTAGATTAGTGAAGAAGTCACAAAAAGCTGTAAATCCTTATGAAAATTCTGTGATCAATCTCTAAAATCTGAGTTTAAAGAGCTTTTGAAATTAACCTGTTTGAAGTGCATTTAACCTCAATGGATATTTTCACACCTCCCACTAAGCTTGAATGCACCGAATAAAGAAATCAGCTTAGTTTGTTTTTGCTATTCTTGCCGAGGGAGGGTACTCATATATCTTTAGGATAGGGTTGCTACAATCAAGGTACCCCATAAACCCAAATATGTAATATCAAGCAAGAAAATTGACCCAAAATATTAATTTTGAATTTCATGAACCCAAAAAAATATTTGCACAATCCCCTAACCCAAAAAATGAATTTCATTACAATTCTAGACCTAGAAAAGTAACAAAAGCACCCCTATTGCTTAAGATAAGTGAGCACCTCTTTAAAATTTGTTTTTTGATTTATGTTTTAGCATAAAGTTGGTTTGATGATAAATGTAGTAAGAGTTCTTGGCTTTGGAACAGCCATGGAAATTCTTGAAGAAACCAGAAAAATAGAAAAGAGAGGAGGAATGCCCACAGTTGATAGAAATAGGAGGTAAGTTTTTGTTGACTTGTCCCTAACACTCAACTCAAAAGAGTAGAGTTGATAGTAAGAAGGGAAGGGTGAAAGAAGTGCCAACCATTGTATCCTTCAAATGGATGAGGTGCACTCTTTTTTTTATAAGAACAATTTTATAAGCACACAAGCCCCAGATTTGGCCAAATCTTAAGGACAAGCTAAGTGCAAACCAAGGCTGACCATTTTTGGCTCAATATGAAACTTTTAGGAAATAACCATAAGACTGAGAAATAATTACAAAACAAGCAGATTGGCAGCGCACAAATAATGTCAGATTGTCAAGAGAGTCAAACTTTAACACTTCTGATAGCAAAAAAGGCTTTCCAATTATTGTAAAAGTAAGAACAATTTAAGAAAATTTCAGGCTGTAAATAGAGGAATATTTAAGAGCAACCAGCTTCAAATAAATTTTACTGGTTCTTATAAAAAAAGAGTGTAGTAGTAATCAAAGGATCCTTCTACCCATCAGGTGTCTGTTAACACAGGCTAATCGTGTGTTTAGAGGTTTTTTGGTTTGTCAAGCTGTGAGTTGAGGCTATGGTTCAAACGCAGTGCTGTCCAAAATCTTTACCTCTTAACTGCTTATTTAAATGTGTGCGCACAGCACTCCAAGAACGGTTTCTTAAATCACATCAAAAGCCCTATGATGCTTCCTTTGAAAATCGTTCCAATGGTAACGATAAACTTAAAGAATAATCATGCAAAAGTCTAATTTATTTCCTGTAAATGACAAAATTTCAGACTGGAGCATTTTAGGCTTACTAATGTACTGCGGAGCATATTCTTGATTAAGGTGCTAATGACAAAAAAAATTGACCACGCTCGTCGTATATTGTATTCATGGTATTACGGGGCGCTAGCGCCTCCTCATTTTCAATGGCTCTGCAACCCCAGAGCTTTTTTCATGCCATGAAGTCCTGTCGATGCTGTGTCATACCTGTTTTATTCTCGCATAATGGAACAACATCTGAAGTGGACGCATTTTTAGTGCCCTGCTGAAATTCTGGCATGTTAAGGACCAGAATAGGCCAGTGTCTTGCTAATAAATCTCATTAGAAATTTTATATGTGTATTTTTTACAGAAGACAACCCGGAGGTGTTTTCATATTTTGTATGAAAGAAATGGGATTCGCTACCAAATATCAAGTCAACGAAATCTTTAAAGAAGAAAAACAAAAACTAAAAGAAATCATAAAACGCAAAAGAAAAGAGAAAAACGCAAAACAACGAGAAGAACTTTCGAAAATTAACGAACTTAAAGAAAGAGCTTTGAAATATATGAACCAAAATGAAAACGGAGATGATAAATCTACCGAAATTCAAACTGAAACAAACAGTGAAAACTCACAAGTTACGACGGAGAAAATCGAAACTATTTAGGATCATGCATTGGTTTACCTAGAGCTACAAGCAAGTGGCAGAATTTTTATAGACAAGGGGGATTTTTTTGTGTTCGCGAGAATTAGATCAACAATTGATTAATATCTACTACTCGTAAATGAATAAGTGTCGTATCTTGACCTATAGCTATGATTTTAAAAGTACTGCCTTCAAACCAACGTTACAGTGCATATTCAATTGGTGAGAATCCTGAAGGCTATGGCACACCGCTACAATCTTGGACAAAAGGCTAGGAGACAAACCAGTCACGAGTGAAAATTTGTAATAAAGTCTATTAAACATGTATTTTACCCCTTTTCTGTATCGATGTATGTTATTAACATTGTCAGTTGTGTATGTGAGTCAGTCAACAGGAAAAATACATCAACATTCATATTGGGAAAAGAGGTCTCTTTTTGACAGAGAGGAAAAATACTGCCAATAGCAGGAATAGCATTAGAAATGTCAGAATGACCTTATTTTTATATTTTTTTGTTATCTGAGTTTTTGATTATTGCTCTCAGATTCCCAAACTATTCATTTTCAACTATCCAATAACATTTGTCGACATTTGTGATGATAAGCAATTCATCACGAAGCTACAGTACGTCACTGGTAACACCCTATGCCATGGTTCCATTGCTCACGACACTATTCGATTGCTTATGCCATCATTCGATTACTGACGACATGACTCGATTGCTTACGCCATGACTCAATCGCTCACGGACACTAATCGATTGCTTACGCCATCATTCCATTGCTGACGATGCCATTCGATTTCTTATGCTATCATTCATTCGATTGCTCTAGACATGGCCCAATTGTTGACTTCATCATTCGATTTCCAGGCAGTCAGATTTGCATAAGATGAATGGATATTTTAACTCAGCATTGAAATGTGCTTTGATATTAATATTGATTATTGTTCTACTTTATATGTGGTTTTCTAATTTTTATTTCGCCTCTTTTCGTGCATTTTTAAAATCATTTCCGAAGATATGTTCATCAGGTAGGCCTATCTACTTTTTAAGCAATCGGAATCCACGAAAAGTTTTCAAACCAGACCAGATAGTAAACGCAGATAACAAGTGCTGAAGAAACACCCTCTAGCTCTAGAACTCCATGTGTTCCACCCTTTCTCTCCTGCCCCCTAAAAGACTCTCCCTTCCCTGATTGGAGATCCGATGTTCCGTGCTGTTGGTAGCGATCTGATAAAACCGGAAGTAAGTATATTACCTTTCAATGGGTAATTATCCGGTGGGCGATCACCACTGACCAATCAAATCACCGATAAGGACTCCAGGGAATTCCCTTCTTATGAGATCAACTGAAAAATTTGGCCTAGCCGAAGGCTATTTCAGAGATAGTGACAGAAGAATGGCCTTCAGAAAGATAAATTACTCGGCGTTCTTGCTTTTAAACTTGTTTTTAGTCACGTATTTATGCAATGCCTCTATTGAAAACATCGATTTAAATTACACTCAGCCTGCAGCGGCGTTTGACGAACTTTACACAGACGGGATAGATTCCTACACAAGCGAAAGTTGGAAAGAAGCTGTTCGATCCTTCCAGCTAGCCTTGGCAGACTATCGTCACGAATCAGACGTGAGGGCAAACTGTCTACTGCAATGTCAGGAACAAGCAGATAACAGTGATGTGCTCAGGAATGGTCATTATGACGGAGGGTCGCTGGTTCTGTATTATGCTATTCGAGTGAGGAGATGCTGTGATTTGTGTCAAGAAAGGTATTTAGGTCGTCGCAGTCCTGTGGCCCAGTACATCCGTGATGCTTTTGACAAGAAGGAGCCGTATAATTATTTGCAGTTCTGTTACTTCAAGGTATCTAACACTTCTATTCCTTCTGTAAAATTGCCATGTGAAATTTTGACTCTTTAATAATAATTTCGTATAATTTCGTTTTTATTTCCAATTTTATATCGATGGTGGTAATGTTTTGAATTTGTGTGCCATGGATACAGTACAGACGACTGGAACTCGAACCAAGGTCTTTGAATTAGATTAGCTATGCTTCTAAGTGGGTTGAATTTCAGGGTCTCATTTTACTGCAAACAGTACCAAGGATTTTTGATTAGGGAGCCATGGCCATATCTCCCTTCTTATCTGGCCTTATTATAAATTTGCATATGCCAAGTACACATTTCATGGATCGTGGTATTTCCTGTTGCCCCCTGGGTATGCCCTTGGCTGCAAATGTCTCTTTATAAATTTCAAATGTTGGACCAGATTGAAGTTTCTTATAAAGAATCGAAAAACTATTTTAAAAAGATTAGCTTATAGAATTAAAAATGCTCGAGAAATGCTGGCATTCTTAAGATTTGTTGGAGAAATATTGGAGATTTCTCAGATTTTAACCACAGTCTAGCTCCTATGTCAAAATGCTGGAGCCTCCTGCAGGAGGGGGGGGGGGGGTGTGGTCGGCAAGTAAGTAAGCAAATTTATTTATTAACGCAGGTCAGGTTTGTGGCAGCTTTACAGCTGATGTGGCAACTTTTGCTAGCTGTAGCCTGTGCCCCCAGAATTAATATTCTAGAATGAATATCCTGGGTACTCATTTACTGACCTCGTATGGACAGCTTAGTTGGCGAAGGCTTATGGTTCATGACTCCGACCGTTTGTAGATTCAAACCCATGAAGGTTACCCTTCAAGGATCAGAAATCCAGTGCCTCAACCACTAAGGTACACCACCAAGTAACTATGAACTGTATACCAAGCAACTATGAACTTATACATTGGGATGATTTTTGGCCAGTTTGACTGATGTTATGTTTCATTGTATGTATTAAACATGGCGTTTTTAATCATAGCTGGGGCAATACCAACTTGCCGCAGATGCTGCTTTCACATACTTGGAAAGAAACCCAGGAGACACCACAATGCGCTCAAACTTTAAAGTTTATGCTGACAAATATAATGCCAGTCGCAGTGCAGTGAAATCATTAGAGGCTGAACCACATCTTGCAATCTTCAAAAAAGGGGATCAGGAATACATGACGGAACAATACTCAGAGTGCACTCACACATTTGAAGAGAGTTTGGATGAGTATTACAAATCACATAAGAAATGCCAAGCCCTCTGCGAGTACCAGCATCGAAAACATCAACCCTCGTTCTCTGTCGCATTGTTCACGCATCAAACGGCTACGGTTCAGTGCAGACTGTCTTGTGCAGACAAGCTTGCAAGTTACAACGGAACCCGCAGAGAAAAGTTTCTGGAGGATCACTATCATTACTTGCAGTTCTGTTATTTTGAAAGTGAGTCAAAACAAAACAATTGAAATGGTCTTGGAAATATTTATAGATTTCAGCAATAGTCCCAGTTTATTTTTTCATTCCCAAATCCTGGTCCCAAGAAGTCCATTCCATTTTCCCAGTTAATATAAGGCAAATTCCAGTTCCCAATTTACCCCTTCCTGACCTTTTTTTCGATGGGATAATGAAGCAACTACTCCCAACCCTCTTAGCTTGTATACAAATCATTGTATGGTACTGGTTAGTATAGAAATTCTACAGAAGTAACCAAGAAACAAACCATTGACCAAATAGCATGCGGTTTCCCAGTTTTCTCAACTTATTAAGTGTTTTGCTTCCATGCAAATTTAAGAAAGGTTCAACAATAGCTGGCAAACATGTAAGTTTTCTCAAAAGTACTAAACGGAAGCAGGCTGCTTTCAATGAAAGGGCAAGGATGAAAGGAAATCCTTGTTTTTTCATATTACCTAACAGTTATTTCTTTTCCTACTTTATCACCTGAACAAAATTAAATCTTTATTATTTCTTTTAGTTGGGAGAATGAAAGAAGCTGCTATTTCTGCTAAGACCTATCTCTTGTTTCAACCAAATGATCCAATAATGGCTGCCAATTTGAATTTCTTCTTGAAAAATCTGCCCAAAAATAGTGATGATGTAGTGCCTAGAGCAGTAAGTTATTGTTGTTACTTTGTATGGTCTCTTTCGCGAATTTCTTTACAACTAGAATTGAAGTCTTTATTTCCTGTGTTGATTAAAGTCTTTATACTGTGGTAGGATTGGCCAAGTTAGATCACTCAACCCTTGTTCAAAAGGTCATAGAATCAAACCACCTTCAGACCTGTCACAAAGTGTGAGGAGAGATTTTGCGAGCTTCCTGTACCTCCAGGCCAAAGGGTAAGAGAAGTCAGGGGTAATTACATTGAGAGGAAGAACTAAGTAAGGAAAGTCTGGGTATAGCCCTTCGTCGGTAGTAGCTCTCTATCTATATACCCTTGTTTTTCCTTTACCTCAATGTACAGAAGTAAAGAGCAATATAGATAGAAAATCTGTTTGATGATTGTAAAAGCAATAAAGGAATAACAGAGAGCCATTTTTTTTTCTTGTTTCTTATCCACAAATACCTCATGTAATTATTTTTCTTTTTAGAGAGCAGAAAGATACTTGAGACAGCAAAAACTTGATGAGAAGCTAGCTAAAGCTGCCAAGTATTACATCAACCCAGAACTGATGTTTGCAAATACCACACCAGAACTTGACGACCTGGTGAATTGAATTTTATATTTTGATTCTTCCATCTATGCCTGTCTGTATGTGCGTTGAAGCAATGTGCCTTAATCAATGTAAGGCTGGATAAGAAAGCTACCAGGGAAAGCAAGTTGAGATTTCGAGATCATTTGTCACGCTAATACTGTAATGCAGAGCTGTTAAGAGAAGGCTGGGCCCTAGGATAAAGGCTAATTCAGCGGTCCTAAAGTCCTCTGAAAGGCAGGTTATAAAGAATAAACATGGCTAACTTAGATTTTACAAGCCCAAAAGAGCACCAGACCCCCTTGCAACTGCCCTGGTTACCCCTTTTCGATGGTACTGCTTTTTACGTGATTCAAGCTTAAGCTCAAACTCAAAACTAATTCTCAGCAAAAATTTAACTAACCATAATCTGCAATCATTTCAGAGCTGATGGACCCAATACTTGTAACCAGCTATTGAGCCATTTTTCTAGTTTCATATGTTTCATTTGCATTTTATCACAACAGTTTGATCTTCTCCTCCTATTTATTTTCAATAGGATAATCTTTCATATTTATTCAAATTAATCACAACCTGTTTTTAACCTTATTGAATTTGATGTTTAATTTTTTGTAAGCTTTAATTTGAAATTCCAATGTATTTCAGTCTTTGTTCGGTACTTAGCTTCATCAGGATCATAACAAACATAATAGTCACTATTGCTTTTCGTCTGACACCTCACCAGAGCAGTACGTCAGAAAGAGAAAGAATATGAAACCCAACTTATTGCTATAAACAGTGGCAGATTAAAATAGGTCATTCACTTCACATCTTTTCTGATGGGCTGGTTTCCATCCACCTCTGTGTACAATATTTTGTTGGGCTTATTTTTTCTCTTTCTGACTTAAGCCTGGTTTCCATATGATCGCAACGATCGCACGAATTTGTGATCTGTGTTAGCTTCCTTTGACGCAAGGATCGCAATGCTTGTAGATATAAAAAATTACTACTCTAATGTTTTTCAAACTGAAAGCTTCGATAGTAATTACGTTTCACTATTATATTTCTTAGCGTTCGCATTGTGTATATAATGTAATGTTGAGTTGTCTTTGGATTAATACAACTTGGATCTCTCTTGTGTGTTTATTTCATAGTGACCATGCTCATACCTTATACAAATACCTTAAATACCTTGGAAATGCCTTAAAAAGTTTTATAGTCATCATTTCAGAGTCAAAATATAGTTGATGCATTAGTAGACACTATGCATTACTTTGTTGCAAATTTATTTTTAACTTCAATAGTCGTCATATTTCTAATGATGCCACTAGTCAAATAAATGACACCAATATAAGAAAACGATGCCATAAATGGTGACTAGCTACCATTCAAGATAAAGGAGATCAACAGAGGAACAATTGACCGCAAGATATGAGAAACATTACTAAAACAATCTATCAACGATAAAGTCAGTAAACCAATAACTAGGGGAGGAAGGATTTTTGAAATAAATTGTAGAAAAATTAAATGACACCGTCTTATCTATAACACCTCTTACGATACCAGCTCATTACAAAGGTTATCCTTGCTTCGACCTCATGTTGGATTGTTGTAGGTTTAAACCCTAGCCAAGTAAAGCCAAAACCAATACTTTTGTCTTCTTTCAAGGAGGATTCCCTTACGGTTGTTGAATCCAGCTCGGCACAGAAAGAAGCAAAAAATATTCAAAAAGAGAAGAAAGATAACAAACAAGTTAAACTCAGTGGGAAGAGTTGGAAACAAAATCCTCTTTTCAAGGTAAAAAACTTTTCCTAATTTTCATTTTTTACTTTCTGGCTTTGATTTAGTTCCAGCCTCCAATAGAGTGGATATTCTGATGGACAATGGAAAAGTAGAAGTATTTTATTTCTTTCTTAAAACTTTACCCAATAAAATCTTAAAGGCTTGTCGTGATATGATAAGTGCCTGATACTGTGTCAGCTACAGGGAAGATAGGTGTATCTAATATGTATCCAAATGTATATGATTAGCTATCAATGATAATTAATGATGATTAATGATGATTAATGATAATTCTATTCATGTAGGGAGTGAAGCTATATAAAGAAGGAAGACAACTAAATGGATCGGATAGATTCGCTGTTGACAACATGTCCTCTCCAAAAGAATGCATGGATTTGATAGCTCTTCTTCAGGTTGGTCTTTTGTAACTGTGAATTAAGCTATGCTACATTAAAGGGAAACAAGGTTAAAAGCTGGCTCTCGCAAAATTAGAAATAGATCTGTTGTTTTCAACAAGTCTGACGCCTGCAGTTTCTTTATGGGGCATTAAAGGAAGCAATTGGCTCGTGGGCGTCTCTGAGCCTATTTATAACTGCCTTTCTATATGGCTATGTCTATTCACTTTAACTTATAGAAACCTTTAGATTTTGCTAATAATAATTATACCAATCTAACTGCACCAATTTGCATCTATTTCTTATTGGTCTATTTCAATCTACATCTGGGTAAAAATAATAATGGTAACAATGATACTATATTTAGCAGGGTAAGTGTAATTCGAATCAGCTATAAACGAAGCTTCTATGAAAAGAAGCCCTGTTTGAAATCAAAAGTAAAATTTAGAAAAATAAAAGATGAATAGTACTTTCAGGACATATAAAAATCATTCATGTAAAAACGTTTCTATATTGCCAGTATCCTATCAATATTCTATAAAATTTCATGTCTGTTGAAATCCATCAATACTGAAATTATAAAGTTAAATCCATGAAATATATGCTGGATAGAGCTTGGATATTCCTCAGCTATTGAAGTCTTAGTTTAATTGAGATAAACATTTAAATCAAGAAATGTGAAATACATGAAAATGAACACCTCTCTTGTTAGCGTAAATATTTGGCACTCATTCGAATTGTACCACAATGTATTGAATCGAATCTATTTTTTGAAATCTAATTATTTTGTGTTTAATCACAGAAAGCAGAGGAGCAAGGCATTGGATTTACTTATTCTACCTGGAACAGAGGAAGAAATTGCTCAGAAATGAAATTTAAAAACTCGTGTCCATCTAAAGAGGTTTAAACATATATACAAAGTCTTGAATTTATGAAATTAAACCATTATCATTATACTTGATAATAATCTAAAGTTGTATCCTAGTTTAGAAATACTTTAATGATTTAGTTAAACTTCCCCTTCTTTAATTACCCCTCAAATAAAGGCCCCTACTTTAAAATTTTTATAAACTATAAATTTTACCCTCTTAAAGGTATCCCTTTGTAAAGGGGTATTCGAAAGAAACAGAACAGTTGTTAATAATAAATTACTACCTTTGCTCTTTGCCTTTATTTAGTAAGAAATTTAAACATTTATAAGCAATAAACATACACATTTATAGAACCAGATTTATTAGTTGATAATAACACTCAAGTATAATCATCATTAGTTATTTTGCCAAGGAAGTCTTGCCAAGAAAGAGTCTTGCCAAGAAAGAATGAAAAACATCAACAATCAGAATTAATTAAATTTAAGGACTTTCAAAACTAAAACTTAAACAAGAAGTTGAATACCTGAGCCCTAAACTAAGCCTTGTTCAATAAAAATTGAGGATTGTAGCAACTATTAATAAGATGCTTTTCTAACTTACTAAATATTTCAATTTACTTTGCAGAAACTGTCAAAGTTTGGCGATGGCTACAGCCACAATCATATCGACCCAAAACATCCCTTCACTGATAAAGAAACGTTTGAAGGAGTGAGCATCGGTGATGCAGTCAAGGTATATTTTCACCCAGAGGGGAACTCAAGACTTATATGTAGGGGGCGTCAGTCCAAAAAGTGTACAGAACCCTAAAAATATCAAAACAAATTCCAGAGACCCAAACATATTGTAAGAATCTTGATTCAGTAACCCAAGAATATCATAAAGATCCCTTTAGTTCTATTTGATTTTTCTACAACCCAAAACTATCTGATAGTTTTCTATTCTTTAATCCAAAAATATCATTTTGGCTTTCTTCATATTTCGGACCCAAAAATATCGGCTCAATGAGAAATAGCTAAAAATAAAAAATATCGGATTGATGTTCCCGTATATAAATGTCTTGAGTGGTTTTCGATATTTCAATACTTAATCATACATCATGTTTCAAAGTATTTTGTAACAGTATGTGATCAGGGGCGTATTAATACCCAAATTGTACAGGAATTGTCAAAAAATGGACCCACATTTTATCATCTTCTTAAGTTGCCCAAATATTTGATGATTGAAAATAGTTTGAATTAACTTTTGTTCATATTAGGCGGCTGTAAAGAGAGAAATTTCAGTAGAAGAAGCCGAACTATACTCTAGCTTGAGTGACAAAATGCGAATATTTGTGGCTGAGTATTTCAACTTGAAGAAACCGTTGTATATTGCGTTCACTCATCTTGTCTGTCGGACTGCATCGGAGGAAGGTAAGTCGATGCATATTCATATTCAGTATCATGAAGGGTACCATCAGTACTGTGGAGGAATACTAGCAGTAATATTTTGGGATACTATTCAGTACTGTGGAGGATATTCAGTACTCTGAAGGGATACCATCAGTACTGCGGATGGGTACAATCAATACAATGGATGAGTACTATCAGTACTGTGGAGCATATTCAGTTCTATGCAGGAAAACGACAAGCACTTTTGGTATTACCTTCACAATACTTGTGGTTTCCCTTCCCAGCACTGAATAACCTCCATAGTACTTGTTGTATCCTCCAACCGTGCTATTGGTACCCCTTTGCCGTACTGAATACCTCCACATAAGCCTTTCACAGTATTGAATATCTTCAATATAAATGATGGTATCCTCCCACAGTACTGAACATCCTCAAGTTTGTTGATGGTATCTCCTCATTGTACTCATCATATTCCCCAAGAGCAGACCTCTAAATGTAATGATGGTATCCCTCTGCAATACTGATGGTATTTCCTCACAGTACTGAACACCCTGACAGCACTGCACAGACGTTTCCCAGATTGAGTAGGTGCGGTAAATCATGTTTCGGGTTAACTTCTTCTTCAGAACCATATTTATTGTAGTTTACTCGAATAGAGAGGGCCTATCCTTACTATAGTGCTCGATATGCACTAGGCATAGAGTAATTTCATAGAAGAAACAATACTAAAAAAATAGACATGCATTTCTGTGTCTCTGAGTTTTGTGCCTCTGCGCTCATCAGACAAAAGTGTTACTTCTTTTATACAATATTTATTGTTCATTTTGTTTAGCAAGTGCCGGTGGAGATCACTTGAGCCATCCTGTTCATTCTGACAATTGTATTGTTAACGCGAATGGGCCTGGTACGTGTCCTAAAGTCCACCCTGCATACACCTGGCGGGATTTCAGGTAATTTCTGAATTATGCTTTTACTTAAGACTCAAAATAATGATCATAATGATTATGATACAATTAGTTCAATGTTAGTGTATAGATTAGTGCAAGGCACTAATGAATACTAATATGCAGCAACAAAGGGATTGTATCGATTCAGTTATCTTTTACACAAACAACATTCGCATAGACTCTTTTATAAATTTCTGACCTATCATTATTCTAATCTTATTCTAAGTTGAATTGATCTCTTCTTTTTTGCCAGTGGTATCTTGTATCTGAATGACAACTTCGAAGGAGGAGACTTTATATTTGCAGATCCAGACCAAACAATCCAGGTTTGTATTGTGAAAGTGCAAGCTTACTCTTTTATGCTATAAAACCGGTTGATTTCATCGTCAGAATACTTGTTTGCAGTGGTTTTTGGTCAAAATCTAACTGAGAAATATAAGATTGCACTAACTTTGATAGTTGATTGGCAAATACGCCTATGTATATCTTTGTAGGGTATTGGTTAACGTGTACGTGTGAAGCACCAAGGGCCCACTGAATAGGTAGAATAATCGAAGCAGTACATAGATAGTTGATAGGTAATACCCTTACATTCTTCGAAAGGTATTGGTTTATGTGCAAAGAACAAAGAGTCAACTGAATACATAGCATTGCTAATTAGTTAAATACACTTTCGCAAGGTATTGGTTAATGTGCAAAGCCCAAAAGGCTTACTCAATAAAGGCAAATATGCTAACTATCTTAATAAGGTATCGGTTAATGTGTAAAACACCAAGGGCCCACTGAATAGGTAGACTAATCGAAGCAGTACATTGATAGTTGATAGGCAAATATGCTCACTATCTTCGTAAGGTATTGGATTATGTGCAAAGCACAAAGGCCGACAAAAATTAGGAAGACTTATCGAACAGTGCGACTTTGGTCCTTCCTCTCCATGTGAACACACCTCTTGATTCCTTTTTCATTTTTGCCTGGAATCACAGAGAGCTGGTAAATTCTCTTCTTAAACTAAATGTGACAGCTCTGATGGTGGTTGGAATCCATGACCCTTTGAAGAAGGGTTGAATGGTTTACCAATTCATAATTTCAAGCTTTTAATCACAGACTACGCAACGAAACAAATTTACCATAAGATAAAGCTTAGGGCAAATAAAAAAGAACTCATACGAGCTATAGCCATCCCGTCTGATAGAAATTCTGGTTAACTTCTATATTGAAAATGCCTTTAGCGAATAATTTTTATCTTTCACAGACTGCTGTGCGGCCTAAGTGTGGAAGAATGGTGGCATTTAAGAATGGTGGTATCAAAAACTTACATGGTGTCCTCGGTGTCAAATCCGGAAGAAGATGCGCGCTTCCTCTGTGGTTCACTTACCAACGAGACAAGATCGAGGATAAGCGAGAAAAATATTTGGAAATGTTGGCCAAACTTAGAAAAGACATTGGACATGCAAAGCCCAGGGAAGACAGTTTAAGTGAGTTAAGTGCAAGAGCAACAAGACTTAGAGGTGACGGGGTTGATGTATCTAAAAAAGCAGATATAAGCAAACAGATTAGGTCAGAGCTGTAGTTTATTTAGTTTATTTTCTGCTTTTTGCTGTGTTAGTTAAGTTTTTGTACGAATTTAGAGTTGGTGGGCTGGATCTCATAGGTACTAGGGGTTAAGAATTTGAATTCAATATTTCAACATAGTTCCCCCAGAGGCGATTGAAATGTGAATAGTAGATAGGCAAAAGGCTAACTATTTTCCTAAGGTTCCAGTAAATAGGAAGACCAATCGAAGCAGTGCGACTCTGGTCCTTCCACTGGACTTGAGCACACCTCGTGGCTTCGTTTGCCTTTTTACCCCTTGAAATACAGAGAGCTTACAAATTCTCTCCTCACATTTTATGTGACAGGTGTGAAGAATTAGAACCCATGACCCTTTAGATTAGAGTTTAGTGATTTAGCCACTGGGAGTCAGTAAGAGATTCCTTTGCCCTGAGGCCGAGGGTTTAAATGAGGAAGGGCAGCTTTTTGACTTTATGCAATTGTGTAGGGTTTTAAAGATTTACGGTAGAAAAAGTTGACAACTTCTCTAAAGGTACAAGAAACATGGAATCCTTAGGGGATGTTACTCCTGTTGCCCTGTAGCTTTAAGATTGGGCCAAGGCAAGGTCTACATTATACTCTTCTTTAAGGCAACTGGATCTTATAGGCAACTAGATCATATATATATACTGTACATAGAATGCAGTGTTTTTTGGCTTGATAAAGAGCTTTATTTAGTACAAAAGTAATTCGATACAAATTTTTGATATCTTCTTTGCTTTATGAGGTGAAAATACAGCAAGGATCTTCAGTTTCACCATTAGTGACATAGTAGGATTTCAGAGAAATTAATAATGAATATAGATATTTTTGTATTTGCGAAATAATTAGAATAAATTTATGTTTATGGAAGATATATTCAAAAGTTTAGAAGCATGTAAATTCTGCAATTTTATCGTTCAGTGATGGCAAATACAGACAGCTGTAACGAAAGGAAATGCACCTGGAACAGAATTTTAACTTTCATCGTTTGTTCTTGAGCATTTATATGCATTATCATTAAGATTAGTAAATCATCAGATAGATTCACCCTTTATCCTTTGAGCTTAACGACCTCAATCAATAACACTCTTGATAAACACGATTTGAAGAAAATTATCATACTGACCAATTTCAAATGATAAAAAGAAATAATGAAAGAACAGAGTGACTAGTACCCATTTTTCAACATGATTTTGGTCTTTCAAAATTACAAGGAAATTATTCGACCGATCTTTTTAAAAATTTCTTTCAAAGCCATTTCTTAGGTTTGATTCCCAGGGACACGCCAGCTTGTAGTTGCACTTTACTACTGCATAGTAAATACAACAACGAAGAAGTGGGCAACGCTGAGAACTTTTATTGATAAACTCATGACGTAACGGTAGTCTGGGGCAGAGCGGTCTGAGAATGAGCCTTTCGCGCCTTTAGCTCGCAAGATGGCGTGTGAAGAACTGAGGGTTCTCGAACTCTACAGCGGTGTGGGTGGAATGCACATGGCGTTAGAAGGTAAATATTTGTTTCTTCTTAAGTTTAAGTTGAATGTTTAACTTTAATCACCTTGAAACATTCTTGAAGTTGAAACTCCGTAGGATTTCTTCTCCTCAACTTAGTAAATTCCTAGCTGGCAGTCCCGAAAAGGGCCTAGCTCATCATCCTCTAGTTAGTTGCTAGTACCTAAATACTGTAATAACTCGTAACTTAAGCCTAGGCCGTACGCCCCCAATTTTTCAGTCAACACTGCTGTAGAGAGATATTTTGAGGACGTTTGACCACCTTGTATTCAGATGAAAAGTGATCAAGCGATGGTTGTTTCAAAGAAAGAGGAGAGGGGTCTCTCCTCCCCCAGGGGCCCCAACTGCATTTTTAAAAGAGAAGTGCATGATATATGTATCTAATTATAACTTCATCAGAGATTTGTGTATGATAGACTAAAGCGTATTGCAGGAAAGTATGGTATATGTTTATATACGACATTGACAGGTACACAATAGAATAAAAACTAGAAATTGGCTCATTGCCAGTCTGCGGAGCATGATGGCTGCACGCACAAGTCAATTTGCCAGAATCTGTAAGTACACGCGCAGATATGCATAAAATAACGGTTCACTAGTTTTTAGACTTTTCTGGGGAAAAACTTGCTCAAAACTCCAATGTGCACTCGGGAAATTTAGCGCTGCATGTGTGAGGTCTCTTTGAGTTCTGTTATGCTCTGCAGACTGGGCTCATTGCACACATGAGATCTCAGGTGTCATCTCTGATGGTAGATGTGTGAAATTAGGGGGCAAACACCCTCCTTTGTTCCGGCTTTCTCTGTAGAAGGTAGAAGTTTCTATATTTTTCAAATTTTCCTACAGTCACTGTTAGGTTCCTTTAATTATGTTTTACCACAATTCTAGGTACTGGTTTGCCTTACAGAATCGTTGCAGCATTAGAACTGAATGACATTGCTAATAATGTTTACAGATTCAACTTTCCAAAAACACAACTGTTGCAAAGAAATATAGAGGTAAGGAAGAAAGATTAACTACTTGCCAAACTACTGGGTGGAAAGAAGGTCTGGTTTTTGACTCTGAGTTGAGTGAGTTTCTGTTTAATATGCTAGCCTAACTAAGGTTTTGTATGCATCAGATCTGGCAACTGTTCCAATTTCACCGGGACACTCCTGGTTTGCCATGTTGGGAAACAGGGGGTTGCACCAGATATCTCTGGCGTAAGGGAGCATTAAGGACAATAGGAGATTGTCTTTAGATAATTGGCTTTGTGGAAACATCTGGCATAACAAAACAAACTTCCCACACTGTCCTGAAGAAAGGCACCACCAATGAAAATAAAAAGAAGGTGGCAATAATCAAACAATCTCCTAGTTTTTATCGCTGGCAATAATAAGAAAATCTCCTAGTTTTTATTGTGAGGAAGTTGGTTGGTCTTATGTATTACAACATTGCATACAGTTGTATTTAAGGTCTGCAGAGCTTTATTTTACCCAGATGAGCTAGGTAGATTTGAATTTAAAAGTTACTGCCAAACACAGAACTGTAGCTTAGGAAATATTACTAGGGTAACAATTATTTGATAACAATACAGAGCCTTTGAAATTTAGGATAATCGAGGAGGAATGCCACCTCAAAGCCTAGGGGCTAAAGATTATAAGTGAATTAATTATTATCTGTATATCATTGCATTGTCTGTGTCTGCTTCACAGTGCTTACTGAAGTACAGAGCAATGATGGATAAGAAACAGTTATAGTCTGTCTAATGATTGCGAAAGCATGAAACTTGAATGAATTATTAGATATTTATCTCATTTATTGTTTACAGGGTTTGTCAGTGGATGAATTTCAGAAATTCAATGCAACAGCTTTACTCATGTCTCCACCATGTCAACCTTTCACAAGGTGATTCTATGTTTTTGCTGAAGAAATAGTAATGAGAAAATAGTAATACTAAATTAAGTCTGTAAAAACTATATACCTTTTTCTACTATCTGAAATTAATGCAAATTTACCCTCTGGCTAGGGATATTCTAGATTCCTTTGCAAATTCTCAGAACACGCAATGCATTAAGGCATTTCTAGGGGGAGCTCTTACAATGTATTTTCCTTGATTGTTAGATTTTCTATTGTTTTGATCTCTGTATTTAGGGTTGGAAATCAAAAAGCATCAGATGATCCAAGGACTGCCAGTTTTCTGAACATTCTTAGAATATTAGAGAGGTACATGATATTCTCTTCATTTTTGTTAACCTTAGAAGCTCTTTAAAGCCCCCAGGGGCTTGTTTAGTTTGTGAGTCTCTATAAGAGGGCTTATTAGAGGGGATGCCTTTTAAGGAGGTTTTGGAGAAGAAATTCTTCATTTTCAAGCATGTAAAGTTAGAAATTGGGAATATTACGATGGAATACATCCATCAATAATCCTTATGAAGAGGAAAGGGTCAAGAGAGGGAAAACTTGATAGAGTGTTAAAAGTAGATAGAAAATGAAAAAATGTATCTTTACCTAAGATTTGAGACATGAATAGACCATGCATTTAAGTGTCTGCGAATTTTGTGCCTAGCAAAGAGTGCCTAAAACAATTAAATTTTTTTATTGATATCTGCGGTTTGAATTTTCATAACAAATTGTTTGTTTTATCACAGATGATATTTCCTTCTTCAGTATGCAAAATCCACCAAGATACATCCTGATGGAAAATGTCAAAGGTTTTGAAGAATCTGTCACTAGGTTTGTTCTGCTTTATTTATTTTCTATTTCACAGTAAAATCATGCAGCTACAGACATTGTTAGGACGAGATTTATCATATTATTGCCCGAGGGATGGATTCCCGGGGGATGGTGCAAGAATAATGTGATTTTGCTAGAATTAAGCATAATTTTTCTGAGGCTCTGAGGACATTTATTTTCATTTTTTTTCTCAAGAAGTAAAGCTCTTAGGATGGAAGGGTGACTCTGTGGGTAAGAATGTTAAAAAAGATAACATCGATAACAACAGACAAAGAAAAGGAAACACAATCTGTCATCTTTTAGGGCTTAAGATGTGGACTTGGGCAACAATACTTTGGGCTCCATTTTCCCACTATCCTGAGGGACCTATTTCTCAGACAAGAAGATGACTCAAGTTTCTCATCATCATAATCATCATCATTGGTTTAACGTGGCCTAATCAACTTAAAGCAAATCACATGTTTATTATGTTTGTTTATGAGCACTTTTCTCCATTAAATCTGGTTATTGGGGGGAACTTTGTTTTGGTTTTATATCATTCTTGATAGTCTCAGCCTTAGTTTTTCTTGCTCTTTCTTTACCTTGAGATCCCTGAACTTCTATTTCTGTACATACTATTTCTTGCTTGTTTAAACTGAAATTATTACCATTTTTATTGCAGGAACCAATTCGTTGCAGCATTAGAGAGAGCTAAATATGTTTATCAGGTTTGTAGAATTGTGTTTTAGAATACTACCAGCTTAAATCCAACTTATCAATGAGTTTGAAAATTATTGTGACAGCCCCATGTACCAAAAATTCACTGTCCCATTAACTTTCTTACTTAGTTTTACATCTAACTCGAGAAGAGAGTGCCTATCCTGGCTATAGTGCTCGATATACATGAGTATAGAGCTTACTTAGTTTTATGTTTTTTTTACTTATGCAATTTTTTTTTGATTTCAGGAATTCCTTGTCTCACCTAAGCAGGTTTGTTCAAGTTTCCTCATATTTTTGTTGCTTTAGGTCCTGTTGATATGGGCTTGGTCAGTCTGTTGTACTGAGCTATCACACTTAGGTGGGATGATTTTCAGTCTGTTTTCATATGGAGAAATATTTTCCCAGATACACAAGTCAGCCTCATTTTTGATGCAGAGGCGGACAACATTTGGTAATCCTAGGACCAAAATTCAAAAGAAATTACCTCATCTTGACGGTTCAGCTCAGGTGAATTCAGTTGGTAGGTATTGAAAATTTTTAGCTCACGCAGCCTGATCTACTCAAACAAGAGATGGGATCTAAGCAAACCTTGCTGTCCCACTTTTCATATGAGTGTTGCATGCTAAGAGTCTTGTTAGTTATGGTAGGATTTGAGAAAATGGGCCAACCCAGGATACTTGGCTAGTCCAGCTAATATGAACAGCACCTTAAGTCTTTTGCAAATTGAAACAATTAGAAAAGCTCTAGAAAAATCTTTGTGGTGTGTGGAACTGTTAAAGTTCAAGCAGTAAATAGAAGGTTTATTATATATAAAGTACCATTAGATAATCAAAAATTAGCAATCTGTAGTTCCACTCTATGTATGTAGTACTTTAACAGGAAACCAATCAAATACTTTGTAATGAATAATTTCTTCTTTCAGTTTGGAATTCCGAATTCAAGACTTCGTTACTATTTGCTTGCAAAACTAAAGCCACTGGAGTTTCACTTCAAACGAACATCACAGGTAAACTTTGCTGATTATACAAAATAAAAGTGCAAGATAATCTGCAGTTGTGCAGGAGCTGTCCTGTTATGCCCCTTCAACAATGATAGCCCTGACAGTCAGTAGAATTTTCACAGTTGGATTATTTCTTTAAATCTCTCAGTCAGATCAGTCGACATCACTAACACTTCCATTTCAATGGCAGTTCTAGTGCATTTTTGTTTCACTTCCCCTTCTATGAATGATTACCACGGTCAGGGTTGCTTTTGTTTTGATGGTGAATAAACAGGCAGCTTGCCCAATTACAAATCATCAATTCCAGCTGTAGATTATCTTGAACTACTGTTACAAGCTTTGGAATATCATATTCCCTTTTTAAATCATAGGAATATGATATTCCAACATATGTCAGTTTATTTCAGCTATACCCTATTGATTATCAGATATGCTTATGGAGTGATTGGCCGAGTGTAGTTTGCTATATGAAGCTGAAGTTAAGCTTTGTCGTGCCAGGTCAACATCTGGATGGGTAACCTCCGAGGTGCTGGCTTAACAACTCACTCTACCGTCAGGGAAGTTGCACTAAGGGTCCCATGCCCCTCCTGCAAATAAGGCCCCTGGCTTATGAAAGTCTAGAACCTATTTAACCAACTAATCAATACTATAATTGCAAACAAATTAGCTGCACAGTCACAGTTTTGCATTGACCCTTGAGCTTCTTATACTCATAAGCTTTTTTTTTCTAGCCAATGACTGAATTACCAAAGCACAAGGAGCAAACACACTCAGCTGTTGATAAAGAAGACATTGATTTTAATGGAGCTGTCTGTGAAAGATTATCACCAGAACCCTTGCAGGGACCTATGAAAAGAGAACCTCAAGATATTAACTGCGCCCTTGATATGAGTCGTGATTCATCAGTTCAAGCAAATAACTCTATTTCAAATTTTCTAGAAAAGTCAGCAGAGCTGAATCGAGATCTTTATTTATCTGAAGAAACTCTAGGGAAGCTTGGCACTGTTCTAGGTTTGTTTATTTTGTTAGTTAAAGTTAGTAAGTAAGTTCGTGTTTTACTTGCTAGCCTGCAAAAAGCCAGAGGCCTTATTGTCAGCAGAGGCACAGGATCACTGATTTAACATCCTTTCTAAAAGATGGTGGTGTGGGTTGTTAAGTCAACACCGAAAAGGTGCCCCATCTACTTGTTCACCTGACAACTGCTCTAGCTGTTCGGCCTCTAACCAATTAGAGTGTCCTAAAATGTTCTGGGGGTAAATAGTGCATCAAGATTCACACAAACCAAGTATATGGTTGAATTTTGTCAAAAAACAAAGGGACCGGCATTGATTGGCATGTTATGTCATGGGTGTACCGACGCCCTTCAAGGGTGCATTTCTTGTATGTATGTATTTGCCACTAAGAACTATTTACAATGTTAGAAATATGAAAGAAAAAGGATTAAGAAAATACCATACATGAATTAATTTTAAAAACTTAAACGAAAATGAAATCTGAAATAGCACCCCTAACTGCGGTACCATTAAAAAGGTCCAAAGGACCTTAGTTTTATAATGGTCCGCTTAGAGTATGAAGATGATGTGTTTTAATTCATGGAAATTTTTCTTCTCTGTGAGTCCTTATAGTTTTTCTAACGGATATTTTATTGTTCTAGATATTGTTACTCCATTGTCGACTAGCTCTTGCTGTTTCACCAAAGCGTAAGTTTGCATTTGTCTTAACGATGGGTTGTGAAATATTTTATTTTTTTAAGTTTATTTTTTCAATCCAAGATGTTTGTTTTATATCTTTTATATGACCAGTGATGATTTACGATAATACGATATCTATATCATTATAGAGAATTTATTATCTTGTCTGAGGTTAGGGACCTGCAAGAGCCACAAAGATGTTCATTTATTCATCTATGATTTTCATTATTAATATTTTTGATAGGCATATGTAATAATTTTTCTGTTGTATCATTGGATAACTTGATATTTTCATCATATATGTTCCAATCTCCATATAATTCTTAAATCATAATATTATTATCCTATTTTTATTTACGATAAATGATGTCCTTGTCATCTAAATTTTTCTATTATCATAACAGTTTCATAATTTTGTTCATGTGTTTCGATAATCCTCTTAATTTAAATTTAATCTATCATTATTTCTGATTTGAATTTGTTGATTCTTTGCCTTAACTTGATGACGAGCGATTTTCCTTAAATGATCCTTGCAACAAGGAAATGATTACACGACCGAGAATATGAGAGCAATTATGGCCAAGAACAACATTCCATATTTGATATTTTTTATGAACTGAATTGTGGATCGGATGGGTCTTTCTCTAACTTGTGGCAATGATGATTAAAATAAGTCTCATTAGTTTAAGTCTGAGAGAGTTTTTAGCTTTCTTTGAAGACCCAATTTTCTGAGCCACCCAATTTGCTGTTTTTATATTTTTATCCTGTTCTGTTCACTTAAGTCCTTGGTCTTTTTGACATATCTGATTGGTTATTATGAGAAAAATCTTTGCGAAAAATCAATGAAAATTTTCCTTCAAGGTTATCCGGTTTTTTGTGCATACGAGCAATGCTGTATCTTTCAGTTAGCGGGCTGTATTATTTCTTATGCTTAATTTTTCATTATAGATAGTTTTTCATCCATACATAATTTTTTTGGGTTTCTATCCAAAAAGGAATGCTGAAAGTGGTCGATGGCTCCCCCCTTTCAGACCCTCCAGCTACGTTCTTATCAGGTAGCAAGCTGTATTATTTCTGATACTTAGTTTTTTATTGCAGATATGCTTCGTATGTGAAGGGAACAGGCTCTGTTTTATGTCCAAAGACGGACGACGAGGTAATGAAATATTTAAACATTTATCGGTCTATATAGAATTGCTTTGTCTTTACCTACATCATAGTGACCTATGTAAAAGAGTATAGAGCGATATAGATAAAAAAAAACAAGAAAAGAGACTGGCTCTCTGTTACTCAAAGTTTCATGCTTTTGGAATCATCAAACAGACTTGAAACTTCGAGTAAAAGAGAGCCAGCATCTTCTCTTGTTTTTTATAGAAGAAGTTATTTGAAAAATATAATGTATTACATTCTATCAGACGGGGTATTGGTTGTAACCATCGAGCAATGCATGTCTCAGATTGGGGGTTTGTCTTCCTATTCAGGGGCCTGTTTACATGAGACAAAGCTTTTGCTTAGCTGTTTACATGAGATGAGACAGGGAGGAAAAGGTTTTTTTCGAGGGAATTGCCCAGAATCCAAACATTCTTCCCAGAATTGCTTTTTTTCTTTTTTTGGTCCATATGCATCATTTCAAAAATCTGAAGGGTGTGATTACAGTATTTCTATGATTGTTGTTTAGCATGGAAGCAAGAAATACGATCAAACCTCTAATAAGGGCAACTCTTAGGTCCAAGGTTTAGCGGTCGTTATTTAGAAATGACCGCTATTCAGAGGTTATTCTGCTATGCATAGAGGCATCTGGGACTCAAAGTTAGTTGCAGTTACTTTGAGGTGTTCGTTATTGGGAGGTAACCGTTATTGGAGGTTCGAATGACTTTACGTATTTGTATTAACACAACGTTACATCTCTTAGTAGGCCGATATGACCGTTCTATATCCACTGCATCACAATCAAAACATCATACAGCCTCCTACTCATATAATAGGTTATTGCAGCCTCCAAGCCATGTAACAACGATATAGAACACTTGTTTAGGAGAGATTTAAAATTAGTTCTAAGAATTCAAAAATTCATCGATCAGGTCATGTTATATCACTAAAACATTTATTGATCTTATAATTGAAGTTTGACTGTTATTCAGATAAGAAAAGCTTTCGAAGACTCCAGCAACATGGATGAAATGGAGAGAGGAAAACGTCTCCTCAGCCTCAAACTGCGATATTTCTCTACTCGAGAGATCGCTTATCTAATGTGCTTCCCCAAATCTTTCGGTAAGATTTTAATATCGATAACTTAACGTTAAGTCACTATCCGGTGCTTTTAAGAGAGAGGCTGGTGCGACACCTGTAAAAGATGTTGTCAACAGAATATGGGTGGGTTAGTGGCCAAAGGGATTGCTATGTGCAGCTGAAATTAAGCATGTTCCTGTGAGGTCATCATCTTAATTCACTCCACCATCCTCCACCGGAAGGGGTGTTAAACTAGGGGTCCCGCGCCTCTGCTGAAAATAAGGCTTATGGTCTTTCGCAGGTTTTAGCGTTAAATATAAACTCTCTTACTTACTTTCTTATATCCATTTTCATACTCGAATCTTTGATGACATAATGACTATTTCACTTGATCAAGGTCAAACTCCCTCGTCTTTATAAATGATTTTTCATGATAAGAACTTTAAGGGAGCTTGATTGAGAGGGGCTTCAGTGAAAGGGGGGTGAATAGACAATTTAATGTTGCTAAGATGATGTTGAATTTTCTTAGTGCGTCAGAAAGAGAACCAAAATAAATAAATGTTTGTTTTTGTTTTGGATTTCTTTCAGACTTCCCAATCCGATGGGTATCCAACGAAAAGCTTCGATAGTTTTGCTGTTTTTCTGATTTCCCTGCTATTTTCAGGGATTATTTCTATTACATTACAATATTTCATTATTTATTTTCTTTATTTCAGATTTCCCTCCTAACACTACAAAGAAGCAGCAATACAAATTACTTGGAAATTCGATAAACGTTTTGGTTGTATCCGAACTCATGAAGCGCTGTCTGTTCACAGAGCTGAGCTGATCAAAGCACGGTTAGTTTAAAGATGAATGGAGTTGAAACATTATCTGAGAAAAAGGATATTTATAGGCAAATTCCACAGAAATTTATATTCTAATCCATATATATCTTCAATATATACTGCAGTATACGTATTTTAAAAGCTTAGCCAAGACTTGAGACCAATATCAATACCAAAATCGAAGAAATGTATACCGTAGGTTGATCGATGATAGGAAAATACCTTTATCTCCGCAAGGTATTGGTACAGAGCTCAAAGACCCCACAAGATAGGTAGACTGATCGAAGCAGTACATTTGTAGTTGATAGGCACATCCGCTTAATATCTTTTGAAGGTATTTGTTTGGTTTATGTGCAAAGCACAAAGATTTAAATGAACAGGTTAACTAACTCAGCAGTGCGAACCTGGTCTTTCCTCTCAATATGACCACACCTCGTGACTCATTTTACCTGGAGTAAAGGATAGCTAGCGAATTCTCTCCTCACTCTTTATTTGACAGGTCTGAAGGTGTTCCGGACATAGGACTCTTTTAATAAGGGTTGAATGATCTAACCACTCAGCCATGCCCTCTGCAACGCCCTAACAATATTCACGATAGATTTTGACAGATGTAAAAATTGGAGACCCATATTATTCATACATTGATAAAAACAAAACCATTGAAACAAAAGCTAAGATGTAATAAAATCCAGATAACGATTTCAATATTTTCAATAAACGCTAAAAGCACAATTCTGAATGTATTTTGACAAAAATTACAATGTAAGCTCTAGCTATATACATCTTAAAACATTCTAGATGATTAAAACGCCATAATCATATATACTATGTTCAATCCAAATATACAACTACAATATTATGGTACAAAAGACATAAGTTAAATTGCTTATAGTTTAAATGCAGTGAAATGTGCACTGTGATACTAACGTCGAACAAAGCATCTGTTTAGAGAATGTGTTGACTAGGATTTGATTGTATTGAATTGAATTAAACACCGGGTGCCCCGGGAATATTGAACACTGCTTTGAGAGGTACAATGCTTGCAAGAATTACTTGTAACACCCGGACAAAAATCAATGAATGTTTGAAGAAAACATCAACATAAGCATCAGTCTACCCCTTCATTCCTCCACCCATCATAAGGAATGTTAGAATGGTTGGTTTCTGCGATGTGACATCTTCATTCAACCAAAAGTGACATTTTTAGTTACAAATCAACACAGTTTAACAGGAGGAGGGAATAATGTTGCATGGAGATGAAAAATCAATCAAGTGTTCCTAAAATTTTGGAAAGCACTGTACATTTGAAATCATATGCGAGCATGATCTAGTTTTTTAAATCATCATTCAGCCGAAAAGCTAACTTTGATTTTTAGACACCATCACCTACCTCTATGACTCTAAGGGATTTAATTTTATTAACGTTTTAAATGATTGTTATCATTTAAATGATTGCCATCTTTTGAAATATTTCAATGGTTTAAATGACAGATTGAAATTCGATAGCTTGATAGGGACAGTATGCAGAAGAAAATACGAAAAGCTATTCCTCGAATTTATGATTTTTGGGCCATTTTTGAAAAACTCTGGTTTGATGGTGAGGGCAAATTTGAAATTTCAAGGTGAATAGAAAGTGTGAAAAATGAAGAATGTGGTATCATTCTACGAGAAAATTATCACGGAAACGGTTAAAGCTAATTCCAGATTGATTTGAGTAACCTTTTTGCAGCTAGATTTACTCAAACGTACAGCGTTTTTTCTGAGGCAAATGGTGGGGGAAATGGTATTACTGTAACATAAACTGTGTTGGGCTATTGTGTTGATTCACTCTGAACTAGGATGCTTTGTTCGAGATTTAAAAACTACTTAATTGTGAAGTATATACAAAAATCAAAAACGTGAGCATGAATATATAAAATGTAAAAATGCAAATTTAAGATATAATTGAGAAACTAGCTAGAAATTTATTATACAACTCATTATTTGTATTATTGTCATTATCTATTAAAATTAATGTCATTTAGCCCACATTCACAAGATGCTGGAATAATTTCGTATTGTATCCCACATGGGTCGAAAGGTCGAAAACAGGGTTGAAGAAATAGGCAAAAAGGTTTTCACCCTGGAGAACGTCTTGCAGAACTATCGACTGTGTTCAGTACTGTGGGGAATATTAAGTCTTGTAGGGGGATGTCATGGGAAATTTGGGGATACCAGTGTTCAGAACTGTTGAGGGTACATGTACTTTAGGGGATATATGGGAATACCATCGGTATTGTGAAGAATATTCAAAACTGTGGAGGAAAACTATAATCACTGTGGTTACTACCTCTACAGTATTACCCCTACAGTACTGAACGCTCTCCACAGAGCTGATGGTATCTCTCATATTACTGATGATACCCTAACACTACTAAACCTTGAACAGTACAGCACAGAAGTACCCATGGGTGGTTTTGCATCGATCGCTCCCCAGAATACTCATGAAACGTAACTCATGAGACCTAATATTTCATACAAACTACAATAAATTTTTTTATCTATCTTTGTTTTGCCAACCCTGTTTTTCCTCTATGCCCTCCACCCTTTACCTGAGCTATATCCTTACTATATGTACTACTAAACCTCATTCCGACTCCAGCAGTGAGGTATTTAATCACAGTAGTTTCACGATTAACCAATTGAGACCAAGTTGAACTGCTTTAATTCAAATACCAGTTAGGCCTCAATCCAGGGCCTAACTGGTATTTCAGGTTCATTACTGTGATTTTCTCGTTTCTCAAAGACCGCCTTTCCTGACAATAGCACCTAGGGGCAAACTGGTTTTCAGGATATTTAGGTTACATTGACCTATAGGCAACTCTACCTAACTTTAACCTAACAAACTCCACCTAGCCTCAAAGAGAAAGAAAAGTTTTGTCAAAAGCAAGAACCGTGATTCTCCTTTCGTATGTCAATACAGGAGGCTGTTTGTCAGAAGTGCGAATCTCCTTGTCCTAAATTAACTAACTAAATCTAAAAAATCACGCATGCGTGCCTGAAATAAAGATACCTTTTTCCTGTTCAGGCAGCCATCTTTAATTGAGGAAAATTACCCTCTGGCTGTCCCAGAGTCCTTTGCAAATTCTAAGGGAACGCAATGCATTGAGGGATTTCCAGGAGGTAAATTTGCATAAATTAAAGATGGTAGCCCTAACAGATAAAAAGTCTATTGGAGGAAATCTGTTAATAAGAAGAAATAAGTATAGACCAGCTAAGAATAAGGTCTCGTTCACACTTATCCGTTTTTTCATGAAAATTGACATTATTAGTCCCGTCTTTGGCGTTCACATTAATTCAGTCTAAAAACGCTAGAAGCGGAGCACAACGAAAATTTGGCAAGTGTGAACTAACTTTTCATAACTGTGATTTCATCTTATATTTCGAGCTTTTTTCAATTTCTTCCTATGTGGTAGTAGCTTATGACAATAAGAAAAATAAACTAGACTGACTCAACTTAAAATACACCTGTATTTTTTATTTCAGGAATGTAATAAGTTTGAATTTTTTGCAGGGACTTGGTTATTAACGTTTTGCTCGGCTCAGTGAGACATTGGTACAAGGATGGAAAAAGACCATTCCTGTGGAATCTACCTATTGTTATCATTGGATAAAAAGGTATGAAAGCTTGAAGTACTCTCAAGGCTGAGTAATTACTTTTGCATGGAAGAAATTCTAATGTCATCCCTTTGATTTCTTGATTGTTTCAAAGCGATGATAAAATGACAAAATCCTAAGAATGAAATTATTTTAGCTCTGAAAATAATTGTAGCTTTTCTATCAATGACAGGAGTTGACGTTTTCCTGACTGAACTACTAAGGGCCGTGATACTTTACCAGTTATGAAAGTTTTGCTCTGGAGAAATAATTTTCACTTTTCTACTACTGTAGAAAGTTTTGCTGTCTTTTTCAATGAATAACCCCGAGTGTTTTTCTCTTTTTTTTTAAAGATCCGCTCAAATCAAATTATTCTTTATGTCTAAGCATCTCACATCTACCACGTTTAGGACCTGAGTTTCTTCTTTCTCATACTTATTCACTGTAAGAAACAGCCTTGATAAGTCAGAATGTTTTTACAACGTTGCCCTACTAAATATCAAAGGCTTATCTAATAAGTGGTGGCTATCATGTCAAATCTCGTGTCAGAAACAGCATTGATAAGTCAGAATGTATTAACAACCTTGTCCTACTAAATATCAAAGGCTTGTCATCATAAGTGGTGACTTTCATATCAGATATTGTGTCAGAAACAGCCTTGATAAGACCGAATGTATTTACAACGTTGCCGCGGCTTGAAATGATAAGTGGTGGCTATCAGGTCAAATATTGTGTAAGATAGTAAGTCTTTCGCATTTGTGGAACGAATTCGTTTCCATCTCTCCTCATGAGTTGGGAAAATTCAAATGAAGAATTACATCAGATTTGGTAGGATCTATACGTTCTTAAAGATATACATATTCACACTAATTGTAAACAAATATATAGAAATACTAAAGCTCAATATATTCTATACATATACATTATTCATTTTGGCACAAATTCATTATAAATATGTTTTATATATGTTCGGAAATTCTTTGAAATTCCTGAGCATTAAAAAAGCACGACAGATATTTATAAATTATTCTTGGCTGCAATTTAAGCTTTGAAGTAGTTTCCAAACTTCAGAACATGGGATTTGAAATTATTGAACTAAATTACATTAAAATATCTATGAATGCCTTTCTCTGCTAGGCATCTCTCCATCTATTCTACCCTCTATTAATACTCCTTCTACTGAGCCTCCATGTCTAATACGCAAGGCCCGCTATATTACCTCTCTACCAGAAATACTTCAGGGTATAATCTATCCAGAGTTCTTGACGTGTTTACACCTCATCTAAAATCTCAACTAAAGGTATTGGAGAGTTTCTCTTGCTCCTTTTGAAAATATCCTTATCCTTCCCACTACCTTGAAAATCGAATCTTCCTTTGAGGACTCAAATGAAACTTTTGATTAAGGAATTTTTTCAAAAACTAAACTTACTGATATCAGTAAGCGGACTTTAGCAAAAAATGGCACAGAAGATTTCATTCCGCCTTCTGGTGCTTCAATACGGAGGATGACTACGGAGGAGATGATAAGTAGAGTGGACAGGGATGTAGTAAGCATCTCAAACTTTTGGGGGCATGAGACTTCAAGGGTACTTTTTCATTAAGGAAGAGAGGCAATTTCTCGAAGCAAAAAGGACACTCCATTATTTTTTGCAAATCTTGGAGGCCCCCCTACGTCTTACGTCCCTGAGAGTGGAGAATTTTCTTGTCGTGGCCCTCAGTGGCGCTGTCCTACTAATTCTCCTAATCCACTGCAGCCAGGTGTCTGCCTGAAACACCACCCAAGCCAACAGGAACAAACTAAAGGTCGAAGCTGACCATTCCTAAACTATTCTTCCTCTACAGACCTGCTATAGACTGCGTCGATTGGGCTGCCGGCTGGTAGTAATAGGCTTGCGTTGTCTCAAGCTTGACCGAGCTCTCTAGCTCTACGGTCGTTCCTTCCTGCCTGCTATCCTGCACGTTATCAAAGAAATTCAAATTGTGCTCACTTGTATCTGATGACAGGAGGTCGTTCCAGAACTCCTCCGCCTGCACGTCGTGGAACAAATCGTGGCCAAATAGGTCCTTCGCAGCGTTGGCGGCAGCGATGTCTGAATCCTCGTTTCCGTGCGTGTTTTGCACCTGGATGTGTTGGTCTTGATCTCGAGGCTCGAGTTTGATGTGTGTTACTTCAGGTACTGTGTGCTCTGGTGTGTTGTTTGTGGTGTCCATGGAGTCGTCCATTGAGTCACTGGATATGCTAAGGTCCTCTGGAATGTAAGGAAATTTAATCAGATTGCGGATACTGATGTATAGGTTGCTAACAATGTTTTATGTTGATGAAGTCTTCACTTAAAGTGTTTGATAAACCTCTGTGAATCGAATATTACCTTGAATATATTGTGGGTAATTTAGATATGAAAAGAACAAACCATGCTTTCAGGCCGTTTGATGATTATATCTTCTTTGGTAGCTTTTCTATAAATTGTTTATATTGATGCAAAAAAGACCAACTTACATATGGTTAATTTTTGGACATTGTCTATGTAGAAGACAGCTTTAGAGCCAACTAAACTTCTCTCTGATATGACTATATCTCACTATCTCTAAAAATCACAAAACTACAGAAAAAAGAATAGAATAAGAGAATACGTTCCAAGAATACGTTCCAAGTAATCTATAGCTGAAATATTCTCAACTATAACCTTGACATTACTGTACTTCTTGGATATGTAATTTCCTTTAACAGTAAAAACATTTGCCATTTCTTAATTAAAAACAAATATTTATTTGTAATAAAATTTACAACCATTATGAGCAAAAGCTTCCATCTACAGTGCTATTTACAAGTAAAATAGAACATGTTAAGTTTTAATTTATATACAAGCGCAAAACGTTTTATTTCTAAATCACATAAAGTATTATTCTTCTTAAACATATTGTAATTGTTTTTAGATTGCTTTTCTTTTACGCTTGCATATGAATTCAAACTTGACGTCCTATATTTTACTTGTAAATAGCACTGTAGATGGGACTTTTTCCTAAAAGCTTCTGCTCATAATGATTGTAATAATTTTTTACTAATTAATATTTGTTTTTCATAATTTCCTTTCCTACCTGGATTTGCCATTGCTGCTTTTATTGCTTCGGGATGCTTTTTCTTCCATTTCCGGATTTCTCTTTCCAACGTCTCCTGCTTTTCCGGCCTAAGTGACCATAAACATCCCTTCCTCTGCGACGTTCCGTCCGGACGTTCCAATTTGCAGAAGGCTTTATTTAGGGACAGATTGTGCCTCACAGAATTCTACAAACAAGAAAATAAAGTGACAGAAATATATACTTAATGTACCTCGATGAAAGTCATAGAAACTTATATGGTAGGAAAGACTGAGTAGTTAGATCAATTAGCCCTTGTTCAAAGGGTTATGGGTTCAAAACCACCTCTAGACCTGGGACATAAAGAACGAGGAGAGAATTCGTCAGCTTTCCGTAACTTACGAAGATAGTAAGCGTATTTGCCTATCAACTATCAATGCACTGCTAGGATTAGTCTACCTATTGAGTGGCCTCTTCTGTGCTTTGTACATAAACCAATATCTTTAAGAAATAGTACGCTTATTTGCCTATCAACAATCAATGCACTGCTTCGATTAGTCTACCTATTCAGTGGTCCTTTGTGCTTTGTACATAAACCAATAACTTACGAAGATAGAAAGCATATTTACCTATCAACTACCAATGCACTGCTTCAATTAGTCTACCTATCCAGCGGGCCTTTGTGCTAGGCACATAAACCAATAACTTAAGATAATGTACATGTATTGGCCCATCAATGCTCTTTTACGATTAGACTACCTATTCATTGGGCCCTTTGTGCTTTGCACATAAACCAATAACTTACGAAGATAGTGTTATTAATTGCATTAGCTCTGCTTTGAAGTTCACTGGTACACAAATGAATACAATTGTTTTTTTTTCAGTTTCTGTACCCATCTGGGGTATTTCTGTGCAGTTCAGTGGAGGTTGTTTTGTGTGGAGTGATTATATCAGTACAGTAGAGGGGTTACATTCAGCACAGTTGAGGCTGTACTGTACTGTGGACTGATAACATCATTATTGTTAAGGGGTATAACGCATGACTGTCGAAGACATTCAGTACATTAGAGTGACAACATCAGTACAATGGAGGCTGTTTAATACTTTGTAAATGCCATCATTCTGTAATGAATATGGCATAGTGACATCTCGCTGGATAAATTCAAAGCGGAACTACTTTTTGCCGTTAACTTAAGACCCAAGACCCATCTGCATCATCTGCCTGTAAAAATATTTCCAAAACTTCCTTAAAAGGACATTTTATCATATCTGCGAAGCCATAGCGTGCTATCTGGGATCAGTGTATTGGCTTCAGCGAGCAGGTTGTTCTATTGTCCGGCCACGTGATCCTCGTTAATAATTCATCCAATCGGTGAAGAGCGCGGCATGATTCCGCTCAAAGGACGCAATTTGCTTAATTTCGCTGTCTTATTTGTTAGTTTAGCGATCTTGTGGTCGATTTCTTTTAATCATAACACTGAGCAGAGATGCGAAACTCTGGAAAATCAAACAAAATCTTAATTTGCTCTTTGTTAGTTAATTTTGTTTGTTAGGCGAAATAGCAGAAAGCGTGATTTTAAAAATTTACGAATTCATGACAACGGCTGAATTTTTTGGGAACGGCTGAACAGGAAATTTGAGTTTTGGCTGTTAGACTCTTAAGATACTTTAATCGTAGTCGTTTCTTTAAAAGTTATTAAAAGCAAGAAAGGAGATTAGTACTCTGTATTTCTTTGGAAGAATAAAAGTTTTTAGAATATTTAGGCTAGAAATTGTTAATCTTGTACGCTTTGAAGTGAAATCCCCATCGTATATTGCCATTAGCATTCATCTAGGATAAAAACTTTCTACAATAGACAAAGATAGGCAGAAATTCGGAAATCACCCGGGGAACGTTTGTGTATTACTGTAGGGGATATCATCAGTACGTTGAAGGGTCTCAATATTGTGTAGGGATACCATCAGTACTGATGGGGGATACCATCAGTATGAAATATCTTCCACAGTACTGAACACTCTTCACAGCACTGAACATTTTCCACAGTATTGAGCACAATAAACAGTACAGAACATCCTCCACAGTACTGACCATCCATCACAGTACTGAACACTCTCCAAATTACTTATGTTATCCCCCAAAGTACTGATGACATCGTCCACACTACTGATGGTATCTGTGATGACTACGTTTTCAAGCAGAAATGAATTGTAGGCAAGCACTCCTTCCAATTTTCAGTATGATTTCCTAACTGCTGAGTTGCCTACACACTTTTTAATTCATAAGGAACCTACCTCAAGGCCTAGTACTAAAAGCTCCTTAAATTTTCCTTTGTTCTCGATTGTTACAGGAAACAATAGAACATAAGAATCCATTGTATTTTACAAGAAATTTTAGTTCTAGGTTCCTTATAAACAGTTCCTTACAAGAAAAAAGCGTGTATCTTATCTTGATCAAGCAGTTGAGTCGATTATCATTTCGTCACTCCAGAACTGGTTTCTTATTGTAGATAAATAGTCATTCTTTATCGTTGTTTCTGCTTTTGGTTTTGACTTTTCAAGATTCTATCCAGATAACAATTTATAAACTGAAGATATCTTCGATATCAATATGATATATCAAACAATTTCAGAACTCTTGACAGCCTTCTCGGGCCTCATAAAAAATACATGCAAACTAATCGAATCACTACCCACAAACTGGTCATTTTTCTTTGAAAAACTCAATTTAATTGTTTCTTTTGTTGTTTAGTCATTAAATCTCTTTTGTATAACTAGGGACTAGTGAGTCAAAGAACTAGTAAAATTTCATGAGTCAATCAAACCAGTGAAAATTTATGAAACTAGTGAAAAAACTGAGTGAGTCACTCCAATTACTATCTTTGACAAAAATTAATTTGAGATGAAGCAGGATTTTGAAAAGCAATTGAGATGATGGGCCACAGGGCATATTTTTGATAAAGGGGGGGGTAATACCAAAAAAAATTTACCAAGCCAATTGCATTGTAAATGTAATTGGGTATCATTGGGATATCAAAGCCTCCCCATTTTCTATGCCTCTCTGACACCTGATAGTTTGGGAGAATGAAAAATTAACTGAGCAGGATTTAAGCCTTGGCGCATGATTGCTCTACCAACTGAATGATCAGGGCAGTTGATTTAATCTAAAGGAAATGTTTTGGACAATTTGTTCAACCATTGTTGACTGAAACAATATCAAAGCAGCAACCAAAACAGGAAACTTGCACAATATGTTACCAAACCATCTCCTTCTATTGACTATGTTCAGCGGTAGATCCAGCTTTTTTAGTGACTGTTGCAGAAGGAATGAAAATATGGGGGTCTGTGGGCGTTTCCCCCTAAAAAAATTGAGGTCACACCCCTTGAGATAGTTGGGGAAAGGCCTTTAAAATGAATTTCACTTGCTTTTAAAGAGTATTTTCTAGTTATATGTAATAGTGTATGATATAGAAATCCGACTGTTGCAGCTGCAACCATTAGATTCGTCTGGATCCGCCCCTCTTTTTTACAGAGCTTGAAAGTTGTAAGGAAAATTGATATTGAGCTTTTTCTGTTTCAAAACCCTCATGACTAGTGTAAGAAAGTGAATGTTACCAAATTAAATGAGCTTCCAAATCTCTTACCTTCCAACCATCAGGTGCTGTTTTGAAGTATGGGAATCTCGCTCTGTTGAAAAAATCATCAAAGTGAATATTGGCAAATTCTTAGTTTCTCAAGGCTTTTAAACTGTATACACACTGACACAGTTAACCCAGATATATTGAGGGCCCTGAAGGGGAGGGGTTATTGATCCCAATTCCCTTAACTGAAATGATGATAAAAATCCCAATCCCAATGAGGGAAATAGAGAAAGTCCCAATATTTTTACGTGGTTAAACAATGCTGGTCCCAATTTACTTCTTCATTCCTAAATCCCAGTCCAAAGAATTGCATTCCCACTTTCCTATTGATAAAAAGGCAAATCTAAGTTACAAATTTACCCCTTTCTGACCCTCTTTATTAACTCTAGTTCCTTTAACAGCCAATCAAGAACATCAATATTATGGAATTACTTGTTACCATTTGGAAACTTGTTTTAGTATCTAGAAATCTGGTATAGAAACCTGGTGTAGAAATTAGCTGGTTTAACTGCCAATGTGAAAGTGGTATAGAGAATCAATTTTATCTTGAACACTTATCAAAATAAATTATAATTGCTTTTTTCTTGCAGCCAATTGTAATGTTGACTAAAAATGGTCAGTTTCAGGCATGCTTGGAATTATTATGTGGTGGGTACTTTCAAGGGGCTCAGCTAATGTGGCCTGATAGGAGGTAACAGGCAGGAATACATTGAACAGCTATGGAAAATCTTTATTCCCAATTGTTTTATCCTGAAATTTCCCTCTCTACTCAATAAAAAAAGCCCTCAATATTTTTCAAAATGATTTTAAGAAATTAAAATTTCATCTTTGGAAAAACTGAGGGTGGCTCTCTGTGCTAACTCCACTCTCGCTATCCTTTAGCAGACACTAAAAACATTGGTGAACTTTCAGTCCCAAATTCTTTCCTCTACCACAATATAACCAAATGGAAGATTTAGGGGGTGCAATGAATACATTAAAGACGTTATAAGCAGTACATCAATGCTTAAATTGTATCTTCAATGTCATGATAACTATTCAACCTGACCTAGTTTAAAAACATACTTTTTGATATAGTTTTACACGAATAAGCACGAATTACTTGCGTGAATATTTCTAAGGGGGCTTAATTGAGAGGGGGGCTAAATAGAGAATTTACTAAAGAGATAAATTGAACCATTGTCCAAGAATAACCGCTTTAGATTTAGGCAGAGCTTTAAAACAGTAAAAAAAATCATTATCTTTCTGGCCTCCTCAATCTGATAAGTATCGGGTAAAATGCTCTACTGCTCTAGCTTTTATGATGTTTTATATTTGTTATATATTGTCAAAGGGAATCTGAGGGTGAAATTTATCAAGTTATTTTATGCAGAGAAAAGATAAAGGTTGAATTAGGTGCAAGTTTTTGGTGCAAAGTGCTGGATTACGAAAGATTGGCACAATTTTAGACCAATTTGGTGCAGAAATATTTTAGAAGAAAATATCTTTGATGCAGATGGAAATTCAGATTCACCCTGTCCATGTGGGAAACTTTTTTCTCTATTAAAATACCTGAGTTTTTTAGAGACCTTTGAAGCAATTCTTAGATTAATTGTATTTTAGCAATTTTGAGCCGTAATGATGTTAAAAAATCATTCCAAGAAACTTGTTAAGATTGCAGTTTAATAAAACATGAATAGAAAGAGAAAATAGTGCATTGCCCTTTTATATATATGGGTGAGAATAGGATAATATAATTGCCTTCATTTTATGGGCCTGGGGGCTTCTGCATTTTTCTTGCAAACTGGCTCACATGTGCATTAACTCAGCATCATGCCTTGTGCATTTTAGGGGTTCTCAAGTTATAGTTATAATTATCAACATTGATATATAGGTAAGTAAAATAAGCAATCACTTACTGCATATATTTATAAATTTCGCTGACTGGCAGACTACCATTATCACTGTTATTCAGAGCCATTGCAATAAGACAGGAATACGAAAACACAGGTTTAGGATAGGCCTTCTGATCTGGATGGCCATTTTCTTTCCCTGGCTTGATGTGTATTTTTGGAGAGGTGAGCCCCGTAACATCTGTTAACAGATCTGACCGAGGATAGATAGGATGAGGCATCGATAAGGCCGTCATTTGTCTCGAGTACTGCACTGGAAGATGTGTGTTTGGGTCTACCATCAGCTGAACTGTCCGGCTGCCTCCCTGCTCCATGGGTAGGGACACACTCTGCAGCCATTGCAAGCTAGTCAAATCTTTAGGATTGCCATTTTCGTTCTTCAGCTTCATAACAGTTCGGTTCTGATCCATCAGGATTGCATCCTGAGTTAGGAGATCCCCATAATTGAAATTCGCGCTAAAATTATTGTAGTTAAGTTCGTAGTCGACTTCTTGAGCTGTGAGAGTGTCTAGATCGTAAATGTTCGTTTGATAAGGGCTGTACATGTTGATGAAGGTGCGTGAAAGGTGCCAAGTTGTTATTTTTAAATCATCTGTGTGGAGAGCTTTCAGTGCAGCAAGTTTGCAGACGTTTGCCTCGGCCTATTTGCACGCTCGAGTAATCTCGCTAAAAATATGAATGGATCTATTTCAAATTCGACGCTTATGATTGGTCGATGGGAAATTTCCACGCTCCTGATTGGCTGAAATGCTAATTGATTATTCCAATTAAGTAAACTACCTCATTGGACAAACTTTACTGCGCAGTTTCCATGCCCAGCAGAATAAGGTCATCGCCTTGTTCAACACAATGCCCAAACGACTTTTTCCACCTGAGCTAGGCGTTGAATAAAACGCCAAAAACTCTCTATTTCTTCTAGATAACTCCAGTTTTAGATTGGCTTCAGACAAATGCAGTCTCAACCTATCGTTAGGTACTTAATTTCTGCTCTTTAACCCAGAATTTTTGGAAATTTTAGTGATTTTCTCGAAAGGATGAGCATTTTTCCAGCTCTGCTCAATGCAATAACCTGTCGCACACCTGTCGCTTTAGCCACCTGTCTAGGCCTTGGAATTGGGGATTCCTCGACGAGGATGATACAGTGGAATTTGTAAAATTCCTCCTTATCTACGTTTTAAAAACAGTCTGAACTTCTGCAATTTGCAATACTAGAATAGCTTTTTGATATATCAGGGTATCAGTAATTCTAGGCCACTTATGAATAAACTTCTAGGCCTATTTAACCCGATGTGCTGCCCATATTTTGCCTAACCCTGCCAGGACATCCCCCCATTCATAATATACAGCAGCATTCTTACATTACCGTATGTCTAATTATAGAACACGGGATCTTTTATCTTTGCATGAATAGAGTGACGTAGTTACGTAGATGGACTTTCTGCATTGCACATGATTGGCCACCCGTTGTTTGCTAGATTCTTCTATGTGGAAATGGTGGAATGGAATAAACCAGTAATCTGAGGGAGATGTTTGTCATTCCTCCTTCTAAGAAAGACGATGTCTGTCCTTCTCTAATCTTGGAAAGATGTTTGCTCCTTCTTGGTCCCTCTAATATAAGAAAATATTTGCCTCTTCTCCAATCCAAGAAAATTTTTTTCCTCCTCTAATCTAAGATGCTATTCCCTCCTCTAACTTAAGAAAGATGTTCATTGCTCCTCCTTTTCCTCTAATCTCAAGAAGATGTTTGTCCCTCAGAAAGATGTTTGTCATTCATCCATCTGAGAAAGACTATTTTTGTCCTTTTTGTAATGTAAAAATATGATTTTCCTTCCTCGAATCTAAGGAAGATTTTTGTGAACTTGAAAATAACTAGGATTTTGTTAGTCAATCCTCCTCCTTCTAATCTAAGAAAGATGTTTGTCCCTTTTCTAAGCTAAGAAAGATGTTTGTCCCTTTTCTAATCTAAGGGGGAAGTTTTTCATCCTCTAATCATGAAAAGATGTTTGCCCCCTCCTGTGGTTCCTCTAATCTTAGACTATGTTTGTCCCTCCTCTGATCTAAGAAAGATATTTTTCCCTCCTCTAGCCTAAGAAAGATGTTTATCCCTCTTATCATCCCTCTAATCTAAGAGGGATGTGTCTCTCCTTTAATTTAAGAAAGATGTCTGTCTTTCCTCAAAATCTGAAACACACACAAGACAAACAGTCATTAACAAACAACAGTCTGTGAACTTCAAAAGAAGCAGGATTTGGAAAATCAATCTTCCTCCTTCTAATGTAGGAAAGATGATGTTTGTCCTTCCTCTAATCTTTGAAAGATGTTTGCCCCTCCTCTTGTCCCTCTAATCTAAGAGAAATGTTTGTCACATCTCCCCTTGTGATCTAAGAAAGATGCTTGTCCTTCCTCTTATCCTTCTAATCGAAAAAAGATGTTTGTATTTCCTCTAATCCAAGAAAGATATTTATGATTGTCCTTCTTCTATCCATCTAAAGTGTAAGGAATATGGTTCCCAAATAATTTTTTTTATATTGCAAAGGACTGGAAACATTCGAATAGGCATTGCACGTTTCTACTAAAATTTGTTTTCAACGATAGTGATGTTGATAATTCATTTTTTAATTCTTTACTTGATAAAATTAAAATGAAATAACTAAGCTACTAGGCTAGCTGCCTTGTAACGAAGTATTATCAAAAGATGATTTCTCACGCACTCTGAAAAAGCTTATATTGTCTGCCCCCTTTGTAAAGACCTCCAGCCTAGCGCAATATTTGGTGCACCCGGTACGAAACTCAAAGGAACACCAACTCAGTGAAAATCATAGAGCTCATGGTAATAATCTAAATCATAATTTATGAACAAATTGACAGAAGAATTTTAATACTATTAACCTACTTTCAAAGGCTAATTCAAAAATAAACCATGCTTTTAAACGTTTCGATTAAATCTTCATCAGTAAACCCCTATTAGAATTTCATAAACTTAGGTGATTCGGCTCTCGTATTTTTATCCTAGTTTTAAAGTATATTATTGAAAAGAAATAAAGCATTAACATCTTTCATGACTTTATAAAGGCTTTGTTAGCTATTAACGAAGTTGTAATTTAGTCAAAGTGTGATCAATTTATTAGGAAACAAAGGTTTACAATATTCTTCAAAAACTAGGCTCTAATTTTTGATAATATGTCTTATTTCCTTTTCTTATGGAGTCTTTGCTTTTTCTTCCCCTCTATCCACAGTCTATGCTTCTTCCAGAACATAATAGTATTTGCCAGTGTGTCAGTTCTTCTGCTGATGAACCCAAACCATTGCACTTTCTTCCAACATGCAGTATCTACCAGCCTCTTTGTCGAAATTGGCCTCATTTACGTGATGGTCTCTCAAACTGGTGTAAGAGATATTTTCCACGGCATCTCATCTCAAGTATTGCTAATTTTTGCTTTGAATTCCCAGTTTAACACCAAGTTTAACGTTTCGTACCCTTCTTAGACTTCTTGGTGTGCAAAACAGGTTTTGTTGTTCCTGAATATTTCTTCAAGTGTCTATTGTCAATCTACCTGGTGAGCGTATTTCTATTGAACTCCAAACCTGTTATTTGGAAACAGGTCGATTAATCCCAATGCATAATTGATTCTCCTATTAGATGGGAAACAAGAAAGGAGACTGGCTCTCTATAACTCAAAAAGTTTCATGTTCTTGCAATCATCAGACAGACTATAGTCTAACCCTACCACTATAGTCTTGGTTGACTGTGGAAGCATGAAACTTTGAGTTACAGAGAGCCAGTATCCCTTATTGTTTCTCATCTTTGTCGCTCTGTACTTCTGCACATCGAGCACTATGGTGTAGGAATAGACAAAGCAATGCTATAGAGATGATAAGTTATCTTATATATAAAGAAGCAGAGAGCCAGTCTCCTTTTTTGTTTCTCATCTATATCGCTCTGTACTTCTATACATCGAGCACAACGATGTGGTCATATGGTCATAGACAACGTAATTACTATGGAGATAAATTTCCTATTCAAGTTTTGGTGTAAGAGGGACTATTTTGACGGATTTCATTGCAGAAACTGTGAGATAATTGACTGGAGTAATTCTTTGAGCTTTTTATTGTTCGAGTCAATTTCGAGAGAAAGGATAAGTTACAGAGAGAAGGGAGAATGATACGAACAAAATAGAATGATATTGGGGGGTCTAATATCACAAGTCTTTGGTCTAAGTGAGACTTTTTCACTGATTTCGCTGCAAAACCTGCTATGAGCATTTCTATAAGCTTTTATAGTGTTAAAATCAATTTCGAGAGAAAGAATAAGTTACAGAGAGAAGGTGGCCGAATAGAAAGATGTTGGGTGTCTAATATCACAAGGGTTGCACTATATTCTTAGAGACAGGGTTTACTGAGAGACCTGAGTCCTAGAGTTGAGGGGATTTATAGTTTTGGAGGCGATTCACAGAGAAAATTGAGCCAAGTTTTTGTACCAAGGATCTAGGGACTCAGCTCATTACCTGAACACCTCAAAAGCAAAATGACTAGATGTACAGGGGCGAATCCAGGAAAAATTAAGACTACTGCTCTAATGCCCAAGTGACAGAATTATCGATATTTTTATCTTATGGCCTAAATCAGAAGAAAGAAAAAATACTAGGCCTGAAAATCTGACTACGGCTCAAACAGTAGTAGCTGTAGTCTGGGTCCGCCCTTGGTGCATTCAAGAAACCCTTTAAAAAGTATCTTATCCTCGTTCCCTAGCCCTCACTTGCTGGTCACACACAGTTGGAAGAGTGGATAGCAATTCTTTGGTTGACGTTATTAAGATTTGGTCCTTTTCAAGGGGTAGGTAGACATCTAAGTTCGGTCCTTTTACGATGGATATTTAGATAGGATAGTCACAGGGTAGTGGGTATGATTCGTATGACAATTACGAAGGTAGATTTAATTTCTAGGAGTCGCACCATAAGGTGAGACCCAGGGGAAAACCACCCCTAACCATCTTTTTACTCTTCATTTGGCAATTGTAAAACAACACTTACAAATATGCCTAATTAACCTGACTCAGGCCTGTAGCCATAGCATTACCACTCCTGCTGCATTTAAATTTGTGTAAGTTTTTTGCCACCCTGGTGTTTCACCCTTTAGAATATAATTGAAATAGAAGAAATATTGGTTGCCCGTAGAAAATTTTCAAGCAACTACAATGGTTTTCTAATTGCCCAGAGTTAAACACTTTATATAAAGATTGAAATAGAAGAAATATTGACGAGAATAAGAGAGAAAAATAGCATATTTATGGTTGAAATATAAATTGGCCTAAATTCTAGAAGTTGTCGTTATTATGATATCCATATCCGTTTTTATGTTCAACCTCACCCCTACCCCCCGAAAATATTTTTACTGACTTCGAAATTCTGCCACCCCGGCTCCTAAGACCCGGCTACTATGGACCTGTCCTGAATCAGAGGAAAAACTACAAATTTGGAGTGAAAAACAAATGAGCGGTTAGCTGTAAGTTGCTCATTTCGATTAACTTGCGTCCATTGTTGGTGCGAGGGAGCCACCTTGGGCTGGTTGTGGCGTCCATTGTCGGAGACCTGAAGCTCGGTAGGTGAATTGGCAGCTGCTGGTCAATAACACTACCGGTTGAATTGAATTCCGAGGTATACACTCACCAGTTGAATTGAATTCTGAGGTATACTTCTAACCACTCGGCTGTCCACTGCTCGATTGCTTGTTTCCTAGAAAATAAATTTGTATTCATTATTCAGTGTGTTGTTTTTCTCGACGATAATTACACTTTGCAGAGCTTTGGATTGAGCTGTTTACCTGTCTAATTAGTTTCATTTTTCCGTCTTTCTTTTTAGGCCCATGTATTGTACATAGTCTCGAGCTGTATAGATGTATCTTGTACTTTACGTTTGGAAGATAAATCTATAATAGTTAATCAAAAAGATTATATGATTGCTCTATACTCAGGTATATCGAGCACTATAGCCAGGATAGGCACTCTCTTCTCGAGTTAGATGTGATAGTTAATCAACATATTTTCCGCTATGATTATACTTACTTTTGCAGAGTTTGGATTGAGCTCTTCACACATTTAATTAGTTTCATTCCTGAATTTTGCTCTATCTTTTAGGCCTATGTTTAGTACACAGTCTCGAGATGTACGAAGTATCGAGATGTATGTATGTCTCTTGTACTTTATGTTTAGAAGATAAATCGACAGATAATAGTTCTTTAACACTTTTCTCGACGATAGTTGCACTTTTGCAGAGCTTTGAATTAAGCTGTTTAATTAGTTTCATTCTTCCGTCTTTCTTTTAGGCCTATGTATAGTACACAGTCAGTGTACACAGTCAGTACACTCGAGCTGTAAGATGTATCTTGTACTTTACGTTTAGAAGTTAAATCCATTATTATTAATCAACTGGTTTTTCAGCTTTAATTACACTTTTATAGAGTTTATATTGAGCTGTTCGCATGTCTAATTACAGGCCCGTCGGAAGCGGGGGGGGCTGGGGGGCCCCCCCCAATAATTCTCCCAAGTAAGATATTTGATATGGCAAAAAAGCTTTAAATCTGTTGTTTCTCCCCAATAGCCCCCCCAATCGAGAAATGCTTCCGACGGCCCTGAATTAGTTTTATTCCTGAGTTTTATTCTGTTGCGAAGGTACTCTACACTGAACTTGGCTAACCACTTTTCTTCTCAAGTTAGAAAGTCCTCGTGATGGGGTCCGATGCTCTCTTGTCGTGGTGCTCGCTTAAGTCGTGGATTCAGCTGGGCCAGGGTTCAGAGACAGATAGATAATATCGTTTCTTGAACGTATATATATATGCAATAGAATTAGTTAAGTAAAGGATGAACATTATGTTCGTAGAGCTCAACGGAAAAGTTATATATTTTAGCTGGATAGAATATGCATAAACGAGCTCCACGAGATGCAGAACCGCTCTGTCTATCCTCAGAACGACTCCACTTACTCTACGGATTACACGAGTATTTATCTGTAACAACAACACGCCTAAGATAAACATGTCTAGCTAATTACTAATTTACTTTGAATGAAAATCATAATTATCTGTTTACACTAGAATGTGTTCAAAGGATTATTAAGGTTACATAAGGCTTTTCTCTCAGGCTAAGTAAAAACGAGTAAACAGCGATTCTAGAATCACAACTAATGATGACGCCAGAACAATCATAATAAGGACATCTCGCTAATCTAAATACACGTGTCCATTACACAAATCAACAATAGGGGTAAAATAAGCAACTGCCTAAACAAGAACTTCAGTTCTCATTGTTTCAGATTCCGTAAATCCATAACTGAAAACTAAGTATGAGGAGCCCTGATTAATCTCTCTAATGGGAACATCTGTTCTCTCTTTCTCTAAATCCGTAACGCAAGACCTATGCTTGACCTAATTACGTACCCTGTAGCACAAAAGATTCACTTAACACGAACGCACCGTTAAGCTTAGTCTCCTTAACTGTAATATCATCATGCAACTCAATAACCAATGTTGCATCACCAATTCACATATCAATGATATTCATTTCAGAACACTTTCATTCAGTTATCTTCACTAAATGACAATATAGGTATCCTTGTACCCATAAACTAAGTTAGACATCGTGCCTATCAATGTAATAAACTTCTTCAAATCATAATTCAAACATGAGTACGCCTAATCACTCCAATCACATTCAATCAAATAAGGCCTCATCACAATTAACACCAAATCTCTCGTCTTAGGCCTATGTTTAGTACACAGTCATGGAATGTATGGATGTCTCTTGAACTTAATGTTTAGAAGAGAACTGTAGGATTATTGATATACTTAGCACTTTTCAGCTTTAATTAGATTTTTATAGAGCTTTGAATTAAGCTGTTCACGCATCTATAATTAGTTTTGTTCATGAGTTTTCTTCTTTCTTTTAAGGCATGTCTTTCTTTATAGAACACGGTCTTGATCTGTAATGTCCGTCAAGTTATCTCTTGTACTTTATGTTTGGAAGATGAATCTATAACTACTTTTCCAACACATGTTTTTTCGTATCAAATTTAGAATCTTTGTTCAAATATTCCAAATTAACCTAACCTTTTTCGATTTTCAATCATCTATATTTGCCCCCAGAAGTTTAACTCCAAAGAGAGGAATAATGCAATGAGGATAAGATATGCAAAAACCCCTGTATAATAGGGAGATGTATCATTCCACGTCACTGCTCCTGCGAAGGAGCAGCTGACCACATGAGATGCGCGCGCATAGTCTCGAGAACACTTCGCAAGCGTGTCGTCGAAGAGGACAGATAAAGCAAGAATTTTTCAAAGATAAGTAGATTTATTTCTTTTTATATCTTTTGCATCGAACCCTAAATTCTTATTTCATGTCGGATAAAAACAACTCAGACACCCCAGCAGTGGGTGCAAATGAAACTATTGATGCCGAAGGTGATCAAGGGCTGTTTTTGAGGCTTCAAGAGGCCCAACAGCGCAGCCTTGATAACATGAGCGATAGGATTGAATCCTCGGTAGATAAACTGGCTAATGTTCTTAGTCAGTTCATTTCAGGTGCTGCAGGACAAAAACGTCCCTCTAAAACGAATTCTGCAGGTACTGCCTGCAAAATTGCACGCAAAAATGTGCAGGAAGAGGCTCCAAATTTAGCGCCTTCACTTGAAGGGGATTCTGATAACCCAGTCTCTGACTCAGAACCTGAGCAGGATGCTGATAATGTCAGCATACCTGATCATAGCAGCATTGACCAAGGCATTGCAGAGCTACTCCAAACCCCTGACGAAGATCCACAAGGGGAAAATAGTTCAGTCCAAATACTGGATGAAATTGAGGAAGATTTCGATCTCGCCAGTAAAAAGGGAGATGAAATAGACCCTAAGTTGGCAAAAATTATCAACAAGCTTTTTACTGAAAAGCTTCCAGATGATAAGGTAAGGGAGAAAATTAAGAACCTCCTTGTGCCCTCTAATTGCCCATCTGTGGCAGTGCCACGATGTAACCAAGAGATTTTTACTGAAAATCTAACACAGTCTTATAGATCACAGGAAAACTCCCTTCAGAAAATACAAAATCAGTTAACTAAGGTGACAGCAGCAGTGGCAAATAATTGTGATAAGCTACTGGCTTATAAGACAGATAACATCCCAAAAGAGGATGTAAAACCACTCATCTCCAATGCATGTGATGCTCTAGCATTGCTGGGGCACGCCATGCAAGACTTAACACAATATAGACGTGATAACATCAAATTAAAACTTCCTTATAGATATCAAGGACTGGCATCAAATGTGCCTGCAGGTTCCACTCTTCTTTTTGGGGATGAGCTTTCCAAAAGAATTCAGAATATGACATCAACAAACAACGTGCTTAAAAAAGCAAACATGGTTAAGTCTCCTAGACCAAGCTCCTCTTACAGTCACCCCAGAGCCTCAAAAAACAAGTTCACCCCCCATCGAAGCCTTGCCAATGGGAAAAAGGGTTTTCACAAGAGACAAGGCAGCCAGAATCAACACAACAAGTCACAATGGCACGAGAAGAATTAAATATAAATAAGGTGAGTACCGATGAAGTCATACAACAATTAAAAAATGATCTTGATACAGCTATGACAAATTATAAAGCGGGCAATATCACCAATTATTTGGACAATTGGCATAAAATTACTGATGACCCTGTTATCCTTAGCATTGTTAGAGTAGGACTTAAGGTAGACTTTGAAACCCAGCCTGACTTTCATGCTTCCAAGCAATCCAAACTCTCACACGAGGACTCCCAGGCTATTAATAAGGAAGTTTCAAAGCTTCTCAAAAAGGGAGTAATTTCAAAATGCCAAGCTGAAGTTAATGACTTCATCTCTCCCATTTTTACTAGGGAAAAAAGGGATGGCACCCTCAGAATGATTTTAAATTTAAAAAGACTCAATTGCCATGTGACATATAATCATTTTAAAATGGAGTCATTGGAAAATGTTTTGAGTATAATTAGGCCAGATGTCTGGATGGCTAGTGTGGATCTAAAGGATGCATTTTACTCCATTCCCCTGCATTCTGAGCATCACAAATATTTCAAATTTATTTGGGATAAACAATTGTACCAATATGTTGCCATGCCAAATGGATACTCAGAAGCTATGAGAGTATTTACTAAGATACTGAAACCTCCCTTTTCACACTTGCGGGCACAGGGCTTTCTATCAGTAGTGTTTGTAGATGACACATATCTACAGGGAGATACATATGCCCAATGTTTGTCAAATGTGCAAACTACAATTGACACACTGCAAAATTTGGGCTTCACTATTCATGCAGAGAAATCAATACTTGAGCCAAAACAGGAAATTGAATTCCTTGGTTTTGTTATTAACTCTAACAACATGTGTGTTTCTTTATCTGAAAGGAAGACTAATGGTCTTATTCACAAAATAAACAATTTTAAATCTTTGGAAATACAAACCATTAGGCAACTAGCATCAGTCATTGGCTCATTGCTATCCACTTTCCCTGCTGTTCCCAATGGGCCGCTACACTATAGAAACCTAGAACGTTTTAAGATTCAACAACTGAAAGCAAACAAAGGGAATTTTGAGGCCAAAATACATAGTATGCCAATAGAGTGTGACCAGGAACTAGCTTGGTGGGTTGCAAATATAAAATCGTCCTTTAGGAAAATTGAAATCCCAGATATTGACCATACAATATTTACTGATGCTAGCAACTTAGGTTGGGGGGCTGATGATGGAACTTGCCCAATTGGGGGCCGATGGGCAAAATCTGAAATACAGCAAATTAATTTCCTAGAATTAAAGGCTATAAAATTAGCTCTGGAAACTTATTGCAAATCAACAATATACAACCACATTAGAATAATGAGTGACAATAGTACGGCAATTGCATACATCAACAGCAAGGGGGGGACTAAATCACCTCCACTTGATGCTCTTGCTGCAGATATATGGGAATTCTGTAATGAAAAGGGAATTCATATTTCTGCAGCCCATATCCCAGGGGCAAAAAATACAACTGCTGATCACATGTCAAGAACTTTCAGTGATCAAACAGAGTGGATGCTTCATCCAAATATTCTAAATATTTTGGTCAAAGAGCTTGGTTTTAAACCGGAAGTTGACCTATTTGCATCTCGCTTGAATAAGCAGCTAAGTAAATATGTATCCTGGATTCCTGATCCAGGTTGTATAGCTGTTGATGCATTTTCACTTTCTTGGGCTGATATTAAATTTTATGCATTTCCTCCTTTCAGTCTCGTGGGGAAGTCAATTGCAAAGATAATAAAGGAGAATGCTATGGGGATCATGATTATACCCCTCTGGCCCAGCCAATTCTGGTACCCAATGATGCTGAAATACCTCGTCATGCCACCAGTGGTACTGCCACAAACAAAGGCACTGCTTCGTTTGCCATTCAAACCAGAAGAATCTCATCCTCTACTACCGAAACTGCGACTAGCAGCAGTTCTCCTATCTGGCAGCACATACAATGCAAGGAATTTTCCCCTGAAGTATCTGAAATCATTTTAAATTCCTGGAGGAAAACCACAGTTAGCAAATATGACTCAGTTTTAAAGCGTTGGGAAATATACTGCAGAGAAGTTGAAGCGGATCCTGTACAAACTTCAGTAAACACAATACTTGAATTTTTGCTGCGGCTGTACAATGGAGGGTGTATGTACAGTGGACTAGCTGCTGCCCGAAGTGCCCTATCTTCCGTTGTGTGTTTGCCTGGTTATAAATCTATTGCTGAACATCCTATGATTTCCAGGTTTTTAAAAGGAGTGTACAACAAACATCCTCCTCTACCGAAATATTCAAGAATATGGGATATTAATGTAGTCTTAAAATACTATGACTCTTTGCCACCAAATGAATTACTCGATCTCAAACAACTGACTCACAAGGTAGCAGTTCTTCTGATGATATTGGGGGCAAAAAGGAAACAGACTCTTTTGACAATAAATATAGACAACATAACGTTTTCTGGAAACCAGCTCATCATTTTACCAAACTCAGTGCAGAAGCACAATAAGCCGGGTCGACATATTGAGGCAATCACATATAATCAATATGTTGAAAATCAGAAACTGTGTATTGTTAATTGCATGGGAATATATTTACAGAAACGGAAACATCTTGTTCCAGTGGATGTGAAACCACTTTTTATTACATATGGGACACCACATAAACCAGCTAGTAGCGACACCTTGTCAAGGTGGGTCAAAGCAGACCTAAAATCAGCTGGGGTTGACACGAGTGTCTTTCAAGCCCACAGCTGTAGGTCTGCCTCAGCAAGTAAAGCCAAGGAGAAAGGCGTACCAGTTCAATATATTCTAAAAAGAGGTTGTTGGAAAGCTGAGAGCACGTTCAGAACATTTTATGATAAACAAATTATTAACCATGGAACAGAGGTGGAAGAGGATTACGTTAATTTGATTCTAAACTAGTGGAACATTTTTTTGTTGAAATGACATTTATCAACATTGTTGGTTGTTATACTTTGGTTATGTTATATGGTGATGAGCAATATCGGTTTTGTTACAATTATACTATGTTTACTCATTGCCTCTTGGGGATAGTGGAATATATAACATTTTACTGTATGCCCCTATTTGTGTGCTCAATTCAGTCAGAGCTTTAAAATCTCATGTGGTCAGCTGCTCCTTCGCAGGAGCAGTGACGTGGAATCACCAATTACCCGATCGTAGTGAAGGGTAAATGGGATTCCATGAACTGTGAACTGCAAGGAGCAGTAGACTACATGCCACACCCAGAATTCCCTCCCCTTTGAGTTTTTTCTGACTTCATTTCGCTGTTCATTTTTCTAAGGGTTCGTCATTATAGCTTTAAATAGTGTTCTCGAGACTATGCGCGCGCATCTCATGTAGTCTACTGCTCCTTGCAGTTCACAGTTCATGGAATCCCATTTACCCTTCACTACGATCGGGTAATTGGTGATTTTCTGTGTGCGTGCTTGTGGTCCACCGTACCGCATCGTAAACCTCTATCAACCTCTTTCACACATCGTAAACCTCTTTCACAAACTACCCACGTGCTTCTTAATTATTCAATACGAGGTTGAAAACAAATGGTAGTCAGATTTCCTTCCTGTTTATGAAATGTGTCAGCTGCTTAAATTTGACCCAGTGTTGAAAACGGATCACTTCTTCAAAATAATCCTGCGATGGTGGCAACACTCGATGAACTCAGTATGAATGCCGTATTGGAAGATGTTGCGTTCTATTTCAACAAAACCAGAGATGTATTGGCTATTGTTGGTGAGAAACATTTTATGATATTTTATTTAGCAAGATTAGCATCAGTTAGGCCTAAAAGGGTAATAAAGGCCGTTTTGTTGTGGATGAGTTTTAGAACATATTAAAAGAGCAAGTCTCATGATAGTCTCGTAAGGTAGGCAGGTGTTTGTGAAATCTCTATCGATTTGCTGCTCTTGCTGCGAATTTTCTAAGGTGCTACTTGTCTGCTATGAATATGATATAGACCTATAGGGTAGTCTAGATTCTTGTTCAATAGGTAGAGTTCTCTATACTCATATACAAGTTTCAATGTTTACGTTTTGTGACAGGCAAATGAGATTCTTTTGAAATGCAAAGTAGGACCACAGTAAAAAGTTACACCTTTCGACAATTGATTAAATGCCAATTTTTCAGAATACAAATAAAGCAACAGGCATAAAATGTAAACATTGAAAGGGGTCTACAAGAGTAAAGATAGAGAAACCAGACAAAAAATCCAGAATTTACACCAAAACTCCAAGTTTCACGCACTTTCAAACATTTTTAGTTCTGTCCCGGTTATGCATAGGTAGTCTAGATTCTTTATGATAGAATACCATTTATTATCCATTTAGCACAACATTTATAGCATTGTTATTACAATCTAGTTCTACTTAAATGGGTAGGATGTATGTGGTGTAGAGGTAGGATATTGGTTTTCCCGGGTAGTGGTAGGATATCAGAGTCACAGTAGCCTATACCGACTAAACTACACATTCTTCGACACAATCTTTCTAAAGCATTTTAATGTATATGTTTTCTATTCTAGGTGCTTTGTATGCAACAAAGATTTGTTTGAATGCCGCTTATTCTCTCATCAGTTGCCTGAAGACATACTTGCTGCCAAGGTTCTGGGTTTACAAAGACTTTACATCGAGATATGGAAAATGGGCTGGTAGGTTTAATTCAAAGACACGCTACTGTTTTCTTTATAGACAGACGAGTAAGGTATGAGAATGGAGAATCTGTAAATTTTCTTTCACTGAGAAAACTATCTAGAGCACAGTTATTTGCTTCTCAAAAAAGCTTTCTGACCTAAACTCTAATCTTGAGTTAATCCTTCATTGAATGCTTTAAGAGGAAAGATTTTCAAATCTTTGTGTACAATCTCAAAAAGATTAAATCAAAATGAATGTATTAAGATGCATGATATCTGTTATGAGAAATGTTAAGTGACAGTTGCCTGGTTCTATTTGGTGAGTGGTAGTGCAATTTGTGAGATTCTGGTCACTCTAGTCGATCAATTAGAAATCAGCTGTCCCGATATCTCAGTTGGTTTAGTCAAATCTTAGTGTATAATCCCAAGAAGATTAAATCAAAATGAATGTATTAAGATGCATGATATCTTTTGTGAGAAATTTGAATTTACAGTTGTCCCAGTCCTCTCTATATTTGGTGAGTGGTAGTGCAATTTGTAAGATTCGTGTGACTCTGGTCGATCAATTTGAAATAAACTGTCTCAATAGCTCAGTCTGTAGGTCACTGATGCGCAAAATCAATGGTTGTTGGTTCGAATCTTGCTTGAGTCATTTTTCATTCCCACAAATCAATTTCATCATTTTGCCACAAGTTTATCTTTCACTTGACCAAGCCCTCTAATATATATCTTAGATGTTTGTTAAATTTACCTTAGCCTATATCTACTAGCAACCTAGAAATTTCAAGAAAAAATTACACCGTATCTCCAAACGCACAACTGACTTTCGTTTTAAGCAAAAATCAGAAGTTTGGTTTTGGATTGAGGGGCCCTTTAAGTTGATCTCAGTCTAAATCCCTTGTAAAAAAGTCTGTATAATCTTTCAGCTCACTCATCTAGGTCACTCATTTCATTCTTCTTTGTGGTTATTATATTCAAATATTCTCAGTTTGTACCAAGATTTGATGTTGTCATGATTCTCTTGGGGGGTAATCTCACTATAAGGACATTACAGTGAATTTATGCATGTGAAAAGGTTATTTATCAACTTTCACTCATAAATAAGTTCCTAGGGGCTGGTCTGGGGACAATAGTTCGAACTACCCTTCCAACCCTTTTTTGATAATGTCATTAAATTTATTTCATATTTTTTCCCGTTAAAAATTTGTTTCTCTATGACAACACACACTGACTTGGTTTAGTCCTACTTTTTCCAAAAAACCAACAGATTCATTTGCTTAACTTTCTCTGTTTGTTCTGTCTGGATGTCCTAAGTTTGCTTACTTCATAGTCAGCTTCATACGCAATTGAACTAAACCCTTTTGACAATTCAACCGTTTCCGCACAAACTTCTTTCATTGCTTTCCAAAATACATCTGATCATGATATTTTATTAACCTTTCAACCTCACTTAACTCGTGTGTAGTTAACTGTATCAACATTTATCACTTTATTGTAATGGACCCAACCTCTCAATTTGAAGTTTGCCGCAGTTGATTTAGAACCCATGCTGTATAAAGCCTCTTTCACCAACCAGCTAGTTAACAGGCAAACTCTGCTGCAAATGCTATTTAGAAATTTATTTCAGCTTACAATATTTCTATATTTTGCAGTGGTAACTGGAGCCTCTGAGGGAATCGGAAGGTCTTACAGTATTGAGGTTTGTATAGCTTATGAAGACAATCAAACTTCTCCATCAAAACTTAAAATCAAACCTTTAACAGGGTAATTACGTAGTAAATTAGGAACTGGGATTTACCTTTTATTAACTGGGGCATTGGGATGGGACTTCTTGGCACTGGGGTTTGTAAATGCAAAAAGTAAATTGGGATTACGATTGTCAATATTGGGAATTTGTCTACTTTCTTCATTGGGATTGGGATTTTTTATTATTTCAGTGCTCGAAATTGGGATCAGTATTCCCCTTAAAGACCCTCAATGAAATTCAATAGAGTCATTTAATTTCCTGTAAGGATAATGCTGTACAAAACAATAAATCTAGGTTTTTGTTTGATTTCAAGGAATCGCTAATAGTGTTTGATGAATAATTAAATATTGCGGATGAAAGGAAGTATGTTTTGCCCGAAATCTGCCATTTCAATTTCCTGCTTTATGTCATTGCAGCACAAAGAGCATGCATACTCAGTTGAAACCCTGTTGATATCTCCCTTTCTCGCTCTTCAAGGATTATTCCAGTTTCCGAGTGACGCAAGTTCTTTAGAAATGCAAGTATAGCATTGACATGACCTGACATGTAGAGGCTCCTGAACGGGGGTACTAATCCCAATTGCAAGCACTGAATTAATCAAAAATCCCAATCCCAGTGTAGAAAATAGGGAACTTCCCAATATTGACGTGTTTAACAATCCCAATCATAACTTACTTTTTCATTTCCAAAGCCCAGACCCAAGAAGTCCAATCCCATTTTCTCAGTCAATTAAAAGGCAAATTCCAGCCCCGAATTTACCCCTTTGTGACCTTCCATGTAGCTAAATCCCAAAGCAGGCATGCTCTCACACTTACAAAAGGTCTTCTTTGTGTTACTAAAAGCATACACGTTTTAGGATTATAAATTTCTTGTTAGCAGAATGAACCCATTAAAAACAGACATGTTCTTCTGTTACTCTGAGTTTCGTGGTTATGCACTCATCAGACAGACTATATCAATATCCGTATAGTCTGTCTGAAGAGTGCGTTAGCACCAAACTCAGAGTAACAGAAGGACAGGTCTGTTTCTTAATGTGTTCATCCTGCTTTATGATTGGTCTATACTCAAGTATATCAAGCACTATAGCCAGGATAGGCACTCTCCTCTCAAGTGAGATGTAAATTTCTTGTTACTTATTATACTTGGCGAGGCCATAAAGGAATTTGTAAACTCATAATAAGAGAAAAGAATCCCATAGATATAACACGTTATTAACTTTGACGCACAATAAAGAAATCAGTTTACCAAAGATCTTCAAAATTCGGCCCTATCATGTCCTATTCATGATCAAAAATGAGGCTATGATCATGAATAGAGTCTGATAGGGCTGAATCTTTAAAATCTTTTGTTAACTGATTCATTTATAGTGCGTTAAAGGAATCACCAGTGATATCTAAATGATTCTTTTCACTTATCATGAAGATTTTGAAGTTGACATAATTTGCCAATGTAGTTTCATAAAATCCTCTTTATTTTCATAGCTTGCAAAGCGTGGCATGAATGTTGTCTTGATAAGCAGGACCTATTCAAAGCTAGAAAAGGTGGCAATTGAAATTGGTAAGTTTATGATACCACACGTTCCCTTTAGGCCCTCATTAGTTTTAAGCCTTTATTAGTTGTACCACAGTTATACTGCATTAAGTGTATCACTTAGGCAGGGATTTCCGAGTGGTTAGATCACTCGATCCTTTTTTCAAAGGGTCCTTGGTTTGAAACCACCTTCAGGCCTGTCACAAAGTGTGGGGAGAGAATTTGCAGGCTTTTGGTGATTCCAGGTAAAAGGGCAAAAGGTATCAGAAGGTGTGGCCAGATTAAGATTAAGGAGTAGGGTCGCACTGCTCAATTAGTTAACCTATTCCATATAAACCAATACCTTACGAAGATTGTTAATGTATTTGCCTATCAATTATCAATACACTACGTCGATTACTCTACAAAATTTAGTAGGCCCTTTGTGCTTTGTACATAGACCAATACTTTACGAAGATAGTAAGCGTATTTGCCTATCAACTATCAATGTAATGCTTGAATTAGTCTACCTATTCAGTGAACCCTTGGTCCTTGCACGTAAACCAATACCTAAAGAAGATAGTTAGCATATTTGCCTATCAACTATCAACAACTACATTTGCACGTCTCGAGATCAATGAAAATGGTTTTTTTTACAGAGAATGAATACAGAGTGAAGACCAAGATAATCACAGCAGATTTCAATGAAAAAGAATGCTACGATAGAATTCGCAAAGAAATTCAAGATTTGGAAGTCGGTGTATTAGGTATGATCACATTTTAAAGAGACTAAACTCTGTCAAATTTGGCATATTCTTACTATTTCTGTGTTTATCAATATCTGTCCAATGACAAATTGTGCAGCTACACAGTGGACATGAGCCGCGTGCCAAACAGATCTTAATGAAGGAGCTATGTAGCAACATACTTATCAATTCTATTTTCAATTTCTTGCTAAAGCTAGATAGCTTTAATTTAAAGAGAATCTTTATTTTGAGAGAACTTTTCACAAGTTGATGATTAGAACTCATCGTCCTGTTGCAGTAAGTACCTGATAGGATTGACGAGTGGTTACATCACTTCACTTATGTTTAAAGGGTGATGAGTTCGAATAACCTTCAGGCCTGTCACTTAAAGTGCGAGAAGAGAAATTCAAACGGACGGATTCACGAGGTGTGGTCAAATGGAGGGAAAGGACCAGGGTCGTACTACTCGTTAAGTTTACCCATTAAAGGAGCCCTTTGTGCTTTGCACATAAACCAATACCTTGGGAAGATAGTGAATGTATTTGCCTATCAACTATCAATGCACTGCTTCGATTAGTCTAACCTATTCAGTGGGTCCTTTGGGATTTGCACTTAAACCAATGTCTTACGAAGATAATTAACGTATTTGCCTACCACCTATCAATAAACTTTTTCAACTAGTCTTCCTATTCAGTGGCCCTTTTGTGTTTTGCACATAAACCAATACCTTACGAAGATAATAAGCGTTTTTGCCTATAGGCTATCAATGCACTGCTTAGATCAGTCTACCTATTCAGTGGGCACTTTGTGCTTTGCACATAAACCAATACCTTACAAAGATAGTAAGCGTTTTTGCCTATCAACTATCATACATTGCTTCGATTAGTTTACCTATTAAGTGGGCTCTTTGAGCTTTGCACATAAACCAATACCTTACGAAGATAGTAAGCGTATTTGCCTATCAACTATCAATACACTGCTTCGATTAGTTAACCTATTCAGTGGGCCTAATGCGCTTTGGACATAAACCAATACCTTAGAAAGATAATAAGTGTCTTTACCTATCAACTGTCGATGCACTGCTTTGATAAGTCTACCTATTCAGTAGACCCTTTGTGCTTTGTTGTAATACCTTACGAAGATACTAAGAGCACGATATAGTCCATCAACTTTAAATCTAGCTACCTTTCCATCAAGTCTTGTAGTTGATCAATACAGTTTTTATATTTGTATGGATGGTCCATATCTAAAACCATAAAAGGAGCTAATTATTGATCCTTATTTGCAGTGAACAATGTTGGGATCATGTACGATCGACTTCAATATTTCCTCACTGTGGATTCGGAGGTTAGTTGACGTGTTCAAAGTTTCTTTTAGCCGTGACAAGTTTCTTATCTCTATAACGATTGCGTTGTCAACGCCGCATCACAGTGCTCAATGTACAGAAGTACAGAGCGATATTGAAGGGAAACAAGAATGGAGACTGGCTCTCTGTAACTCAAAGTTTCATGCTTTTGCAATCATCAGACAGACTATTATGCTATTATAGTTGTAATAGTCTGTCTGATGATTGCGTAAGCATGAAACTTTAAGTTATAGAGAGCCAGTCTCCTTTCTTGTTTCTTTTCCGACAAGTTTCTTATACTTTCTTACAAGTAGAAGATTAGTAATATCATGTTTTGCATTGCAACTGTATTTGATATTTGATTGAGAAAGTGACGATTGTCTAAACTAAACATCTTGAAAAGATAGTGACGATTTTTTACGTTTCCTCACAAATAGAAGATTAGTATTATTCTGTTTTGCAATGGAATAGTATTTTCTATTTTTTGAAGAAATAGTGATTGTCTGAACTACACAATTTTGAGAATACCTTAATACTTCTTCACAAAGGAAAGGGATTTGCAGTAGCTTGCTTTAGAGTTAGAATTGCCTCATCCATTTAATTAAATCGAAACATGAACAAAGTAATAATTCTAGGCCTGTGGAGTAAACTGTGTTGTTGCTTGTGGTTGGTTTATTGTGTCTAAGAGGTTTTCCTTAGCAAGATTTGATTAAAGAGAAGAGGCTTAACCAAGATATTCATATCAGCCTTATGGAATACAAAGACAGTGCTCTTTTAGATGCAGCAAATCTCCAATGATGAAAACGTAAACAATAAGTGTTGGAATATTATCTTGCTAGTGAAGACTGGGTCAATATTGAATTGTTGAAACATATCAATTACTGCACAGAAACTTTTACAATGCTCGATGGTTTAACTGTTCGTTTGGATGTTGATGGTTTACTTCTCTTGAGATTTCATTGCGCTTAATTTTGATCTGGAATAAATCACTTCAAAATGGCATCTGTTCCAACAATTGATGCGTAGGAATCTATAACAGGATGATTAGTTAAAGATCAAATCAAAGGCATTCATCGTTTCACTTTGCATCAGGTTATGTTTACATTGTGCAAGAGGCGATCGCTAGAAATCTGTCATTTCAATTTGTGATGCTTATATATTATCAACAACATAATTATTTGGGTTTTCAAGACTCATACAGAGAGTGCTGACAAATTCAGCATCTAACGCTTGAATATTCATTAGAGTTGTTGGTTTTGCTTGTTTAAGACTTCATTATTCCAAGTTTGTGATTGGATCTGAAAACTGCTGCATTCAAATGATGAGTATGCATTATCAACACCATGATTATTTGAGTATAAAGTTAATAATGTTCAACTCATGCAAAGAGTGTTCAAAGATTGAGCATCTAAAGCTTATATATTCATTAGGGTTGTTAGTTTTGCTTGTTTAAGACTTCATTATTCCAAGTTTATGATTGGATCTGGACTCTGCTGGCTTCAAGTTATGAGTATATACTATCTACAACATGAATTTGAGTTTAAAGTCAATAATGTTCAACTCATGCAAAGAGTGTTCAAAGATTGAGCATCTAAAGCTTATATATTCATAAGGGTCGTTTGTTTATCTTGTGTAAGACTTCATTATTCCAAGTTTATGATTGGATCTGGACTCTGCTGGCTTCAAGTTATGAGTATATACTATCTACAACATGAATTTGAGTTTAAAGTCAATAATGTTCAACTCATGCAAAGAGTGTTCAAAGATTGAGCATCTAAAGCTTATATATTCATAAGGGTCGTTTGTTTATCTTGTGTAAGACTTCATTATTACAAGTTTGTGATTGGATCTGGACTCTGCTGGCTTCAAGTTATGAGTATATATTATCAGCAACATGGCTATTTGAGTTTGAATTCAACATTGTTCAACTCGTGTAGACAGTGTTCAAAGATTGAGCATCTAAAGCTTATATATTCATTAGGGTTGTTAGTTTTGCTTGTTTAAGACTTCATTATTGCAAGTTTATGATTGGATCTGAACTCTGCTGGCTTCAAGTTATGAGTATATACTATCGACAACATGAATATTTGAGTTTAAAGTAAATAATGTTCAACTCATACAGAGAGTGTTAAAAGATTGAGCATCTAAAGTTTATGTATTCATTACAGTTGTTAGTTTAACTGGATTGAGACTTTAATGCAAACCATTGGCTTGATCTGCAAGACAATATGTTTTTTCAAATGATGAGTATCTTCAATTTGGCTTTAACTTGGAATTTAGCTTTAATTGAAATATCTGAGACTCGAGAGATCTAGTGAAGGATTATTAGAAATTTAATCTGCATACGTCATTTGGATCAGGATTACAAGACGCAGCGTTTCAAGGTTTAAACGAGGTTAAGTTCACATCTTACGAGGTCATTGGAAGTGTGTGGGTGTTTGAACCCGGAAACCCTCATTTAAACTTATACGGTATATATTCCAATTATTTACTGGCTCAACTCGTTGAGGGCAGTGGCTTCTTGTGTGTGTGACTTTATAAGAGTGATTAGAATTGGCAGCTTTCTATTTGAAAATAGCATTTGCTGTATCAACCAATTCGTATATATTCCAATGATATACTGGCATATCAATTCGTTGAAGTTGTTAGCCTGTTTTGTGTGTAACTTCAATAAAGTGGAGTAATTAGAACCTGCTGTCTTTCATTTCAAAGTGGCATGTGCTGCATCAACTCTTGCATATTTCCAACTATATCCTGGAATAAAAAGTCGTTGAAGATGTAGGCTGTTTTGTGTGTGACTTCATTAAAGAGTTAAAGAGGTGTGATTTGAATCTGATGTCTTTTATTTCAATATGGTATTTGCTGATTCAATTTATGCGAATATTTTTAACTCCATACTGGAATAATAATTCGTTGAAGATGAATGCTGTTTTTTGTGTGACTTCATACAAGAGGTGTGATTGGAATGTGCAGTCTTCCATTTCGAAATTGCAGAATCTGTGTCAACCAATGCGTATATATTTCAATTACACACTAGCATATCAATTCATTGAAGTTGTTAACCTGTTTTGTGTGTAACTTCAATTAAGTGGTTTGATTGGAATCTGCAGTCTTTCATTTCAAAGTGACACATGCTGTATCAAATTTTGCGTATTTTCAATTATATACTGACGTAACAATTCGTTGAAGTTGTCAACCTGTTTTGTGTGTGACTTTAATAAAGTGGAGTCTTTGGAATCTGCAGTCTTTTTTCTTGGAATAGTATTTGCTGCATCAACTTTTGCGTATTTCCAACTATATACTGACGTAACAATTCATTGAAGTTGTCAACCTGTTTTGTGTGTCACTTCATGAGAGTGGTGTAATTGCTATCTGCTATCTTCATTTCAAAATGGCGTATGCTGCGTCAACTGATGCCTTCGTATTCTTCACAACTGGATCACTTGGGTTCATTACCAACACAATTCAACTCATTCTTTTCTGCCGTAACAAAACCCGAAGAAATCCTTTCAGTCTTGCTCTTCTCAGCCTAAACATTGCAGACCTTCTGGCTTCGTTGGCCTTCATCTCTAGAGGCATTTTATTCTTTGCATCAAATTTCACAGAAATTGGTGTGAACTTGTTCAATGACTCGACACGTCTGCTGTTTAAAGCCGTTTTATTTTCCATAACGTCATCAGTGAGCCACGTGGCGTTTATTGCCGTGCAACGTGTCATTGCAGTCGTGTTCCCGTTGAAAGTGAAGCAGATCATCACAAAGCCGAGATGCTGTGTAGTTTTGGCAGTATTATGGGTTGTCTCAGTCGTATTAGCAATCGTTACGCAAATCCAGTACAAATCAGCTGTATTATTAGCAGCATCTATGGGGATAATCGTTGGTATTGCACTGATAATATTATACCCCATCATCTGCTATAAGATAATTAATCGGAATATCGTCGGTGAAAAAAGCGATGCAAGGCGAATTAGACGCGAGCAGGCAGAGAAGGAAATTTTGTTATACTCAGTGGCAATTACTGTTGTTTTTCTCATATGCATTTTTCCTAAAGTCTTCAGTGTTTTCATCACGTACCCAACATATCTGGACATCGCAAGTAATGTCTTGTATTCTATCAACCCATGTTTTGATTCTCTGCTGTACTTCATGTCAAGTTACTTCAGGTTTAAACGGAGAAAGAAGTATTTTACTGTGCCAGCAAGAAACTTGATTAATAACAATAAAGAAGAATATAAGAACAACCAAGAAGTTGTTTTAGAGAAAGTTACTAGTTTGTGAAGTTTAGAATGAAGTCTTGTATTCTATAAACACATGTTTTGATTCTCTGCTGTACTTCTTGTCAAGTTACTTCAGGTTTAAACGGAGAAAGAAGTCTTTTCATGTGCCAGCCCGAAACTTGAAGATGGATAACCGAGATGTCATTCCGTAAATAGTTACTAGTTCGTGAAGTTTGTAATCAAGTTTTGTTTTCTATCAACACATGTTTTGATTCTCTGCTGTTCTTCATGTTAAGTTACTTCAATTAAAAAGGTAGAGAAGACTGAACAAGACGCAAAAGGGGGCCTTTTTCTGTGCCAGCAAGGAACTTGATGAAGGAGAACCAAGAAGTTATTTTAGTAGTAGTTATTAGCTTGTGAAGTTAGGAAAAAGTCTTGTATTCCATCAACCCGTATTTTGATTTCAACTTCTTGATTCTTGCTTCAAGTGGAGTTACTTCAAGCAAAAAACTGAAAAGACTGATGTCTTTTTCTGTGCCAGCAAGGAACTTGATGAAGGGGAACTAAGAAGTTATTTTAGTAGTAGTTATTACTTCGTGAAATTAGAAATCAATGATTTTGCAACAGTGGACAGTTCTTTAGTATAACTTTCTTGAATTTCATTGTTAAAGACATCATATAGATAGCTACCATCAGTAATTCCTTTGATGCGTTATATACAAATTACTTTACAAGGTCAATTTTTGAAGTTATATTTCAAGAACTGGTTGCAAATTTTAATTTTACTGTAGTTGGATACGAGAATTTCTGGTCGACATCTCTGTAGTAATTTTACTCATCGTAACGAATATTTTCCACTTGAGTTATCTATCCATTCTTTACGATGTGCTTTTACATTTCAACAGTTGCTCGAGAAAATTGTTAACTTGAACATCATGTCGACCTTGCTGGTAAGTTTACAGTGTATAACATATTTTCTTTCAATTGTTGATTTGGCATTAGGGGTAGCTACATGTCAGAAGTATGTTTTAATTAATTGTCTATTGAACACCAGGGGTTCATATTAGAAGAGTGTTGAATTTACCAATTATGAAGTGATTGATTTTCAGATTAAGGTCTAACCCTGACTAATGGAGCGTATTGTTTCCAGCAGGATCGAAATAGGCCAATCAGAAAAGAGGTGAATGATTGGTATAGCGTAGGACAACCAATCATCACCCACCATACATTGAGCTGACCAATGAGATTACTTCGAAATTCTTACTGATTGGCCTATTTCGATCCACATCTGGATTCTTCCCACAGGGGAAAACTTTTATTTGTCCAATTTCATAACCAAGCTGGTAAAAACAAGTGGTCCATTTTCTGCCAGCCAAAGATCACATCTTGGAGCTTAGCTCCCAGGTTCTGATAATTGTTATTTATCCGTTGTTAGCAAGGAATTCTAAAACAATCCTTTTTTCATAAGAATAATTTTTATAAGAACGCGAGGGTCAAATTCTGCCAGGTGTTGAAAACAAGTTAAAGCTGGCTATTTATGCTCAAAAATAACCATAAGATTAAAAGAAAAATATGGAACAAACAAATTGGCATCACACAGTAAGGTAGAAAAATGTTTTCGACCAACCAGGGCATTTTTTGACCAAGAATTCATCCAATCAGATCGCTGAAAAGACAATAGATTTCGAAGATTCAACTGCTCAAGTACCATGAAAATGGCGGAAAAACGCGAAAGCTGTGGCAAAAATAGCGTTCAGGGTTCTGTTTTTCTGCCGTAACACCTGAACTATTTGGTACCATTCTTATATTTCTCAAATCTATGATAGTTAATCTAAATTTTTACCGCTTACGAGGTTAATATTTTATGTAATTGCTGTAAAAATCCACTGCTGTTGAAGCTGAAGCTGTTGAATCCTCGAAATCTATTGTCTTTTCAGTGATTTGATTGGATGAATTATTAGTATCCAAATGCCCTGATTGGCCAGAACATTATTCCACCAAATAAGAACGATTTAAGAACATTTCCAGCTGAAAATAGAGGAATTTCTAAGAACAGCAAGCTTCAAATCAAATTTACTGGTTCTTATAAAAAGAAAAGAGTGTAGTCAACTATTGTATTCATTTAAGGAGTTGGAAGAAGGAAGAGTGTAGTGGACAGAACGAAAGACTATTAAAGACTTTTGTAAAAGTTTAGTGATCTTTGAATAGGTCATTTTGATATGCTGATCGTGTGTGAAAAGCCAGTTGGATTTTGCACCATGGGTTGGCAGAATGAAGACGTGACCTAGAAGCTTACGACTTTGGAAAAATTACCCATAAATTCAATTCCTTAAAGTCGTAATCTTTCCGTTTCAGATGACAAGAGAGGTTTTGTCTGGAATGGTGAAAAGGTATTTTCACTCGATCTAAAAGAGTACTGTTAAATTATCTTTGTACTCCCAATCTAAGCCCTCCTTTATCTGGACCCACTCTTTGAAAAATTCTGCCCTTTATCAAGCCCCCTCTCTCTCTCTCTATTGAATAATATGTTGAAGCTGTGGTCAAGTTATCATGCTTTGCGTGAAATGGAATCCACCATCTTTGTGGGGTTGTGTTTTCATTGCGAACCTGATAGGACGGTAGCACTGAGATCAGTGGACGGTACGAACTCTTTCGTTTTATTTCACCAGATTTCGGAGTCTCATTCCAGAATATTTTCATATTTAGAGATGCTTTCCTCTAATGTCGGTTAAACTTTAATTTACTCGAAAAGGGTTTGGAATGAGTTGTGAGAATTGGAAAAACTTTTTGAAGGATGATTTTTTTTGTATTGGAAGTTTTAAGAGATGTAAAAGATGGGGTAAATTTAAAACTGATATTTAACTTGGGAAATGGTATGAAACTTCTTGGGACTGGGATTTGGGAATGAAAAAGTGAATTGAGATTGGGATTGTTTAACACGTCAATATTGGTAATTTCTCTATTTTCCTCATTGGGGTTGGGATTTTCATCATTTCAGTGCAGTTAATTTGGATCAGTATACCCTTTCTTTTGGACCCTCTCTATTGTCTGTTAAACTTGTATCTACTTGTAAAAGCCCGTGCATTGGAATATTGCCAAAGATCTTTTTATAGTATGATTTTTCTGCATTTAAATTTTTAAAAGGGTCAAGAAAGGATTAATTGGGAACTGGCATTGGCTTTTTTATTATCTGGGAAAATGGAATGGAACTTCTTGGGTCTGAAATTTCGGAATGCGAAACGTAAATTAGGATTGGGATTGTTAAACACGCCAATATTGGGATTTCTCTATTTTCCTCATCGGGATTGGGATTTATGAATATGTTGGGAATCGGGATCAGTACCCTCCTTTAGGACCCCCATGAGATATTGCCATATCTAGCTTGACTTTCCTCGTGGTCCGTTAAACGTGTATTCCCCAACAGAAATTGTGCAGCGTGAATGTAGCTTATGATTTTTGAGGAGGACTTTTTCTAAATTTGAAGTTTAAAGACAATTATCCATTGGAATCCTTCTTTCATGCTAATATAAATTGCTAACTTCAGTTCAGTTCAGTTCAGTTCAGTTCATTTCATTTTAAAATTCCACATCATACAATACAATTTAGATTAAGATAATGAAAATATAGTATATAGTAATAAAGTAATACAAAGTACAAGTACATAAGGAAAAAAAATTAATTTCAAAAGCTATTGTATGAGGGGAATTTCTTAAAGGAGGAACTCTCTCAATAGCTAGACTAATCGAGGAGAGAGCACCCCCTGTTGGTAAAAGCCTATTTCAATTTATTTAATATCAGATGGAAATTTTGAGGTTCAATTTTGCAGGTCTGATTGTCATTCACTTAATAATTTGTAGATAAAAGATGTAATTTCAGTTTGGAGCGAAAATTCATGCTTGTAGGGGATAGCTTAATCGAATGGGGGATGTCATTCCATGCTTTGGCACCGGCATATCTAATAGATCTTAAACCATACAGATTGGTATTTTCTTGAGTCATGAAAATATCACCTTTAGAAGCCTGCAGTGTATTATATTGATGAACAGATGACAAAGTTTCAAAAAAATTGTGAAAACAGACAGGAGAACTCTTATTCACAGATTCATAAACGAAGATGAGTAGCTTCAATTTAAACAAATCATCCAATTTAAGAGATAACTAGAAATATCCATGATTTTGCAACCATTGGCGACACTTGAGGGCAGCAATGGGGTGACCCCCAGTATTTCCAGAAACAATAGCCTTATGTTCTAAAACAATAGCAAATGTCGGTTTGCACCTCCCCCACATTTGCAAAGTGTCCGCAACTGTTTACAACACGATCGACCAAAGCCAATGAATTTTTAATTCTAACAGTCTTTATAATCATTCTTATGAAACCAACTGAGACGAAAGTCTTTAAACAAATTATTAGTAATCTAATCGTGAATTGCACTCTTCATGCGCATTCAATCATAGGAGGGTTATAGGGATATAGAGGGATATCGATAGGTTTATTTGTTGATTTATCTAGATCAAAATTTGTTTATGTAAGACTGTATTCCACCAGTTAGTGTTCGATCAATGCAACCTTCTTCGTTACATGCATTTTTTATAAGCAATTTCAGCTCGAACTCAGTACTAAAAATTGCTTTGTTGGAGGGCAAATTTGAGTACTCAAAATTGCTTAGCAATAGCTTATTTTTTTTCACTTAAAAATTTGTTTCTTAGAATACTATGTCACAAGTTGTTGTACAACAAATGTCAATGGTATCTTGCATACAAAAGTGTGTCGGGGTACTAATATCCACTGTAACCTACTTCTCTAAGGCTGATGCACGATTTTCATTGCCAATTGGATCAGAACTAAAATTTTGAAATTGCTTAGCATTCCTTTATCCAGTACTGGAATTGCTCAAGTTTTTTTCTTGTCGAGTACTGCTTTGCTTATAAAGCAATTGCTTATAAAAAAATATGTGTATCGTGGTGCACGTCCTCTTTGACTCTATTAGCAGCTGATAATTATAGATGGCTTTCAAAAAAGCTCTTCTTCTTACGATAGCAATTTGAATAAACTTCTGCAGAAGATATTGACGCCTATGGTTAGCAGCAAAAACTTTCCTCCGTAGAATAGCCTTGTTTATCAATGTGAAATACAACGTATAATCTAGGCCTTAATGTTGTATTTTGATGCATGAAAGCTATCTAATCATCTTTAAAGTACCCCTGACACATATTTTAATCAGCGAAAAAACGGCGAGGATTCCAAAAATCACATTTTTAATATGATTAATATGGGGCTTCCTTCAAAGTTAGGGCTTCAAGGCCCGAAATGTCAGCTTGAAAATTGGCAAGAGGTCTGGGAGTGAGTGACGTAAAGAGCAGGAGTTATTTCTGACAATAACAAAAACACACGTTGTTTTGCACCTTTTCTTTCACACGAAAATTTAATCTTCCACTAATGAGTCAGACCAAAGCTCTAGCTGCGATTCAACCAAAGGAAAAAATTATGATGAGGAGGAAATGGTTTTAAAATTGTTTTGAGCTGTCCACTAGAAACTCTGCCCAAGCAGTAGCAGGTGAAAGACAACAGCAAGGAGACGGAGAGGCTCGAGACCAAGACGGCCTAGCTTGAAAATGGAAAAGCCTCTGGTTATTTTATGTCGTCAAACTATTTTCTCGAATAGATATTTTTCGAAATGGGTTCTTTTTTAGAGAATTGTTCTTATCAGGATTTTCAAGCGGGGGAAGGGGGCAAAATTTATAGGTGATCTATATTTTCAGGTAGTATTTCTCATCTCGGCATTGGGTTAAAACGGATAGAACCCATCACCAGTAGCGTAGCGTGACTTTCAGTAGTAGGTATTCAGTCGAATAAAAGCAATTATCTCAGTGTGGTAATTACACAAACAGCTGGGGGTCTAGGGGGTTGAGATGGCGAAGCCCCTGTAAGCTCCAGAATTGGGTCGTTTTGTGCCCTAAAAATGATGCAGGGTCCTAAAAACTCACGTGAAATCTGATTTTACTAGGAGGCCAGTTTTGTTGACTGGCTGGGCCACTGCGAGGGCTGGGGGCCAAGCCCCTTAGTGTGTATGTTAAAAAAGCTCTGGTTCTTATCATCATAGAAATAATGTTCTGTCAAAAGAGTTTTAGACATCTAAATTACAATTGTATTTTTACAAAACTCGAATTTGAAAATATATTTTCTAGACAGTAACAAAACAAAAAGAAAAGAAAAAATGGGATAATGAAAAAAGGGAAAAAAGAGATTTCATGCAAACGCAGGCTCCTGGAAAGGCACTGGGGTTATCACATCCATAAAATGCGTCAAATATTTAGATTTTCTCTAAAGAATTCATCTGTGTATAGATATTATTCTATCAGATGAAAACCTCACTTTACCCTTCCAAACAGTTTTGAAATTTTTATAAGCAACTCTAACTCACCCCGTGGGAGTGTATTTTGTTATCCACGCCTTTTGCAGCGGGTTGCAACCTCACTAGTACTTTATCATGTCATGTCAAATCAAGGTCATGACCCTTTGACCCGTGTCCCTCGGGTATTTTCCCCTCCCCAGACAATTGTATCGATCAGAATTCCTTACAGAGTTTTTGAATTAGCCACAATGTTATTCTTTATCTCAAAGATATGAAAAATAGATTTTCTTTGTTTACGTCATGCCGGAAATGCGTCAACCATTCATTTTATTTCAGTTTCCCGCCATTTCTACCATCCCAAATATGGCGTGCACCAGAAGTGTGGTATTTGTAATGTATTCTAATTATTATTTCCGGTTGTCTCCGATTGGCTAGGATTGTTAGACATAGAGAAACCAGCCAATAGGAAGTGGTTTATAAATAGCTTGCATATAAACCAATTTCTCCGCCCTCTGCCATGCTCGGAAGCAGTACTTCGCTTCAGTTGGGAGTGATCGTCGAGATTGCTTTGTGAAGAGATTTCGAGCACTTGTTGCCTGTAATTCCTCGAGGAAAATGTCTGACGAGAGGGCAAAGCTTACTCAACGAGCCAAGCTCGCAGAGCAGGCCGAAAGATATGATGACATGGCCGAGGAGATGAAGAAAGTCACGGAAATGGGGGATGAGCTTACGAATGATGAGAGAAATCTCCTCTCAGTGGCCTACAAGAATGTTGTCGGAGCGAGACGCTCTGCATGGAGAGCCATTTCGAGTATTGAACAAAAATCAGGAGGAGACCAGCAGAAAGAAGAGTTGGCCAAGGCCTACAGGGGAAAGATTGAGAAGGAATTAAGAGAAGTTTGTGGAAGCGTTCTGAGTTTGCTGGATAAATTCCTCATCCCGACTTGTACAAGTGAGGACAACTCGGACGCAGCCGAGTCTTATGTCTTCTACATGAAAATGAAAGGTGACTACTACAGATACCTTGCAGAAGTTGCAACTGCTGCCGAAGAAAGAACTGATGTTCTGAAAAACTCAGAAGAATCTTATCAGTCTGCCTTCCAAAAGGCTAAGGATAAGTTGGAGCCTACCCACCCCATCCGTCTCGGCCTAGCCCTGAATTTCTCCGTCTTTTATTATGAAATTAAGAACGAGCCCGAGGAAGCCTGCAAGCAAGCCAAAGATGCTTTTGACGAGGCCATTAAAGATCTAGACGAGAACGCCTCGAGAGACTCCTACAAGGATAGCACACTTATCATGCAGTTGTTACGAGATAACCTTACTTTGTGGACTACGGATGTCCAAGGGGATGAGGACGATGTTATTGCAGACAATTAATTTAGGCCCATACACACGTAAACAATTTTCACCCAACCAAATCGAAATCTTTCAATGGATTTTTGTCTGAATATTCAATGCTCGTTTAAATGGTAATGAATTTATCTCATGGACTGAACTACTTGTTTTCACTTCACAGGAAACGTCAAGTGAAATTGTAAACAATAACTAATTAACTTTTTGTTAGGATTACTGGACAAGTATCTATTAATCGTAGTATAAGAAGGTTGAAGATATCGAAATTTCACTCCTATTAGGAGATACAAATTAAGGGGTGGGGTGCTGAATAATTTTGTGATCTTTCAAGGGATGGTGACCGAACCAAAATACCACTCATATCAGTGTCCTGTTAAGCTCAGGCGTGGTCATTGCTTTTCAAACAGGGAAGTTTTTCTGAATGACTCACAAATGCAAAGTCTAAATGTCTCAACCACAAATCAGTTTCTATGGTTCTAAAATAAACAACTCCGCATAACATCACTCTTAATCCAGCACAGGTGGATATTTTCAGCATACTGCAATAAGAAGAGAATAGGAAATCCCTAAATCAATTACTGTATGATGGTGGTTCATAAGATTACCAATCAAGAGAGAAGAGGGGAATGTTAATGACATACCGATAGAAATTATTGCTCCTATCATAGAATCCTAGAGTTTGCCAAATTTGAGTGACAATTAAAGGAAAGGGGGTTAGTCAGCTGAGTATGGCTTAGGCACAAGCTTTCCAATGATTTGTATCGCAGTAAAATGAAATTTTGATCTCTCTGCAGTGAAGACTTAAAATCACGTAATTTTAATTTTTCCTAAGCAAATGATGGATCGAAAAAAGAAGTACACGTGTTAGTTCACATAGTCAACAGTATGTGCCCTTGTGCTCCTACCAAGGTCTGGAATTGTAATGACAATGATAATGACATTCCTGAAATCTTATGCCCCTTAAGAAAGTGATTCTAGGTACTTCTTCTGTATGAGTTCCTTGAGATTTCTACTAGAACTGCTCCTGAATGAACATATCAGTTCATGTTCTACACCGGTAAGGTAATATGGTACATCGGTCTGCATGGTGGTACCCACTGATTCAAGTATGCCCTGATGAAATACTTATTGGTCTTCTTGATATCACGAATCTTAATGATAATATTTAAATTATATGATTAAGCAGAATTTATTTCTGATTAATTTTTGTGCATGAAATATATATCATACTTTCTACGTCCTTAAAAGTTCACTCTGTTGTTGCAAATTATTATTATTCCAAGGAGACTGCTGTTGTATTCTTTAGTTTTCTCTCTGAATCTTGTGGCGCACCTCTCATTGCAGGCAACATTTCATCAGACTTAACTGAGTCCAGTTTGCTCCAAAGTTTGACAACTCCCCTTCCATTGGCAGATAACTTGAACATGGCTACAATCCCCGCCAGTAGTAGTCGGAACACCCTTGATTTTTTTACCAAATAACTACATTTCTAGCTTTCCTAGCCTTTTATTTCCAATCAAACCACCCTTCCCCCCTCAAAACATTGTTGTTTACAAAAGGAACTTTATGAGACCACACCAAACACTAGCTGTTATTGGGCTAGCTTCTGTTATCAGAAACAACATTTTAAAGGGGGGAGGGGAGGGGGCAAAATGTAGAAAACTGTAACAATAATGCAAGTGTTCCAAGATATATGGCGGGAATTTGATTGAAACATGATAAATATTTATCTGGATTTTGAAAGAAACGAGAAAATAAGTTTTGGCCTTTGCAGCTTTCAAGTTTGTAATTTATGACCTATGGAATTTTCTGACTTCTGACCTTAGCAACTTTCAAGTTGGCCACTTTTGACCTTTGTAACCTTTGATCTTTGCTACTGTATGGCTATTGACCTTTGCAAATTTCAAAAAGCCAGTGTTAGAACAAAAAAGGTCTTGATACACAAATATTCACGCTGCATCATCTTTTACACGCTTTTTTTATAAAGAACCTTTTATAAGGAACCTCCATGTCGAAGGTCGAAAAACTTAAAGAACTTTTACCACTAAAGGTCGAATCACAAAGGAACTTTATTATTTTGCATATATTAATTTGGTGTAGATATGCAACCTCTCTAATGATTATGTAACTAGCTTTTACATTTCATAGGCCTAGCCTAAGCTTTATAGACCTAGCCGAATATGTTTAATGTTTCCTTATCACGAGTTTATTGCAAAATGTCGAATTTTAATGCTTTTCCTGCGTCGATGCCTATTCCTATCTACCAAGTAAACACTTCAAATTAAGGAACTACTAAGGAACTTTTAGAACTGCAAAGTGGTCAAAAGAGGTCTCAAAATAAGGAACTTAAAGAACTAGGCCCTGAACTAGGTTTTTTATAAAAAAGCGTGTACTGGTACTCGATTATTGCTTGAGAAAAAGAAGGATTGTTATGATGACCTTTTTCGACACTCTAGATTTTCATTTTAGATCAGTGGCTTTAACCTATGAATTTTTCTTGAAGCTATTCTTCAATCTTCAGAAGAAATTACGAAGGCTATTCTATTGCCAAGTGCTGCAAAAAGTATAGAAATCATTTTGGTCAGACCGAATTTTTTTGTGCAATTTTGGTGGAAAAGAAAATTGGCCTGTTTATATGTGCAAATTGAACAAATTTTACAATTAGTTTTATGCAATTTTCAGCTTTCTAACTGTATTATTTGCTGAAATCTTCAAAGTAACCCCTGTTGATTTAGTGTTTTTTGCATTCCAATGGAGGGGATACTGCTCGCCATGACCCAAAATACAACCCAAATTTCATTAGGCCCCTTTCTAGATGATACCAAGAGTAACTTCAATGGGCATCTTTCTGCTCTTTGTGCTTTTACGTTGAAGAATATTTTTCATCGGTTCATAGGTTCCCGGATACAAATATATTTTTTGCAGCTCTGCTATTGTTTCCTCATAATTTACTGATTTTGCTAATTGCTACCAATTATACCTCCACTGCACCCAAGACATTGTACTGTTTTACTTGTATATTGTATTGTATTGCATTGAATTGTTTTGCAAGGCCTTGTATGGCTTTGATATTTCAGCCTACAATTTATAGATTTGCTATGCTATAGGTTATTTTTTTTCCTTGTAAAAATATATTAACTTGGTATTTTTAGGAAGAGAGGTGCCATTATTAATTTGTCTTCTGGCTCATGTGTGCAGCCTGTCCCATGCATGACGGCATACTCTGCGGCAAAGGTAAGTTTTCAGCTCTCTGTTTATGGGTCTTTCAGTCTAATTCAAATGCATTATCAAAATACCCAATGTGTATCTAGGTTGATATTTCGTAGGCAAACATACTTTCTATCTTCTTAAGGTATTTGTTTAAGTTTAAAGCACAAAGGGCCCACTGAATAGGTAGACTAATCGAGCAATGCGACCCTGGTCCTCTCTCGATATGACCACACTTCGTGATTCCTTTTGCCTTTATGCCTGGAATTACAGAGAGCTTGCTAATTCTCTTCTCACACTTTGTGACAGGTCTGGAGGTGGTTTCGAACCCGGGACCCTATTAAACAAGGGTCAAGTGATCTAACCACTTGGAACGTCCCCGGCAAACTGGCTCTTTGTTAATAATCAGTTGGACCGCCCATATAAAACTGGAATATTAATGCTTTTCTGCTTTAATTTTCCAGAAGTTTGTTGACTTCTTTTCATCCGCACTTCAATACGAGTATGGAAGTCAAGGAATAACAGTGCAGGTAACTTCCAGTTGTATTTATAAATCTTCTGATCGAGTGTCTAGCCTACTGTAGACTACGCTAGAAATAGCTTGTTGAAAACCTTGATGATGGGAAACAAGAATCTTGCTTTTTTCATCAAGGGATATGTCTGATATGTTAGCTTTGTCAGGTTAGTCTAATCAGTACTGGGGGATACCATCAGTGCTGTGGGGGATACCATCAGTGCTGTGGGGGATACCATCAGTACTGTGGGGGATACCATCAGTACTGTGGGGGATACCATCAGTGCTGTGGAGATACCACCATTACTGTGGTGGATATTCAGTTCTGTGGGTGTTTTGTGCGTTGTTTCAATGGTGGTTATTACCCAGAAGGGGTTATTATTTATTACGAACTTCTTTGATCTATATCATACTATATCTGTGGAGATGGTTAAGGGTTTGTATTTATAATTTCAATATCTTTATACAAGCCTGGTGGAACTGGTTGGTGCGATTCTGACCGGACCAATTTTTAGGTTAAATCACTCTTTTTTTAAATAAATGATATTGCTTTATAAAACATTAGATTTTTACCTTGAACTTGGTTCATTTTACGTACATTTTGATTTGAAAATACCCTAAATTACATCTCAGAGAATCTAGATTTCAAAATGTTTCTTTAAAGGGTACGCTCCAGACTTTTTCTTGAACCAGACCAACAGCTTCTGGGACACCTTTGCCGGGCCTGTTATAACACCCTCTTTTCTACGAGATTGTAATAATTCTTATTTTGATAGCTAGATTTGTAATACACTCTTTTTTTATAAGAACCAGTAAAATTGATTTGAAGCTGGCTGTTCTTAAATATTGCTCTATTTTCAGGCCGAAATGTTCTTAAATTGTTCTTACTTTAAACAATGGTTGGGAGGCCTTTTTTGCTATCAGTAGTGTTAATTGTTGCAAAGTTTGACTTATCTGACATTATCTGTGTGCTACCAATCTGCTTGTTTTGTAATTATTTCTCAGTCTTGTGGTTATTTAATAACATTTTCATATTGAGCCAAAAATGGTCAGCTTCGGTTTGTTCTTAGCTTGTTCTTAAGTTTCGGCCAAATTTGAGGCTGGTGTTCTTATAAAATTGTTCATATAAAAAAAAGAGTGTAAGTCTCCTTTTATTTTAGAATGTGATGCCATTTTACGTTTCAACACAAATGACCAACTTCATGAAGCCGAACATTTTGGTACCGAGTGCGAATGACTATGTGGACCATGCCCTGAGGACCCTGCAGTTCACAAACAGAACGTATGGCTTCTGGTCACATGGCATATTTGTAAGTTTCAAAAATTGTTGTCTGTATTTATCTGTTATGCTTTATTTCACAGTCGATTTAACTGCTTGCATGCCTTGTGTTATAAAGTGTTTACAAAACTCTTTCCCATGGAACTAATTAGATTTTGGTTTGTTTGTTTGTCATCTTATTTTAATTCGATGTATAATAATCTAGCTTCTAAAGAAACTAATCTAAATCGAATGAATATTTAAACTACGAATAAATATTTGAATACATCAATGCATTTTTGTTTTACTTAATTACTTTAGCGAAACATACAATACAGTCTGAAGCTTTTTAATTTTTCATATGTTGCAGTTGCACTCTGGTCCCCCCATTCTTTAATGACTTATGTATAATGGTGGGGACATTTTGGATTTTCAGCCCTCAAAGTGGCCTAAGAGTAGCTTAAGTTTTGAAGAATAACCAAAACATTGAAATTCTCCTGTACTCTAAACCGTTTAAACTGATGGTGTGTGTGTAAGAAAACCTTTGAACTACTAATTATGCTTCTTATATCAATGAAATATAGTGTGATCAAACAAGCTTTGTACTTTCAGCATAGTTGCTTCAGGGTGCTTCGTTGCTTAATTTATTTAATCGAGCCCTGGAGTTGCTTATTGTTTTGGTCATTCTAACCTTGGTTCCTTATTGACGAGTTGCTTATTGAAAAACTTAGTTGGTCTGCGCATGGGTCTATTAACCAAGAGCCCGGCTTAAAAGGTTCAAACTACACGCATTTTTCTTTATAAGCAATTTCAGCTCGAGCTCAGTACTCAAAATTGCTTAGCTAGATGGCAAATTTGAGTGTTCAAAATTGCTTAGCAATTGCTTAGCTTTTTATACTTGAAGATTTGTTTCTTAGAATTCTATCTCACAAGTTTATGTACCACAATTGTCAATAGTGTCTTGCATACAAAAGTGTGCTGGAGTACTAATATCCACTATGACCTACTTCTCTACAGCTGCTGCACGATCTTCATTGCCAAAAGAAACAGAGCTTAAATTTTCAAATTGCTTAGCATTCCTCTATCCAGTACTGTAATTGCTAAGTTTTTGTCAAGTCGAGTACGGACTTGATTATAAAGCAATTGCTTATAAAAAAATTTGCCTGTATTATGTTGCAATGGGATTTTATGAATTTGTTCAAGGGCCTAGTTGGTGAGTTGATGCCACGCCGCCTTTTCCAGTGGAGCTGTATTTACATCAACATTCCTCTGTGGAATTATATGGCTGGAGTTCCCAATCAATCGTCTAAAATCGATTGACATGGACTGGAAGTACTGTGATAGTTCTTGGGTAAGTTTCCATTCTCTGTTGCCGCCATTTACTGTTATTTCTTCATAATATTGAATATTACAGGTTTGACCCTCCATTGAGGTTTGAATAATACTGACACAAAAACATTAGGAGGCTAGGATAAATGATTGACAAAGCTGTTAAATTTCCAAAGCCTTTTTAGGCCATTCACTTTGAGAAATTTAACCATTCCAAAGAGTAGACCAAAGTTTCACAAACGCAATCAACCTCTGGACGTCTGTTTTGTTCTGCAGAAGATGTTCAGTATTATGGGGGATATCATTGGTATGTTGGTTGTGGTTCAGTATTGTGGGGGATGCTATTATTGGTAGATGTTCAGTATTGCAGGGAATACCATTGGTACATTGGTTGATGTTCAGTATTGTGGGGATATCATTGGTATGTTGGTTGTGGTTCAGTATTGTGGGGGACGCTATTATTGGTGGATGTTTAGTATTCCGGGGATACCATTGGTACATTGGTTGATGTTCAGTATTGCGGGGGATACCATTGGTACATTGGTTGATGTTCAGTATTGCGGGGGATACCATTGGTACATTGGTTGATGTTCAGTATTGCGGGGGATACCATTGGTACATTGGTTGATGTTCAGTATTGCGGGGGATACCATTAGTACATTCGTTGATGTTCAATATAGCGGGGGATACCATTGGTACATTGGTTGATGTTCAGTATTGCGGGGGATACCATTGGTACATTGGTTGATGTTCAGTATTGTGGGGGATACCATTGGTACATTGGTTGATGTTCAGTATTGCGGAGGATACCGTTGGTACATTGGTTGATGTTCAGTATTGTGGGGGATATCATTGGTATGTTGGTTGTGGTTCACTATTGTGGGGGATGCTATTATTGGTGGATGTTCAGTATTGTGGGGGATACCATTGGTACATTGGTTGATGTTCAGTATTGCGGGAGATACCATTGGTACATTAGTGGATGTTCAGTATTGCAGGGGATACCATTACTACATTGGTTGATCTTCAGTATTGCGGGAATACCATTGGTACATTGGTTGATGTTCAGTATTGCGGGGGATACCATTAGTACACTGGTTGATGTTCATTATTGTGGGGGATACTATTGGTACATTGGTGGATGTTCAGTATTGCAGGGTATACCATTGGTACATTGGTTGATGTTCAGTATTACGGGAGATACCATTGGTACATTGGTTGATGTTCAGTATTGCAGGGGATACCATTAGTACATTGGCTGATGTCCAGTATTGGGGGGGATACCATTGGTACATTGGTTGATGTTCAGTATTGCGGGGGATACTATTGGTACATTGGTGGATGTTGAATATTGTGGGGGGATACTATTGGTACATTGGTGGATGTTCATTATTTTGGGGGGGATACTATTGGTACATTGGTGGATGTTCAGTATTATAGGGGATACTATTGGTACATTGGTGGATGTTCAGTATTGTGGGAATACTATTGGTACACTGGTGGATGTTCAGTATTGTGGGGATGCCATCGAGCAGATATTATCAGGAGGATACCATCAGTTTCCTAGACTTAACTGATGGTATCAACCTCAGATACTTTACTTTATCTAGTTCATTGTACTTGTACATTTTTCGTCCTCTTTCAAATTCTTTTGATACGCCAATGCTTATCTATTTATGATATGATTTATCTATTGGTGATTTTTTGTTTCTAGAGAACTCACTGGTGTTTAGCATGCATTATGTTTTGTTTGAAGAACATTTGTTTTCAAGTTTTGTAGAAATGTTGTTTAACAACTTTTGACTTGTTCTTGAAGTAAAATATACGAATTTAGAATTTATCACAATTAATTCCGGTAAAAGAATAAGTAGTATGAGGTATAAACATTTTTTCTAAAGTCAGTTGGTGCTTAGTCGGAAATAGACAAGATATTACTGATAAAATTTGGGAAAGGGCCTAACCAAATATTTTTCGTCAGATTCTTTAGTTATTCAACATACATGGGAACAAATCATGATTTGCAAGAGGAATGGACGAACGAAGAACCCCCGACAAAACCCTAAGCAAGAGACCACATTTATCATTGTCAAATGATGGGAGACATATCTCTCTGTTGTCCTACGTACTAAATACCAAAGGCCTGTCATGATTTAATTATTGACTATATCGTGTCAAGTCTCGTGTCAGAGGCAGTCTGGATAAGCCAAAATCCATTTACAACATTGTCCTACTAAATATCAAAGGCTTGTCTTCATAAGTGGTGACTATCATGTCAAATATTGTTTCAGAATCAGCCCTGAAAGGGTCTAATTTATTTAAAACGTTACTATATTGAATATTAAAGGCATGTCGTCATAAGTGATGGCTACATGTAAAGTATTGTTTCAGAAACAACATTGATAAGTCCAAATGTATTTACAACGTTGTCCTACTAAATATCAAAGGCTTTTCATAATAAGCGACTTTTCAGAAACAGCCTTGATGAGTCAAAAAGTATTTACTCTAAATAAATAATTTAGTCATTGTAATGTAGATGTTGAATTGAATTTCATTTAAATTTGTTTTCATTGAATTGAATTATTTGTATCAGTTTTCATTTTACGCAATATTACCTAATTATGGTTATTGTGTTTTTTGCTTTGGCGGCCCAGTGGACTAAGCCAAGTGCTTTAATTTATGTGAACCATAGTTCGATTCATTTTAAGGTTAAAAGGTAGGACTTATGATTTATATTTTTAGATCACATACTTGTATTTCACTTGCTAATCGAGAACTTGTGAGAATGAAAATGATCCGAGTAGGCGTAATTCTTATTTAGAAAACTCGAATGGCTGAGTGGAATAATCAAGGGCTGGAGATGTTTTGACGGTAGTTCGATTCCTAGTAAGGTAAGACTTTTGATTTCTAAGATTTATAATATTTGGTAAAAATGATACAAATGTACTTTCTCTCTCATCAAGAAAGCTCGGGTGGCCAAGTGGACAAAGCAATGGACCTCAGATGTCCTGACTGTAGTTCGACTCCTCGTAAGGTAAGACTTTTGATTTATAAGATTTATAATGATTGGTAAAAATGATACAAACGAAAGACCTGTCTCAATAAGACAGCTCGGGTGGCCTAGTGGACAGAGCCATGGACTTCAAATGTTCAGACCGTCGTTCGACTCCTCTCAAGGTAAGAATTTTGATTTCTAAGATTTATAATGTTTGGTAAAAATGATACAAACGAAAGACCTGTCTCAATAAGAAAGCTCGGGTGGCCGAGTGGACAGAGCCTTGGACTTCAAATGTTCAGACCGTCGTTCGACTCCTCGCAAGGTAAGAATTTTGATTTCTAAGATTTATAATGTTTGGTAAGAATGATACAAACGAAAGACCTGTCTCAATAAGAAAGCTCGGGTGGCCGAGTGGACAAGCCGTGGTCTTCTGATGTTCTGACCGTAGTTCGACTCCTAGCAAGGTAAGAATTTTGATTTGAAAACTCTCAATCAAAGATGATATCAACTTCAACACTCTCCTGACGGCGGCATGGATGGCCGAGTGGATAAGTCACTCGAACAGTGATCGAAGAGTCGTGGGATCGAAACCAGCAGTCGGAAGAAAAGGTGAGTTGGAGAAGGAGGAAAAAAGGTGAGTCGGAAAGAAAGGTAAGTCAAAGAAGGTAAGTCGGGGAATGAGGAGTCGGGGAATGAGGAAACGGAGTGAGTCGGAGTTGGAGGAGAAAAGGTGAGTCTAAGATGGGGAATTGAAGCAAGAAGAAAAGGAAAATCAAAATAATGTATTATTTTTAATGTTAATTAGAGCTCAACTCAATTAAAATTCCTCTCCTTCTCTCCGACTCGCTTTCTTCTTCTCTTTCTTCCGACTCCCCTCCTTCTACTCACCTTTTCTCCTCAGACTCACCCCATTTCCTCATTCCCCGACTCACCTTCTTTGACTTACCTTTCTTTCCGACTCACTTTTTTTCCTCCTTCTCCAACTCACCCTTTCTTCCGACTGCTGGTTTCGATCCCACGACTCTTCGATCACTGTTCGAGTGACTTATCCACTCGGCCATCCCTGCCGCCGTCAGGAGAGTGTTGAAGTTGATATCATCTTTGATTGAGAGTTTTCAAATCAAAATTCTTACCTTGCTAGGAGTCGAACGACGGTCTGAACATTTGAAGTCCATGGCTCTATCCACTCGGCCACCCGAGCTTTCTTGATGAGACAGGTTTTACTTTTGTATCATTTTTACCAAACATTATAAAGTTTAGAAATGAAAAGTTTTACCTTACGAGGAGTCGAACTACGGTCAGGACTTCTGAAGTCCATGGCTTTGTCCACTTGGCCACCCAAGCTTTCTTGATGAGACAGGTTTTACTTTTATATCATTTTTACCAAACATTATAAATCTTAGAAACTAAAAGTGTTACCTTACGAGGAGTCGAACTACGGTCTTAACATCTGAAGTCCATGGCTTTGTCCACTCGGCCACTCGTGCTTTCTTGATGAGACAGGTTTTACTTTTGTATCATTTTTACCAAACATTATAAATCTTAGAAACCAAAAGTGTTACCTTCGAGGAGTCGAACTACAGTCAGGACATCTGAAGTCCATGGCTTACACCTCTTGGCAACCTGAGCATTCCTAATGAGAGAGGTATTACTCTTATATAATTGTTGACAAACATAATGAATCTTAGAAATTAGAAGTCTTACCTTACGATGAGTCAAAATAAGTGTCCAGTAATTATAGGTCATTCAAGCTATCTCCATGATAGAGGTATTACTTTTGTATCATTTTTATCAAACATTGTCAATCTTAGACATCAAAGGTCTTACCTTACGAGGAAAGCACAGCCATTTCTCTTTAGAATTGAAAGTAAGCTATAGATCCAGAAGGGCTATTATGTAAATAAATTTCGGTTCGGTCTTTTTCCTTCGAACGAGCCAGTTTTTCTTTGCAAGAAATTTTCTTTTAAGTTAAACCATTGTCATAAATTGTGTACGTTTTAAGGGTTCTATAAAAGCATTAATGTTTAGAAATCAAAAGCGTTGCCAATCGAAGAATCAATATGTGGTCCAAACGTCTATTGCACTTAGCTTACTCCACTCGGCCATCCGAGCTTTAGTAATATTATAGGTTTTACTTTGCATCACTTTTACCAAACATCATAAATCGTGGAAATCGAAAGTCTTACCTTACGTGGAATCGAACTACGATCAAAATAACCAAAGCCCTCGGCTTGAAGCACTCGCCCATCCCTATCTTAACTCTCTTAATGACAGCAGATTTACCTTTTGTATCATTTTTACCAAAAATCATAGATTCAGGTAATAAAAAGTCTTACCTTACAAGGGCTTGAACTACGGTTTCACTGATTGGACTCTTTGCCCTACTCAGCCCGGCCATCCAAGCTTTCCTGACGAAAGAAGTATAACTTTGTTTCACTTTTACCGGACATTATAAATCATAGAAATCAAAAGTCTTACCTCACAAAGAGTCGAACTACGGTCCCTAAATTTAGAGCCCATGGTTTGTCCACTCGGCCACCCGAGCTTTCTTAATGAGACAGGTTTTACTTTTGTATCACTTTTACCAAACATTATAAATCATGGAAATCAAAAGTTTTACCTTACGAGGAGTCGAACAACGATCAAAAATAACGAAAGCCCATGGCTGAATCCAGTCGCCCATCCAAGCTTCCTGATGAGAGGTATTACTCTTGAATCATTTTTAACAAATATTTTAAATCAAAAGTTTTGTCCTTAGACTTACAAGTCTCTAACCCTCGACAATGCAATTGCAACTAGGAAGGAATCGCATTTATCAAAGCATTTTAACCAATTTGAAAAATAAAAGATATTTTAAACAAAAAAAGAAAAATATTCTGAACATACTCAAACTAGAGCCATTGGGAATCTCACTGTCGAAACTAAATCACTGTTATTTCTCTTTAAAGGGAAATTTCCTGTTAAGTGAAAATACTATAGTTTCTCTTTTAAGAGAAATTCCCTTCCAAGTTTGAGCAGTATCATTTATATTTCCAAGGAAATTTCCTTCTAAGTGAAAGCACTGTCATTTCTCTTTAAGGAAATTTCAACAACATAATCTTTTGAAGCAACATGTAAAGAATTTAAAAATAAGTTTGAAGGATAGGGCATTTTTTCCAAATAGGCTATTTTTTCCAAAATAGACTTTTTATCCACTCAGAACTATTTAGGTAGCAATATTAGGTTCAAATAGAAAACGCATTAAATCACCATAAAAGTTTTCCTTCAAAATCAGCCATAATATTTGTAAAAGTCATAGAAAAGTAGTACCTCTCACTTCAAGAAAGCTTGGATGGCCGAGTGGACTAAGCCAAGGTGTATTATTGCATCGACCGTACTACAATGTCACCATCAGGATTTTTTTAATTTAGAGCTAATTTTCAAGAAAATTGTTTTGGTGATTTCATTAGTTTTCTTTACAGCTATCATAGTCTAATGTTGCTCCTTGAATATTGCCGAGTGGATTAAATGCTTATTTTCAACCATTTATGTTTAAACCAATTATGACCAAAAAACTATTCGCCTTTCACCTAACTCTTGACAGATTTTGAAGGAACATGCTTTTAGGTCATTATTATTTTCTGTTACGATCATAAACAGTAATATTGAATAATTTCTATTGAACCTGATGAATTTGTCAAGTGGAAGACAAAGTCCTGATTTTCCTCTTCTGTTTCGCGTGACCATTATACCACCAACCATCCTCAATCTTGTGAAAAAGCTGAGAAGAAACACATTAATTCTTAATTAGGCCACGGCCTAACATGGGGAAACATATTCTCACAAGTTAGCCAAAACAATGATTCATCAGCTACTGAACCACCACAGGCGAAAGCGATAACCAATGTCCTAAATCAGGACAAGATACATATAATTGTAATAATCTGTGACTTCGGTTTGCGATTGTATTAGAAACCTGTAGGTAACTCTTTGCAGTGTACAAGAACCTATGCAAGCTTTTTGGAGAAACGTCATCCTAATCTTGATACATTGAAGCTTGAAGATAACTTTTCAAATATTAAGGGGTAATTCTAATCCCCTGAAACAATAGTCAACCAATCGCTCCCCTAAAAACTCTGTTCCAACTGTAGAGGTGTTCCCCATCAGTAGCAGCAAGAAATTCACAACAAGGAGTTTAACTACAAACTATCTGATTCGATTGCGTTGCGACAACCCACCACGAACACATTTTCCAACACTACACACACATATATATATATAAGGAATCATCTTAAAGAAAAGCAAAGACTCGTTGCAGCGCTGACAAGTCAAAATAGGGAAATTTTGATTTTAGTTGAAAACGAGATGAGAATAAGCAATTGCCAACAAGCTCAGTCTTTAGCGATAAACTTGCCTCATGGTCCCTTTCAATTCAGATCTTTGGTTATTTTACATCCAAAAAAGATTTCAGAATCACTTCATTTGAAGCCAAAAAAGACTCGTTAAATATGGTAAAAGACAAACCTTAGTTTTCCATTTGATTCCCGAGGCAGATCTTTGTTTTTCTTCTGTTCTTTGCCTTTCTTCAAGCTGTAGGCCAAAAAAATCAAATAACGTATTTTCAATGAAAATCGTTCACATATTTAACTATCCTAAAAAGTAACCCTGATCCATACCCTATCCCGAACAGTAACCCTAACCCTTACAATAACCCTAAATCTAGCTCTTACTCTAGCCCTAACAGTAAACCTTACTCTAACAGTAATCCTAACCTTAAAAGTAACACTAACAGTGACCCTGACGTAATCCCTCATTCAAAAGTTAAACGTAACCCTAACAATAACCCTTATCCTAAAAGTAACCCTAACTCTAACCCAATCGACTCTAACTAATTACACCATAGCCTAAGAAATTAGCTATCATTAAACTATATTCCAAGTCTAAGAAATGATGAAACAATAAATATTTTTGGTTCCCAAGTCTCACAGGGATCCTCAAATTGATGAAAAAATGTGCTCCCAGCGTGCTGACCCGCGTACCCTCTTAATATTTTCCGAGGGGGGAACTCCTGGACTGCCAAATTTTAGCAGCTCGTTCATGCGTCAGTCATTCTTTACCCTGGCTTCGCCCCTGCAAACGTTTGATTTTTTTAAAAATCATCCCTCGATCGTTGCGAATTATGGAAGCTCGTTTCAAAATTATTGTCATGACAGATTCAGCATGAGACAGCATATGTTGATGTCCAAAAAAACGTAAAAAGATAATAATACTGAAAGTGCCAGGTATAAGAACTGACCTTGTGTTTAGCGGCGGTTGCTAGTTCAAGATCATTATTTTTTCAACGCCATTGTTACATCACTCCATAGTCTTTTGAAAAGAAATAAGAATTGTCAAATGCAACTATTTCGATATTGAACTGCAATTGTTGCAAAAAACACTCGAGACGTATTCACAAATACTTAATTCCCCTCCCTTACAGGTCTATTGTCTGAACCCTTCAAAATAAGGAATTTCAACAGCACCAGACACATTTCAGGGCTCCTTCACTTGACGCTAATTGGGTTTCTGAATCAAATCCTTATAAGATGCATGATATATATAAGATGTATACAATTTACCTTGAGTGTGTCTATCCTGGCTATAGTAAGTGGCATACGCAGCCTCAAAAAAGTGGGATGGTCGTGGGCGCCCCTCAAACCCAATGAGGTAAAAAAATAATAGCTTTTTTTAAAAAATTTTAAGGGTGATCTTTCGAAAAGTTGTAGGGTTCGGATGCCCTTACCCCTTGTGCACACCACCAGCATCTAGTGCTCAATACACATTAGTATAGGGCAAATCATATGGTAGTACTACTATATAAAAAATATAAAATATATTTGGAGAGATGTTGTACCTTCGAGATTCAAATTCACTTTGGAAATGTAGAGGTCTAACACGCTTTAAACAAACAGGTAAGGTGTTTACATCCACTGATTTGTTCTTGCTCTGAAAGAAAAGGAATTCCAGTTAAAGAAAAGAAAAAAGAAAGGAGACTGGCGCTAGACCTGCCAAAGGCGACGAGTTTTCCTTCTCACAAACGGTGGAAGACCATTCCAGGATAGTCATAATCATAATCATAATGATAATCATATGGCTAATCATATACTGATTAACTGTTGGTCAGTTTCCAGTCTAAAACAACTAATAAAGACCGACTTTTTACAATATATCAACAAATTAAAGTAGAGAGAAATGATTAACAAGATTAATTACATGAAATCAAGTGCAAATGTTGCACGTGCAGCTGTTTCCATCCCAACTTTGTATTTCTCTTTTGAATAAGGCTAGAGAATTTGTCACTTTTAGTTCATCACTTAGGCCATTCCATAATAGACTTCCTCAAAAGCACAGGAAGATGGTACCGTATCGCCCGACAGGGTTTTGAGGGGAGATGACGTAATTCTTTGATACGAAGAAGGTCATATCCATATGGAACTTCTTTCTTTACGACAAAAACCCCATATGTACTCAGGATTGAGATAGTTTACTTTACTTATTGGTGTATCTAAACCATAAGTTTTTTTAGGTATTTTGTATGCGTTCTATCTGTCGCTCCCCTATTCAGTAGTTCCTCAAATGTTGATTCGTAGTCATTATATAAGGTTCTCGGTGCACGTTTATGGGTCTTATTACTTGTTTTTTTTCGCCGTTTATCACTGGATAGGTTTGAGAAGTAAACTTGAAAAGAAGCAGGGCTTGGAAACTCAATTGGGGTAATTTGTGTGAATAAGAATGACACGAGCAGGACTCGAAACCGACGCCCTTGAAAGTAATAACAAATGAAGGTAACAATTAGGACAAGTCAACTAGAGTGAAATTCTCAAAGATTTGTCCTCACCTCGTTTTCAACATGAGAAAATTCGATATTGCCATCCCAAGATCCTTCGGCACGACAACATATGTTTCCAGTTGGAATATGCCTTGAAGAAAAAGAAAAACATCATCAGTCAACTATTGATATTGATAAATATATCTATACCTTAAAGAGAAGTTTGAATAACACAAAGAAAAATTTGAATTGTAACCAGACCAAGTGTAACCAGACCAAAAACACAATTTTCTCCAATGTTTTTGTTCTATCCTTACTCGTTAGCAAGTTGTCGCTATTAGAATTTTGCAGCTTGACGCTGGTCGTCAAGGTATAAAAATCTGAAATTTATTACAGGTATCTCTGAAGAAGTTGATCCGCGTTTAAAATGACAATAAGTATCCCGGGGCCTGGGGTAAGATCTTACTAAACTCTAGCAAAATCATCCCAATATCACCAGAGATCCACCACAAGCACAAGAAGATGACAGGTGAATCAAAAATGTTGAAAATGCATTGTTGGTACACGCAGGACACAAAAATGCATTTTTGATGAGAAATGAAACAAAATTGACTTACTTTATTTCAGCTAACACTTTATGTTCTGTTCCACCATAAAATGGCTAGAAATATAAACAGAGTTAAGTGTTTAACTTGTGCTTATTAAAGATACAAAAAGTACAAAAATATGAGAGCATTTAATTCCAGACAAAATGTAAAAGCTGTCAAGAAGGCCTTAGTCAAATGGAGCGGAAGGGGTTGCACTGCTTCCATTAGTCTACCTATTCAGTGGTCCTTTGTACTTTGCACATAATCCAATACCTTACCAAGATAGTAATTGTATTTGCCTATCAACTATCAATGCACTGCTCCATTAGTATACCTATTCAGTGGGCACTTTGTACTTTGCATATAAACCAATACCTTACCAAGATAGTAAGCGTATTTGCCTATTAACTATCAATGCATTGCTACAATTAATCTACCTATTCAGTGGGCTCTTTGTGCTTAGCACATAAACAATACCATACCAAGATAGTAAGCGTATTTGCCTATTAACTATCAATGCATTGCTTCAATTAGTCTACCTATTCAGTGGGCCCTTTGTGCTTTGCACATTAAACAATACCTTACCAAGATAGTAAGCGTATTTGCCTATTAACTATCAATGCATTGCTTCAATTAGTCTACCTATTCAGTGGGCCCTTTGTGCTTAGCACATGAACAATACCTTGCAAATATAGTAAGCGTATTTGCCTATTAACTATCAATGCACTGCTTCAATTAGTCTACCTATTCAGTGGGCCCTTTGTGCTTAGCACATGAACAATACCTTGCAAATATAGTAAGTGTATTTGCCTATTAACTATCAATGCACTGCTCAATTAGTATACCTATTCAGTGGGCACTTTGTACTTTGCACATAAACCAATACCTTACAAAGATAGTAAGCGTATTTGCCTATCAACTATCAATGCACTGCTCAATTAGTATACCTATTCTTTGTGCCTAGCACATGAACAATACCTAACCAAGATAGTAAGCGTATTTGCCTATCAACTATCAATGCATTGCTTCAATTAGTCTACCTATTCAGTTGGCCCTTTGTGCTTAGCACATAAACCCATACCTTACGAAGGTAGCAAGCGTATTTACCTATTAACTATCAATGCATTGCTACAATTATTCTACCTATTCAGTGGGCTCTTTGTGCTTAGCACATGAACAATACCTTGCAAATATAGTAAGCGTATTACATTATCAACTATCAATGCGATGTTCGATTAGTCTACCTATTCAGTGGGCCTTTTGTGGTTTGAACATAAAACAATACCCTACAGAGATATCAAGCCTATTTGCCTATCAACTTTCAATGCACTGCTCCATTAGTATACCTATTCAGTGGGCACTTTGTACTTTGCATATAAACCAATACCTTACCAAGATAGTAAGCGTATTTGCCTATTAACTATCAATGCATTGCTACAATTAATCTACCTATTCAGTGGGCTCTTTGTGCTTAGCACATAAACAATACCATACCAAGATAGTAAGCGTATTTGCCTATTAACTATCAATGCACTGCTCCAATTAGTCTACCTATCTAGTGGGTCCTTTGTGCTTTGCACAATAAACCAATACCTTACAAAGATAGTGAGTGTATTTGTCAATATGTTGCTTCGATTAATATACCTATTTGGTCGGCCCTTTCTGCTTTGCACAAACACCAATACATTATGAAGATTGTCAGCTCATTTGCCTATCAACTAGCAATGCACTGCTTGATTAGTCTTTCTATTCAGTGGGTCCCTACTAGTGCTTTGCACATAAACCAATACCTTACGAAGATAGAAAGTGTACAACTACAATACACTGCTAGAAAAGAAACACTGCAACGCAAAAACAGACAAGAAGCGAAACTGTGATTGGTAGGATTAACATTATAAAAAGAGGAAGCTGAGAGGTTTTGGTTTTGTCTTACAAAGTGATGAAAATAAAATCAGGAGAGATATGTTGGGGAAAACAAAATAGGTGAGATTTACTAGTATAATTCGTGGCTAGAATGTGTGCGAGTTTGGGGCAGAAATATTGTGGATAATATGGATAGTGATATACGTTATTGTTAATGCTACTTCTAGATTGCTTGTTATTGTTGCACTCTTTTTTCTTTATAAGAATAAATTTTATAAGAATATTGAGCCTCAAAATCGCCAAAGAACAATGGAAATTTAAGAATAAACAATGGAAAATTTGAGGGTCAGGAAAATTTTAAGTATTCTTATAAAGAAAAAAGAGTGTATGAACGTTAGGATAAATATAAGAGCTTTGGTTATACCTTGGAATGTAAGAATCATGAAGTCGATGATGAGGAATATTTACAGAATTTGGAGGGTCTCTTTAATTTTCTTCTTGTGGTATCTTCAAGTTTCTTCTTCAGATTATAACAGGAATATGATATAGATTGTTTAAGATGTTGTAGTAGATCTTGAGTACAGAGTTGCATTAAATCCTTAAATTTAGCCAGAGTGAGTTGATTAAATATTTTGTTGAGTTGATAGATTGTATATGAAAGTTGATTGATAGTTGCCTTTGGAATCGAGCGAGAGTTAGATTGTTTCTGTGCCATATGTTTGCAGTGATTGAATTCAAACCAGCATTTGGATTTGATCTCGGGATTAGTCCTCTTGGAATAAGTTGTTTAGAATGGTAAGCCAATAGGATATTCAGATGATGTTGATGTTTAACAAGTTTGACTTCTTTTTTTATTTTGTTGAATGATAGTCGTTGATGTTGAGTGAGATTAGAAGTAGTAAAGGGACCAGGGTTCGGTTCAATGTCCATGCAGATCATCGAGTAAATAGCGAATGAGTATGAAAACATGTGTAGAATAAATGCGATTTTGAAATAAATTCTGCAACGATTAAATTTTTCTTTTGTTGTGCTGTTATAATTTCGAGAATCATCAGATATATAGATAGCATGATTATGAGTAAATGTTCCAATTACTTGTCTCCATTGTGAAAAGTCAATACCCATATTGTGTCTTTTCAGTTAGTTTGTTCCAATTTGTTGCCAATGAAACGTGTTGTTTAAGATAAATTATCAAGAAAGAAAAAATCACTTCAACTCATTGCTGCGTTGAATAAATTCATCCTTGCGGCGAAGAAATCAATAAAAAGCTAGAAAAGAAACACCGCGACACAAAAAACAGACAAATATATGCTATTATATGTTGTTACTAATATTTCGGCCTGCTAAGCAAGGCTTCCTCAGAGAATGATTCCAAGTTCTCTCAAAACAGATCTCTCGCACAATTCAGTCGCAGTTGCTCGCTACGTCGAAGAAAAGTCGTCTAGAGAAAAGTCATTCACGGAATGCAGTTCTTAAAGTTTTGTTCGTACTGCAAGTCGACGAATCACGCGAAAACTTCATGTCTGAAGCTCATTACGAAACCAAATCAAGAGGACAACATATGCCGAGATTTCAACCGCTTTGAAACATCGAAATGTGAATTTACCAACGATCAAAAATTGTGCCAATTGTGCCAGGATGTAAAGCTCGTCGTCACGTCCTTGAACAATTCACAGAATCACGAAACACAAGCTCTGGTTCTATGATTAAAGACTTACTTGAAATAGTTAAGAAACTCGTAATTGCCGTAAAAGACCTCAAAATGCAAGTCGATGGAGTCCAAATTTCAAAAGATTCGTGCTCATCCAAACGAGAAAAATCAAAAAGTGAATCACCATTCACCAACACCTTCTAGATCAAGGTCAGGATTGTCACGAGAATTTCTCACCACAAAACACAGCATCCTCACCATGCCTGTTGTTTTTGCAAACGAGGGTTTGGACATTCCAGTTTCGACCGCTTTTCCAGTGTCGATAATTTCAGAAGAACAAGCTCTTGAAATAGAAACTCTGGAACACATTCGAAATCTTCCTGAATACAAAAAACCTGCTCGTCCTCGCAGATTCTCAGCCAATCACAAGGGACCTATTCCAGTACCCCTTACGTTTGAAAATGAACGAAAATTCCGATTCGAAATGCTAATCGTACCGAAACTCCCGCAACCTACGATATTTGGACATAATCATCTCATCAAGACAGATGCCCTTATTCGACACAGAAATCGGACGATTTTCTTTCAAGATTCCATCATGAACTTTAAAGTTTACTGCAATCAAACGTTGATTCGAGATGACGAAGTATTCGCCTTTCCGTCATTATTTCATCCGCCCTGAAATCACAAAAAAAAAGTTCCTTCCTTCGCCTTCCTTTTTTTCGGAAGAAGGAGTGGACTGTAACAGGACTATGTCGTTATTTCCTTAATTTATGCTAATTATTCTGTTACGTATTTCCGTGTCTGTTTATATTCGTGTTGTGAATAAATTATGATTAGTCAGTTTTACTTCTCTACACGAGTAGCACGTTTTTTATCGAGGGGCATATCACTCGAAAAATCACGTACACTTTTTGAAAAAATCACAGGAAAATCACAAAAATCACAGAAAAATCACAGAAAAATAGAAGAAAAATCACACAAAAATCACATATGATTTTTGATATCATAAAAATCTCGTACACTTTTTTGTGAGTGATATGCCCCTCGTTTTTTATCACGCTCTTTGATACACTTTGACCTACTCATAAATAAAAGCAAACACTCTGAAGACGCCTTGCTTAGCAGGGCGAAATATTATAACCATATATAATAGCACATATTTGTCTGTTTTTGCGTCGCGGTGTTTCTTTTCTAGCTTTTTGTTGATTTCTTCGCCGCAAGAATAAATTTATTCAACGCAGCAGTTAGTTGAAGTGGTTTTTTCTTTCTTGATAATTTATCAATACACTAATTCTATTAGTCTACCTATTCAGTGGCTCATTTAAGCTCTGCACACAAAGCAATACCTTATAAAGATAGTAAGTGTATTTGCCTATCTACAAATTCACTGCTTGACTAGTTTACCTATTCAGTAGGTCCTTTGTGCTTTGCACATAGACAAATACCTCACGAAGACAGTAAGTGTATTTGCCTATCAACTATCAATGCACTGCTATGATTAGTCTACTTATTCAGTGGACATTGGGCTTCGTGCATAATTAAATACCTTACGAAGATAAGACTGTTTACTTACTAAAACTGTTTGTCTATCAACTATCAATTTCTCTGCTTCAATTAGTCTACCTATGTATTCAGTTAGCCCTGGGTGCTTTAACCATAAACCATACCTTCCGAAGATAGTATGAATATTTGCCTATCAACTGTAGATACAGTTCTTCAATTAGTCTACCTATTCAGAGTTTTGCGCATAGACCAATGTACACCTTACGAAGGTAGTCAGCGTATTAGCAAACAACTATAAATACATTGCTTCGATTAGTCTACTTAATCAATGGACCATTTGTGATTTGCACACAAAGCAATACGTAAAGAATATAGTAAATTTATTTTCCAATCAGCTACCATCAAGTCATCATCTTTTTCCATTTCCAACGCAGAGATAATTAAGAATAGTATTTCTCGAGCAATAAAATCGACGATATTTTTAGTTTTCTTCTTTAGATAGCTTCGAATGATTTAAGTATATCTTTGAATTAAATCTTCAAGTAAGCAAGTGAAATGAAATATCTTATATTAAAAACGATAGAGATTCATTGATACCTTCGTATGGAACAGAACAACAGCAGCATACCCAGTTTTCGCACACTTTATCAACGTTCTTCCCCCGAGCTCAACCCAAGGATAGGTCAGTATCGATCTAAAACGAACAGTTTTTACCATGTTATTCGTACAGTACATCCTCGATTATCCGAACAGGTTGAACTCAAATTTTTGTTGGGCCGTTCGGATACGCAAAAAAATCGGATAATCGAGGAAGAACATTTTACCTACTAAACTTGCTATAAAGGTTATTATCATCGTCCTGAACATTCACAGGATGCTCAAACTGAATGCAAATTGAAAAGCTTGGCAAACGGAAAGACCAACAACAAAACTAAGGCAACAGTTTTTTGTAAATTTCAACAACGATTTGTAATAACGTGTTGTCGAAGCTCCTGGATTTTCCTGTTTGATTTCCTTTTAGCAGTTTGGTTAAATGTAAACACGAATGTAAAAATAAATGTGTTATTTTTGTGCTTCCGTTGGATATTACTTTTATATTGGGCAAAAGTTTGAGCAGACAACGGATATTTCGATTGGTTTCTCAAGAACTGGTTTGCAAAAAAATTTTTTAATGAAAACTTTAGGCGTTTTATCGCAGTTTTACAAAAAAACAGTTGCCTTAGTTTTGTTGTTGGTCTTTGCGTTTGCCAAGCTTTTCAATTTGCATTCAGTTTGAGCATCCTGTGACTGTTCAGGACGATGATAATAATCTTTATAGCAAGTTTAGTAGGTAAAATGTTCTTCCTCGATTATCTGAATTTTTTGCGTATCCGAAGGGCTCAACAAAAATTCGAGTTCAACCTGTTCGGATAATCGAGGATGTACTGTACGTGGAAAATAAAGAGGATAATTATTATTTGGATTCAAAGAAAATGATAGTTCAGGACTTTCTGCCAGTTTGTTGGTTGTTTTACTTGAGGTCTGATTATATGAGGTGAACTCCCACCCAGGTTGGGCTGATATAGAAAGTTTCGTCTGGCCTGCATTTCGTAGGAAAGCTAGTTACATAAAATGTTGATTACATAAGGCAAGTTGGCAACTCAACTTGCCCCGGGATATGGAAGTGGGTTGACTAGCCAGGGGGCAAAAGTGCATTAATCTAAAATGGTAGAACTAATTGGAAAGTGGTCCATAGGGAAGAAGATGAAATAGGCCTGGACAAGCCTTTAGAAGGCAACTGCCAACTTTTAAGGAGTAAAATGAAGTTATTCCATAGGGAAGAAGATGAAATAGGCCTGGACAAGCCTTTAGAAGGCAACTGCCAACTTTTAAGGAGTAAAATGAAGTTATGAGCTATTGCGATTCAATTCAATAGGTGATTGTAAAACAGAACTCGGTCTGCTCAAGGCATTATTCCTCATATTGTTCCTCTATTGCATTGAATTGAAAAAATGAATATCTCACCTTCTCCAACATTTACAACACCGATAGACATTCCATAAAACTTTGACTTCGTCCAAATGTGAGCATTCATACTGATATTTTTGTGTGGTCATTCCGCGTAGAAGGCTGAAACTGCGAAATAAAATTTCATAAAAAGAGCGAATCTTCGCTTGCGATAAAAACTACACGACTATAAGGTGCATCTTGTGGTCTCTTACAGACTAACACGGTAAACATAAGTTCTCTCATTCAATTCATAAACTACTTTATGTATAAGTGTAGTGTAGCCTTCTCTAGGCTAGTACCTTAAACATAAACTAACTTACTCACAAATGGAGCATTCAACATACTAGGGCCTCATTTGCTACTACAGTATAATCCCGATAACTCGAACAAGCAAGGGACGATCAAAATAGCTCGAGTTAACGAATGTTCGAGTTATCGAGGCTCTTTTTAACATGAATAAGGCTCAAGGGGACTGCCAAATCTGTTCGAGTTAGCGAGAGTTCGAGTTATCGGGATTTTACTGTATGTATATAAAGTGATGTAATGCATTCTACCTCGCTCCTATTAGTAATAAGGGCTCTTGCCGCCTTTCCAAGGCTATCACGTTAAACTTAAACTCAACTACTCAATTACAGACAAAAAAGACCGGAACTTACTCGGTGGATGATGAGAAACTTGTTCAGCTACATAATGAACTCGATGGCTTGAGTGAGTTGGCGAATTGGTTGCTCCATTGCTGGAACCCAGGTCTCCGCTGCTTTGGGGTATGTCGTATGAACAGTGAAACGTCTCACCGATTATCGGATTGTATGGTTTCTTTGCCACAGATGACTGAAAAATACAATGCAATAACGATATTTTATGTAGCCTGAGAATCAACAGAGTGAGATAAAAGAAACTCAAGTATTCAAATCGCTACTTCAAGTTTCGTGCTTTAATCGCAATAATCAGACAGTTAGCTCTATCTTAATGATATCGAGCACTTTTCCACACAAAATTGTTTATTTTTCCTCAGAATTAAATCAATACCACACTGAAGTATTCAATTGCTGTTGCAATTTAGGAACTACTGAAGCTTTGTGCCTGACACTCGACTCGTCAGAGTAGGGCATCAGAAAGAGAACGAAAATGAAACCTAATGAATTATTTTACCCAAATATGAATCGAAATTCGCATATCAAAAAGGGGGAAATTCCTTCACTATCTTCAAGTTCTACACTACTCAAAGAATTTTGTACCTTTGCGTACACTGTTTCTACACCATTGTTACAAAATTCGAACCCGGGTTTGATCGGACACAGGCGAGCGCGCTAACCACTGTCCTAAACCAGGACTAATAAGTTAGCACAGTAACCTTGATGTCTTCACAACTCCAGGCTTTTCCACGGTGGGGCATTAATTCGTGTTTCGGATTAAATCCTTCTTCAGAGCCATGTAAATATTAACATTAATTCATAAGGCATGGTCTAACACGGGCAATTAAATTGTACCAGAGCAGGCTACTGCAATTGACATATGCCTCCACCGGGTCTCGAACCCGGGTTTGATCGGACACAGGCGAGCGCGCTAACCACTGTCCTAAACCAGCCTAAAGTTTTTTTAATTTAAAAAAAAATTTTAATGAAAACTATGGAATTTAGGACAGTGGTTAACGCGCTCGCCTGTGTCCGATCAAACCCGGGTTCGAGACCCGGTGGAGGCATATGTCAATTGCAGTAGCCTGCTCTGGTACAATTTAATTGCCCGTGTTAGACCATGCCTTATGAATTATTGTTACAAAATATCATTCAAAACATCAGACAAGTAAATAGCGGCAGCCAATCAGCCATACCGCAAAATCTTCTTTTTACTGTCACATTCAGCAAAAAAAGAATTTAGCATATTTGCTTAATCTGTTAGAAAGTATTTTCATGCGGTATTCATTTAATTTTGGGTACTTAACACTGTATGGAAAGGCGAGGCTATTATTAAAAAGTGTGAATCTAATGAATTCTAAACCCTCTTTTTCAATTTTGCAAATGAATTTGAGTTTTAGAGTTTCCTAAGTACACTTTTTTTCAATAAGTAGCAAAGCAAATATGCAACTTTAGGGCCTAAAAGAACGCTGTGTTATGTATGGCTTAGATGACGTTGATGTTTCTCGCGTATTATCATAAGAACAATGAAGTCAATTAATTAAAAAGATCAAAAATCTCGTATCATTGTAGTTGAATTTTATAAATTAAATCTAAATGAAATGAATATATTTTTGCACTATAATAAGCACTTTGGAAGGATTCATTTGCTTATTATATGGCTGCTGTTTTTATCTTTTAGATTTTATTTGTATAGCACTTAGATAGTAGATGCCCGAACATGAATATTATTGCGTGAGGGGTAATCGCAGTGGGTTTCTAACCCCTTTCCACGGTAATATCTACTATTTTCTGTCACTTTTACCCCTATTTTTGGCAACTCCGCATATAGTCACACTCCGCTTAAAGTCACGTTTTTCCCAAAAACATTTGGTGTGACTATAACCGGAGTCGACCGTACCAAGAACTTTGTGACCGTACCAAGAACTTTGTGACCGTACCAAGAACTTTGTGACCGTACCAAGAACTTTGTGACCGTACCAAGAACTTTGCGACCGTACCAAGAACTTTGCGACCGTACCAAGAACTTTGCGACCGTACCAAGAACTTTGCGACCGTACCAAGAACTTTGCGACCGTACCAAGAACTTTGCGACCGTACCAAGAACTTTGTGAGCCCACTAACCTCAGGATACGACCTAAATGATGGGCGGAAAGCTAAGCTATAATTTTAAAATGAAAGTTGCCCATCAAAATTGACAAGGGTAAAGACGAAAAAAAGATATCTAAAACCAGGAAAATAACAAGAAAAAAAAGTGAATTAAAGGTCCAAGAGGTGCAATTTTACAGTATTGTACCTAATTTCAGGAACTACTCAACCGACTTTACTTGATACCCTCAGTCCTTTTTTACATAGCATAGTGGAGCACACACGGCACTCATAACTACTGACCAGCTACTCAATAACACTCTTGAGTGGAGAGAGGCATAATTGCGTTCAAATCTTGCTCAAGGATTTTATCCTCATTTCGCAAGTGCTTTTTTTTAAACCCATTACCTTTAGGTTTTCAGCCCAACGCCTTAGCACTACACTATTGAGAACGACAAAAACAGAAATGATATCAAAAAACGAAGAACACTAATGGACGTTAATGGCATTGATTCATCCATAAAAGCAGAATTCTATTTTGGGCAAACACAAGACACGCTCAAAGAAGAAGATGAATACCAACTTTAATAACATTATTCGAACATTACTCACATTTCTCCCAACATGAAATGACGTCAGGTAAAATTCTAAAACAGCAAACATTCTCTCTTCTGCTGTATTTTGCTCCGTTATCCTACAATGGCAAGGAAAGTATAAGAATTATGTTAACATCGCTTTTTAATGACTCTTCTTTCTATGAATACAGTAAAAACCCGTATATAGGAACCACTTCTCTTAAGAAACTGTACCCTAAAGTTTCAACATTCAAGAGTCTTTTTTTCTTGACAAATTTTAGGTAATTGCTCTGACTCAGTATAAAATCTGTTGCTTAAATACATCATCATGCAAGTTTGGACCATCCATCCCAAGATAAATTTGCAAAAATATTCTTTATCTATATTAACCATTTAGGCTAGAACCAAAAATTAGAGGTTCTTACATGCGGGTTTTTACTGTAATGCACAAGCACAGAATAGAGTCTCTAACTCTGCAAGGTACGTAAAAAGACTTCGCATGGCTTTACTGTGACGTCACTGTGCCAAGTGGTTCTTGATCAAATGGAAAAAATATCTTAAAGATGGCGACCAAAGAGGGCCTAATTCTCGTATTTACATTTTGCAAACTTACAGCTGACAGAGATGCCAAAACGTGGAAAGAACTCATAGCTAAGATTTAGTAGCTACTAAAGTTACTTTTTAACCAATGATTCATAAACTCTTAACTTGTTCTTTATACGTTATTTTTGATGGAATGCTATTAAAAACTAAAACTCCTTCAAACCTTGCAAACAGATCAGCATGAGCAAAGAAATCAGCATACATCTCGAGCAGAGATCTCTTTTCTAAAACAAATGTTGGTAGGACAACCTGGAAAAGAGAATTTCAAAATTAGGTCAGAATTTTCGGCTTCGGGGCCAGCGTTTGAATACTTCTTTAAATTGAAATAAAATTCGATCCTGCGATACACCCGGAGTGAGCCAATCTCCCACCTACCATTCCAGCGGAGTCGCAATGGCTTCACAGGAAATGGCAAGGAGGAGCGTCAGGGGGGTCTGGTCCCCCTGGCGGCTTTCCGAGGGAAGAACGAAGGGGGTTTTGAACACATTTTTAGTTTAGTTTAGTTTAGTTTAGTTTAGTTTAGCTTAGTTTAATTTAGCTTAGTTTAGTTTAGTTTAGTTTAGTTTAGTTTAGTTTAATTTAGCTTAGTTTAGTTTAATTTAGTCTAGTTTAGTTTAGATTAGTTTAGTTTAGTTTAGTTTAGTTTAGTTTAGTCTAGTTTAGTTTAGTTTAGTTTAGTCTAGTTTAGTTTAGTTTAATTTAGTTTAGTTTTTAAGTTTAGTTTAGTTTAGTTTAGTTTAGTTTAGTTTAGTTTAGTTTAGTTTAGTCTAGTTTAGTTTAGTCTAGTTTAGTTTAGTTTAGTTTAGTTTAGTTTAGTTTAGTTTAGGTAAGTTTAGTTTAGTTTAGTCTAGCAAATGTAGATTAATTGGACTTAGTTTGATGTATTTTAGTTTAGATTAACTTGGATTAGTCGAACCCAGAATAGTATAGGACAGTGTAGTGGAGGAGAGTGCAACAGAAGGAAAGTTGATACAACTACTATTAAGAAACGTTCCAAAAAAGAAGTCTTAATAAGAATGGAAGGCAGGTTCGAGCATACTAAGCCTTTGGCTTAGTCCACTCGGCCATCCAAGCTTTCTAAATAAGAGAGGTATTATTTTTGCATAATTTTCTATCAAACATTACAAATCTTACAAATCAACAGTTTTACGTTACAAGGAATCGATCAACTGTCCGAACTTCTAGAACCCTTGGCTAAGTAAACTCGGCCATCCAAGCTTTCTTAATGAGAGATGTATTACATTTGCTTAATTCTTACCAAACATTATAAATCTTTGAATTCAAAAGTTCTATCTTACTAATAATCGAACTTCGGTACGAACAACCAAACTCAGCCATCAGACGGGGGAGCTGTTGCCCCACATCCCACTATGTCTGCACCACTATTTTCTATGGATTCGATAGCTTAATATTGCTCCCTGAACAGTCCAGAGGGGAATCAAAGCCTATTTATTCACTTGGGCCGACTTTGACCAAAAACAAATAATCTTAACAGAGAAAAATACTTGTTAACTTTGTAGGCTGTAGTTTCTCCCATAAGTCAATTTCTTGTACACAGGACTCACTGTGAGGGGGGTTTAGAAGTAAACTAGGACGGCTTATTTAGATAATAGTAAGCGAACCTTTACAACCTTTGCAAGTCCGGCATCTCATTGGGTATCTAGTTGCAAGTATGTGACTAATCCGACTATGAGCTAGAAAGTCTTTCCTGGTCTTGCAAATTTCAGATTGTTCGAAACTGGAGTCTTCTAACACCTAAAAGAAGAAAAACATCCATAGTACATATTTTCTTTCACACTTCTTTTAATGTCACCCACAACAGCAGGTGGAAGGTTTAGATTGGCTGATCCTAACTCTAACCCTAACCCAAAAGTAATAGAACAACAGGTATCATTTTTTATCTTAAAATGACTCGAATTGACGAAAAGTTTGAGTTCCCGGTATTTTTACCGGAATTAGAGTAATTTGGGGCAAAACGGATCAGGGGGTAAGATGGGTTATTCTGCATAAAATGTTGCGGAACACAGCTCCACAAAGAAAGACTATCATGCCTCTATTAGACTGTTGAATAACAAACAACGTTGGGTAACTCTATTTTGCTTCCCCAGCATAGCCTGCGGTAGTTCTGAAGCATTTTTTACCAAATGACCAATTTTACCCCCTAACCCATTTTGCCCCGAATTACTCTACATTCTTTACATTTTCTTAGGGGAGGTTCCTTGCCCACCGTTTATTAGTAGCTTGTTTGTGCAGCAGTCATATTTTACCCCTGATCTGCCCCTGGCTAAGGGGGTTATTCCTATAAAGTATTGCGCAAACTCTTCTTTTGCGTAATCTTCTGTTGTGGTAGTTTACTTGGGAAAATAAAGCCTGTACCTCGGTTTTCCTAGAGACAGTGCTTGATACATGAATGAGCGACATATATTAGTATGTCTTCTGACAAGTGATTAACCCACAAAACAGGCCCGTTAAGACGCAGACTTTAACCCTTGACTCTTTTCTCCCCAATATGCCTTGTTACTACATATTCATGATGGTGTAAAATTGAAAATTAAAATTCACCTTCTTTGCCTTCTTTTCTCCTTCAGATAACAAAGCTCCCTTTCCTGGATTTGATGGAGTTTCTTCAAGTGAAGTCTTGTGCATTATTGGATGTCTTTTGATGTTTGGCGAGCCTTGTATGAAAGAATACGTGACTTGCCTTGCTAAACTGTGGTTTTTAACTGCAAGGTCAACTGATGAGCAGTCTTCAAGGTCTTCCTCTGGTTCCACACATCCTCAGCAGGAACCTGGAGAATAAATCGACATTTTAAACTGTAGCAGCCGAGCGCAAAGACAAGGAAATGAAGAAAAGACGATACATCATTCAAATCCAAAACATTTCATGAAAAGAAAGAAATGAGATGATACACCTTAAGAATGAATAATCTCTGTGTGCTTCCAAAAGTTAAAACACGTTTTGCCTTTCAGTCAGTATTATTCAGAGGGAGCCGTAGTCTATTGTTAAATTCATTCACTAATTTGCCTCGCATTGGAAGGGGGAGCCATTAGGCACTTTGAGAATTCCTTTCTTGATGACAACCTATAAGATATTGATAACACCTATGTATAGGAAAGACTATTTATCGAATAATGTCTAAAAGCTTTTTGTATTGATGCTTAATATACTATGTATAGACTTTCCTTTAAAAAGGTTGTGTATATGGTACTAATACATAAACTCAATTACATTTGTTCTTATCAAGGCTGTTTCTGACACAATATTTGACATGATAGTCATTGATATTTCGTAGGGCAGCGTTTCGGGAGTGATCCGTCTTCCATCATCGGGCAATGAGAAATGTGGTTTCTTCCCTATTAATGCAAAGGTCGGATTGAGAGTTGGACACTGACTGAAATTATAATATACTGAATACATAGACTGAAATAACTAATATGCATATATAATGAGATAAACTTAAATCACCTTGAAATTGAAAGCTGTTTCGGTTCTACGAGGAACACGTTGGGCCATCTCGTAAACTTCGCTTCAAATGTTAAGCAACTAGGCTTGAAGCCCTACCAAATGGTATTGCAAGTAGATATTCAGTCAAATCTCATTATATATATTGGTATCATCGGCCATCTACTTTGTTTAAAATCTTCATTTCATCCCCATGAAACGTTAAGAAAAAGTTAGGCCATCATCATCTGTACATCTTCAGCTTTTGCAAGCCATGATGTTCTTGATTATTTCATCCCAAGTATTTCTATCCCTTGTTACTTCGGTAAGCTTCAGTAGGGTTTTTTCAGCTTCTTCTTTATATATATCTAATTGAACGTGGCCTTTTAGATCTGATTCAATTAATTTTAACCAGGTGGTCTTTGGTTTTCCCTTTTTCCTTTTTGTTTCCCTTAGTGCTTCATGTAAGGATATTCTAGCCGGTGTTTCTTCTGGCAATCTCATGAGATGGCCGAGCCATTTCAGACGTCTCCTTTTGATCGTTTTACTCCATGCTTCTACTTTTGTGATTTCATATAGTTTTTGGCTTGATATTTTCTTTGGCCACCTGATGTTTATCGCTTGTCTTAGCATACGTCTATGAAAGGAGTCAATTCCATTGGCAGTCTTTATTGTTATTGTCCATAGCTCTGAGTTGTATAGAAAGATGGATGCTGCAAATACATTGAAAGTTCTTACCTTGGTTTTGATGCTGAGATGTCGTGACTTGTATGTTTGTTTGTATTTCTGCATACTATCAATGGTTATTCCTTTTCTTCTGTTGATATCTTTCTCTGTGTCAAGTTTTGATCCAAGTAGTTTACAGTCACGCCAGTCTGGGGTCTTGTTTTTCACTTTGGGTTTATATGTTAGCCAATCTAGTTCCGACCAAAGGGTTTTGTCATTTTTGTGCTTAAGGAGAGTTTTCATAGATGGTATTGGTGCTGGTGGAGGTGGAGGTTTAGGAATGGTATATCTCTCAGTCTTGGTTTTGTTGACTGTTAAATTGTAGCTTTCTAGTCTTTCTGGTAGTTTTTTCTCTAGCTCATCTATCTGTGTCTTTGATGTACCAGCATAGGTGATATCATCAGCATATTTTGGTGTTGATATGAAACCTTTCATCTTTGTTTTGATCGGTAGTTTGAGGCTTTTCGATAAGTACAGGATGAAAAGTATTGCACTTAGAACATCTCCTTGCATGATGCCAACAAGTGTTTCAAAGGCATCTCCTATGGTGTTGCCGATCTTAACTTGGATTTTTGGTCTGTTGGTAAGAACACTTAGTAAATACATCTCATCTCCATTTAGTATTTCTTGCAGTTCCTCGAAAAGCAGTTTTCTGTTGACAGTGTCAAATGCTTTCGACATATCCAGTAGCAGTAGATGGATGCTGTAGTCTTGTGATATTATTGCTTTCTCAGCTAGTATTTTTATTGCAAACACCTGTTCTGTTGTTCCTCGTCCTGGTTGGTAAGCAGCTTGATCAGGTGGTATATGCTGCTTTAGACGTTCCCATGTTCTATCAATCATACAGATGGTAAGGATCTTTCTCAGGACGGATAGTAAAATTATTGGTCGCAGGTTTTCTGGTGGGCCTTTTGCTTTTCCTGGTTTCGGAATTGGTCTTAGTAGTCCAAGAATAAGTTCAGTTACAGGCTCTCCAGTTTCTGCAACTCTGTTAAAGATGTTAGCTATTTCATTATGTAGTTCAATTGGAGCATATTTGATTAATTCTAATTCTACATTATCTGGGCCTGGGCTTTTTCCATTCTTTAATTTCTTTGCAACACTGGCTATTTCTTCAGCTGTAAATGGATTGATCATTTTATGGGGTGGAATTTCAAGTATATCATTTTTTCTTTCCTCAGGAGCTAGCATTTTTTTGAAATATTCTGAAACAATTTTGACCTGTTCTTCCTCAGTCGTAGTTATTTTCTTATCTTTATCCTCTACTAGAAGGTTTTCTTGTTTTTTCTCACTGTGTGCTTCTTTCATTGCTGCAAAGTATCTCGTAGAGTCATTTTTCATTTCTTCTATCTTAATCAATTTATCATTGATTCTTTGAGTTTCCACTTCTTTTAGCCGGGCCTTTGCTTCTTTTTTGATTTCCTTTAGTTCTTGTTGTTTCTCTTTTCTTGTTGTTATCTCGGTTGTTGAGTTGATATCCATTCTTATTTTGAATTTCTTTTCTGATAATGTTTCCAGGTGTTTATCATTTGCCCTTTTGGTGATCTTTTTGGTTCCTAGCACTTTTTTACCTGTTTCTCTTACTACTTTGCATATTTGATTCCATCTCTCTTGTGCATTGTTTGCTTTGATGTTTGTAGTTGCAATTTTTACCTCCTTCTGGTATTCTTTCTTTGTTTTAATATCTGAAAAACCTTCTGTGTCAAGTCTTTCTACCTTTATGTTTTTACTTCTTATTCTTTTCCAGTTTATATCCATGGTCATTTTGACTAGTTTATGATCGCTTTCTGTTTCTGTGCCCCCATATGATCTTGAGTTCTTAACAAATCGTTTACTTCTACTTCTGGTTATAATGTAATCAATCTGATTTCTTACTGGATTCCTTCTCTTTTCACCTAAGTGTGTTGTAAATTCTCGATATGGTGCTGTCCATGTCGTTCGGTGGGACATTTTGTGGTTAAAGGTCGTGTTTGTGAGATAAAGATCAAGCTTTTGGCATGTTTCCAGGAGTCTTATACCAGAGTTATTTGCTTCACCTTTCCCAAATTTACCCATCACAGTGCAGAAATCCTCATAAGCTGAACCTGTCTTAGCATTGAAATCTCCTGCTAAGATAACTTCCTGTCTGCTTGGTATGGTACTGATGAAACCTTCTAGAGTGTCATAAAATTCTTCTCTCAGTTCTGGATTTTTTTCAGATTTCTCAGAGGTGTGTGAGTATGCAGAAATGAAAAAAAGTTTTGTGTCGTTCATTTCGATTTCTGCAACACATATCCTACCTGTCAATCTCGTGAATTTCGGATTAAGACTTTTCTTGATTAATATTCCTGTGCCATGACTGTTTATTGAGTCCACCTCATTTACTGTGTAAAGAGTATGGTCACCCAACGATATGATGTTGCTTTCTCCTTTGATATGAGTTTCTGTTATTGCTGCTATATCGATCTTGTATTTGTCAGCATCCCTCTTTAGGCCCTCTTTCTCCCAATCATTTTTTATTCCTCTGACATTGAAAGCTCCAAAGTTGAAGCTAGTGGATGGAAGTATAGGGTCTAGGCGGGAGAAATCGTACAGCGGGAGTTTCCGTACAGTTGAACTTTGCAGTTAATTCTAAGCTCAACAGGTTGCTTCAATGAAAAAACTTGCTAACCATAAGGTAAAAGACTTCATACTTTCTGCTATTTTGGATATTCTTGACTGTAGAGCTTTTCCTTTTTAAGTTATAAACATTAAACTAACATCGATCCAAAATCGACGTAAAATGAGTGTGTGCCGTTCGCGTGTCGAAAAATTTATATGTCTTCAGTGAAAATATGCTCAAAATTAAAAAAATAGGTTATCTAAGCAGATTTTAGTTAAAAATGATAGAATAGGAATATATTTTGCTAGGGAATGAAAAAGAAGATTTGAAAATACATTTAACTGTATTATTTTACACTTGCAAAAGTGTACGGAAACTCCCGCTGGTGTACGAAAACTCCCGCACCAACTACTAGAGACTTGAAGTCAGTTTGCAGCAAATCAAAACAGAGTTGAAAATTTATACAACAAACCAAAATAAAGTATGGTGTATTGAACATTGTGGAAATAATTTCAAGTTTGTTTGAAAAAATATTCAGAAACAGTAGCCGGTCAAACCTTAACTGTACGGTTTCTCCCACCTCGACCCTAGGTGTAGTTTTCTTTTTGAAGCTTTTTCCTTGTAACAAGGGATTAGATACTTTGTTTTCACATGAATCAAGATTTAGGTGTTCAGCCATAGAAAATGGCTGTCGGCGCCACCACGCAACCGATCCGAAAAAAAAAAAAAAAAAAAAAAAAACCGTCCGCATTTAAAAAATGATGAAAATTGATGATGCAAGCAAAAACAAAACGTCCTTGTTTCCCTACCTTCTCCCCTATGCTGACGTCACAGAGCACAAGGAGACAAGGACTCATGGAGTAATTCCAGTCTCAGCTAAAGTGACTTGCACATGAGCAAAGGGGTATAAGGCGCATTAAATGAGTCGATCAGTAAAATAACCAAAGGCTTTTTCGTATCTACTCGAAGAAAATTATTTTTTTCATTTTTTAGGATGACTTCTGGAATATGAAGTCGAAAAATTAGAACATTTTAGAAAACACATTTTCTCAAAGTAAATTTAGAAAAGCTTGTAGCTATTTTGTGTCGTCAAATTATTTGTTCGAATGTATATTTTTCATTGAATGAGTCGATACGGCTTAGCCTCGCTCCAATAAAAAGCTTATTTGAAACTATATATATATTAAAGGTAAATTTCTATCTTTCGTAGAGCTATCATATTGAGCAAAAATGATCAGCCTCTTCTTATAAAATTATTCTTATAAAAAAGAGTGTAAATAGCCTGATGTCTGTGTTCGGACGATTCCGTGAAGAACGGCAGCTATTGTTTTATGCAATGCATGAAACAAATATGTTCCTTAGCAACCCAAAGCTACCAAAATTACGTTTAGGTTGCCATCTTTGCCGTCATAGGTAGTTGTTTCAAAGTTCGTGATATTTGATGATTATTGTCTTTCAAAATATTTTCATTATTTATTAGATATGTATCCTTGATTTAATTATGTATTGAAAGAGATGTCTAACATAAAAGGGTATAATTGCTCGTGTTTATTACCGTTAAATATTAAATATGGGGATTTTATTTATTTTTACGTACTAGCCTGAATTGTTGAACTAATATTAATAAAATAATTGAATAGATTAAGGGATTGAAACTCATGAAAACTTATTTTTTCATTCCTGAACCTTTTAGTTTTATATCAAAATAGCAAGGCAAAAAGTAAGACTACGATAAGGCAAAAACACCCAAAAGCAAAATAATCAAAGATTTCAAAAATGATCAGATTTCGAACGAAGGTTATGCTAAGACAAATAAACAAAGATACGAAAGAAGATTCTCACTCGGGACTCTCACTCGGGACGGGACTTTTTCCACCATAGTCTTAAAGGATAAAAGACTCGCTCAGTTTCTAGACTACATCTCTATTATAACTGTGTTTGCACTAGGCAACAGGAGCAGTTTTTTAAAGTAAGGCATGCTCTGTTGAAAAATCTTGGGGTACATCTTTTGGGAGCTGTAATAGTACCATAAAATGCATAAAATATACAAACCATTTCCCCTTCCATAAGTGAAGGCTACATGTAAAGTATTGTTTCAGAAACAATATTGATATGTAAGTCCAAATGTATTTACAACGCTGTCCTACTAAATATCAAAGGCTTGTCATGATAAGCGACTTTTCAGAAACAGCCTTGATGGGTCAAAAAGTATTTACTCTAAATAAATAATTTAGTCATTGTAATGTAGATGTTGAATTGAATTTCATTTAAATTTGTTTTCATTGAATTGAACTATTTGTTTCATTTTCATGCTTCATATTATTTATTTCATTTTACGCAATAATACCTAATTAGTTATTGTGTTTTTGCTTCATAAACTCTTTAACTAATTAACGAATCGATACTAATTTCGAAACAACCACTTTTGGTGAGGCTTCTCTTGCCTATCGTAGTTCATGCCCCCGGGAGTATGAATTTTTAAGAATTTTGTACCCTTCCTTATATATAACAACAATGATTTACCCTTGGCAACTCTTGATGTGGTGGCAAAAACACTCACCGCTGTGAAGGAGCGGTAAACAACTTTGCAAAGTGGCAGAGCCTCTTTCTTCTAAACCAAGATTCCACCAAGTTTGGAGAGGGTACGCAGGAAGAGATTTCTTTCTGTCTTCCTTGTCAAGTTTCACTGTAAAAGACACTCTAAGTAATTCTAAACCATCGAAATGATTAGATAGGGCTGAAAGATAGATTATGTGAACCGCAGATATCAGGTATTGATACAAATCAAGGAATAACCCGCCAGGCAGCAGCGAAGAGATGGCCTAAGTTGGAGAAGCTCCTACACATCGATATTTCTTAACTTCAAAAGAAACACTGTTTGGTTGATAATTTCTGTTGATGATGTACCATCAGCCAAGATGTGCCTCCATCCTGTCTGATGATGTCGATGCACAGGCCTTTTTCGAGATGCTCTCACATCTGAACGTGACGAACGAAGATTCAGTCGAGCTTTTTCTTGGTAAATTCCGCGGCTGCAAGTTTCGAGTTGCAGGAATAAGCGAAAGCATTCTCATTACGGGCAATGATCCCAGTAGGCTGGCTGACTTCGAGCAGTTTGCACTGGATTTGTGGAAGCAATATTATATTCAGGAAGATGTGTACCAACTGGGGATTCTTGAAGACAAATCTCCTTTAGAGGTAAAGATAGACCCTATTAGACCAATGCAAAGTATGGTACTTTCAAACCTTAAAGTCAAAAAATAGAAAACTAGGATAGAACAATAGTTCAGCCTAGTTTGGAGTTTAGCTGGCAGTCTCCTCCACAGTTTCGCAGTCCACAGAAAACAGATCCACTAATTAGGGAGATGATGGTGTAGGCTATTTGGAAATGTTTGGAAATGTGGTTGCCCACCGCCCACTAACCTGCAATCATCCAGTAGTTTCCTTGTGGTTGGGGGTCACAAATTATCCACCCTATCCCTGCGTGTGGTATGGGTCGACTTGCAGTGTTTTGAGGGGCATCCTGCCATAAACTTTGCTCCATAACCAAAGTCATGAAAGTGTCTAAGAGACAAATCCATAGATTGTGGGGAAAAGGGCTGGAAAATAGATTTTGTTTGTGTGTGTCCGGATAGAACATTTTATAATTGATTTTGTACATCCAAGATCTTAATGAGAGTGCAATACTCTCCATGAGGTCTATAAAGATTTCAAAGTAGCTTTATTTTGTTGGTACATTGCCATGATGTGGTCGAAGGGTAACAGTGTCACGGATAATTCCATGAATGGTTCTGCGGGGGCCTGTTATGCAAAAAGTAGATTACCAAAGTAAATAGCATTTTTCACAACAATAGACTGTCCTTTGATTGCTTTGGTTGTCTTTGACTCCAAATTTTCAGTCACACTGCTTCTCTCCTAGTTTGGTGCTACATGGTTATAAGGTATCATCCAACAATCTTCCTGTGATTGGTTAGCTGGAGCAGATCCAGACTATAGCTAATACTACTTGACTATTCTCCTGACCTAAATAAGACTCCTAGATAAAACAATAGATAATTTTGCCACTTGAACCACTATGACCTGTATGCAGAATTTTTCCTGTATCTGCCCCTGTTTAAGCATTGGCCAGACTAGCCCAGAACTACAAACTAGTGAAGAAATTCAAAAAGATAGCAAAGCGTGTGCAGGCAGAAGAACTCAAATTCATGACCTTTGGGTTAGAAACCAACTGCTTTAGCCATTGTATTTTTAAAGCACAAAAGCTGGAAAGGAGTTGTGTTTATCTGTTTGTTATGGTCGATCCTTTATTTTCCCCATCCTGAATCATATTTCCTTGCATTTCAGGGCCTTTTCATTGGTAGCAGCTCAGGCAAGATTTACACATGCGCCCAATCTGATGATTTCTCACAGCAAAAGGTGGTTTGCATTGGGGACAGCATTTACAACTTCATCTGGGTTGGACCAACTCCCCCTGTGGTGTATCACAGTGGTGGTTCTTGTTTATTCAATGGGTGCTATGGCTGTTTTGATCCTGTCATAAGAGACCGCGTTTTGAGGCTTAAGCAATACAAAATTGGTTAAGGGGTTGTTCTGTGATTTAATCTTACTAGGCAATGTGTCTTTCCTGATTTTCTTGACACTACATAGAAGTATCATAGAATAGCCTTAAAGAGTGTAAGGAGAAGGGTGTAGATGATTTTGGAAAAGGGAAATTCAGCGTCAGATAATTCACTGTAAGACATGCATGGATGACTCAGGATAACCCACAATTTACATCATCTTTCAACTGAATGAAATCTTATTGGTCGCTCAGTTTCAAGGATCACTCTTGATATGATCAAACAGTGAACTTCGCTCAATTCATTTCAATGAAATATTATACTGTCTTCTTTATTCAACTTGATGAATTTGTGTATATCTTACTTATTATGCATTTCATTAAATTCACAAATTTATTTAACTAATATCGTAACATATTACATCACCATTGGGAAGTTCTTTATCTTATACTACTTAATAATGAAAATATATTAATTGAAATCGTTGATATTGAAAATTTTGTTTCTATTCTTTGTAGTTATCTCTATAGCGAGTTCTCGATATGAGAAGGTACAGAGCGATAATAGATAAGAAACAAAAAAGGAGACTGACTCTACGTTACTCGAAGTTTCATTGTTATGCAACAGAGAGCCAACCTCATTTCCTGTTTCTCTTCTAATCACTCAAATATCGTGTTTTATCAGTACAGAATTTCTTGATCGTTAAAATCAGAAAGACCGCAAAATATGACAACTACTACAGACTTCTGAAAGCGTCAGAGTTCTATTAAATTAATTGGTTGTTTCTGCACTATACCAATCATTCACCTCTTTTCTAGTTGACCAATTTCGATTGTCATCTACCGACAAACAATTCTCTGGTTTCATAGTCGTTTTCATTCTGAAGCACCTCTCTGATTGATCTAAAACGAGGAGCTTTAGTAGTTATTATGTTTCGCTTTGTTTCAGTTTGTACTAGCCGCCCTGTAGATAATGCAACACGGTGGTTCCTATGTCAGAGGGTGGTATTACGCAGGGAGAAGGGAAAATTCCAAAATTTTACAAGGGAGAGGGAGAGTTTAATGTTTACCTTCAACACATGTTTGAATCATTGTTGCTCTCTTGATTTGAGCCTGACAAAACTGTGACAAGGAAGGCAATAAGTTTGAGACAAATCACTCCATAAATAAGAAACATACAGGCCGAGGTCGAAGCAAAGTGTTCTTTAAAAAAAGGTGGGTAGAGTGGCAAGCAATCTATATTTTTCAGGCCAACCAGCAGAATAAAATCAATCAAGACAAATCGAATTATTTGATTCAACAATAAATCTGTTGAGGCTTACAAATATAATGAATTTAAATAATTCATAAGTGTGATGATTTCCAATTTTACCGCTCTATTAAATGTGGGCGAGAACGCTGAGAGAAATATACCTAAAAGTTTGAGGTAAATTACTTTGAAAAATTTCAAGTTATTTATCATATTTTTGGTTTGTGTATAGAATATCATCTGCTACGATGAAGGGAACATCCAAGTTACTTATGCTATGGCAAACAAAATCACAAGCAGGCTCTCAGTATTGAAAACTTGTTAGATAATTATTTCCAAAGATCTTCGATTTCTATCAGCAATCGTGAAAATGTCGATATTTCCAGGCAGTTGTGGATTTAGAATTTCCACAAAGGCCTCACTATACAGCTCTGAAGGCGAATCTAAGACTAGGGGTCAGGTCTTCCATGGAAATCACTAATTTATTCTATGTATTTGAAAAATATCCATCTTTCATGCTCACAATGCTTTATCATCTTGCAAGTGTAACATGGTTTGATAACTTATAGTCTATTTTTGTCCATTTTGTCTTCTCTGAACATAAAGGACAGAGCAGAGACCCCTATAAAAGAAATTTTCCTAATTGATTCAAACCCCATGTTTATTTTTTCGCTCTTTGATCTTCCTGGTTAACAAATAAGTTTACGACCATGCCTATGGATGAAATCAAATGATGATTAAATGAAAGAAATGAAAAGAAGTCCTTGCTGTCTGGTACAGTGTGTTATGTAGTCCTTATGACGTCATAGAAACTAGTACCGAGTCTCTTTGGAACGGAGCAGCGGATGCGGGGACAGAAGGCAGGTTACCTTTCAAGTTATTGTTGAGTCTCGAGTTTCTTTCATGAATTCTGCTAGGGGCCTTGCTTCACGCAAAGCTCTGAATTTACAACCATTATGGGTCAAGCGGAAGGTAAGCATTTTTATGGTTTATCTATGATGGTTTGGTTGTTATGTGTTGTTGTTGTATTAGTCTGGTTGTTATAGACATCATGGATGATGTTAGTTTTGCAGTGCTGGCTGTCAGGCTGTCGGAGAGTGGAGGGCCTAAATAGAGTTAGGGACTTGAGCTTTCTACATCGGCCAAGTCAGGCAAGCATCTTTAGCATCCAGGCTCTGGGTACAAACAGAAGCACACAAACAGCACAATACACTAGATATCATAGCCTCATGGGCATTTAGGATTACTGAAATAACAGTCCTTGCTTGCTGCCGATTACATTAGGATTAGGGTAGACTTAAGTAGGGGAAAGAGCATAACAGCATGTGTATATGACTCTACATAATATATAACTTCTATATAACTTCTATATAACCTGATCATCCAGTCTGATCAGGAATCAGAAGGCTGTACACTACTCTTTCTTTATGAGAACACAGAGGCCCAAATAGGTTCAAATATTCGGTTCTTAGGTGCTAGTGTACATTATATATACATGTTTGTACAACTTGATAATCAGGATTCACTCTAAGCAAATATTTAATGAAGTGTCTATTTGACCGGCAGTCGGTCAGGTATATCAGAGGCCTAAATGACCGGCAGTTTCTTATGCATGTGCTGTGCAAGGCAGCTAAAAAAACTGCCCACATTCCGGCAGGTTAAGAAACAGGAATCAAAAGTAGTAGGTTGAATTGTAGTTTTAATTTTTATGTCCTACACAGATCTACTCATTAGAGATGGGTTAGTGTAGGCTTTCTGGATGAAATATTTAATCATGTGCAAATTCATGTCAATTAAGACATAATCTAAGTATCCAATTTGATCTTTGCGCCATGTGTAGATGACTGCCGGTCAAATAGCTTTCTGAAAGCAGTTGCCGGCTGCCAGGGGAAATAGGCATAGCGAACATTTAACGAAAATCAATTTTTGTCATACCCTTTTGTATGGAAAATTTTGATGTAAACGGTGCGATGTAGACTCAAACTGAATTTTTTTGCTTAATTTCCTTTGGATGAGAGCTAACCTCTAAAGATGGAAACCTCAAAGATGGATGTTGCAAGATTGCAGAGTTGCTCATGCTTACTACGTATGCATTGAAGGCGTTAGTTTATCTTGGTCCCAAATTCTGCCTGAGTTAAAAACTTAGTTTTCCAATTTAGGTTGAACACTCTATGAATTGTGAACGGAATTCACTGATCCATTGTTAGAGAGGTGATCGTATATTGTTTGGAAAGCAAGATTTATTGTCATTACTGTCTTCATTTACTTAAAAATCATTGTTCTCAATTGTAAGCAAATCAGGAACTTAGTGTATGGGTATATAGATGAATGTTTCTCTTACAAGAGATGTCCTAAATCATGTAACAAATGTTTTTAATCTTTCTTTTCCAGGCTAATCACAAATACGCAGTTTCAAACCTTCAAAAATACTTGGTTTGAACCTTCAACAATCACAATGAGCCTCCTTGGGGATTTGGAAATGTCGATTACGGTTCCTCCATACAACAACAAGGAGCACTTTGGCAGAGCCTTCCACGTTCTGAACACCATGCGGCAAGAAAGCATGCTGACTGATGTAACGGTATCAGCTGGCAACAGAAAGATCAGAGCCCATAGAGCAGTCCTGGCATCTGCTAGCCCTTATTTCTATGCCATGTTCACTGGTGATCTATCAGAAAGTAGACAAGAGATAATCGTATTGAAAGAGATTGACCCTAAAGCGCTGGAATTGCTTATTGAATATTGTTATAAAGCAGAAGTTCAGGTCAATGAAGAAAATGTTCAGGTAATTGATGTTTCTCATTCACATCTTCTAATTTGTCAATGTATGGAGGTACAACAAGCCTTTTCTTCTGACAAGAGCAATCATTTCTAAGCTCTTGCCAGCACACTGGTAAAGCAACTACTAAAACTGTAAACCGAATGACCATAGCATTTGGCCACTCTGGTGCAATTCATTTAAGGCCTAGTACAAGTTTAAGATCGATTTGAAGGAGTTTTCTCTTTGAGGGACAGGATTAGTAGCTTGGAGGTTGCAGAAAGGGTAGGTGTAGAGTCGATAGATGAGTGGTTAACAAGGAGACAGCATTTAAGGTGGTTTGGGCATGTATTGAGATAAGGAAAGGATACAGAAGTGGGTAGAGTGTTAACAATGGAAGTGGCAGGGACTCGAGGAAGGGGAAGACCAGCAAGGCAATGGAAGGATGTGGTTGAGAATGATATGACTGTAATGGGGTTGAAGGAGGGTGCGGAGAACGGACAGGGAGACTTAGAAGACATATCCATGGACCTGTCAGCCCTCGCTGGCAGGGATAACGACGTGGATACAAATCCTGTTTTGTGTTGAAGAAGTTTTCAGAAAGAAGAATAGCTAACTCCTGTTACTAGAGAGCTGGGGAGAGCTGAGTGATTGCCCTGCTTAAAAGGAAAGACCTTCAATTGGGAACTCGACAGTAGAAGTGAAATTGTCTGTGTTTTTAGCTTTAGCGCTTTCATCAGATTGATAAATACTAATTAAATCAGCTTTTGTGAATCATCTCAAATCAAATAGCCAGATAACTAAAAGAATTAAATAAAGTCACTTCGGGAATTTACAATCAAAATCAGTCTATCAGCATAAAGGTGTTTGCAAACCAAGTACTAGTTTAGTCAACATGTCTGGTGGACTTTATAAACTTTTGTCCCCTTTTGTTTAAGATTTTGAACAAAGTTAATTTCGTTTTTCTATAATTTTTTTCCAGCTGCTTTTCTGCAGCTGAATTATACTTTCTTCGCATAAGTTTTGTGACTTTTTAAAATCCCAACTCCACCAAACCTAAATCAACTCGAAAGAGGAATACAAAGAGAGATTCAATCACTGTAAATCGACTATTTCCTGAATACTCTAAAAAAAGTTTATGTCAATTAGCAAACGAGACAAAGCTAAAACATTTTGAATTTTATTTTACTCTATGGTTGAACACTGGCCTTGCCAATAATTTCAAAACCTAACCATATCCAATTTGGTCTATCTCAGGCCTTGTCAAGAAGAGGTACTCAAGCTTGATCAAATGCCTCTGAACGGGGCTGGAAGTCTTTGCTTGCTTGATAAATAGAGCGCATTGGTTTACAGATCATCTGTATATTGACTTGTTTGCAACGAGTTTTGTCCTGTGCCTTTTTTGCCCAGATAAATACTTCATGTAATTGACTCTATTAAGTCAGCATAAATCAAAATGTTCTTTTGACTAGGAAACTACAAATGGCTGATAAGATCTTCATTGCATCTTCCATTATTTTCCAAGAGATTTATAATGGCTCATAAAACATGTCAGTACCTTTTTCTGGCATATTTCTGGCAGTAGAAAGAGGAAAAACAATAAAAAGAAGGGCTTATAGAGAGAGCAGGTTAATAAAAGAGGAGGACATATTATGGCAATTCAATGAATAACCATTTCTTCTTTGCAGACTCTCCTTCCAGCTGCAGGTCTGTTACAATTGAATGATGTACGCAGTGCCTGCTGTGACTTCTTGAAATCCCAACTCCACCCAACAAACTGTCTTGGCATCCGAGCGTTTGCAGATATGCATTCTTGCAGAGATCTGATGCAGGCAGCTCACTCGTTTATCGAGCAGCATTTTCCTGAGGTGGTGTCATGTGAAGAGTTCTTACAGTTGCAAGCTGAGAGTATTATCGAGTTCATTTCCAGTGATAGACTGACGGTTCCATCGGAAGACAAGGTGAGTAGGAATGTTCCTCTATATATTATGACAATTTATTAGCTCTCTAGGTCTAACATCTATTTCCTTTGTGTCTAGTGTTAAGGGCAGCTGCAACAATGTAGTTAGGCTCTAGTTACACTGCCACAAATCACTTTGGATCCGGATAGGCTTTCCACTTACACCAGGGATTCATGAAACTGTCAATTTGTGTGGTCGAGGGGCCATTTTCTATATAAACGTTAGGCAGGTATGGACTTGCTCTCGCGAAAGTGGAACGGCTAACCTTACTGGTTTTGCTATGGATTACTTGGAGTTGTGTAAACGGAAGGCCAATCTGTATCAATTTTTATAGTGATCCCTAGTAGTGTAAATAGGGCCTTAGACTGAGCACCCTGATCTCGTACGTTTGTTCAATTGGATTGCAAAGTAAGAAGAAATTTCCCCCATCAATTTGAACAATTTATAAAGCCCTTTGGGTCAATGGAAGGTCCAAAATGGTATCTAGTTTTGGTATCTAGTTACTCTTGTGTCTGATCCTAGGAGTTATTGAAGTTGCAGGAACATTGTATTCCTTACATAATCTGATAAAAGTGAAGCCAGTGGTCCAAAGTAGGTGCAGCAATCTGCTTAATTTGAAACTCTGTTTTAAAATCTATTTCAAGGAACAACTAGAAATCTTGGCTAATAAATCTGTTTTGTGACTTTAGATATTGATAGCCTACGGACTACAAAGCCATGTTATTAGCGGGTTGAGATATTCTTATGAAATAAGCTGGAATCTTCATTAACAGCTAGGACTCTTATGGTATCAACTCGAGTTAATTCTTTTAACTTACATTATTCTTATGAATTTCAAATTCTTTCAGGTTTTTGAAGCAGTTATTGCCTGGGTGAACTACGACAAACCTCAAAGGGAGCCGTTTCTACCCAAACTCATGGAGCACGTTCGGCTGCCATTATTGACACGTGAGTACCTCATTGAACGAGTTGAGACCGAGTCTCTCATCAAGCGCAGCTTTGCTTGCAAGGATTTCCTAATCGAGGCTATGAAGTACCATCTTGTGCCTCGCTTTCAACGCAATTTCATCCAATCAACAAGGACAAAGTCAAGAGCTCCAGTTGGATTTCCTAAAGTTTTGTATGTGGTTGGTGGTCAAGCTCCGAAAGCAATTCGAAGGTCAGTTCTGATAATTTTTATTTTATTTTAGTTGACTCGGCTTTGTTGCTATTTCAGTTGAAATTTTAAATCAGCAGTCAGCCTAGTTATGAATCTGGGATAGAGCTTTTATTGCTGCTGCTCTATGACTTTCGAATGCTCTTCCTTTTGATGTCAGGTGCACATCAAACCTTAGTTCTTTTAAACAAACTAAAAACTGTATTTTTCAAACAAGCATATAAATAGGCCCAATAGTTTAAGGTGCATTTGAAAACATATGTTGAATTTGCGCCCTATAAATGTAGTTTATTGCTAATCATTATCTGGAATTACATAAATTCTTAATTAGATGGTTATAGCTGAACGTGTTAGAATTATTTCAACAGAACCTTATTTTTTCAAACTTGGCTAGACCCCTTTCAGGATTGCAAGAAAAGTTAGTATACATATTGAATCTTTAGGTTTAAATCAGAGGCTGATTTTGGATATTTCATTTTCTTACAGCGTCGAGTGTTTTGACTTCCAATTTGAAAGATGGTACAACTCTGCAGATATGCACTCTCGTCGTTGTCGTGCTGGCGTCGCCGTTCTGAATGGCTTGATTTACTGCGTTGGGGGATTCAACGGCTCACTCCGAGTACGCACTGTTGACTGCTACGACCCACGGAAAGACGAGTGGCGGCCCGTAGCTTCAATGGAGGCCCGTCGTAGCACGTTAGGTGCTGCTGTTTTAAATGGACATCTATATGCAGTCGGGGGGTTCGATGGTACTGCAGGACTTAATTCATGTGAAGCGTATGACCCTCGAGCTAATGAATGGCGAACGGTACCAGCAATGAGTCTCAGACGAAGCTCTGTTGGCGTAGGTGTCTTACGCGGATTTTTATATGCCGTTGGGGGGTACGACGGGGCATCCAGACAGTGTCTGAACTCCGTCGAGCGGTTTGATTCAACGCGTAATGAATGGATTATGGTTGCAGATATGACTGTGAAACGCAGCGGCGCTGGGGTTGGCGTCGTCGGTGGACTTTTATATGCCGTTGGGGGACATGATGGACCGCATGTGCGGAAAAGTGTCGAATATTATAACCCGGACAATAACACTTGGACATCCGTTGCAGATATGTCGATGGCACGGCGGAACGCAGGGGTAACAACGATCGATGGACGCATGTATGTCATCGGTGGGGATGACGGCACGAACAATTTAGCAACCGTCGAAGTTTATAATCCGCGTAATGACGACTGGACGACGTTACAGGCGCAGATGAGCACTGGACGGAGTTACGCTGGTGTGGTTCATATCGACAAAGTTTACCCATCAAACCGCGACGCTCAGTCGTTTGAAAGAAGCGGTAGTCCGTACACCTTATGAGGTGTTGAGGGATTCGTTGGTGTTTCGTTAATGCTTCGTTGCTTAGCTTCGAGGATAAGGATCCTTTCAAAAGAAGGGCTAGGCCCTCTTCATCAATCTGTTGTTTGGTTTAAGGTCCCATCCATCCAGAGTAATGAACATCCCCCACTGCACTGATGTTATCCCTCTACAAGGATGTTTAGTTGTGGGGAATATCATCAGTACGATGAGGGGACACCATGAGTGCGGAATACCATCAGTGCTGTGAAGGGATACCATCAGGTCATAAGATAGCGTACATTGTAGAGGGATACTATCAGCACTGTGGGGGATACCATCAGTTCTGTGGAGGGATACCATTAATGTTGTGGGGGAATACCATCAGTGAGGGTCACCATCAGTAAAGTCAATGATGTTCAGGACTGTTGGGGGGTACCATCAGTACTTTGGAGGATGCCTTCCAGTAATGTGGAGGATGCCATCCAGTACTGTGGAGGATGCCATCCACTACTGTGAAGGATACCATCAAGTACTTTGGGAATACCATCAGTACTGTGCAGGACATTCAATACTTTAGAGGGATACCCTAAGTACAGTTGGTGTAATACCAACATTACTTATGGGATTCATGGTATCCCTTTACAGTAATCAACATCCTCTACAGTACTTATGGTATCCCTCAACAGCACTGAACAATGTCCCCGGTACTGCACATGTGTTCCCCAAGGTGTTTAATTGGAGGAAGGGTTTTCATATTGTTTGATATATAGAGATTGCTAGCTGAAGAATGGCGTCTCTTTCTTGCTACAATCCCTGCTAAAAGTAGTTGGAACACCCTTATTTTTGTTAACAAATAACAATTTTTTTAGCTTTCCTAGCATTCTATTTCCAATTAAACCCCTCTCCCCCCTCAAAGCAGAGTTATTTTCAAAAGGAACTTTATCAGACTACACCAAACAGTACCTGAATGTTCTTGGGCTAGTTTTTGTCATCAGAAACAGTATTGTAAAGGGGAAGGGGAGAGGAGAAATGTAAAAATCATGCAACTGTTCCAAGACTTTTGGCGGAAATGGTAGTACCCTTATTAGGCCCAAGCAACTCGTATTCAAATATGGGTAAATTAACAAGGTAAACACAGTCCCTTCCCTTCGCAGTCTGAATATTGACTAATCCTTAGACTCGAGAATCATCAAAGATTCTTGTAGAGTATAAATCGAATTGAAATAATATAAATTGAATAAATCGTTAGGTCTGTAAATCACATGTAATATAACCGTCGTTTTTTTCTAGAATGAAAATAATCGTAGTATTACAATTTTGATTGTTTTTTGCAAAATTATCTGCCGTTGGTCTTTGAAGAACTTGGAATAGAAAAATATATACTGAATAAAAATAACCTAGGTACATATGTTTGCTACTGTTTGAGATTAAAATTTGTAATTATGAAATGAAATTTCTTATTTAAACAGCAATGCCAGTTTATCCAACTTAAGTAAAAATAGGCAGAAAGCAAACTTTGTATTACAAGCTTTTCGAATCGAAATGATTCAGAAAGCTTTTACTTATTATACAAATCTGTTTTCTGACTATTTTTACTTGTGCTTGATAAACTTGCATTGCTACTTAAACATAAAATTTCATTTCATGATTACAAATTTAGTCTTACTTTGGAATGTTTCTAGGATACTAAGAAAAACCCCTTAGACTATATAAGCTTAGTACCCTGTATACAAGCTTAGTGACCTAAAAATGCATTAGGTCTTAACAAGGCTGTTTTAGAACACTCTATGTAGCAAAATAGTCACCACTAATAATGATAAGATTTTGAAATTACATTGGGCAACAAGATAAGAGCAGTAGTGATAAAACTGACGAAGTAGCGACAGAAAGAGAAATAGACATTGACATAATATTCTAGAAATTTCTATTCATGAATTTTTTGTTGTATCTATCATTATCTAATAAATTTGCACATTATACTCACGCATCACAACTTTAAAAACACAATTCAATTAACGATTTTAAGCGTAAATATAAAAACTACTTTTCGTACTTAGTAAGTTACGGATAATTCAGTACAGCTAATTCGAACTTATCAGTCAACAAGGAGTTGTGTATTTTTGAAACACCCGGTGTACTAGTCCTTATTTAACGTGAAATCTTAGTTCCTTCTTGAAGCCACGTAAGAGAGGGCCAACTAAAACGTTTGGCTGCTATCACCTTTTTGCAACAGAGCGACAAGAAATTCATCCCATATAACTTGTGCAGTACTACTGCAAAGATAAGAGGAAGAACAGCTTATGCTTAGTATTCCATGAAATTTACTATGAGTCTGATGAAAAACAAAACTTATAAATCGATCAAAGCTCTCACCTGACCCGTCACGAATTTAAAAATCTTGCTGACTTTGCATTCTTTCGAAGGCTTTACTTAGGCCTTTCCGTATTAACCTTTGATTTCTATGGGTATTATATGCGATTTCATCATCAAGCTAAAGAATCCTGATTGGCCAGAAAGTTTTATTGATGTCATTCCAAACTTTCTAGAGATATCCCACCATACTACTGAACATCGCTAACGTGACGGGTCAGGTGAGAGCTTTGAAAGATTTATAAGTTTTGTTTTCATCAGACTCGTGGTAAATTTCATGGAATACTAAGCATAAGCTGTTCTTCCTTGAATTAATCAAAGAAAAACGTAGTCTACACTTTTTAATTGTTTGCTCCTTGTCATATCACTATCTACAATGCTGTAGAGCAACTAGGAACTTTCGAGGGCAGATGTTTTGGGTAGATAGGTATTGTTTCCTGAACGTTTATTGACTTGACATTGTTTACTTTATCTGGCTACCATGTTCGTTGTTATTGTAGTTAGGGGCCTGGGACACAATAAGTGTTCTCTTCGAAGTCCGGTCACTGAATCTAAAGGTGACGCAGTCACAATGATGTTGTGTCCATGGCTATCTGCCGTACATCCAGGTATGTTTGCTTGTTTGACCCCAGTTGAACACCCTCTACATTACTGCACAGATGTTCCCTCGGGTGATTCTTCCCTTCTGGGTTCTTCCCATATATTTAATGATCAAAGGGTCGACTTAAAGCTAGCTGACGGATAAAGCAACAGTATTCTCAAGAAAAGAAACAATTCACTTAAATGAAAAAATTGCATGACAATTAACAGGCCAATCAGATTGTCTTTAGAAATGATTCTGAAATCCCGTTGGTGGAGAGGCTACATTTATTTTAGGATACCCAGACTTCTTGCTTATGCAACACATGAATCTCAATTTACCCTCCGCAAATAACTTAAAACTTATCTTTGCAAAATAATTTCAGGTTAAAATGACGGAGAGGTAATGGTAATACAAGCCTATTCATTTCGAAAGACGAACACAGAGGAAAATGGAAACGAGGCTATCAAGGTTCAAACAGACAGCACAGCACCCCAATTTGAAATTAATGTGAGTTTCTACTTTAATCTTATTCTATCAAGGCTAAAAATGTTGACTCAACCTTGATTCAAGAATCATCGAGGTAGTCAAACACGTGCAACATTTTTTACTTGGGGCTGTTCGATAACTGCAACACACTTCATTTGCCTTTTAAGAACCAGCTACCCCCTCCCCCCCTGCCCCCTCACTCTAAATCACGTTTTGGTATATGACTTTTTATAAAGAATCACGAAAAGCGTAAAGAATCCTCGCCCCCTCAAGTTTTGACATAATTATTGATGAACGGGCCCCTTTTAGTTTAGCCTCTCTATTTTGTTTCCAATTCTCCACTCTGGGTTGTTCCCCTACACCCCACATATCAATTACAAATAAGGAAACGTTTGCCAAATGCAGTACAGAATGAGTATCTGTTTTCTACATTTCTTTCAAGGTGGCATTGAAGTGAAAATAGGGAGATGTATGCTAACGAGGTATATGTAATAGCATTCTACTGGGGAATTAATTCATGCCTACTGCTAGATGATGCATATTTGAAACCATCTCAAATCTCCTCGAGGCAAAGTAGGAATCTTAAATGTGTCTAACTTGAGACAGAGTCCTTTTCGTATTCAATTGACAAATTCTTTCCTGCAGAAGGCCGTTGGTGACTCCTATACATGATATAGCCTAAAAAGACGACTTAGGCCCTCCGAGGGGTTAAAATAGCCTGATAAAGCGAAATACTTTTTGGTTATAGCTTCATTTTTTTGAAACGAGGAATGAAAAGACTTAAGGTTTGGGGAAGGTTAAGTTGTCTTTGCAACTCTGTCTCATGGTCTAAAGTTATTCTTGAAAATTCGTTCGGTAACTTATGCGTCAAGAGGATGGAAATTATTTTCTGGAAAATTTACCTACAAGAAAATTGAATTGAATTGAAAAATCAATGTGCTTTAAACCATTACTTGTTGAATGCAGCATTATTTTGTGGGTTTCTGCTGTATCTCAGTAATAATACAGAAACATGTTGAATGTAGTTACCCATGCATGATATCAATATTGAAATCATTTCCTTCAGTTGTATTGTGTTATAAGTAATCGAATTGCGGGGATCCCACTTCAATGCCACCTTAACCAATCCAATTTGAATAAAACTATAAAAATTCATAAAAACAAACTCACGCTCAAGCTAAACAGCAGTCTCTGGGATGTACCTCGTGTGATTATTCCTCGCTCCTCCGTAGTCTCTTGCTCCTCCGTAATCTCTCTTGCTTTCGTAACTCGTTTCCAGAAACTTCTTTCTCCTGCTGTAGCTATTCGCTGCCAACGGAGACAGCCTCGTACTGGAGGATGCGGAATAATCACTAGTATAATAGTTTGACAGCCTCGAATACGATATGTTCTCGGCACTAGAAAAGTTAGAAGAACGCAGGGATCGATAATCAGACAAGGGCCTGTTTCTTGAGGCGTAACACTCCGGAGAGGACCAGGGGGAGCCTCGGGGAAAATCATAAAATGGCGCATCGGGTGACTCGGGTTCGCTCTCACTCTCTGAATAATAAAACTCTGGTTTGGGGTTCCTTTGCTGCTCGAGAAGGATCTTGGTCGCCTTTTCGAGAAGCCTGTTGCCTTCCTGAGCACGTCTCCATTCGTCCTCAGTGCTTGGAAACCCTATGGTGTCATTTTCAGTTAGCCTGTATCCGATGTCATCGAATGTAGCATATACGTCATCTGACTCTCCTTGCAATTCTGTTATCGTTCTGCGCAGATTTCTATAACTTGACGTCAGCACCGTTGCCTTGGAATCAAGAGTCTCCGTGCGTCGTTTCCAGTCCTCCGTTCTGCGCAGCAGCTTTTCGAATTGCCTTTTGACGTCATTCACACTGTCGTCCAAAGGATCATGGATAGCCACTCGACTGACATCAGCAACGATAACAGATTTGGGACGCTGTGTAGCTTTACTCCTTATTCGTCTTTCGACGGCAGATTTTTTCCGTAGTCCGGTGTTTATGTCTTCTGAGTCTAGATAATTTCGCCTTGACCGAGTGTCCGGTTTGTAACGTTCGTCTTTATCACTGCTTCGTCCGGGGCTCACGTATCTGTCTCTACTGCTGCTTCGGACACTTCTTGAATCGATATTCTCATCTGCCTTGTAATAGTAGGACGACGGCCGAGCTCTAGAGGCACGTTCGGTTTTTCTCCTCCTTACGACAGTGTCGTCATTATTTTCTGGTTTGACCTTCAGCTCGGCTTTGACTTCACGGTCAATGTCTTCAACTTCGATCTCTGGCACGAGGTGAGTCTTGATCTCTACAACGGGATTTCTATCAGCAAATGATTTTGTTTCTGGCTCGTGCTTTGCTGGTTCCACTGTAATTTCAACAGGCGAAGGCTGTCTTTCTTTTACAATCTCGATCTTTGGTGTCTGCTGACTCTCTCGTCTTCGGTAGCTGATGCGTGCGGAACTGCTCTCTTCGGGGATTGTAAAGTCGCGCAGATGCGCAGGTTTTTTCGGCACGGACGCTGACCAGCTGCCCCGGTACGCACTTTTGTCTGATTTATCATCCTCAGACAGGTACAAAGACAAGGGACGTCTCGTCGTTTTACTCTCTTCTGACGTAATTGAAGATTTTCTGTATGAATAACTTTTGTATTCTTCGTTCTTCGACTGATATCTATCCCATACGGAGTAGCTTTCTTTCCTCTGCGTAGGCGCTGTATCTTTACTCAAGTTCTGAAATTTCGAAAAGCTCTCTGAAAAGTCAAGGCTCTCGTTATTATAATTATAAAGGGATTTAGGCCTAGCTCTAGCTGTAGAGCCTCTTCTTGACGTCGATGACTCATCCTCTGTGAAACTCTTATTCGAGTATGAAAACGAGGTCCGTCTGTCGTACTCCGGACAATCCATTGATTTATAGAGGGTATTTTCATTTCTCAGCGAGCTGGTATTAGGCGATCTCCTATCCGCCAATAATCCCTGATATCTTCGCCTCCTTTGCATGAAGCTATCAGCCTCATCCACAGGATCAGCCTCGCTGATGCTCTTAGAAGTAATCAAGGAATTCAAATCGGATTTCGACCTGTTTTCGAGGTAGTTCATAGTAGCGCCGATGATGTTTTCGGAACTTCTCCCAGAATAACCCTTCGTGCCTATATTTCTGTCAATGTAATCGCCTGTCGACACGGATCTAAGGCTTGAGCCAGCTTGATAAGTATTTCTCTCTGATTGGTAGGAAGAATTCGACCTCGTTTCCCACGTATCATCCCTTCTTCTACTGCTTCTATCACTATTCGATCTGAGGCTAGAAACGCTTGAGGCTGGAGATATCGAATATTGTTTATTGCTGTTTACCGTGGATTGTTGATTGTTATTTGTCAATTGTTTGTGATCACTCTGATGTGAGCCACTTATCTTCCTTTCCGATTTCTCATCGCCTCTTGCTGGCTTTTTCTTTGAGTTGAACTCCTCATCGCCGTCATCAACTGGGTATTTCGCCCTCGGTTTCCGCAATACAAATGAATCTTTTTTGACGAGTTTTTCCTCACTGATTCTGTGCAAGTCACCCACATCTTCTGATTCACTCCTTTTGACTCTTTGTCTTCTCTCCCTTCTCGGCGTGCTGGTTTTTTCCGCCTCTAATTCCTGCAATTTCGGCTTGCTTTCCTCGAAATACAACGAACGCGGTCGCCTTTCTCGCCTAGGCCCGTCGCCTGACCGTGCGACATTGTCATACGGACTACCTGATCGTGATGTTCGGCAAGAATTCTTATCAGTTAAACTTGCCTTTTCTCTATCAATTTGAGAGTCGTCGCTTTGCATCGATTTCTGCCGGCGAATGTGCGAAATTCTCCTGCCAGGGCTGTCCTCCTTGAGCACATCGCCGTCGATTTTCTTGACCTTTTCGACTTCACTTCTACTCGACAAATTCCTCGGCCTGTCAACGTTAGATGTCTCACTAAAGACAGAATGGCGTGCTTTGTTCTCTTGTCTACTTATTTCCCCACTTTTCTGCCTGCTAAACTCCCCACTTTTTTTCCTACTAGCCTCATGACTTCTGGAGACATGATTATTATTATAGCTCAAATCTTTGTACGAAGACTCATGATCACCGTTTTTAGCGTAATCTGGCTTTCGCGCCACATTGGGCGATCGTTCTTGTTTATCGCCGGTGATGAGCCTCCTCCACGACTTGGGACTCTTAGAAGTGCTGCGACGAAGATGGCGATTTTTATCAAGAATCTCTTGGACTGTCGGCTGTTGAGACTGCGATTCGCCTACTACAGTTTTCTTGACAAACATGGACCGAGGCCTGGCACTGGGTTCATCTTCGTGTTTAGAACGACGTAAAAACCTGCTCTTGAATGTCTTGTGGCCTTCGCTTTCATCCGCGTTTTTGTCTGGTTTCTGAGTTACCGAGCTCCCCGGTTTGACCTCATTCGTATCTGAGCCACGATGTCTCCGGAATTTTGAGCGCCACGATGACATTCTGAAATCGCTACGAATACGGTCTTTGTTTTGATTTGTTTCTCAATAGTAAACTCGAGTTAACTGTTGTTGATATTTCTAACAAATTCACTGTGTTTACTATTAGTGATCTCCTTCGACTGAGATACTTAAATCCAACGAATTTACGATAGCATATTGTCTCTAACTTAACCGAACTTTTGTTTTGATATCCTTCTCTGTAGTAAGTTTGAGGAAAGTCAAGTGAACTGAAAAATCGTCAGATAGATAATTGTACCACTCTTTTAACCGTCTTCGATGTTCACAAACCTTAAATGTGTTGGATTCCACGATTTTCAAGCATTTTCCCAGCTTCCAAGCGTCTCTGATCTTTCTATTTTTCAACCAAGCAGACTGCCAGCAGATGACTTCAAGCTCGATTTGCTTCACGAAACCTTAAATTCAGTGAATTAAGTCATGATGTAGCCAGCAGACTGTTACTAAACTATCTTGATCACAAAAGGCTCTCTTAAGCTCTTTTAATGCACGCATCCAACAATGTCTTGTATTTAATTCTGACACACGTACAAAAAGACATTCTTACAGAATCGGTCAACGCCCTCCTGTGGATTGATTTCTTTTCACATCAATCGCTCTTTTCCGTTCGTTTGAACTTCACTCTGTTACCATTTGTTATATTTATCAGAGATTGGTATGTAATAAAGAGAAAATTGAAAATTCACCTCTAAATTTATCAAAGCAAGACCTAATGCAATCTTATGCAGTTAAGTGCTTGAATAATGACGTCATTAGGTCACCATAAGCCAATTGGAGTGTAAACCAATTTGTGGGGAAATAATGAGGTTTCCTTTTTTAGTATACACGTATTTTTTTAAGCATATGCTTTAAGCAAGTGAGCGCTCAGCAAGGGAAAAAAGTAAAGCAATGTTTGTACTGGATCGAAAAAAGTTAAGCAACTTTAAGAATTTCATATTCAGTGCTTTTTAAGAAATATGAACTGAAAGCATCATTTCTAGAGGTGTTAAGAGTTTCTACCTTTTCAGGACTCCCTATTACGCTGTATTTTTGAAGGGGAAAGTTTGGACAACAAACCTGTAAAGTCTTTACTAAAGAGATTCTTGATTGTAAATGTCAAATGTAAGCAAATGCTTCAACATTATTAAAGCGATTCAGCACCACTCAGCAATTCTCAGAGGAGGTTTTAAGCCTACCTCAGAGGAGGTTTCGAGCCTACCTCAGAAGAGAAATAAGCCTACCTGAGAGGAAATTTCGAGCCAACTTCAGAGGAGGTTTCGAGCCAACCTCAGACAGGTTTATGAGCCTACCTCAAAGGAGATTTCGAGCCAGCCTCAAAGACGGTTTTAAGCCTACCTCAAAGGAGGTTTTAAGCCAACCTCAGAAGAGATTTCGAGTCAACCTCAGAGGAAATTTCAAGCGAACCTCAGAAGAGATTCCGAGCCAGCCTGAGAGGAGGTTTTAAGCTAACCTTAGAGGAAGTTTTGAGCAAGCATCAGAGCAAGTTTCAAGCCAGCCTCAGACGAGGTTTTGAGCGAACCTCAGAGGAGGTGTTGAGTCAACATCAGAGACTGTTAGTGATCTTTAATGCAGCCTCGTTTTCGGTGAGTTCCTAATTTGTTGTTGTTGTGCAGAATTCAATTCAACAAGGAACATGACCCAAAACAAAACTAGGAAGTTTGTCGACAAGTAGTCTAACATGGATGAAACGTTACTCAAAGTTTCCTGCAATGGCCGAAATTACCATTTAATAGTTGCATACCCTGAGAAAGCTCCACATTCATTGAAAATAACCTTTCTTGATGGAACAGAAGTCTGGTGCGGCGAGGGTAAGATTAATTAGATACATAAAAGAACAAATAGGTTGTGTATTGTATCCATGCTAGACACAAAATATTATGTTGTTGCTGTGGGTAGAGTAGACATGCAGAAGGTTTGTAACGTAATACAACCTTACATATAGGTACGTGACATATAGGTTTAGTGATGTTCTGTTATATTCTGAATATGAGATGCAAATGCAATTATAGACCTTTCAACTACAGCTCCTCAACTCTCACACAGAGAGACTCCCAGTTTGTCATTTATAGATTAAATGCACTGCTAGTGAAAAAAGTTAGAAGGCAGAAAAGATCAAAGATCCTACCTGTTTTCTTACTGAGGAACTTTGAGGAGGTTTTTATGCAGTATATTACATTGTAAACAGTACATAACTCCAATAGGAGCAGGAACATTCTCAGGTTTTTCCGTTATCAACTCTTGAGGCTTAATCAAATATCCTTTTTTAGTCTCCCAAGAAGACTTAGAAAAGCAAGCAGAAGCCATTGACAAGAGTTTTCAGGAATTTTGGTCAAACACAAAAAAGGCCCTATCTTCTGATGTAAATCAAAATCATTTCTGCTATGAAGTCAAGTCAACAAAGTCTCACAGAGAGGTAAGTATTGGCCTATGAATTATATATCCTCGTCAATTCCTTTCTCATCGGCAGGGCCATCCATTGGCAGCACTAGGGGTGAATCAGGGTTTTCATCCCTGCAGCTTTTGCTAAAGATAGTCTTTGATTATCCACTAAATTTAATGAGAAATTTGTGAGAGGCGCAGAGCCTGGTTGAGGACCTAAAATTCTTGATCACCCCTTATTCCCCAATGCTTAAAAGCTGCCAACTCTGCTGATAAGGAGTAAACACTGATTCTTCTTTAAATTATCTTCGTACATTTTATTTTTATACTTTTCTCTCAGGGTTAAGATTGGTTGATAACTTTTGTTTGTTTTGAAGAAGTATGGAACCTGTTTATTTTATCTTAATGCGTAGTCATTTTTTCTTCAGTTTTCTTGGAAGCAATCACTAAAGCACGGAATAAAAGTAAGATTTTCTATGCTCTGTACTTTTGATTGGTTTAGATTAATTGCATCCCTCATCATGCTAGCTGAATCAATTTCCAGATTCAGCTTACCCAATCAAATAACTGCAGATCATAAATGAAAATTTAGGAGCGTAATGTAATATTAGAAGAGCTCAAATCGTAACTCAAACCATATCAATTACAAAACTTCTACTTCTACTCATCAAATATAGAGACAAACCATCACCCTTCTTCAACAACCATTTACATACCGGACATACTGAAGGGTGATGAATGTCCCACAACAGGAGAAATATCTGCAAATCATTACTTGATAGGGTTGAAAAGTACCTAATAAGAAGCAGAATTTGGAAAATTGTAGCTTAGTGGATAAAATGACTGACCTATAAAGTCAAAGGTCTTGGGACTTGATTATATGATTTGTATTTCAGTTTCAACTGGGTTCTGCTAGACTTTTTAGAAGTCAAGAAAATGATCTAGCATCCTTTCTAGATGTTGCAGTGGAACAGTTTACCAAAATGAAGGTAAAGTTTCACATCAGCTCATTGTAACATGGGTAATATTTTAGATCAATGAAACAGTTTATTCTCTTTAATAGAATTTAAAAGAAATTACCCACCTAAAAGCATTGGTCCAATGAGAAAAAGCCCAACAAACTTCAATTTACTGCTTGCCTGCTTAAATCCTCATAGCCAGATTTGCTTTACCCATTATTTTTCATCCTAAATTCAGGATGGTCAGGTGCAAAACTTAATGTTTGGAGGAATTCAAAGACATGTTTATGACTCTTATTGGTATCTTTCAACAGGGACTTATAAAGTTTGTTATAACTGCTTATGGTCAACAATACATATGATCAAGAGAGACAATTTGCTCTCCTTGTTATCACCACATTTGCTATGCAGCAACTTGTAACCTAACAATATATGGGCATATAATATACAGTTATACATTGTTGGTGTTTAAGAACCAAAGAGTGCTCATATCTCCCAGTTATCCCCACACTGGTTGTAAAGTAACTAGTAAACTTGGACATATGTTTGGTAACACATTGTTGGTGTTCAAGAACCAGAGATTGCTGAAACTGCATAAGCATTGTCTTATGTACAAAATAGAATTCAAGTTTGAAAGTATTGTTCTATATTCTAGAATGAAATTTCTCGCCTCACTGCGAATAATAAGACATTGATTTCTGATCAAGAAAGATCCTTAAAGGTGTGTATGGCTTTTGAATTACAATTTCAAATCCAAGTCCATAAAACTTATAAAGAGTGCTTACCTCAAATAAGTAACCACGTTATTGCGCTATAAATTTTTATATGAGCAATGGAGATTGCTCAAGAGCCTTTTGCGGCAATTTTTACCACGATACTTTAAGATCAATTGAGAAGTTTATAGAACCAATTGTTGCAGCTGAGCTTCATCATGTTGACATTGAACGGAACATAATAACACAACTGAAAATCATATTCCCAAAACAGAAGACCTAACTAAACAAGCAAATAAACTGACTGTATTCTGAAAATGTCTTTCAATTAAATCAGGGAGGTCATGCAAAACATTTCTGAAACATAAACTGGAGGTGGATAGGTGATTATCAGATACCCCTTCAAGCTATCATGGAGCTGAAGAGACTTATAGTTATAAATAAGCGATAGTCATCTCTCACTAATTATTCACTTATTCAAGATAAATTTATATCGTATTGTACGGATAAGAAAGATGGACAAGTATTTATTTCTAAATTTTAGAAGTTGGATGAATGTGTCACAGCCAAAAATGGTATGGAGAAAGATTTATTCCAAAAGGTATTTTTCAAATTCTTAGATTTTTGAAATTGTATACATTGACTTAACCATTTGATATTCAAATGATGATGTTTATATACTGAAACAATACTATTTTAAGACACAGCTTTTTAGACTTTACCAAACCATCATCAAGTCTTATAATATAATGATATTATAAATAAACAAGTCCTAACATATATATAATGTCTATAAATGCACTTCTCTGTTTAAAAAGTACATTTGTTTAGTTTACAGCTGTTCTGAATGCTAAGAAATCCAAAATCAGAGAGTTAAAGCAACAACGTGAGTAAAAAATTTTTTCTACTTAAAAGAAACGTTCTTATTAGTAGGCCACTGCAATTGTATTACGCCTCATTCGATCACGGCAATGACTTAGCGCTGTAGTTTCTATAGTTAACTCATTATTATCCTTACTACATTGGTAGATATATAAATTATTTTTCATCTAACTCGAGTGCCTATCCTGGCTATAGTGCTCAATATACTTGAGTATAGAGCAATTATAAGGTAGAATGAACACATTAAAAACAGACATTTCCTTCTGTTACTCTGAGTTTGGTGCTTACACACTCGTCAGACAGACTTTACCAATCCAAAATGAGGTAGTCTGCATCCAAATGGGTATATTCAGTCTGACGAGTGCGTAAGCACGAAACTCAGAGTAACAGAAGGAACTGTCTGTTTTTTAATTTGTTGATTCTGCTAAAAATATGTTTTCATATATTGAGAAGAAAGGAATCCCAAGGAACTAAAATCAGCATCTTGACAAGATAGCCAGGAAAATCGGGAGCATAGCGAAACGAAAACATAGATTACTTAAGCTTTTCGTCTTAAGTAATCTATGTTTACTAAAGCTATACTTACTAAAGCTTAAGTAATCTATGTTTTCGTTTCGCTATGCTCCCGATTTTCCTGGCTATTTTGAAGTTCTGTACCATCCAAAGACTGATCTTGACAAGACTGTTTCGTGGTTACCTACTCATCAGGAGAGGTTCATCTTGAGATGCTGACTTTAGTCCCTTGACTCACTGTAACCCAGACTTTGTAAAGTAGTTTTCATACATCAGTTTTGCTATATTCATTTTCATGAATCTATATCTTTGCCACGGCAGCTAGTTTTGTGTTTGATGGTTGACTCAAAGTTAGTGGGTCCAAATCTTATCCACAGGTTATTCAATTTTCACAAATCAATTCAATTGGTTATCTGTTTCCTGCTTCTTCCCAAATATTATTGTTTCATGAATCATGGTTCCAATTTCAGGTAAAGACATTGTGACACAAAGTCAAAATTATGAATGTGAGTATCAAATTTTTCTCCCTTGATGTGATCTGTATAAGGGCCTGTTTAAATGGGGGAGGCCAGCCTATTCTTACCTGCTTTACATGATAGGCAGGCAAGTCTTGTCTTGTGAGACGAGTCAAGCTTTAGACACTTTGCCAAGCAACGGGCTGACGCAATGGCAGTACTATCATTGCATGGCAGTAAACAGGCTCTGACATTGACAAGGATAAAAAATTGGTTCCCTCTTACTAATTTATTTTAATCAATTAATGATTTAATACTTACAAACTTTTCTGGGTTGTTTTTCAGCTAATAATGTTCGAAAATTAGAAGAATCTAACGAGTAAGTTATGAATGTTTTGCTTTTATATTTTCCTTCATAACTTATTTTGTGTCTCTAGAAATTGTACAGTTACTGTACCCCAGCGGCCACAGAGCCATAGAAAAAAATGAGGCTTTAGCCCCCCCGTAATGCCTAAAAGACGAAGCAATTGGTGTGGCAAAAGTGGACATCATGGTAAATTTTTTTGTTACTAGCTTAATAAGAAATCAGAAATATGCTCTGCAGCCCATGCTCTTCCCATTGCTTATATGTGATTGTCCGGTTTTATTTTTCTAGTGAAGATGAAAATACAGATGATGAAAAAGAAAGGGTGTGTAATCTTTTTGCTTTTTCTTTTTATGTTCTTAACAAAACAAGGCTTAATAACTATTAGATTTACCATACATAATAACTACTAAAGCTTTGCTTCTGACACTCATAGGAAAAGGCATGTTAGTAAAAAATGAAAAAAGAACCTAATGATTGCTGACAGATATAGATGGAAAATACACAGAAGAAAAGAGTTTTTTGTAATGGGAAAGGGCAGGGCTGCTGAGAGACACAAAAGGCCAAGGGATAATTTCTGCTTAGGACCTCTTTAGTTCACAAAAAGTAGGCTTTTTAGTATTGAATTACCCTTTCTTCATGAAAATACCTTAGAATAGTATAAATTCAACTGTAAACTCCTGATTTTTGCATAGGAGATTATTCAATCGGTCATCTTAAGTTTCGCAAGTCATTTTATCACCGAAAATTTCAATTGTAACCATTAAAATTTTAGATGGTCCCTAAAGTTTGCTACCTAGGCAGTTGTCCCCCTTAGCCCCCCTCTTGGTGGATCTGTGAAAAGAGGACAATAGAGCTTGACTTTATCTTTTGATATTTCTAGGAAGGTAAACTTGCTGAAAAGGCCAAGAAAAGAAGGCCGGCCATTCTCGATGAAGAAGCTTCTGGTGATGAGGAGAACGGGCCACTTGTAGTCAAGAGGTTTTACCACACGTTGATTCCTCAATTTCTTTTCTTCAATTATACAGTCGATGTTGGATTATATCCAGTCACTAATTACTAATATTGCTGTCTGATTTTTTTCCAGAAAAGCAGCAAACAGAAGAAAACGAAATACCCCTGCCTCGATTTTACCCAGAACTACTTCCCTTCCACGTCCAATAAAACAGGATAGCACCAACAAGCCGAATGTGTATGTTTAACTATTTTCTTAATTTCAGTACTAGAATTACAAATAATGAATTGTCATTCATGTTGAGGTTGATAGCCGAATATGCTTTCTATATCTGTAAGCTAGGGTTCGCGCAAAGCACTAAGTGCCCACTCAGTAGGTAGTCTAAAAAACTTACTATCTTTGTAGGGTATTGGTTTATGTGCAAAGCACAAAGAATCCACTGAATAGGTAGACTAATTTAAGCAGTGCATTTATAGGTGTTTGATAAATCATTTTACTATCTCCGCAAGTTATTAGTTTATGTGCAAAGCACAAAGGGACTACCCAATAGCTAGTCTAATCAAACCAGTGCATTGATAGTTGATAGGCAAACGCTTACTATCTTCTTAAGGTATTGGTGTATTGTTTTATGCACAAAGACCCACTGAATGGGTCCTTCCCTCTATGTAATCAAATCTTGTGACACCTTTTGCCTTGAGTTACAGAGAGCTGGTAGCTTTTCTCCTCCCACTGGTGTGACAGGTCTAAATGTGGTTTCGAACCCACAACATTTTGATAAAGGGTGGAATGATATAAGCCCTCAGCCGTCCCTGCACTTTGGTGCTCTTAATATTCAACCAGTAGTCCATATCATGTTGCTAAATTGCATTTCTCAATTCTACAGGTCATCTCAAAGACAAACTGCTACACCAACAGAATCTCCTTCAGATCTGGACAAATTAATGGATGAACTCTGAAAAAAGGTTGGTATTCTAGCAGCAGACCCACAAAGCTTCATGAAAGACTCTTTTCTTGGAAGAACACAAGACGCTTAATTGTGAGTTCACCAAACAGAAACCTCTTCCACTCCATTCTCTTCCATATCAGAAAGCACTAAGGTATATTGCACTTTTGTCTTCTTTTGCACCAGGATACAAACAACTGCCCTCAAACATGGTTGCTTAGAGTAGGAGAATAGAAAACAGATATCAATCCAATTTATCTTCTTAAGATAATATATTTTTTATATGATATAGAATATAGCAAAGAAATCCACAACTTTAAAGGCTTATCTGTTATGTGTGCTTCCTCTCACCAAAAGCAAAGTAAAAATAATACATAAATTTCTTGAAGCTATTGTCACTGTCATCCAATGTGATATCTTAGCATTATTCCACCAGTATTTAGTATTGATATCAACAAAAATCGTAACAACTACTAACAGCCAGGCCATAAGTTTTGCAAAGTGGAATACCTTGTAGTTTCCATAAAGGCACATTCCAGATAATAGATACAGTGCAATCCACAGGTATGTCGTAAATTGCCCTCCTGGTAGATGTAGGGAATGAGCTTTGAACTCGCCTGGGCTGTTCCATAACATCACCGCACTGATGAATGAGTGCACTCCAAGTATTTGAAGGCCACTTTGCAGCAGTCGGCGGTGATGCTGTGTACCTCTGTCAAAATCAGCCAGCCCTCCAGCAACCATGAGGTAACAGCCTATCACTGCAATATTCCTTGAGACTATTTTCACCTGTGAAGAAAGAGTATATCAATACAGAACAGGGTTTAAACAAAGTTCTTTAAGATTTAGTAACATTTGGAGCAAGCATCTAGGGGCTGATGACCCCTTCCACCACCTAACATAACCCTTTCTGCATTCTGTATTTTTTACATGTAGAAATAAATACTCTATTTGTCTATGGCAATAGCCCAGTCTGAGAACAATGTCCTTTCCAGGCAAGATCTTGCGTGTGCATGAGCCAGATTCTTTTGTTTTATCTTATTGTTCTATTGTTAACCTTGTGCATGCAAGCTCCACACTCCACAGTCTGGGCAATAGCTGGGTTAAATTCTATCATAGCAGTAACTTCTGGCCTTACTAAAACCTAGAAACCATTATTCTTCTTTATTGTTCCTCTGGCCAAGTGCAACGTATGGAGTTTAAAGAGAGTCGACCCTGGACCTTCCAACACTTTGATAGGTTTGTTGGATAACAACTGTAGCCTACCCTTGCGTAGGGCCAGACTGTTAAGTTTTTTTATTGCGAGGAGAACGCAGCAGAAAAATTCCATAGCAAAATATTTGTGTGCCGATTTTTAATGCGGTAAATCGTAACTGCATTGTTTTTTAATCTAAAACAAACTCTTTTTGAAAACTGCGCAAGTAACAGACGTCTAGACCAAACTGTTGGGAATATCTGGACAGTAGAAATTTTGCGCAGACGGAAAACAAGCCAGAAATTGTTTCTAAAGCAAACTCTAGTCTGGGCGTAGGGTACAATAGTATACAACACAAGAAAGAGAATCACATTATTTATCATCTGGCCCAACAACATCTCAGTTCTAAAAAGATAGATACACTACCAGAGCAGCCTCCTTTCTGTCACCACTTGCGTAGCACTCATAAGACTCAAAACCAATTTGAACTGCAGATAGCAGAGCAAACAACCGCTTAGTGCCAAATATATTGAAGGCCATGGCTGTCCCAGAAAGAAAGTAAATTCCCAAATGCGCGTAGGCCATATTCATTTTGTGCTCTGAAACCCTGACTGATGACTTGACTGCTTCTCCTGTCGTCAACATGAGTAACACAGCACAGGCGTATGGATATCGGGTGACGAAGAAGGCAGATGACACGTACGAAGCTTCGCTCAGTCTTTCTTTCACATCTTTGACACGGAGCTGTGGGTCAGCCATCTTGTTCTTTCAATGTTTGGGAGTGGCTGGTTAAGAAGCTAGCCTCTTCAAGTAGTCTCGCTTTCAAATTTTGAGAACTTGTTGAACTTGACGTCATCGGTGCAATAGAGCTTTTTTTCCCTGAATGATTTTGACAAAAGAAAAATTCACGGGAAGACAGTTTACCTGAACGTTTCTTGATATAAATTCATAAGGTATGGTCTGCACAGCAAATATATTCTCAAAAGTGGAATGTCACCATTGCAATATGCCTCCACCAGGTCTCAAACCCAGGTCCTTGCCCCCTAAAGGCCGGTGCACTAACAATTATCCTAAATCAGCAAGCAAGCAACTATTTTTATTTGTTAACGCAGGTCAGAGCTTTTGCCAACTTTACAGCTGATGTTGACCTGCAGCTTGTGCCCTCATTAAGCTATCATCTATCATTAATATTCTAGAATGAATATCCCAGGTAACTATTTACCAACCTCGAAAGGATGGACATCTGAGTTGGCTGACAGCTTGAAGTTCATCATGAGCCATAACCACTAGGCTTCACCACTGCGAACGATAAGTAAGTGCACGAGCCTTGTCCCTTGTAACCTGCGCAGCTCTAGGCCCATCCACATTGAAGGCCCGGCGGAACCGGTCCAGTTGGTGCGGCTTTGGCCGGACCAACTTTGGACCAAGTGTCTCTTTTCCAAAAAAAAATTATGCTGCTCCGTGAAACATTAGATTTTTACGGCAAATTTCAGTTCATTCTTAAGTAAATTCCGATTTGAAAATGTACCAAATTGCATCTGAGAGAATCTAGGTTTCATGACTCTTCGGGATACGCTCCAGACATTCCGTTTTATCTGGAACCGGACTAACTATGTACAGCTTCCGCCGGGCCTGCAAAGGCACTGATTCGTCTTTCAGATTAAACCCTTTTTCGGAGTTATTGCGACCCATATGTGATTACACCACCACCTGGCACGTAGCTGGGTCAACACGCTAGGGGGGCAAGCGTTGTTCAATAACAATTGAAACGATAGAGCATATGCATTAGTACAATGGGATCCGCGATCGTTTGAGGGTAATGCGCCTGTGCCCCCGCCAGCTACATGGGTTAATTACACAGATTCACATGGCATGGTCACTTTGCTGACAAATAGTTATGCAACGTCTTTAATCAGCAATAAGCCGCCACTTACGCAAAAACACGATATCTTGCACGTTATAAACAACCTAATTAATCTTACTTACGCAAATTAAAACAACACTAAGTATCAGACCAGGATCTGACCAAATTCCCAGCCTCTGGCTTAATAATTTGCACATTACTCGTAAAATTAGCTGCAAAAGATTATTAAACTGGCGTTATGATCATAACTACTAATCAGGAATAATGGGAGGCGGTACTATCAGCAAGAGGTTTTATAGCTAGTTGATTACTGGGTGGAGCAAATGGCATTTTGTGCGGCAGAGTTTTATAGTGCTCAATTTTGTTTCTTACGTAAATGCTGTTGAATCCATTCTTTAACTTTTGCTTTTACGTGTAAACGTATTTGCATGTGCGCCGCGAGTCAACGAGGCGACTTTGTTGCCTGGGTAACTACATCGTTTGCAGTGCGATCCAATTCAATGAATGAAAAAACAAAAATAAAAAGTCAAAGATCTTCAGAATGGATAATTGAATATGTCGGTTCCAAACTAATTAATAATTCTAAAGATAAAGCTGCTGGGTTTCTCTTTCACTGCTTATTACAGATGGAAGCAGACTGAACTTACACTTCGCACAACTTACGTAAGAAATTAAACTCAGCTGGCTGAGAAGAGGGCGGTAAATACAATTTTGTAGCGAGAGAGCAGAAATTAGGCCAACCATTTCAAGGGGAGAAATTCGATATTTGATGGCAGCCCCAGAAAGACCTGATCCTCCCATTGTTGGAAAAGTAACTCATAATACAATCGAACTGTATTGGGATAGTGCTGCAAATATAACTGAACATGTAGGCCTCCCAAACACTCGAACTGATGGACGAAAACACTTCGTTGTCCAAGAGGAAGAAACTGGCCTAAATAGAAGAGCGTACGGGACAGTTTACAGTGGCTTCGCATGTAAAAATGTATTCGAAGGCCTCGAGCCTAAGACAACGTATAGATACCGGTTAAGAGCCACAAATGACTTTGGTCAAAGCCCGTGGAGTGCTCCAGTTGAGGTGTCTACGATTAAAAAGCCTGCCTCAAGTGAAGATTTGAATAAAGCTGTCAGCAGGAATGATGTTGAAGTTGTCAATCATCTACTGACAGGTATTTTCAACACATTTTTTGGCAGGCTGGACCAAAAAAGTATTTTTTTCTCTGTTCCAAGACCAAGGAGATGTAATTTTAATTGGGGTAATTTGTGAGAATGAAAATAGACCCTGGTAGGGACTCAAAACCAAGACCTCCAGATTGGTACTCTAGTGCCGTTTACTTTACTATGGGCGTTACTTTACTTTACTTTACGTTTGCCATGGGCCCCAAGAAACCAAGCTATTTCCCTCACACAAATGGCATTATCATTCTCAAAAATTATCTTGATTGATTTTCCAGTCCTGCTTCTTCTGAAGACATAGTTTTAGTCTTTTTCACAGCAGTTTGGAAAATATGGTGATCTGGAGGCATTCAATTTGTAAATATTTCTCATTCTGAATATGCAGTCCCTAGAATATTGTACTTCTGTAAAGCGGAGGACTCAAATAAGTGACTATGACTGAATCTTTTTGTTTCCAGTATTGAACAAAGACCTGATAAATGCTCCTGATAAATATGGATATACCCCACTCATGATAGCTGGTGAGTTCTAATGAGATTTCATTTTCACTTTATCCTTTATTTGGCTTCAGATTACTTCATTTTCCCATTTTCCTAAACCATCACTAAAAAAACTCCTTATAAATACACGCATTTTTTCATAAGCATGGCAGTACTCGACAAGACAAAAACTTAAGCAATTCTAGTACTGGATAGAGGAATACAAAGCAATTGAACATTTTAGTTCTGATATCCATTTGACAATAAAAATAGTGCAGCAGCTTTAATTGAATTAAATTGTTTATAAAAATGCCTGTAAGTAAGTTTACGTAGCCCTAGACTGTGAAAGGCCTTATTTCTAGTAGGAGCACCGGACCCCTAGTTTAACATCTCTTCCCAAAGATGATGGAGTGAGTTGTTTTGTCAACACCTGAAAGGTCACCCATCTAGATATTGACCTCATACGACCAAGCTTGACTTCATCTGCAAATAACAATCTGCTTAAGCTGCTAGGCCTCTCAGTCAACATTAAGGAAAGTAATATGTTCCAATTATTCCTCAATTGACTTTTTGTGTTTCAAGTCATGGTCTTTTCTTTCAGTTCAAAAAGGGTTCATTGAAATTGCTGAGATATTACTTGCTCATCATGCCGATGTCAATTATCAGAGCAGTAGTGGAAAGAGTGCGGCAATGGTGGCAGCATATGCAGGTAACTTTAGCATTGTTCTTAAATGTCTTCTTCTTATCATTTATCAAGGGTATGGTAAGGGTAAATTGGGAACTGGGATTTGCCTTTTTATTAACTTGGAAAATGTAATTGGACTTCTTTAGACTAGGATTTGATAGTGAAAAAGTAAATTAGGATTGGAATTTGGATTGTTAAGCATGTCACTGTTCAGAATGTCACTATTTTCTTCATTACGGTTGGTATTTATGATTATTTCAGTGCTGGGGATAAGGACAGTACCGCCTTCAGGACCATCTTTATCATGATGTAGATAAATCTGCTATTAACCCCACTGAAGCTGTCATATATTGCTTATAATCCCATCTAGGGTTTTAATAAATCATTCAAGAAGAAGGATTTGAAGAATTAATCAAAATAATTTAGGCAAAAGAAAATTTTGATTGATTTTCCAAATCCATTTTCTTTTCAATTTCACTTCTGAACCAAACAAATGGTAGGGCTTCAAATTTCCTCTTGATGTGGAAAGTTGTTGCCAATATAGCCAGCAATATTGAAAACATAGTGAAACGAACACATGGATTACTTAAGCTCTCTGGCTATATTGAAGTTTTGTACCATCCAAAGAAAGTTGTTGCCCTTTGGCAGGTCTAAATCCCTGGTAGACCCATTTGTAGAGGATGGCACTTCTCGATGAGATCTTGCATGTGCAAGAGCCATTTTCTATTGTTCTATTCTATTGTTGAACTTGGGCGTGCAAGTGCCACACTCTGCAGTCTAGCAGATAGGTTTATCTCTACCCTTGATATGTTTGTTATTGCAATTGGTAAGATTGATATAGTTTATGGCCATTCAATTTTTCCCAATCTTTCAATTTTAGGAAACGTGGAGGCAATGGAAATTCTCAGCAAGCATAAAGCAAACTTTGAACTGAGGGATAAAACTGGTTCTCTAGCTCTTCACTGGGCGATTGATGGGAAGAATTTTGAAGCCATACGATGGATGGTCAATAAAGGAGTAAAGGTAAGAATGAAACTTCAGCATCGAATTATGTTTATCAGTTACATCAGCTAGAAGGTGGGGTAATTTTGTGTTTTCCATACAAAGAGATGATGGAAATACTAAGCTTTATACATTTAAAGGTGAGATCTTAGCTCGAGGGCTGGAAGGTGAAATGACTTTGTGTTGTCCATACAAGCAGAGGATGAAAATACTAAGCTTTATACATTTGATGTTTAGATCTTAGCTTAAGGGTAGGAAGGTGAGATAACTTTGTGTTTTCCATATAAGCAAAGGATGAAAAATACTCAGGTTTGTACATTTGAAGTTGAGATCCATTCTCTCAGCTCATAAGACTAGAAGGCAAGATAATTTGTCCATATAAACAGGCCTTTAGGCACAAAAAGGATGAATGTTCGCGCTTATGGATATTTAGTCATTAGCTTGTCACTGTACACTTGTTGTGGGCCATTGAATGTCTTATCCCATGCCCAGAGGTACCCAGAGGTAGATCAAAATGGGCCTATTGAAGATTTCCTCCTCAATGTTGGCATGGTTTGCTTGTAGTTGGACACCAAAGACTACACATCGCAATGGACGCCACTGTTGAGACTCGCGGCGACAAGCGGCGACGAAAACATCGGTCGCATTCTCATCCACCACGGCGCAAACGTCAACAGCATTGACAACGACGGTAAATCTGTCCTAATGATGGCGGCTCTGAATGGACACATCGGTCTGGTGAAACTGCTCATCGGGAAGGGCGCCAACATCAGCAAGCGATCGGAGCATGGCAAGACCGCCTTGGATTTCGCCAAATCGTTCGACCACCGACAAGTCACGCTGTACCTCGAAGAGGAGTCGAAGAGACTGAAGGCGAGTGAGAAAGAAAAACGGAAAATGGAAACTATGAAGGAGCAGAGAAGTGGTTTTGAAATTAAGCAGATAAGAAGTTAAGGATTTTTGTTTTCGGATTGGGAAAGGCTTTTTGTTTATTGCAAGTAAAATATTTTGCTTGATTCATTGAAAGTTCAACTTTGGCTTCAATTATCTGAATTTTGGTCTATGATGTTTTATGTTGATTACAACTGTAATGTTTCAAATTGTATTGAAAATCCTTTCGAATTGTTTGGGTAATGTTTTTTTTGATTGCAAGTGTAATATTTCAAATTGTATTGAAAATCCTTTCGAATTGTTTGGGAAATGCTTTTTTTTGATTGCAACTGTAATATTTTGTATCATATTGAAATTAAATGCATGTTTGTTACATGGTTCAATATTTTTTTTGCCTTCTGGTCATTGTTGAGGTGAATTCCTGCATTGATAATATCGCTATTTTAGAATCGTTATAATTTCAACTAATTTTTGTTTTTTATTCGGATGGAGTTTTTTTGTTAGTTGCGATGTAATGTTTTATTTCAATGGCCGATTAATTTAAATTCATCAAACTTTTGTTGTAATATCTTATTGGCTCAGATCTTTTGTGAATCTTTGAATTAGACGACTCTGCCAAAGATGGCTTCTCTCATGTCACCAAATGCATGCCGGGAATTTGCCCCTTGGCAACGTATAGATACCGAAACTGAAGATTGCAGCATTACTGCAGCTATGGAAGATTTAGGCCGTTACGATTTTGGTAGCTATGTGTTGCTAAGAGACATATTCCCATCATGCATTGTATGAGACGAGATCCACCATTTGTTCAAGAGAATGGCCTATTCTAATTTTTATTCAAATCGGGATGTTATGTATTATGTCATGTGAAAGCGTTTTGAAACCCAACAAAGCGTATTTTTGGGTTTCGGCAAACCCATCACGTTTTTGTTGCGTTATTCCTGATTTTGCTTAGACCATCTTTCATCTTTTACATGAATCTTTAAGATTTCATGTTTAATGTTAACGTATCTTTTTAATGTTAACAAGCTCTAGTTTTCATTTGAAATGACTTTTATGAATCGCAATGCAATTTTTTATGTCATACGACAAATCATTACTAAATGTATTGAAGCCTTTGAAGTTTCATTTCAAAGAGGTGACATTATAAATTGGTCCTTCCAATATGGCTGCTAATTGCTTCATTTTTCGTTCAATAGATGCTCCTTGGTGTTTATAGTGGGAAATGTTTAGTCTTGTTTAGTGCCCCATCTATAGAGTTTCAGAGAAGAAGAATGAGTTATTGTCTAATGTATGAAAGGATACTTATTGAAATACAAGAATCGAATTGGTCCTTCCAATATGGCTGCTAATCGCTTCATTTTTCGTTCAATAGAATGATCCTTGGAGTTTATATTGAGAAATGTTTAGTTGCCTTTAATATCCCCTCTTAAGAGCTACAGGGAAGAAGAATAAGTTATTATCAATAAGCTCTATGGAAGTTTTTTATTGGTCACAGCCATAGCCGACTATTGAAATTCTAACAAATAATAAGGCTCTGACTGGAAAAAC